>HG995239.1:13752500-15002500 GCA_905332985.1 Mimas tiliae | reverse complement strand
AACTCGTTATTTGTTATTGTTTAAAATTACTACTTAGTATGTGTTTCGCTGTCGGGAACGAAGCATGTGTATAAGTTTGATACATCACAAGTTCGTTCGTAAGCGAGTTCGGTATTTTTAATTAATTATATGAGATTATTCACTTACTTAACTTATTGTAAATAGTTCAGAGGATTATAGTGTGTTTAGTATAAATAATTTTTAAGTGTAAATAAAATATAGTGTAGATTGGTATGTTAAGTGTGTAAATATAGAATAGTGGATGTACATTTACCTAATAATAAATTTGACAATGTCGAGAGGGAACAATGCGTTGATTTGGAACTATTGTACAAAAATTGATGGCGATAAAAATTTTTGATGTTTTTTTGAAGTCTGTTAATAAGTGTTTTAAGTGATAAGCTTTTTTATAAGCTAGCTTAAAAAAATAAGCACAACGTTTAATTTCGTTGTGAAAATTAAGCCGTTTGTCCCACTACTATTCATCACTGATTGAGCGGTAGTCAACGGATTGAACCACGAAACTGAGACCTTTAATTTATCGATATTTTTAGGCAACGTTTCCTACGTCAAACTTAGACGTCAAATTTGAAATCTTAATGTCAGTGTTGCCGCTGCATTCATTTTTAAACATTTTGTGTTACTGTCGCGTTACTCTCGTGCTACCCTCGTATTCGTCGTATTAACACACCTAGCAGCACACCTACCAGAATCTCATGGCATAGGTACTTAAAAGTGTTTGAAGTTAGGTTTCGTATATCTACGGGATTTTAAAACTTAATATCATGAAAATTTTTTTTTGGTTAGAATCTTAACCTTAAATTTTGGTATCAAATTCAATGTTCAAGAAGACAGTTGCCAATAATATTATTATGTATGTCCGCTTTCTGATACATCAATGCTGTTTAAATTGATACGTAATTGTATTCATTCGCCTGTCTACCTATTTACTTCTTCTAATATAATTGCACTGAATATTTTTACATACGCAAAGCGGTTTCCCATTGCTTTCTGCGCTTCGGGTCTTTGAGAAACAGTTAAAGTCACCGGCTTTTACAATTCAACGCACTGCGGTGAGGCATTCTTATTCATTGAAGAAAAGAAAAAGTTTAGTTTATATAATATTAAACCATTTCGATTACAAGCAAGAAACATTGTTTGTAATGATTATTATTCATTACAGCATTGCAATGTAATGTATATCGTAAATTATGTGAGGATGTTGGAGATCGGTCACAATCTTCAATTATTGACCGCTTAGTTAAATTCATATCTATGGCATAAATGAAGTGATGACAGAATTGATTTTCTTTGATTATAAGAGAATGCGTCTCTAAGACAACTTTTGTGTTCAAAACGGATAATAATGATCGAGTGGTGATTTTGAACATTCTTGTGGAATTTTAGATTATCGGACACCGGTAACACTGCTTTAACAAATCAAATTGTCAAAGCCGTTGATGCAGTTAGCTCTGCTGTGGTTCTACTACAATTTTTTCATTTTGCTGAAACTGAAGTTAACTGAACTACAGTCGGAAGTACAACTAAAGATCAAAGATCTATATCTCTCATTTTAATAAAAGTACTCTGATAATACAAATATGGATTTTAAAATGCATGAGTACACTCATGCTTTGGTCGGAAAAGTAAACCCAGGGTCTCGTCAGGGGATTGAAGGCAATGTAGATTTTGTCGACGCCCGACGCCAGCATGACTGCTACCTTCGGCTGTTAAGAGAACTGAATGTGGACGTGATAGAACTAGACCTTCAAGGCTCAGTGCCTGAAAACCTCTTCTTAGAAGACACGGCTGTGATATGCCACGGAATCGCGTTGTTGCCGAAGCCGAATTCAGATGTTGGTGCCCAAAACGTGAGTTTGTACCTATAATGTTTTTATGGAATATCAGTACTTTTAAGCAGCCCTTATTATTTATACTTGTAATATTATATTTGTTATTCTGGTTTGATAAATTGTTTTTTTTTCTATTACGTACGTATATAGTAGTGCGCCAATCGCCATGTTGAACAGAATGGCAGTTTAATCAAGATAGACTTCTCAAATTTAATGCTTCTGTCCATTCTATAAGTGTAGCAAAGGTTTTGTATTACTACAGTGCTTGTTCAATGGTAGGAGTTTTTGTCAATGCTTCTAGACTTAAATTCATTAATTACGAATATTCTTAGTCTTAGAAGGCACTTATTTATGGGTGACTTGATTTGTCTGGTGTAAAGGAAAAATAAAAACAATATATTAATCAAGATGAGAATGTAATATAATCTTAATACACAATCACAGTATGGAACCTCATTTTCACATCTGTATAGACAAATTTTAAATAAATAATGAATATAGTCTTAAAAGTTTGTCAAATCAATTTTGTATTTCTATAATATAATTAAAATCTGTAATATCATTCCAATAAGAATTAAGTGGGGGTGTAGGTAGCTAATGGTAATGTTTATATTATTTTAACTGTGCGGTTTCACCCGCAGCTACAGCAGCATCACCTACCGTTCCAATTGTGAATCTAAACCATCCAGGGTGCCACCCAAACCACCCAAAAAAAATCATTCAAATCGGTCCAGCCGTTTAGGAAGAGTTTAGTCACATACACAAGTACAATAGAATTATATATATAACGATAATAATTCTATTATAATAATAACAGCACATAAACACAAATTCATCACAGAAACCACTGCATACTATAAATACACACCTCAAATCATTCTTGATTCACCTGACTACAAATTGTACTGGGACAGAACTATACTGACTGACAAAACTAAACACCACAACTAACACGATGTCACATTCCATGATATGTTTAATAAAACAGTTTACTCCATAGACATTGCCATCCCTAATATACACAATCTTGCAGCCATACACAAAACAAAATTCCAAAATATGCAAACTTGACCATTGGACTAAAAACACAGTGGAGAGTGCAAATTGTCAAGACTGTCCCTATAATTGTATCCGGCAACATCATCATCCCTAGCAGTCTCGATACAAGTCTCAGAACTTTGACATTCATCAACTTGCATTTTCTGTCTTACAGAAGGGATTAATATTTAACACCTGTGGAATCGCCAGGAAGTTTCTGTCCATAGACTGAAAACATTGACCACCAAAGTTCCATGGCCAAAAGCCCGCAACCTTGGTTTATTACCCCAGCATATGGAAGAAGATTTTATACTTACAGATATCTCTCTATTCTAAAAAAAAGTAACTGGCGCCGCTGCTACTAAAAGCTTGTCACGCTATCTGCTCCGAAACAGCTGGGGGTATGAGGTCGAGACCGATACCAATCGATGTAGAATAATGTGGGGAAGAAAGTAAGATATGTCTCATATTCGTCAGACTTTAAGTTTTTTTATTTTATGTTTTGTGGAAAAACATGGGCAACAACCCTGGTAATAAAAATTATAATTTGCTTAACAATAATACATTATTATGCATTTGTATCAAAAAGGTTACTTTTATGTTTCAAAAATAATTCTTAAATAAAATATTAAAAAAACTACATCCTCCGATGGTGATGCTAAGAGGGCCCCAGAGTAAGGAACCTCCTCGCAATGAGTGATGTGTCCATTAATACTGCCTTCTGCATGACTGACTCAACTACCAAAAGAGAGCCTCTGGAGCTGTTTGTTCAGACTTGGTTGGTTTGGTATCAACCTATGAGCAGAAATGATTATGATTATTATTTATAGATCTATGCTATGCTGGTCTAGATTAAAGGAGCTTGTACCATAGTCAGATAGAAAACTGACATAAACGGTCAGCTTGCTGTTGCATTTTGTATGTTGACTGGTTTTGTTTTCAGAGGCCCAAATACTACAGTATTTATGGTTGGTGATCAATTAAAATCAGGTGACCCACATGCTCGTCTAATGAATAATTAATAAAAAATATTTTTGCTTGATTACTCTTGTGATGAAAATTTGTGTCCTGGACATTATTACAAAATCTGGTTTTCTTAGTCTCTGCACACACTGTCTGCACTGCAGACTTACAAAGTCCTCCTTGGATACCTTGCAAATTATGAAAAATTTAGGGCAACTAGAACGGATATTAACCTCAACCTTACACATGAGATATGCTGTGTGATCTACTTTTAGACCTAAGAAGAAGAAGAAGAAGTTTATTATACGCCAGTGGTGTATAATAAACTTCTATATATCTATAAATAACTGTTGAGTGTGTTATGACTAATAATTTATTTTTATAATCAGAATTAAATTATCGTACAATTTATTACATATTAAACAGCTATAGTATGCTAATAGCTTGTTGAATAATGACACCATTATATTTTTAAAGCATTGTAAGCCTTGAATTTATTGACTATGGCAAAATCAAGGCTCAAAAAGCAGCTATACTGGTTAATATGTACATATTCTACATGAATCTTTGTTAATTAATGTCAATAATGCATGTAAGTCATGCATTGTCATATTCTATGTATTTTGATTGCTATTGATATTATTTGCGAGATTGTGTTTGCATGATTATATACATTTACCATGGACTTACATAATAAAGTACATATTTTGTATATTTGTAGCTTAAGAAGATGTGGCTTTTCATAACAATGCCAATTGATTAGTGATCTAAATATTGGGGAAATACAGCAGATCTGTATATTCACGATAAATAATGGTTTCTAAAGGCTTTTCAAATGAAGAAGTAAAATGCAGACAAGTTATATAATTGTATTAATTCATTACAAAAATCGCCTCATTGGTGTAGTGATAGCTTACATTGACTAAGAAACAAGTGAGGTACTGGGTACAAAGGTTTTTTACAATAAATAACGATTCGAAAAATCACACAATATTATGTTGCCCGGAATTGAAATTAGGGGCGGTTAAGGCGTTCGCTACCGGTTACGTCATCATAGTACAGAAATAAACTTGGAGAACCACAGTTGTACAAGTTGCACTTTTACCTACCTCTTTGACAATACATGTGTGAGCTTGTATTATATGTATAATATATATTTGGAACTATCTACACAATCTACTAAGTGTTTAGCTCTTGACGTATTTCATCTATTTACCCATGCATTATTTTTCGCGCGTCAATTGCGTAATGGCTACAGTTCATGGCACATGGTTATGAATTAGATTGACCTTGTTTCCTAGCAAATTGACACCTGGTTTGACCTTTTAACTGGATGTGCATGATATTTATGCTACATAATTTGCTTTGCGAAGTATGTTCCAATTGTGTTGTATAGACTATAGTCTAATCTATAGATTATACTTTTTGTTCTGATCAATGATTGCATTGTATTTGAAAATGTTTTTTTCATGTGCTACCCCATAAGAACTTGTAATTTATACAATCAATATTTTGCGACGCGAACTAAATATTTATACAAATAGTACCTTGCTGAGTTTACTATATAATAAATTTTAATACATTGTTCCAGTTGAAACTGCTCAGAAAGGTGCTGAAAGAAGACCTTGGACAGACTATTATTGAACAAATCGATCCTGAAGCTCATATTTGCGGTTCTGATGTCCTGTTTACTGGTGAGTATGAATTATTCGTAATTACGTCAGTTTATAGCATAATAAGTCCCTGATTACATCATACATGCTCCATAAATATATAATTTGTTTCAAGGTAAATTATTATTGTTCCATTGGGAATGATATGACTAATATATCATTGTGTATATTTTAGGTCGCGAGTTTTTCGTGGGCATATCCGAGACAACTAATGAGGCCGGAGCTAGTGCTGTCGCCGAAGCATTTCCCGAGTTCCCCTGTACTCCTATTAAGGTTTATATTATTTAAATACCTATCTGCGCTGTGAACTATACCTATACAAACGCAGTAGTTAAGGAAAAATACAATATGTTTTCCATTTGGATGTAGCCATATCACATCAAGTGCAAAATTGAATTAGCTATTTAAATTGCAGTAAAATTTCAACCGCATCTATAAATTAAACTAATGATTTATATAACTAATATACAATGTCTTACAGAAAGGTGTGGTCATATTTAAGGGTCGTTACATACGCTTGACAGTTGATGAGTCGAATCTGATTAAAATCTAGACATACTGAAACTTCACGCTTAAATGACATCATAGATATATGATGTCATTTAGGATCCTATGTCACAGCATGCTGTGAAATAGGACCATAGAAATATGATTATAGAAAATATGAAGTTTATGTTGCTCTTACACTGTCATACATTTCTCATATATCTATGAGCTATAGAAATGGGATAATTTTTATATGATAGTGGAATAATGGCCTAGTAAGATGTGTGTCCAAAGTCATGAAAAATCTATCCTCTTCCCCCTTTAACTTTTAAACTATGGTGTGGAAAATTTTATTCTAAAAAAATCGATTTATATTTGTTTCAATAAGCTAGGTTGTGTAGAGTTAGAAATATGACATATTTTCGGTTACAAAATATAATATTCAAAATATTCATTCATCCTGACTACGGAACCCTTCGGTGTGCGTGATCCGAAATGAACTTTGCCGCTTTTTCTTATTTGTATTAAAAGTTATTGGTATGGATTAAGAAATAAATAAAATGAATTCTTAGTAATGTCAATAATGCATTACCAATTACAGGTGTCTAAAGGCGCTGGTCATCTGAAGAAATACATCACTGTTGCGGGACCAGACATCCTTTGTGTGGGAGCCAGCAAGGAGGCCAAGGAACTCTTGAAGAGAATGGAGAGGGAAGCCAACTTTTCTTACCAAACGCTGACAGTGCCCGAGGACGAAGCTTCCAACTGCCTCTATGTCAACGGCACGCTCATACATCGCGCTATTGAGGAAATACCAGATGCGTTTAAGGTGATTGTAGAGTATGTATATGTCGAAATATGATCATTGTGGTGTCTGTATCATCTAATCATCTCTACAGACATACCTCTGTTATTATAACTATCGTTAAGGTAGGCAGTAAACTATTGTGGCATTGATGATTGAGAACACTTTATAATACAGCAGCAGCCAGTAGGGGCGAAGTCTAACGTGTGAGAACAGAGGACTGATGGATCGGAGCGGAAAAAAGAAAAAAAAAGGAACGGTGGATAGAAACATTACAGTAATGAATTGTTTTTCGAGCTGATAGTTCATAGGTGTATAACATCAAGCTACGACCCACTGGAGAGGGGCAGTAACATACGTTGCTAGGTGGTAGATGTCTCTTGTATGCGAGAATCCATCTGTGGTAGTACTACTGTTTTGGTTATTTTTGATGCCAAGCAGCAATATATAAGCACAATTATGTTCCAGTTTGGGATTCTTTATTTAAATTGGCGATTAGGCTTGATGCTTGTTTCTTGCGCTTGGTTAGTAAATGGTAAAAATTTACAACTGTTTTGATTTGTTCGTCTACACCATCATCGCCATTATAGTTGATCCTATTTTGAGTCAATATATAGTCTCATTAAAAATATTTACTTTTCAGGTGTTCTGCGAAAAAATCGACTTCGCCCGAAGATCCATCTGTTTTTCCGAGTTGGCTAAACTACAAGCGGGCCTTAGTACTTGCTGTCTCTTGGTGAGGAAATCTTAAAGTGTATTCAAATAACCAATACAAAACCATGACGAATTTTAAGATTCGTTTTTTCTTACCTGTCGTGTTGTAAACAAAACGAAATCTCTTTAAATAATGATGCCCCAAAGACTTATCTGAGCTGCAGCTGAAACCCTCTATGTTGAAAACTGCCTCAGAAGCTGCTGGAAATTAGGTAGTTCTGAAGTGAGAGTGGGAGTGCCTTTCCTAAACGAGAATTAAGGGTGAAATGGTCCCACAAATATGAGCTGATCACCCGTCTGTGCAACTTCAGATGTCCCCACGGTAAATACAATAGAAATCTCTATGTTTAAAATTGCATTGTATAATAAATAGACTTCTTTCTATTTTTTTCACGACTTACCGTGATTGCTCTTATTGTACTCTACATGGTTAAAGGAGTGAGCTTAAAGCGTAAGATGATGATTAAATATTTCCAACAAGTTTATGTATCCACATGGCTTTTAGTATTCTGGTATTAGTGATCACTTATCATCAGGTTAAAAAAAAGAAGTTTATTTTTTGTTTATTCTGACATTGCAAAGTAACTTCCCTAGACCTGGTGTTAAGTAGAGTGCAGTCCAAAAGTAATGTCGAACGGAATTATATTTTGTACCTCATCAATAATTTGTACTGTAGACAGGTTAGAAGAATCGAATTATACAAAAGATAGCCTCAGACGTACAAAGCTACCGCGAATGCTAAATTTGTGTTTTTAATAGATCTGATTATGATCTGAATAATTTTAACTCGCTTTTGATGTATCGTAGTTGCAAAGAAAGTAAAGCTAAACATGGCTCTCAAGCACAGTGCGTGAAATTATTCGAATTTAAAACCTTTAATATTGTAATTGACACTTAAATGTACGGATGAAATATATATGTGGCATTGCCGATGCCTTTATACATGCCTTTTGAACAATGGCATATGTTTACATAAACATTACCTCATATAAATTCCATTCCCCAATATCAAGACTGATTCCGTAATAGAGGGTTCATACAGTTATATATTAGATCATCAATAGACTAGAATCAACAAAAGCTGTATGGTGTTTGTTGATAAATTCGTTATTTTTTTCTTATTGCCCTGATAGGCAGATGAGCTAGCGGCCCGCCTGATGGTAAGCGGTCCCCGCCACTCATGGAAGGATTTTTTTTGCCTCGCTTAAAAAAAGGACATGTCATAGCGCTCGGGAAATAACGATGTAGGGAGTTCATTCCAGAGCTTACACGTGGTTGGTATAAATGAATGCTGGAATGTACGGTGCTGGAACGGATTGTTTCCAAGTATTATGGATGAACTCAACTCGGTGTCGGGTGGTGCGATGTTAGAATGGCGGAATTGGAACCATCTTAAACAGTTCCTCAGAGCACTCCCAGTTGAACAGACAATAGAACACGCAGAGAGAGCCAATGTCTCTCCGCAGTCCTAAAGGTTCCAGGTTATCCGTGAGTTCGGGGTCATCGACGATTCGAAGAGGAGGCCAATTCTCGTAATTTTAAATATTCAAAATATCATTCCGATGTAGTCTCAGTGTCAAGAAAGTTGCAAATGGCATTTTCTTAAACCAATAATCAACGTCAAATGTGAACATAGATCGTAATGAGATTGAATGTAGAATAAAAGTTGACTGAAGCCAAAACGGTATAACGCTACTGCTAGTGCTAGGTGCATTTGACGTTGATTATTGGTTTAAGAGAATGCCATTTGCAACTTTCTTGACGCTGAGACTAGATCGGAATGATATATTGAACATTTAAAATTACGAGAATTGGCCTCCAGAAGAGTATGTTCAGACTGATCAAATCGCAGTCGATTGATCGAGTTGATCAACTAAAATCGAACTGTATGAATCCTCTATAATAGTTATTTAATATTAAATCAATATTGATCACAAATTTTCAAATAGCATTCCCACATTTAGATATTAGTGTTCCATATATTCGTAGTTTTTACATAATATTATATGATGTTTGTTATGTTTGAAATTTATTAATATACATAATAATATAATGTGTGTAACATAGTGTGCATCCATTTAATAGCAGTAAAATTGGTGTATGATAATTATTTTTGTCTAATTATAAAATAAATACCTGTTGAATTATGAATAAATTTTGAATACACGTGAATAAAAGATTGTTTTAAAATGTTAAAAAATGAATAATTAAGAAGCCTGATTATAATCATAATAGTTTTTTTTCATATTATATTGTTATTAGATATGCTTAAGCTTAGTGTGTCTGTATTTCGTGTAATTAGTATATGACATATTTATTTTATATTTTCGTTATAGAGCAATACACAGAGAACTAAGTTCTTTAAGTACTGCCGCACAATTTAATTCATATATTATATTGCAAATATTTAAGTATAATCTTGATATGAAGCCACACGAACACTCAGCACACGAGCGCTTTTAATAAAACTGTCAGTACTTGACATTAAACGCTGCGCACATCTTATGTGCAGCAGTTAATTAATTGGCGTAATCTATGTCGATTAATTGCCGATTAGCCATTTTTTAGGGTTACTCAGAGGCGTCAATTAAGATTATTTCTGTACTGAGTAAATAAGTATAAAGCATTTTCTGTACTCAGTAACGGAACATACAGCGTTAACTAGTTGAGTGTGGAAATAATATAATTGTAAGAATTGACTAATTGGCAGTTAAAGTTAATTGGACATCTATGAGTGCAAGATTTATTGTTAGCCCCATGTTGTTAAATATTCGAGTAACTTGTATGTTTAAAAATATATGAGGCGACTACTATGGTTTTCCTATGACTTTATAGTTCATAAGTTTTTGCTATTTAGTTACAATAAAATGACACAATTGCAAACTTCTAAAGCTATAATATACAAAGTTAGGCTGGTGTACTAAGCCGAAAGGATATAAAAGTAAATGAACTTTTGTACGTGTAGGTTCTTCAATAAATCCAAGTTACAGAGATATTGCTGTTTAAAGGTTTTATGTTATATTCACCATCTATACCATACATTATGTTCTATGACTGTCTCAGGCGAAATTCGGTCTACGCTATAATATATAGAATAAAGCAAATAGCTAATAATTATATAGCATAACAATACCGTTCACCATCATTCTTTATGCATATAGTCACACTTAGCTGTACTAGTACTGTACTGTATAGTATTTGCTTTGTTATACGCTATAAACTTGTGATTTTCTGAGTTATATTCAAAGACTTTAATGTATACTACTAGACAAGCTGCGCGCTACATAGAAATTGTACCACAAAGTTCGGTCAATTGACCGTAACGCAATATTACCATCTCGCTTACTCTCAACTAGAACCCCTCTCGCCCTCTTTGTCTGTGAGCTGTCAAACTCCCGCGTTACGTGACACAATTTTACTTTTAAACAGCCCGTCTAGTAAGTAGTATGTATACATTAAAGTCATACGAAAAATTTTGAGGGATCGCGATCAACTGATGCTTGACAGATATTTTACTTCTTGCTTGCAATATAGCACATAGTTTAAACGCCAAACCATATATGTAGTTATAGCTTATGACGGAATATGGTTCACTATACTATGGCGTAGTCGGAACCGGGCTTCACTAATAAAGTATCAATAAACTATAACATGTGTGGTGACTTGAAGATTCGTAGGGAAAATATATCGAAATATCATGTCATGCTATAATTTATATTATAGCAACGTGTTTTACTTTTCAAATTACCTGTTCAATCCGTCAAGTGACCCACTTGCTCGTTTGCCGGCTTATGCTATAAAACACTGCTAAAGACACGTAAGATTATAATTAATATGTACACTTACCTTAGATACCAGAATATTATTACAATAGTTAGAATATTTAATATTTACTCATGTACAATAAATACAGTTGTATGCCTTTAAAAGCCTTTTAACATTGTCATTAGTTCAAATAGATCTTTCAAGTATTTGTCATTTAATAAACGATGTATCTCATTTTGATGTTTAAATATATTTAATATAGTATTATTTATGATTACATAATCTTTAGCTCTAGTGTATTATCGAATTTCTAAACGTTGTATTATTTATGAATATATCACAGTATGCTTAAAGCATAAGTGTTGCACGTATTATTTTATGCACCCTGCATTCCCTGGCTCTAGTATTATTATAATTAGTGTATTATTTAGATATATATAGGCACATTTTTAATGTATTATGTCGTTGTGATAGTTATAAACTAGACTTGCTTGTGAAAATGTATTATTATTGACATCTGTTTATAAACGTACAGTGCCGCGATAAAAATCATGCACTTCGGCAATATTAGTTTTTAATAATTGGTACGAATATGTAAACAACGTCCGGATTGGCAGGCTTTGTCAGACACTTAATTGAAAAATAAGTATGTAATCTAATGTCATAACTATTTTACATTAAATATATTGGATGATTATGATCTATCATAGTTTTTTACAAAATAAACAAAAATTGTCGAAGCATATAAAATAAATCGTAGTACTCTTGCTGAAATGAGGATAAGAAATTATAATGATATAATCAATATCAATTGATTGCCATAAGTACAATTTGTTGTTATTGTCGTGCTATATTTAATAAATTTAAATTTGTATTTTTCATTATATCTAATGTTATTAATGATTATCGACATGAATAATGACTTACTTCGTTAAAAAATCTTAATACATTATGGTAATACGTTTACTGCATGGTTAGAGCGGTTTTTATGGACTTACACGATAACTAAAATTACGTCGACAGACACCCCACATGTTGATTGGTTCAATCAAAACATATGAGAGGAAGCAGCCATAATATTTCAAAATACGTGCTGTTTCGCTAGAGAAGAACGGGCAAGAAACTCGGTTAATCTTTACAATATTAGTTCATAACTATTATTTCAATACCCCAATATCAGTGAGTATCGGTGACGATAATAATAGTAGTTATCGTATCGGTTAATGTAAAAAAGACATGGTAATCATTTTTGCAATTAAGCAATTTTTTTATATTTGACGCATAATAATTGTACTGCAATTCTCTGTATTTTGTATCCTGCATACATTATTTTGTTTGGTAAGAAAATAAAATTGTGAATCTGCCAACATTGTATTTTATTTTTGGTTTTGATATGCGATCGTAAGCATTCATACATTATTAAAGTTTCTAATGCCTTGTGCATATGTAAATATTCGGCAAACCAAAATAGGGTTTGCCTGAATAAGTAAAAATAGACAAAAAAAGCAATAGGTTTTCGTCCAATTGCATTTGTAATATATTTGCGAAGTACTAGAACGGACACCACGCAGACAATTTGTGCATCACGCGTTGCGGTGCTGCACCGCAAGGAGTAGTGCACAAGTTTTCATAAGTTATTACTTAGACCATATTAGGTTATGGTGATGACCTACAAACCTGTTACAAACTGCTTTAAATAAATGTTGACATTTGACAACTGGAATAGTTTTTTGATAATACAAAATTGTAATGTGAACATGAGTGGTAGAGCTACGCTATAGATCATTTTGTCTACAGCACGAATGGGCCGGCTCGACCGGGTCGTTTTACTATTGTCTCAGAAAACCGACGTAAATAGGCTGATCGCTGCTGCGTTTCATACGGTGAGGGAGAGATGCTATAAAGAAAAATGAAAGGTCTGAAGTCTGAAGTATCACTTTTTATCATTTAGTGTTGTATTAAGTTGCAAGTCGATATCGACACGTGTTACTCATTCCATAAAAAGGTTTTTTTTTTACTTATGTCCTAGCAATGCAATCGGATTTGGTACTATGGGGATGAAATACTTAAGTATATCGTATACTATACCTATATTTCTTACATTTGACCACACCTTTCTATAACACGTTGTATATAGGTATCTACTCTGCCCTATACTCACCCGGCTGTAAAAAAAATCATAATAGTGGGTTCAACAGCGCGTGACATTACAAACGCGAACACACGTTCGCATCGACGCATCCTGAAAACAGCGGGGTAGAATATAGCGTCAAAACACGACACGAACGTTCGCACCGGTTGATTGTAATTGGTCGACAGACCAACGACGCTATACAATAAAAAACTGAGGCCACCCGATAGGACGTTTCGTTTTAGAATGTTTGCATGGCGGCAGGCTTTTTTGGGGCCGCACCGGTGTATCAGATCCGCCTTTTATACCTAATCTACACTAATATTATAGAGGAAAGATTTGTATTTTGTATGTTACAAATAAACTTAAAAAAAACTGGGCCGATTTCAAAAATTCTTTTGCCGTTAGATAGCTACATTATCACTGAGTAACATAGGCTACATTTATCCCAGAAAAGGCCGATCACGCAGGCGGAGCTGCGAGCAAAGGCTATATTTTATATACTTAGATACAGTAATAGATGGTGCAGCGCGAGTTCTGGCATCCGCATAGATTGTCATGCACCATCTGTACTGTCTTATTGCAGTAGGTACGCTACCCATGTTTGTACGTCGGAAGGCGTCATCACCGTGATTTCAGGAGGCCAATTCTCGTAATTTTAATTGTTCAAAATATCATTCCGATCTAGTCTCAGCGTCAAGAAAGTTGCAAATGGCATTCTCTTAAACCAATAATCAATGTAAAATGCACCTAGTAGCATTATACCGTTTTGACTTTAGTCAACTTTTATTCTACATTCAATCTCATTACTATCTATGTTCACATTTGACGTTGATTATTGGTTTAAGAGAATGCCATTTGCAACTTTCTTGACGCTGAGACTAGATCGGAATGATATTTTGAACATTTAAAATTACGAGAATTGGCCTCCTGGTATCGTAAGACCCCACCAGTACATATATTTTATTCTTATACGTAAATGTGACTACACTGGGCTTGTTGCGTAGGTACAGTATAGTCCAAATGTAAAGTCGGCTGTCGAGAGACATTGCGTCCTTTGATGGTCGGTACAATAATACGCCGGCCTGGATTTACTGTATATATCAATGGCTGCCCCCAAAATGCGACTTGCCTGAACTAGTGACTATGGCGGGATTTTCAACATGTGAACGTCTCTTCCACCACAGGTAAATACCCCTTTCAGGATACGTGCTATGACATAGGTAAGTCGACCTTCCAGATCTAAAGGCTATAAAAACAGATGAAAACAATTTTCAAGTCACTGACCGCATCGCACATTCAATGCATTACGGACAGCCTCCGTGGCACAATGGGTGAGTAGCCGGCTGCGAAGCGAGAGGTTGTGGGTTCGATTCCCGAGACAAATGTTTGTGTGATCCACAAATCTTTGTTTCTGGTCTGGCTGTTGTGGGACCGCAAGTCCCGTGTAGTTCCTAATACCCACAATACAGGTTAACTTTGTGTGGGGCAGGACTATGTGTGCGACTGTTGGGTGTAATTATTTATGACCTACCGATAACGAAATTTTATTAAGAAGTCAAAACAGTAGGTATTAGTAAGTACGTACTAAAATCATTTTGTTTCATTCGATGTAATCCATATAATATACCTTGGTAAATACTGTTTATGATTTTTCCGCCTGTTGCTATAACTGATTGTAGTTGTAATTGTTTCTGTAAATCGGTATACCTACCTACCTTTCTCGTTTTATCGATCCAAATTAAAGTGTTGCTCTAAAATCCTGCAATGTATACTGGAACAAACCTGGCAGCCAATTTATGTCAGTGATGTTTCAGGATTTGTTTTAACGGAGCGAGCGCAGTAGAGAACGCTATAAACTTTTTTCAGTTGCTCACGCCGGCCGCACAATCACAATGGTCCGTTGTGTACGAAACCTCATAATGAATTTAATCATTATTATGTATACGAGGCTTTAGGAAGTGGCTTGCGGTATCCCTTCTAGCTTTACGTAAATTTTATTGCGGTATGTAAAAATGGGACCTAAAAGGGTTTAGTTGCGGGATGTTTGTTTATTTAGGCTTTTACTATGAATGTTTTGATTGAATAAACTTTGACATCGGACGCGGTGAATATTGTAAAATACGGTTTTACATTACGGTATCTTATCTACTTACCTAAGATAAAAGCCGTCCGAGTGCTAATTCACTGTTTGTTTTAACTTCTGCGCTCCCACATAAGGCCATTATATCAGAGAAGATAAAGCGTTTTCTGTACTCAGTAACGTTGCATAAATCATTTACTAGCTCTGAGTGTGAAATAATCGAGATCTAACAATTAATTAACTGAAAATTAAAGTTAATTAACGTGCCTGAGTGCGGCGCGGCATGACAGTTAAACGTAGAACAGATTGACTCTTTTCATATTGGCTTTTCTTTAACCGATATAAAGACTATGCCACCCACATACCCGCCGGCCGCCAAAGTAACTTCGGTAAGCCGGGATTGACAGTGGCACGCTTACTTCGACACTACGCAACGAAGCTCGACGAGACCCTGGGAATGCAAATATGGCTTTATTCCGCAACGATAGTAATAAAATAGAAAGATAAGGTAGGTAAAGAATAAAGTTTGTGTATCTACGTATTTCCTACACTTACCTAAGGGTCGATAGAGGTGAAATAACATTAGAAAGGGCAGTTTCCAACTTGGTGTTGGTTTTAGATATGACAGATAGCGAGCCCATCGCTGTGTCAAGCGCAAAAGATGAATGGAATTTCACGTGTTAAGCAATGAATTGTTGAAGCGTGCAAACGATAGATCTCTATGTGTGAAATATTTTTTCAATCTGGAAATATGTGTGAGGATATAGAACTTTGGTCCGTAGTCAGATGCCATGGATGTGGTTCGCTATAGTATTAGTAGTAGTACGGTAAGTACTGTAATATTTTATTATTGTAGGAGATAAAATTCTGCGGAACTATTTTTTTTCTTCTTTTTTTTTATTGTATGGGCCGGCAAACGAGCAAGTGGGTCACCTGATGGTAAGTGATCTCCACCGCCCATGTACGCCCACAATACCAAAAGAATCATGGGTGCGTTGCCGACCTTAAAGGAAAGGGATAATTAATGGATAAAACAGCGAAATAAAGAAAAAATACCTACATGTGTTAAAAAATAGGCCGTTTGCCAAGGCATTAATAATGAACTAATATGGAAAGGCATATTTATATATTAAATTTATGGGGAATTATGGATGACCTTAAAGGAAAGGGCTAATTAAGAGACTGGGGAGGGGGCGATTGGTACGCTGTTTCATATCCCTCTCATTCAGCGTACCAATCGCAACAGCATGGTGGTACTTCACGTCGGTTATCTGTTAGATAGTGGTAACAACCTGATTGAGCCGGCTATTATCTACATATAGTGGGAGTAATGTTATCTACCAATGGTGCAAATTTTTCCGGCCATGTCTGGTTATGGGCCTACCGTCCGGAATTTTCGGTCATGTCTTAATTGGTACCTAATCATCTGAAAATTCAATAAGTGAAGAATATTAATCCTAATGTATAGTAATTCTCAAGAAACGATATGTTTAGATGAGATAATAATTAATTAATAAATAAATACACCCAATAGTCATACACATAGTCCTCCCCACACTAGGTTAACGTGTGTATCGTGGGTATTAGGAACTACGACGGACTTGCGGTCCCACAAACAAACATTCGTGGATCACACAAACACTAGAGGTAAAACATCAATTTTGTAACTTGATCGAAATTGTAATCAATAAATCATGCGTATTAAACACGGGCGGTGGGGTGGCGTGTGGGATTTTCGGTTTTATTTGGTCATTACAATGTCCGGACTTTTAGCAAAATGTCCAGCATTCTATTACGAATTATCAAGTTACAAATTTTTGAGGACATTTTATTCTACAACAAAGGTATTTATTTATACATAGAACAGAATCGCATCAATGGATTGTTACTGTATTCCTTTAAAATTTCTTTTTTTAATCAATTCTAAATTTGTTTTAAAGTATATCTTTCTTAAAATAATATTATCAATAAAGCTTATCTATTCTTGTGTTTATTTTAATTAATCAACTATATTTTGTAGAATCCTCGAGATGCATATGGCTAAGTTAAGAGTTTTGAACTCTTGCCTAAGTTTGTACAGAAACCACTTCAGGTAAAGCCTTTTTAAGTTGCAATAAGTTGAAAGTTGCAACGTATCCTTTTAAGCCATAAAAGAATTTAAGGAAGGTTTCCTTAAACTTACACTTAGGATGCAAAATATGCATGGCAAGAAACAATGATGGCTCAGAGTGTAGTTGACTTTGTAACTAATTAATGTCCTCAGATATTCCTTCGATAGAAACATCGTGAGGAAACCTGCATATCTGAGAAGTTCTCCTTAAGAATTTCGAAGGTATATGAAGTCTGCCAAACCGCATTAGGCAAGGATGGTGGACTAAGACCTAACCCCTCTCATTAAGTAGAGGAGACCCGTGCCAACAGTGGGAAGTGTATAATACAAGGCTAGTTATTATGATCCTTTGATAGATTTCGCTCGATAGGTGCTAATAAAGAAATCGAAGTAAATGATCTTTGCAAGATACATTTTGATAGTCTTATTTATTTTCATAAAATTCCTAAATTATTTAATTTTAATTTCATACATATTGTGATGCTATTCCCAACATTCCGTAGGATAAGATTTACTAGGCACATGAACACGTACACTAACAAGCTTTTTTTTCAATACCACCTCACATCAGTACGTGTCATGTCAAATTCCAAAGCTTTCAAGTATTAACAAGGTGTGGGACCGAAGTAGGTTGTCTGGGCGTGACACGCTTCGTCTTCTCCACTCGAGATAGCTAATGAGCCTCTTACCTCGTTAGACGCTTACGAAAAAAAACTGAATTACTTCCAGTGCACGGTGTTAGGTTATTGAGGAGTTTACAAAAGATAATGAATAATTAAATTAAATGGTAATAACTTAAATATATTTCGAGACGTTACTTCCAGAAGGTTATTTTTCCAAAATTTATGTGATGTCTCGAAAGTGTAATATGGGAGTCATTTTTAGAAGAATATAACCCTAGAAGAATATATACTCCTGTACTACAACTTTGTTTATCTGTCAATACTGTGCGACCGAATTTAAAAATACTTTCGATGATGTTTTGAACATTTTGCAATCATATATGGATACATATTGAGTTTATCAGAGTATAAATTAATTAATTTTAAATAAATATTACTACTTAGGTATTTTATGGTACCTAGTGCAAAATTGAGGTTATTTGTTTGAGTAATAATAGGTATTGATAATAAACGACATTTAAGAAATTTCAATTAAGTAAGTATTCATTTGTGAAATTACTTGGACTCTGCAAACGCATTGCACAGCGTGGTTGCAAATTAGATTGCGATGCATTATGGGTGATAAATGATTATTTCTGGGTATACATTTGCCGTTATATTTTAGGTTCAATATAAATTCTTGTACTAAAGCCAAAAGAAAATTATTGGGTCGTAATCTATGTTTAGAATTTGAGGCCACCATCTCTAAAATAAGCTTAATTTATTAACTTTAATTACTCTTACACGTTGATTTAAAATTTTGTGTAACGCTTTGTAAAAGAGTATTTTAACCCATAGATATATCTAATAATAAATGATAATGTTTGGTAAGTATGGTTACCGAAGAATAAACAATGTTAACGAGAAAAAAAACAAAGGATTACATAATGGCACAATTTTGTATAATAGCGTAGATTAGATCAATAAAAGAGAATTGCTTTTACGTTAAAGCGTCGGAGGAGAGGGTTCGTTATAGGCCACAATATCTGTAATATGGTTACCACTCGTGAGTTGTGTTGACTCAGTGAAGGCTAATCGATGTGACGGCTTATTACATTTTATCGGCGAAAGAAGAACGAAAGCACTTCCGTAGAAAACATTAACATTTTCTGTGTTACAACATTTACTGTGGTATTATAGGATAAATAATCATCACATGATATTATTATATACCTAAACATTTGCAAGAGGTAATCGTACCCTTATCGTATTATTTTTTATACTGATAAAATTATATGTCATTCAGTGTAAGAAATACTCGCGAGCCTCGATTAACGACACTTTCTGATACAATTCTGAGTTTTCAAATTGTTAGTGTCATTATTAAAGAATAAACCTATTTTCATATTGACCTTGCATCGCCTGGAAATTAACTACAACCCGCCACTGTTCTAAATGCTTTCATTTTATAAAACAATATTCTATTTTAGTCATTTTAAGTTGAGTGGAGAAGCCGATGGAAACAATAGGTACCTAAGTCTTAATTATACTGATAAGATTGGTACTAGAATGTTCGCAGACTTTTTTCAATTTAGGTAACAAAACGATAGCTTTTTTTATTCCTGATGATACTTGCTATAGAGTATCTACTATGTACTAGTCCTTTAAAATATTCATCCATATTATAGAACCATCCAATTAATTTAGATTCATGCAAAAATACCTAAAATGTGCACTAAAAGAGAAAAAAGGAATAAGGTGGAAAAAATGTGAAAGTTCGAGCAAACAAAAAAAAAAGATTGTGTTGTATTCATAATAAACTAGGAACCAGATATGAATGTAAGAAGGTCATAATGATATTATGATATATGACTTCTGTTGGATGTCCCTGACTGCGTCATAGTTTTCTCGCATATTTTTTTTTGACATCACCTATTGTCTTATATAAAAGCATTTTACATATTTCAGTTTTTTAGTTTCTAGCATACGATTTTAGGTACAACCTTTGAGTACAACATTCTATAAATAAGATTTTCTTGGTGGGATAATTTTTACAGACTTTCGTTTGCTTTTAGTAGACATTTATTGAATTTTCAAAGGGTTAACCGCTCCTAATTGCTTAATTGAGGGAAAGGTCCATCTTCGAACCTTCTGCCGAATTTGTCTTACTTAGCGAATTATATGGAACGGTTACATGTGATTTTATTATGAACGTGTAACATGCTAGATAAAGTTTAAACACCTTTACAGGAATTATATATAGGTACATTTACCGTATGTCTAGATATACAGTTGTATGTATATATAAAAGCGAAATACCACTTACTCACTAATTGTTAATCACAAAGTCTCAAAAACTATTAACGTAATTATCATGTAATTTTGTTAGAAAGGATTTTTGAATTATGATTATTTGATGGGGAAAAGGGGTGGGAATTGTTCCGGATTCATTCACGACATCCAAGATTTTTACGCCGAGAGCGAACCTACTTGTAATTTATCTGTTTTGATCACAATCATCACGCGTTTATTTTATTTAGTTTTACTTGTGCTAAAAGTTATCTATTTTACTATTTTTAATCAAAGAAACATCAAAATGCGTGCATAAATTACAAAGTTTTAGTCGTATTCCTGATTTCCATAACCCTGACCAACAATAATAATGGTTTTGTGTCGTAACTCCTGGGTATCAGGAACTGCAAAGGATTTACGGTCCAACGACATCCAAGCCCGAAGCCAATATTTGTAGGTTATACAAACATTTGTTTCAATGTGGGTATTGAACCCGAGGCTTCTTGGCTTCTTGACACTTGTTGCGGTTCCCATCTCCTGATTCTCTTAGGTTCGCCCAAACAAAGGAGAGATGTTGCGGGGTGCCACTTGCTTGCACTAAGCGCCTAGCACTGGAACCTTGTGTCTGCTCACGACTTGATAACAGCGCTTAACAAAGTCTTATTTTTGCTAAAGTTTTAATAAACAATATTCATAATTGTTAAATTATTCTTTATCGAATTTTATATTTTGAGTTTTAGATAAACTGTTAGGTACCTAATTAAAATCATGTAACTGTACTTAATCATATAACTAACTATTCTTATTGAATGCGGGTTGAACCATGCGTCGCTCGGTTTAAAGTTAAATTGATTGTATTGTTGACGACATAGAATCTACATTGTCATCATTTACAAGATTGTAACATTTTGCTATTACAACCTACTGAAAACAAATGAAATAGGCATACAAACATCTCGTAGCATGCAAACATATAAGAAATAGAGATTTTAGTATATGGCAATGTTAAATTATCACTCGTCATGGCTACTTACGAGCTGTTTCTTTTATTAACTTGAGTGACGAGTAGGTCACTCGCCTGATGGTAAGCGCAACGCCTGCCCATAAACAGAAGCAACATTACACAGAAATTTGAATTACAAAGCACTGCATGGTATTGGACTGTGTCTTGTCACCCAGAGATATAAGATGTTAAGTCTCATAATGTCCAGTAATTTCACTGGCTTCAATGTCCTTCAAACTGAAACATAACAGTGCTTACACACAGCTATTTGGCGGCAGAAATAGACAAAGCAGTGGTACCAACCCAGACGGCCTCTCGCATATGAGGGATATACCACCTTGGACAATAGTTTACATATACGCACAGTAATCCTCGAAGGAGTAGACGGAGTTGTAAGCAGTACACCCACATTTCGCTGACCTTATTTCTGACTCCTGACGTGATAGGAGCTAGCCTATCGCCATATCGGGCACAATTCCAGACACCGGGCTAATACTGGGCATTTCGTAATAGAAAAAAACCCATTATCACTTGTACCCGACCCGGGAATCGAACCCGAGACCGCAGCACAGCAATCGAACCGCGAACGCATTATAACTGCGCCACCGAGGCAGTTGACTAGTACTTAATTTTGAAAAAAATTAAACATGTTTTTTTTATTGTTGTAGTTATTAAACTATTGCTTATTTGTAGAAGTTTATTTTACTATCATACGGAGAGTCATTGGTAAAAGCAGACCAAATGAATGTGTATTCTGTACACCAGATAAAAAGAGATAAGGTAGAAAGATAAAATAAACCTAGACAGTTTTGACTTAGAAATTATTAAAAATAAAGTAGAATAATATTAAACTTTACGAAAAGAAATTCTGTTACAAATTCTTCGGGAAGATATTGATTTTAATTGGGGCAGAGAATCGTTTAGGTAACAAATCAGTATTCGTATTTTGTAATTGTTTGAAACAAAAGGTATCTAAGTGAATTATAATTTAGGTACCTGCGGTAAATAACCTGCGACACCGCACTTCTCGCTACTATGTACTTTTTGGCACTGCATATTAGATATACTGTATAATATAAATACAGCTAAAGTAGTTGTTGCTTTATTCTATACTCGTCTCAATTTTCATGCTATAAGTGGCCTCAAATGCTTCCAATAATTTCTAACAAGTTAATAGGGTGTCTGAGACTATGCTGAGAAGCTGTTATGCCATCTAGGGCAAGTAACGAAAATGCTTGATCTCATTCCGGCTTCATTACTCAACTCCCTTGCGGATAAAAGAACGTGAAGACATACTTTCCACCGAGTCTGGCTCACACGATCGCGTAACTAAATAAAGTCAATTTCATTTGGTACGGCCCTCCAAGAATGTTCTGCTATATAATCGCCGTAAAGCAGAGGACCCCTCTTAGTCGATACCTCGCGTCGGTGCGCAGGTGCGTGCTCTCGCAAATTACCTATTCGCTCAAAAACAAGTCACTCAATGAAATTACTCGTGAGTTTATTCATTCGCTGTATGCACTGTATCCATTCAGGGTTATTATATAGGTTTTAAAATAGTGCCAATGCTGTTGTTACAAAATAAACTTTACTAAAATGTAGTTTACTGCCATCAAATCGGTGGTAACAAATAAAAAGTACAGGCCTAACTAAGTCTAGTTTCACAGGATTGACTTACACTGTAGATTAACATACATAATACACTGTAGATTCAGTTTAAACTAAACCGCAACTAAACTAAAAACTACTTAGTTAGTTTAAGTTTGATTATAGTTCAGTCGGTGTTCTCTGTGTACTTAAATTAAATCGAAATTAAGTATAAAGCGTCTTATCACTATTGGCTGATTTCAATAAACGATCTTAATTTGAATCTCCGGATTGATCCCGGAAAGCAACCAAATCATGCGAAGTAATTTGTACGCCTGACTTTCAAACTGTATTCTGATTGGCTATTTGTGTGATCAATCCGAGAATTAAAGTAAGATCGTTTATTGGAATCGGCCGTAACTATATACGCTTCATCCGTGGCTCGGCTTGCACTATCGCGCGTTGTTTGACTATAACATAAGTGATAGTGACAAGATGATCTGAAATTTCGATTGAGTGGCACCTCTGTAACTTTTGTTGTTAAGGCCATAATAATACTATAAACAAATAGAGATTATAAATAATTGTATTCTGTAAACACACTTCATTTCCTTTTTTAAGGATTTACGTGAGTTTGTATGTTATTTTCGTACAAAGTAACAAAGAACGTGCACGGTTCAGTCGCTTTGGTGCGTGCGGTAATTACTCCAGAAACCGACATCTCTTTGTAAAAGTATTTTAATGAGGTGGTCATGGGACCTTTCTCCGTAAGAAGCTTTTTTAGTTTAAAGAATATTTTCTGATGTCTAGCTAGTTAAAATAAAATTTATTTTAATTTTACACGAAAATTCGTTGAAGTTTGTGTTGTTGAAATCCTGTGGGGTATCTTCCAGGAACTTTGGAACAAAAAGCGGATTAACTTTTGTGAACTTTGTAGATAGATGCAAGACGCGACTGACGGAAGTGCATCCGTTGAATAAAATTATGCTGGGAGTAATAACCAACTCCCGATGTACAAAGATCTGGTACTGACACATGATACACATGTTCACTGAAGTTAACCGGCTTTTAGCTTTTATATCTTATATTTTCTAAGTTAAGCGTATTCACTGGTAATAAGTATTAAGGTTCCACCAGCCACGCTGTAGACAGTTTTGTAGGCAGCTTGAATGAGCCGGCTCGACCGGGTTGTTACCAGTATCTCACTTTTTTTTTATTAGCCAGGTAGATAGGCGAGCTAGAGTCCTACTGATGATAAGCAGTTATCGTCGCTCATGTAGCCGGAGAGCCGGCTGTGAAGCGAGAACCGCGGATTCGATTCCCGCACCGAGACAAATGTTTGTGTGATCCGAAGATATATATTTCGGGTCTGGGTGTTTTCTCCCCAGAGGGGTTAACGTCAGGCAGGTGGCCGGTCGTAAAAAGTACAAGCTAAATCTTTCTGTAACATGTGTTAAAAAACATGTTGCGCCGATCCCACTACGAGTGGGATAAGGACAAGTGGAAGGAAGGAAGGATCAGCAATCCTTCAAGTCAAGAGAAACAGCAATCAAGTGTAAGTTTAATATTAGCAATAACAAAACTGGATTATAAACATTAAAGAAATCGAGGCAAACACCAAGATAAATCCACAGCTATTACACGCAAATTGTCGTCAGTGTGAAACATAAAATATCAAAGTTGTGAGTGTGCAATTAAGATGAGTGCCTCTGGCAGATGACGCGGCCTTGTGGCCCTCGCGGCGGGGTTCAGCCCTTTGAACAGAACCTTCTCATTTCGATCCGGATGCGTATTGAATTTGTTTTAGGGCCTGCCATTACCCGTTGCCGGATTCTGACAAAAATACCCTCGAATAAATTAGACTTATGTCCGAAACAAAACTTTTACTGTTTTTGTGAGTGATAGAGCCGTGCTGTAGACACATTTGTGAGCCTGAATGGGCCTGGTTGGCTACTACAGTCACACAGAAAACCGACGTAAAGTAGCATTTGTAGTTGTAGCGTTTCGTGCGATGGGTGATATATCCAGAAGCCCAAACCATCTTCCCATTCTTCATTCCCTTTCCTTTAACCGGCAACGGCAACGAGTCCATGACAATTCTGGTATTGCGGATGTTTAGGAGTTGCGAAGATTGCTTATCATCAGGCCGTCTTCGTAATTTGCCGGCCTTTGAAATAAGAAAAACCCCACCACCCGCAACGGCAGTAAAATTTTGCTATTACCTCGTCTGTTAATCAGCAGAGTGTACGTGTAGGTGTGGTTAGGTTTCGGCCTAAGATATTGGTGGCGCATGTACACTCCCTAGCTAGCTACATCATATTCCAATTATTAAATATCATGCATACGCAATACGAATACCTCGGTGGCGCAGTTATAATGCGTACGCGTTACAATTGAGGCTAAGGCTGAGGTCTCTGGTTCGATCCCCGGGTCGGGTAAAAGTGATATTAGGTTTTTCTGTTACGAAATACTCAGTTCCCGGTATGGCGATAGCCTCGCCCCCTATCACGTCATGGGACGGAGATACATATGCACTCACGCCTGTAATACAGTAAGGGGTAGGCAGAGGTGTAACCAGTACACCCACATTTCGCCGCGCGTATATCCGTCCGGATTTTACAGGGCATTACACTGTCGTTACTGTCCGGGGATTACAGGCGTGAGTGCGTATGGGGTAAGACACAAGCAACACCACACAAGAATCTTGAATTACAAAGCACTACATGGCATTGGACTGCGCTCGTCATTCCGAGACATAAGATGATAAGTAAGTAATTTCACTAGCTTCTTTGACTTTCAAACAGAAACTGAACAGTGCTCAGACTAGTCTACAAGTAGTAGTCTACTTGGCGGCAGAAACAGATAAAGCGGTGGAACCAACTCAGACGCCCCCTCATATACGAGCGACCTACAACCTAACTTCAAGTATCTCTGACTATGATATTGATATTGTTTTCTCCACCATTAATTTATGCATACGAGTGAATAAGTACAGTACTACAATTTATTATAAGCTTCAGCATTTTTTTTTCCAAAATACGAGCATGTGATGATCTAATACTACTTGCAATATTACTTTATGTATTAATTTTTCTCTTGAGTGTCTTTCCAGACCCGGATGCCCGGGCAATTATTATGTACCTACTAATGCCTAAAAATTATTGCAGAAGCGCATAATTCAATTTGTAGTACTGTACCAATATTATTATTTTTTATGTCATAGGACGGTAAACGAACGAGTGGGTCACCTGATGGTAAGTGATCTCCATCGCCCATGTACGCCCACAATACCAAAAGAATTATAGGCGCGTTGCCGACCTTAAAGGAAATGGATTATTAAGGGATTGGGAAGGGAGGGGATTTGGTCCTCCGGATATCTCACTCACCATACGAAATGCAGCAGCAAGCTGCTATTTTACGTTGGTTTTCTGTGAAACAGTGGTAACGACCCAGGCGAGCCGGCTCATTCATGATGTAAAAAAAGTATCTACAGCGTGGCTCTACCACTCAAAACATTAATTTTAGTTTTTATTAATCAATCCAATAATGTTTATTTTAGTTTTTCTAGTGTGCTTTAGGGCAAAAATATTTAGTCAAATTGCACGATAAGTATTTCGGGTCCACGGTATACAGTTAAGACGCTCGTCGACGCCATTAAGGATGTCACTTTACAGCTCCTATAAACTCCACAGCTTCGTGTAGTTAATTTTATTTTGACGATCTTAGTACCGTGTTGATGTAAGCACGACTCTATTTATGGCCAAGAATTTTTTTACTACCCAGTCTAACAACTATGTTACGATTTTAGATTTTTTTATAGCAAGGGCTAACGAGCTAGCGGGTCATATGATGGTAAGTTATCTCTACGGCCCATGACATTAACAATACTAGAAGAATCATCAAATATGTTGCGGACTTTTAAGGCAATGGATGGGCGTTGAGAAGAACCTTGTTTAGGTGAATCGTGATACGGGGTCAGCCAGAATATAACCAGGAATTTTAGGTCGGCATAATTCAGCAGACCGTCGAGTGATGTAATGTATCTTGGCGTCCTACATTATATTTGAACTTATTAACAACCTGTCCAGTCCAGTAGTCACTGCCGTGCCAGGGCAAACAAAATATACGTGAAAATACGGCTCTTACATTTCATGTGATATGTCCAAACGTTGATTAAATTGAACGAAATGTCCACTGTGAGATAATAAAAGTATTCGCAAAGCCGAAGACACAGCATCACCAAATGACTAATGACCACATTACGTAGTCGCAGTAATTAAACTTTTCTATAAGTCTAAATGAAACTGATTCGTTCTTTTCAGAAATCAGTTGGTCGTAAAACTCAATAATTATCGTTCTCTTTTGTTCGACCCTTTTTACTGAATTAATTTTTGTAGAAATTCTCTTTTTTGATGTCGTCGAACTTTCTCCGATTTCTATACAACACACTGCTGAGTGAAAATTAAAACGTTAATCCGAAAGTTTGTCGATTTCGATTTTAATTTTATTCATAACTATGTATCGTCTTTGAGAAGTAATTTAAAAGTAGATGAACAAAGGAATGAGGTGCGATTAACTGTGAATCAGCACTGTCTCTTGGAATGTTTTAAGATTTTTAATTGTTAAATTAGCTTTTCCTTTTAATATAACCCTCATAAAACACACTATTTAGTAAAGATATAAATGGATTTACATGTCTAAATAACATTTCAGGCAGCCAATTACAATATATATTTTATTGGAAAATATTAAGTAAACACAAAAATCTAAGAAGTTATATTTGGAAGCGGCTTGTAACTCCTACTTCCCCAAGGCGATATGCAAATAAGTACTCCGCGACAGAGACAGTTATAGCTTCAGCCACGTCCTTAAATTTACCTTTTAACAGCCTCTTGATATTTTTACTACGTGTCGCTTCTAAAAATTTCAGCACAATACGATAACAGAAGATATTATAAAATTCGGGAAGTTTATTCAGTTTGTTGATGCAGGTCACGAAGTGAATTTATCACCGTCTCTACCTTCGGTGCTTGGAGAGTAATTGGGTAGAACAAGGTATCTGGTTTAAACTGCACAGCTCTGCTGTTTGTCTCACTCGCTGGATCGTTGTCCGACGCATAACTATTTTATTATACGGTTATTTGTTGATTCAAGACACTGGTAGTGGTAGCATCTTATGATGCAACTTTAAACTATATTTTTACTGTCATTAACATCAAAGTCATACGTTAGAAAGCATTGACTGCAATCTTTCTGCCTCTTTACAAAACATTTGGGTGCTTTATAAGACTTTAGCTACACGAAAATATGGTAGGTACAGAATTTACAAGTAATGCGTGTATTGGTTATTGACATAGAATGTTTTTCAGTTATCTTATCTTAAGTATTATTGTATTTTTCTTTGTTTATTTATAATCTCACTCTGTATCTTCCAAGGAGTTGGCAAAGGTGCAACTAAAACACTCATCAGGTGCAATGCAGTCAATTTGCAATGCCAGTATAAGTTGCAGAAAATATATCTAATTGTAAATATTTTGTTTATATAATAAATATTATTAAATCTACTATATGTATTGAAATAAAACTAATTTATACGTCTCTTCTCGCGGTTTATTTTTATAAACCGATTCCTACCTAGGATGATTCGCGAGGCTATTGGAATTAAAAGGATTCTAATTTCAATAGAGAAGATGGTTGGAAGCGTGCACAAGCTTGGGTTCCAATTTTAATATAATAATTTATTTAATTAACAAGTAACAATGACTCATTTTGTTAGTAATATAAATTCTTAAGTCCTATGTTAGTAGTACTTAAATGTGATAAAAATTATAAATACATATATGAAATCCAAAAGCCTAATTGCAAGACCGCAAGACACCGTGAGCTCTTTCTGCTTAGATAGTACCAGTAGCAACTTATTTTTTTTTTTTTTTAATGACCTACTAGCCTGCCCAGTGACTAAGAAGGCTGACAAGCTTTTGAAACGTCGCGTTCCGTCGTAGCGTCGTCTGCGTAAAAGTAAAAATAAAGGGAGTTAAAATCCCTATAAATATGTTTTACTTCAATGTGTAATATTTACATAATAAATAAGTTTTAACAAAATTTAGAAACCGACTTCAAAATCAAAACATTGAAAAGTCAAAAATAACAATTTCTATAGATCTCTCTAGAGTCGGTGCATGTGTTGCTGCCGGTCAAATAAAATAAAATCATTGTCCACATACGTTGTGTGATAATCATTATTTTATTTAACTAAGTGATAAATTGCGAGCATTCAATCGCATTCAATTTGCAATGAATTTGTCATACCGACAGACTGAATATACAATGGTATCACGAGTTGCGGTTGCCACAGCGGTTGAACAATTTAGGGAATTTTAGTTGTTTTCAACCGACTTTAAAAGTGAACGTTCTCTGTATATAAAAGCGAAATACCACTCACTCACTTACTCGCTGATTAATCACGATTTCACAAAAACTACCAAAGGTAGGATCTTGAAATTTGGTCAAATGAAAGTGTGTGTAATGTGTCAGATAAGAACGGATTTTAAGGGGGTAAAAGTGTCTGTACGTTGTATGAAACTTTTTTATGGAAGGAAATACGACTATGAAATTAAACACAAATATTGCTTATCAAATATAATTAAGTATATGATTAAAAATTTTGCAAAAATCCACTTACAAAGGAGGGGAGAGAGGAGGTTGAACTTTTTATGAATGTATTTTATGGAACGGAATACGACTATGAAATTAAGCACAAATATGGGGAACTTAATAAGTTATATTTCTTATGAATAAATAATCAACTGCACCACGCGCATGACGTCGCATCCAACAACAAATCAAACATAAAGTCAAATAGCAAGACGCATCGGGTCGTATAATTTGTACACGAAGTGGTTGTCTGTGGCTTTGAAAAGCATTTACTTAAGCTCCTACGGTTCTTTGTAGGTTACAAGGATACACACACACTTTTCCAAAGTTTTTGTTTGTCTGTTCCTAATGTCCGATATAGCTAAACTAATTTTGATGGACCTTTCATTGGCAGATTCAGGACTTCAGGAAAAATCGGGCTCCTGCAGGAGTGGATCTGTAGCATAGATGCGAGTGAAACAGTGAGGGAAAGTATCATTTTTTTTTTAATTTAAATCATTTATTCTGTAAATTGGATCATAAATTAAATATCACTTTTACATGTAAATCTTTTTTATGCTACATTACATTTACGACACAATATATGTACATCATTTAAATATATTGTTGTGTTGTTATTTATTACAGGTTTAATAATAAAATAATCTTAGCTGGTGCAGTATGTAAGATCTCTATCCATCTTCCTAAATTTCTTCTTAAAAACACTCTTTTACTTATCTCAGTCGTAATATATCTAATAGTCGTTCTTAATATTCTGTCTATCGACAGATGTACTTACTGGCAGTAAAATTTTGACACATTTTGTATGAAAGATCTGTTAAAACACTATCGACAGTAAGCAAATCTGTCAATAGACATAATATTGGGAACCGCCATAAGTAAACTACTTATCAAAAAATATTCTACGCCTATTTAATGCATTATCCTCATTATCCTGATGCATTGACATTTGTTTCTTTCTTTTGTGCTCGGTGCGGCGTCCGCCTTCTCACATTATAGATTTGATGGTATTCGGTATTATATGGGTCGACTCTCCATCTGACCCCCACAAACCGAAACGGGAATCAAGTTTCGCCATTGCCTCGTCCGTTAATCAGCAGAGTGCAGATTGACGTTAATTAAAGATTTAATAACTAATAGAAATTGTAGCTTCATCTATTAATCTTCAATTAATATCAACACGTATAATACTGATAATTAATAACAGCCGTCCTCGGTTAGTCAATACCATCTCTAAATGCACGATGGGCTTGCACTGATGATTAGTTATTCATTGCAGTACCTACGTGACCCGGTTTCCATTATCAACGATAAACTCTTTGGCATTTTAGCGCAAAACCGATCAGAAGCCATTGCGGTGAAACGGCCAATCGCATACACCAGACAAGTTACCGCGGTCACTGTGTCGGACAGATCACATTTTATAATTCAACAACATGCACGTAGCTACTTCTATGTGGTCAGGTATCCGTATTTTCGAAGTAGTAGACCTACGTTGTAGATAGTTTTGTTTACAGCATGAATGGAATGGGCCGGTTAGACCGGATTGTTACCACTGTTTCACAGAAAACCTAGGTAAAGTAGCTGCTTGCTGCTGCGTGTATGGTGAGTGAGATATCCGGAGGCTCAAATCCCCTTCTCTTTTTCAATCCCTTAATCATCCCTTTCCTTTAAGGTCGGCAATGCATCCATGATTCTTCTGGTATTATGGGTCTTCATGGGCGATGAAGATCACTTATCATCAGGTGACTCACTTACTCGTTTGCTGGTATCTGATGTAAAAAAAACTATTGGAATATTTCTGCACATTTCAACTCCGCTCCCCCCACTCTGCTTCATTAGAGATGCACCCTTTAGTCCGAGTACATGATGATAAAATTAATTAAAATAGGACACAGTGGTAATCGCTCTTGGTATGTCAAATTTCGGTGTTACAAAAGGAGGCCGTATCCTAAACAAAGAGATGAGGTGATGGTGAAATGGTGCATGATACTGCTCGAGAAAAGAAGTTCTAAAAGTGGTAACAGACCAACTATTTTAAAGATCCTGTGCGTACAATACGGAAAAAAGCAAGTAATCAAGTATCTCGTCCAACACTATCAGCTGAAGGAGCCGATGCTCTTTGTGAACGAAAAACTCGTATATACATACGGGCTCGCTAACGCCCGGAAGAGACACTTGGCATAAGCAAATATCGAAAAGTTAGGGACTTCCAGGGCGATTTGGATAATAACGCGGTAGTAGCTAGATGGCGCTATTATTTATGTGGGATTAGCGCAGCATCCTTTTTACACATGTCGCTGACAGGTATTGACTTAGTTTTTACAACCACCGCCAAACATCAACACTCTCTGGGAGATTCAATTCCGGACTAATCATGTAATCAAACTCAGTCAATCTCTTGCCTGACTTGGAAATCGAATTCATGATCTCTTGGTTCATAGGTCATCTTATACAATACAGCGAATAGGTAAAATGCAAAATAAATATAGCAAGAATGTAGCTAAGCTTGAACTAGATTATGTTTAATTCGTGGTACCCAGTTATGTGAATATGACTGATGAGCATCAAGTTTTTTTCTTTTTGTAAGTGATATCTAAGTAAATGAGTGGTAGCGCCACGCTGTAGACACTTGTCTACAGCATGTATGGGACAGCTCGTCCGGGTCATTACCACTGTCTCACAGAAAACCGGCGTAAAGTAGCAGCTTCCTGCTGTGTTTCATACGGTGAGTGAGATATCCGGAGGCCCAAACCCTTTCCCCTTCCCAATCCCTTAATTATCCATTTTCTTTAAGGTCGGCAACACTGGGTGCGTTCTTTTGGTATTGTGGGTGTACATGTGTGGGCGGTAGCGATCACTTACCATCAGGTGACCCACTGGCTCGTTTACCGGCCTATGCCATAAAAAAAAGAAATATCGTTACCAAAGTAGCTTACCAATATTTTTCTTAGTCGCTATGACACTCTCTGGGCGTAATAGATAATATTAGTTTATAAAACTACAGAATAAATGTCTTTATTTCTTTATTTGCTGCGCATTTATTACAAAATAATCCCATTATACAGGTATTGGTTAACAAGCCAATAGAAGTTATAGTACTCGATAAGTAAAGAACAACGAAAGCATCGCATTGGAAGAAAAAAACACACCGAATTCATCGTAAGTCGTAAATTAATTTATTTTCCGACAAGGAATAAAAGCTATTGCAAAGTTTTCCTGTATTCAAATTGAGCCTGCAAGGCTTTTCAATTCAAGTTTCGTAAAGAGCAATTCGCGGCACAACAACTACAAAGAACAAATATAATATCAATAATTACACCAATAATTTGTTTATATATTCGATAATAAACCACCAATTACTGAAAAAGCCGCGTAAAAACTTTATTTAAAGATATCTTGTAAAACCCAGGAAATTTATTGGAGTGCTTGACTTTGATGATACTGCAAAAAATACAAACTCGAGTTAATAAAGCCAATCCAAAAGACATTCAAGGTATAACTGATCAACAAGCTTTGCTTTTAATAAAAAGCAAAAATGACAAAGAAGAACACAAGCGGAGACCATATGAGGCAGCTAAACTGTATATTAATAAACCAACTTGTTAAATATAGAGAAGAGCACACAAAATCGCGGTAATAACGCCGCCCTGGCAACTTCATCGCTACAGAAAGTACACACTGGCCTGCAATAAAACACATGACGTGATGTGCCGTCTGAAACTTTATTATAAAGAAAATAATACACTTTTATTACTAGTGGAAGTTAGTATGCAACGTCTGCAGAGTCGGGGGTAATTCATACGAAATTTGTACTAACTACCGTTAACGCAGAGACCCACTTATACACTTTGAGTAGGCAACACTTAAACTGTGCAATTTATAATAACCTAGCCTTTGATGTCAACTTCAAACTAGGAAAGTTGTATCAGTTTTGAAGTCAAATGAATATTGTCAAACAGTTGTTGGTATATCACTTTATTAATGAAATGTATTCAAAATAACAGTGGGATGGGATAGGATGGTGACTAGAGCGGAATTTAATTATGTTAACAGTTAACACTCTAGTTGTCTTTGAGTTTTGTCGAATGTTATCATAACAAACGATTTTATGTAGTTAATTGCTTTCTGCACAATTTGTTGTACTCACTAAATATAAAATTCGCGTACATAAGTCCTTTTCTGAGATAAAAATTTAATCATATTGAACTAAAACTTTTTAAGTACCTGAAGGGATCCGCCCTTAAAAACGACTTCTAATGCATCGGCTGTTTTAACCGACACAAAATAAATGTTCTCAATTCGTCTGTTTATATATTTATTTTAGGTACGTTCACGCATAGCTCCCGCCAAATGTGGACCGATTTGTATGATTCTTTTTGTATTTTAAAGGGTTTACCCTTAGCACATACAAACACATAAGAAAAGAAAAGAAAATCGTGTTGAACTGTGAAAGTCCTTATTTGTAGTTCTCGCGGACAGAACTTGTCGACGTGCTACAAGTTTAATTATGATACTAAACATGCAAAAAATATTTTCAGATATTAAAAAACGCGCGGAATTTAAGTAAAATAATTTATTTAGTTTATTTCCAGAAGTGTCGTTCAATTCATATCCAAAAATATCCAAAATTCCATCCATCCATTCCAATATCCAAATATTCTGGCCGTACCACAGAAATTGGAAAGTGATTTTCTAAATAATATTTGTGACCATAAACAGATACTTAATATGTCGTTTTTCTTGATAAAATAATAATTTCGTAACTTTATTAAAACTATGTTTTTCAACCACGTCGCGTTAAATATGTGCCTGAGAAAATCACTCTTGAAAATTATTTTGTAATTGAGTGACACATAATCATGTTAGCTTTGGCCATGCATCTCATGGGCAAAGCTAACATGATTATGGGGCGTTAGTGCTCAGTGGCCACTGCTCGAACGACCGAAAATAAGGACCATCTGCGACTCTGACGCTTTTATCTTAATTGCATTATGTACTAAATCGTATTTTTGCATTTCAATTCAATATTTTTTTAGAGTAGGTACAGTTGAGTGGCGGACCGATAAATCGAAATAAAACTTTTTAACGTTTAAATCCATCAATTATCGTCAGACACGGACATCCCTACGCATAATTGTATATAACATTACTCGCTCATTGCTCACTTAACAATTATTTATATGTTCTAGGTATGCCCGACAGCCCCCTATGTAGGGGATGTCTGTTGGTCGTAATAGCTTCCCACGTCATCCTGTGACTGAAGGTGTAGCTACACAACGAGGTGAAACCCACTTGCTCGTTAGTCAACCTGGGCCTTATAAAAATAAAAATCAAACCTTTTTGGGGTGTGTGTAGGGAATTCTCTGAGCCGACTCGCACTAGACTAGTTGTTTATAAACAATAAAGCCAAATTTAGATGGAGAGTTTCTGGAATGACTTTCGAGAATACATAATTATAACAGGAAACCGTCATTTACGTGACCGCGTCATACGATTCTTTTTCGAACTGTATGACGCGGCCTTGTAAACAAGAGTTTTCTGTTATTTTCTCATCTGTGTTTTGCGATAAACTCTCTGTGTCTAAATGGTGCTTTATGTGCAACGCGTCACACGATTATTTTTCAAAATATATGACAAGGTCTCTTAAACAAGAGTTTTCTGTTATTTTCTCGTCTGTGTTTTGCGATACACTTTCTGCGTCTAAATAGGGCTTTTTATGCAACAAAATGACACAGTGGAACATGTTAAACATCTGATGCTTGTTTTGTATTGTATTGTAGTTGTTCTTGTGGATGTACCACAAGAATATAGTAACACAAAATTTATCTCATATAATAGACGCCTTTGTTTGACGCACTCACGGACTGTGCGCAAAGTTCACTCCTCCCTTATGATTAATGAGCACATTATGTCGAGATTCATAATTAAATGTCCGCAAAAAGTATAATCAAGACGATTTATTTTGTAAAGTGACGTTTTCCTTCGGGAATCATAATATTCGCGAGCAATGTTCTTAATTGAAGGAAGAAATCTAAGATGGTACCTTGTTAATATAGGAAACCTTACGCATATATATAGAACAATTTCAAACAATTACCTACCTATACACAGTTTAAATAAACATTATTTATCAGATAACCGAATTCAAAAAAAGAACACGGAAATGAAAAAAATAAAAGGTATTTTTGGAGTCGATGCTGGTACCGCTGCCAAAAAGACTTCTAGTAATTAGGTAGTTATTATTGATTTCATTTTTGAAGTTGTGTTTTAAGTTTTATCTTATTTTTTTACATTTTTAGTGGTAGGCAAAGCTATGGTAAATAAATTCCAATACAATAAGAAAAGTGTGCTGTTATATGTTGAGGAGTACGAGTATTTTTTCTTATTGTAAATTTATATGACACTACATCGTAACTAAACCCTACCGAACAAAAAAATCTAAAATCGTTCCCCTTTTGGGAGAGAAATCTATACAACAACAAAAAAAAAATACTCGTTGACTTGAGAACCTCCTTCTTATATGAATGAGTTAAATACATAATGATCTATCATTATGTTATTATCAATATAAACATTGAAGTGTATGTCAAAATAGTACTTCCTTAATTGATAACGTGTAGAAGTCAGAAATAATTAAAATCGTGTTATAAAATATTGTTAAGTCTGAAACGAGCTTATTATTAGCTTATTATTAATACAGATTTCATTTTGTAAACCGACTTATTTAGGGCCATAGCACACACGATACTTTTAGCATTGGCGATCGGCGATTTAGCGACTGCATCGATACTGTATCGCGTTTGGGCAATTTCTGCGTTCGATTGCATATCGGAATCGCACGTTTTAGTGAGTACTGCATCGCGTTTTGGTGACTCTTTGCGTTTGATTGTAGTGTCGCGCGTTGTAGCGACTCTATTGATCTGGGTTGGCGGAGAAGTGAAGTAAGAGGGAGAGCGGGACTAGTAGTGTCACACGCCCGTGCTGAGTGTTCACTTGCAGTGTTCCACAGATGCCAAAGATTCATTAAATTCCTGCGACTGGCATCCGAATGTGTGCAGAGTGTAGCTATCAGTCGCTGCATCACGCTTCCGAACAGCGACTTAATCGCTGCGATTGGCGTTTGTATGTTCTAGGATTGGAGTGTTTGGCGACATCAAGTTTCTGAAAAGGAACTAAATCGCCGCTCGCTGATGCTAAAAGTATCGTCTTTGCTGTGGCCCTTACTTACTGAACGGTTAATAACATTAATTTAGAACAAGTCAGTCGCGATACCCGCTAACTGATATACCTACTCGGTAGTGTTTTCCAACAAATTGTAGTCACTCGTAAGTAAATAATAACAAGTTTTCGTTTACTATCAAGACGGCTGCTTGCTCGTCTGCCCACGCAGGCAATTAAAAACCCACTTAAAACTTATTTCCTGTCTAACTATTTAGTTTTTGCGTCCACTTCAATATTTATTCGTACAACTTAAAAGCTCCTCATAAAATTTACAGAAATAACTGTACGAATAGTTGTATAACTTAATGTAAGTATTACCAATAATTATCTAATAAATATGAATTAGTTAGTATGTTTTTTTTAATAGAAGACGCCGGTAATCGAGCATGTGGGTCACTTGATGATAAATGTCTCCATCGCCCATGAACATACCTAATACCAATAAAATATGAACGCGCTACTGACTAAAGAAAAGGGATAATTTAGAATTAGAATGGGGTGGAGATTTGGGCCTCCGGATAAGTTAAATCATCACATATAACTAATACTGGTCTTTAATCAAGGACATTTATTTAAGGAATTCACGGGTTTTATTCAGGGGTCTATACAGCAAAATACAATATACGTATGTGAAAGTAGTCTTACTCGCAATAAGTAGTGAGGCCTCTGTACTGAACACGATAATAACCAAACCATTACAAACCCTGGTCATCAATAAGAATAGAGGCCCTCTGGCCACCTTCTTACTCCATCATCAGACTCTTATAACTATTTGTAAGCCAATATATTATCGAAACTTATTTGATAAGCTAAATAATTATATATTGTTATCGAGCAATTGGAAGGAGCAGACGGACTTGCAGCAACAGATCAGGTTTACTCAAGAACATTTTCAATTAAGTTACCTTTGAAATAAAAAAAGGTATTCAAACGGTTCCAATCTTATGGGCTCTACGATTCCAAATACAGATAGATAAAGGAGTTAAACCTATAATACCCCACTTTTTTGTCGTAGGTAATACGGACAGTGCAAACAAAATGTAGACTAACGAGAATCGCAAGAACCACTTGACGGTAGCCATAATTATGTCGGTCTGCTTAATTGCTTCTTTAAGCTTTTCTTAAACAACCTAATATTGTAGGGAAGATTGCTAAAGGTGGTGGTGCTAACGGTAAAGAAAAGTAAGTAATATAGCAAACTACATGAGTGTCATCGTAAATTTATGAGATTTAAACAGGGTTACATACATACGTACTAATCCCTGATATCCCCGTAGAGGTAGGCAGAGATATAACCAGTACACCCACATTTCGCCGAACTAATTTCCGTTCCATGATGTGACAGGTAGCGAGCCTAAACCGGGTTGTGCAGTATTTTATAAGTTACATGACATAATTAGATGGTGGTGCTACTAGGCTACTAGGTCCCTAATATGCGAGAGGTCGTTTGAGTAGATACCACAGCTTTATCTATTTCTGCCGCCAAGCAAAACAGAATTGAGGCTCACTTTCGCATTTATAATATTAGTAAAGAATTATAGATGTTTACAGATCCACAATTTAGTTTAAAAAAAACAAACTTTAGGGTAGCAAACCAAGTGGAAGCTTGCGTATAATATCAAAATTCACCTAATTATAATTTCAAAGGCGAGCCTTGAACGAGCGAATACACTGTCGGACACATTCTCGATGGAAAAGCAACAAGTTACAGAATGTAATTTTTCCAAATTTACATAACACGCTTGCGAAGTTTACTGCCCCGCGTTGCGAAATTTCCGAATAATATATCTAATGTATTGATAATTTTTGTAAATCATAACTAGTAGTCCCTCGCGATTAATCGCAGGCATGTTACTGCTGCCATGGTTCTTTCTGAATAAATTCTGTAAATGATTGTGAAAACGGCATCTAAGTCCGTTACATAGTTTAGGAGAAATAAGCGGACAAATAGACAGACAGTCGCAGATAGCGACTTTGTTTTATACTTAGTATTGAAGTGAGCTTTTTCTTGGCAGCCACGTGAATCTTATACTTTATGAGTCAGTTGAGATCTCAAAAGAATGCTTGAGCATTTTTTTGTCAATTTTATTAATAACTAGCCTGTTATTAGCCTTGTTGCCTGTTGCCCGCGGCTCCGCCCGCGTGAATGCCTATTTCCAGGATTAAAGTAGTCTAGTCGCATCAAGCGAGTCCCGATCAAAAATACTAATGTCGCTATTAAAAAATAGGGGTTTATCGTAGAGGGTTGAACATTTAGGGTTGTATGTATTTTTTAATGCTGTATCATAAAAAAATAAAAACAAAAAATTTTGTCTAAAAAATAAAATTTAGGGGTGGACCACCCTTAACATTTAGGGGGATGAAAAATAGATGTTGGCCGATTCTCAGACCTACTCGATATGCACACAAAATTTCATACAAATCGGTCCAGCCGTTTCGGAGGAGTATGGGAACGAACATTGTGACACGAGAATTTTATATATAAGATATTATTGCATTTGAGTTCGACGCAAACATCAAGCGTTTCCTTCTGCATACCCGAGTATGCTCGAGTGCTTTGGCCCGAACGTACTCGAACCCCTACTCAGGTAACCCCAGTGGGTATCCTCGTGGCAGCGCGTCTTCACACAGCTTCAAGCTTGATCAAGCATGCTTATAATGGTTATTAAAATTTAAATGAGATGTAATAATTTAAAGTGAGTTTGGTACAGAATCTTCGGTGCACGAGTCCGACTCGCACTTTACCAGTTTTTTTCGGTTTCATATTATTCTCCTACAAAATTTATCTCGCAATATAAATAGAGTTAAGAAGTGTGTGATTTCTGAACTAGGCATCCGGCTTAGTCCTACGTTCTTATACTAGGGCTTTAGTGTTCCCAATTAATAACATCAGAACTGTAGCGTATTGGTCTTTGGACACAGGAGAATAATAGGATCCAGCCTCTTCAAACGGTGAACGGTAATGGTCAAACAACGCAAGTCGACGTCTAGAAACTGACCTACAAATTACGGACTGAAGTAAACATATTTCAATAGCTTTCAAACAGCAATCTCTTTAATTTATCCGTTTAGCATGATCAATAATTCTGTATTAAGTATACACCTTTTTAGTTCATCCCTATTTCACTATCCAATGCCTATGTTTTCTTTATCATATAACTCCTAATTACTGTTCTTTATTGAATTAATAAAAATAAATTATATTGATTAGTAAGTATTTCAAAATATGTAAGTAGTTAAGTATTTGATTTTGATATTTTTCACTAATATTTAGAGAATTCCTGAATAAGCATATTTATTTATTTATTTAATATAATTCCGATTTTTTATTTTTTTTTATTGCTTCGTGCTTATTTTCGTCCCATGATGTGATAGGTGGTGGGCCTATAGCCATCCCGGCATAAAATCCAATCGGATCGTTTATTTCTGACTATTCGAATCCAAAACTCAAATTGTAATATCCGATCTGAGAATTGAACCCAGAACCTCATGGTATGTATTATACATCGATGTCTCCGCCAATTGTAGACCATTATTATTTGAGATATTTCTAAAAGATTAAAAATTTCAATTTAGATAGGATTAAAAAATGAAACTCCTGAATGGATAACAACACACTCGTCGCGATTTTATTCTACGGGAATTTAAATGCCGAAGCTGTACCTGCCACTAACAATTTAAAATAAAAATAAATTCCAACAAAACTTAAAAACTGAAAATAACAATTTCTCGGTTTAGATTTTTAAGTTTTGTTAAAATTTATTTCTTTGCTCAAAATATCCGCTACAAGACCAGCAGCTGAAATAAGTAACTTCACTGAAAAGATAAAAACAGAAATAAATAGTAGTCTATCACGTCGTAGAAATTCCCTTATGTTATAATTAAATTGTGTTCACTCATGTCCAGCACTTCTTAGGGGATGTCACAGAACTACATAAAGCGAACATTCCACACGGAAGTGTTATGAAACCGTTTTAAACTTTGTCCTTTGAATCATTTTATCAAAATCCCTTTGCTTTCAACATCAGAACAGTTGGTAGGATGTTTGTTGGATTTTTTTTTAATTAAGTTATTCCGCATAATACTCGTCTATTCGTAATTATGTTTTTTGTAAAAACAACCACAAATGATAAGTAAGTGATACAACTCCCCATGCAATTGCAATACGACTCAGAAACTTGAATTACAAAGCACTACGCGCGGCACTGCCCTTAAACCAGAACATAACAGTGTTTGCACACTGCTGCTTGGCGGCAAAAATAGACAATGCGCTAGGTTACATACATAAGAGAGTCCTAACACCTAGTTAATGAGTATGCTAATGTATTTCGAAATAATGCCTTTTATATTTTTTGACTGCTCTTTCGAATTATTTCGACACGGATAAAAGACATACCATTGGTATGGCATATGGATACATCGTATGTATGTGTGTCTAATAACTAAGCGGTAATATAAATAAAAAGGATTTCCCATACCGTACATTCTGGTATTCTTTTCACCTATAAAATATTCATCTTGTTTATTACATTATTACTTCTTCTTCGTTAACTATGGACTACTGCAGTTTTGGACATACAGCTACGCTGAATTCTACTACCACCATAAGATTCTCAGAATCAAGGGATATTAATAGAGGTAAATATATTTACAGATGTCTCGCAAATCAGAAAACATTGTCCAATATGCTGTAAGTTTGTAACGGAACAATTCCGTCACCTTATATTTAAAATTAATGTTTGGTATATGTATCGTTTAAGTTAATTAAAACCATAATTGATTGTTTGCGGTGCTTAAATTAAATTAATTAAACATAGCTATTGAGATTTAATTTTCACACAAAAAGTAAACGGTTTATACTTGATCAAATCCATGAGCATTTTGGTGCCAATATTGATCCGTTTTGTGGTATCTAGGTACTGGATCCGAAAGGAATCCAATTAACTAAATGGGGACTGGATCCCAGCATGGCACACCACAGTATATGCAATTATTACAGATGGTTTAATACGCCTTGCAAATTGCAATAGATTATAACTAAACATTTAACGCTCAGTTTGACGGAGTAATTATTATATTACATACGCACTCACGCCTGTAACACCGTAGAGATAGACAGAGGTGTGAACAGTAAACTCATATTTCGCTGAGTTAGATACTAATATCACCGAGCCACAGTTCAAAATAGCTGTCTTATACGTCCATTGGTATTTAAATCTTGCTCGGTTATTGATTTTTTTTATGGCAGAAATCGAAAAACTAGCGAGTAGATCACCCGAGGGTAATCGATCTCCGCCGCTCATATACATCCAAACCGATGTTTGATGACCATGACCGAAGAACCATGGACGCTTTGCCGACCTTAAAATAATGGGAATATTGGCATTGAGAAGGGGAAAGAGAATATGGGCCTCCGGTTATTTAAATAAATAAATACACCCAACAGTCACACACATAGTCCTAACCCCACACTAGGTAAAACCTGTATCGTGGGTATCAGGAACTACGAGGAACTTGCGGTCCCACAACACCCAGGACCCGAAACAAATTTTTGTGGACCACACAAACATTTGTCTCAGTGCGGGAATCGAACCCACGGCCTCTCGCTTCGTAGCCGGCTACTCGCCGTACTATTTCACTCACCGTACGAAACGCAACAGCAAGCTGCTATTTCACCTCGGTTTTCTGTGAGACAAAGGCAACAACCCCGTTGAGCCGACCCACTCACGCTGTAGACGTAACTGTATAGTGTAGTTCTACCACGATCCAAGTTGTGAATTAATATTATAAATACAAAAATAAATTTTTCAAACGGTTCAAGTTACTACTGGTTCCGATCAAACATGATCGGAAGTAATGTCACTCATATAAAGTTAGTGTCATACGTATCGAAATCAGATGTCAAGAAACGTAACTCAAGCAAAATAATGACCCTACCAAAACTCTGTGCAATTGGGCGGGGCTATAAAAGTCTGTGCAGCTCATTCATTCACTAATTCATAAACGTGGATTCATGATCTCTAGCTGACACTTAAACGTCTAATTTTTTGCGCAGTGCAGAACGTCGTATCTCGATCTAGGAATTTAATATTTAGACATTAACTTTTATGAATTTTTCATTAATTAATTTTAGTTGCGTGTATGAATGTTACGTGTACCTTTGGATCGGTAAGTAAGTGGAGCCGTATTTTTGGCAGATTCATATGAGAGTTATCGTTCTAGTCATCTTATTTCGGTGGCCATAAGTCAAGTATAAAGTATATTTTGTATTAACCCCACAATCAATGAACGGATTATACCTATAATAGAATATCGTAATCACTTTTGAGCGGAGTCAAACCCACTGTATTGTTCCTTAACCTTAATACTGATTGAGGGCTGACCTTCGGCGACCGACCTGCGATCTATTCAGTCTACAATGGGAAGCCATACCAACACGTAGGGTCCTAATACCTATTTAACGTATCACAATGTATTAGGAAATTAGACTTAAGCCATTTGAATAGCGTATTGTTGGAAATAAAGTGTGGCGATTTTTGCAGCTTTACCGATTTTTTTTATAGCATGGGTCGACAAACGAGCATGTGGGTTATCGATGGTAAGTGATCTCTGGCGCCTATGTACGTCCACAGTACCAAAAGAATTATGGGCGCGTTGCCGACCTAAAATGAAAGGGTTAATTAAGGTATGGGGAAAGGGTGGAGGATTTGGGCTTTATAACCGACGAAAATAAAATGGAGAAGGTTCTCAATTCGAAGCGTACTTTTCGAAGAACGACACATCACTTTTCACAGATTGATCCGAAGTTTATGTTTCTTTTTCATGAGATAATTGATTTATTTCAATTTCAATAAGAAATTCCATACCTAAGGCCCACTTGCACGACGATCCTAAATCGAGTTAAATCGTATGAAAATATGACAAAATTAAACATGTTTAGTGGCTATACTCAGTAAAATGTGTAAAATCGGGGATTGAAGACAATTTGACTAGTTCTTTTTAAAATGCAACACCATATATCAATAAAACATGCAGTATAAAGGGAATACCAAACAAGGAAGCTAGTGTGAATTTATCTTTTTGAGTGGCAGAGCCACGCTGTAGACACTTTCCCCCTCCCCTTCCCATTCCCTTAATTATCCCTTTCCTTTAAGGTTGGCAACGCACCCATAGTTCTTTGGTATTGTGGGCATACATGGGCGGTAGAGATCACTTGGATCAGATGACCAACATGCTCGTTAGCCGGCCTATGCTATAAAAATGTTTTTTTTCTTCATGATGAATATTTATTACCTACTATTTATTCGCGACGCATCCCTTTAATCAAAGTTTATTTTATTTATTTATGAGGTACTTAAAATCACTTTCTATATCCGTGGCTAATGTCGGCTAATAGCAGATGCGAGGCAATATTATTTTTTTTTGAATAGAAAAGCAAAATCTGTTGGAAAATTCTACAAATGCAAGCAGCGGATACATGAAATACTTTGCCTTTTTACGTACGAGTCTTTTTATATTCAGCTGTTGAAAAAATCGTAAACATGCCGATGGCTTAATGAACTTGAGAGAAATCAGATATGCGTATGCAACGCCTTTACATGCTTTGTGACATGGCAAGCATTGGATTGCAGCTTTTAATACCTACTATTATATTTACTTACTATTAGGTTTTCGTTTTACTTACCAGATTTTAGAGCGGACAAATTAATTAAATCGCCAGTCGACGACGTTGATATGGAATTTATCCAAAATTCCTTTAAAATTAGGCCGCAGTATTTTGTCAGTTATCACCAAAAACTATCAATGAAGATTTATTAAAAAAAAAGAATAGTTTAGGTTATTAATATAGCTTTCATTAAGTAGTTCTATTTTTAAAATAAAGTAAGCAACGATAAATAACTCAAAATTTTTGAACTTTATTTTTACTGACTGCCTCGGTGGCGCAGTTGTAATGCGTACGCGTTACGATTGAGGTCAAAACTGAGGTCTCGGGTTCGATCCCCAGGTCGAGTAAAGTGGTATTGGGTTTTTCTATTACGATATGCTCAGTATCAGCCCGGAGTCTGGAATTTGTGCCCGGTATGGGATAGGCCTCTGCCTACCCCTTCGGGGATTACAGGCGTGAGTGCGTATGTTTATTTTTAGGATTTTAGTTATATTGAGTCGGTTTTATTTTTTGTAACAAACTTCTATGTAAAAAAGTTTTTATTTTAATATTCATAGTGGAAATGAAAGTTTATTTTAACGATGTGCTGTATGTATTCTTTATTTTAAAAGGTTTCTTTCTTACATTTTTAAATATTACATTAATATTATGTACAGTACGTAAGTAAGCACTCTTTATTTAAAAAGGATTGTTCATATTTTATATTTTTAAATGTTTTATTTTTATACTTATATGTAATATTAAAAAATGGAAAACCCTTTTAAAAAATATTGTTATTATAGTTAAAGAATCATCAAACCATTCTTTTGCTTTGGTTTTCATCCTCGATCCCCTTAGAAGTGGATTATTTTCTGCAAATATGACCATTCTAGAAGTAAAATCTACGAAGCCTTATTATAAAATTATTTACTACAACATAATTAACTTTAATTATTACCGTCCTGCTTCCCCCCAGGGTGTGACGGTAGCGATAAAGGAGTTTTACCAGCTATAACAAAAAAACGGATTAAGTCAACCAGATTGTATGAGTTACTATAATATCTAACCAGTAAACCCATTTTAAGGCTAGCCTACGTTTTATAATAAGACCGATAAAACACATAAACAAAAATCCAAATCGGTCCACATTTGGCAGAGTTATACATGAAAATCCGTAAGAAAAAGGAATATACATATGAATTGAGCACATCTTCCATGCTTTCTTCGTCACATAATAAAACAAACTGCTTTTAACAAAAATAATTTTCATTTCCAACAATAAATACATTCAAAATTGTAGCTAATGAAATATTCATTATCACGGTTTTATTTGATCAAAGTTAAAATCTAAAAACATTTTCCGAATTAACATACTTGGAGTTAGTTAAGTTGAACAACGTGCCTTCTTAACCGAAACCGCTTTAGCCATTACGGGTTTGTTATTCGACGCACGGGCCCCGTTCGATAATCTGTTATTTTATTTGACACTGGCGACGTGACGAGTCGGCGCGATGTAACATTTTACCTTCAATTTTGTACGGAAACTGGATAATTTCTACCGGCAAGATAAATGCAGAATACAAAACCTAATGTAATCGCTTGTAATTTGTAGAAGCGTTACAATAAATGATGCGTCTAAATAGAACCTTTGTAGCATATACATAGAATAAAATTAGCATAGGATGCGATAATTATAATTAGAGATTAGAAATAAATAGAATCTATCAACCTAACTAGAAAATATGCTTTTAAAAACGGCGCCACATTGTTGTCGCATTGTAACTTTGAAGGAGCGTAATGTTGCAAGTTATAATTTGATAATAGCCAATACGTAAGCTCCTGAACACGCATACACACATGCACGCATGCATGCACTCACGTACGCACGCTTGCACTCACTCGCACACGCACATACGACGGACGGACGGACAGACATACATAATATGGATGCCCCTTAAGTATTATCTAACTTTAAGATTTCTTAAGTATTTGATAACTTTCTTTTTTGTTAGGGGTTAATTAGGTTTGCGATAATCTCAACAGGATGATAAATACGAAAATGAATTCCAGTAAATACTGTGTAGTTGAACTAACAACTACACAGAATATATGTAAAGACGTATAAACTCAAAACTACTAACATGCACATAACTAAAAGAAAAAATCCTTTTATTACATTTATAGGAATGTTGATGAACGGAATACCAAAATACGAAAATATTACTCAATATTTGCGCTGCAAATTAATAATTCCACTACATATGAAAAGCAAATATGAAATTGGAGGAGTATTTTTAATAAAATTATATAAACGAGAAACCAAAATAATTTAAAATAAATAATGATTCCAGTTAAATATATCTGTAATTGGGGCGAACATTTCGCAGATAATGAAGCGCGATCTTAGAAACAAAGGTATTTCAAAACCGAAATGTCTTATGGCCAACGTGATTTTGTTGAGGTCTGCGTCGCGGTTTTGGACCATGGTGCCATACGGTGTGACTATATTGCGAAGAATTTATATTATATCTTTATTTAAGGGGTAAATCATAAGTTTTTGTGGATAGTCTATGCACTGTTTTAATTAACCCTTCGATTTATAGTAGGAACCCATATCGTCTAGGAAATCTGCAAACGAATGTTCGACACAAGCCATTAACGTCTGACCTAATCTCCCTGATATGCTTTGTGACTTTACGCTAATTAAAATGGATTTAACTGAGTATAAATGCATTATTATGCAGATTGATGTCAGCTACATGAAAGCTACATGGTTTACATGAAAGCGGTGGTGTTACACAGACTGTTCGTTAAATATGATTAGTGGACATCCACGTTGCTTTATATTAACCTTTCTGTCTGGCGTTATCCGGGCCTAATGCCAGAGTCTGCGTTCTTGTATCATAGATTTGACGGTATTTGGTTATCATTATATGGGGCGACCTGCCGTCTGACTCCTACAACCCGCAACAGGAACCTTGTTTCGCAAGTTTCGCCATTGCCTCGTCCGTTAATCAACAGAGTTTACCACGTGCAGATGAGGTTGGTTTGGGCCTAAGATGTTGGTATTTATGGCCTCCAATATTACTGGGCCTATGTCTATAAGTTAAAAAATTTAATAATCGTCTTTATATTTTATATTTAGGACGGGAAGATGAAAAATGACGACGTAGAACCGTCCCTTACCTTCACCTTGATCAGTTATGGGCCCGCGAGCATAATTATTGGTTGTTCAGAACAGAAAGTAAGACGTAAGTACTTAAGATCTGAAACATCTCAGATATTACTTCTATTATTAAAAACGTTTCCAATATTGCATTCCGTGATTCTATATAGTATGTGGCATCACAACACACACTCGAGACAAACACTCGAAGATTGTACAAATATTTGCGCCAGTGGACAAATATGTATTGAAAAATCATACGAGCCACCCTCGCATCCGTTTGAAGTAACTTTATATCACAGATTATAAGGATTTTAAATGAAAATAAGAACTTTGTTCATACGGTTCACTCACAGTAAAGTGGACTGCAATTTATCAAAAGCATTTTGCGCGCTCATTCGATTTATATTCTTTTAATTTAATATAAATTTCTAAATGAAATTTCATTAAAACAAATAAATTTTAATACTCGTAATAGCGATGGCATGTATGTCAGAGCGGTTTTTGTTAAAACTGTTTTGTTTATCTTTTTAAAGTTGCGTTTATTTCTATTGTGACCCAAGTGGTTTTTTTAGGGTTCCGTAGCCAAATGGCAATAACGATACCTTTATAATTTCGTCATGTCCGTCTGTCTGCCCGTATGTTACAGCCATTTTCTTGGTAACTATTAGAATTATGTATATGGATGAATTTTGGATGGTAGATGTATACTATAAACCGCTACACAAAAGGTGTAGTAAGATTAAGAAAAAATAATGCAGCTATAATTTAATAATGTTTCTTTTTTTTCAACCAAGTGGGTCATCTTATGGTAAGTGATGTCTTTTCTGCGGTGTCTTTTTAATGATTCGATACGGTAGTGGAAATTAATGGCTTTTGGACATTTTCCTTTATTTAAGCCATAACACCTACCTATGTGCCAAGTTTCAAGACTATAGGTCAGAAAGAAATATCCTATAGGTTTTGATGAATGAGTTTGCGAGTATCAAAACATACGACAGTATATTATTATGCCGTATCTTAGAACTAAGACTTAACATGTGTATCCCTAGAAGCATCGAAATAATATAACAGGAAACGTAAATCAAGCAAAAAATTACCCCATTAAAGCTCTATGCAAGGGGGCGGAGCTATAAAAGTTTGTTCATAATAATCTGTAGTTGACACTTGATACGTCTAATTTACTGTGTGGTGCAGAACGTCGTATCTCGATCTAGAAATTTAATATTTAGACAATAACTTTTATGGAGTAAAGTTGAGTTTGGACGTTCATTAATTTTTGTTGTGTGTATGAGTGTTACGTGTGATTTTACCTTTGCATGTGTAAATGTAAGTGGAGCCGTATTTTTTGGCAGATTCATATGAGAGCTATCGTTCTAGTTATCTTATTTGGATGCCTAGAAGGAACGACATCTCATCTATTTCGGAGGAAAAGTGTTTTGACAGACATTCAGAACGACCGACCGACAACAAAGTGATCCTAAAAGAGTTTCGCTTTTCTTTTTTTGAGGTAGTGAACCCTAAAAATAGCAGAGTCGGCTATCAATATTGCATTTATTTATGTATGAAATTAAAATAATTATTAATAGTGTTCCTGTATTATACACGTCCTACAGCAGGGCACGGACCTCCTCTACTGAATTAGGTGGCCTTTGTCTACCACACTGGCCTTTTCTTTTTCTTTTTTACATGAAAAATCCTCTTGGAATTCCGGCTTCCTTAAAAGAAGATAGACGGGGTATGCCGGATTTTACCGGTTAAAACCCCATTGTTGTCGCCATCTGCACTATGGAAGAGTTTCGGGACCTCCAACAGAAACACGCCGAAACCCCTCCAATGCAACGCTGTAATAGCACGCCGAGGTGGGAGTATGTGTTAACTCCTCCAGCAAATATATCTCGCCTCTAGGCAGAGGAACCGAGGTGATTTCTGGCATCGCCTCGGCGTCTACGCCTCCGAGCAGGGTCAGCCCTCTCCCGAACCCGCTCCGCAGCCTCCTTCCTAACCATAACAGTCTCACAGAAGGAGGCTACCGCTTTCCATTCATCCTCTCCCTCCAGCATCGCAAAAACAACTGACTGTAGGGAGAGGATGTCCAATCTTGTTGACCAGGATCCCTCGTTCCAGCTCCCACACCGCACACTCCGCGAGCGTGTGCGTTGCCGAGTCCTGGTATACCACACTGGCCTAATGTGGGTTGGCGGACTACACTTAACTTCATTACCTCGCGATTTTTTTTATCGCCGTTATATCAACCGATAATTAACATTCAATACACACGTAACTTAGAAAAGTCAGTCTTTTTGTGTGGTCGATTGCTGATAGCCTGACTATCACTACGACTCGGCTGTTATCAGCGTCACCGGACTTTCGGGTGAGTGCTTTAGGCACTCTCAACACTTAAATTTAAGTGATTGCGCTGAGTTTGTACCCCTTGGGGTTACGAACCTCGGCTCAGGACAGCCACTAGGGGAGGGCAAAGACATTTGCCATTGGGGTTTAGGGGGAATTTAAAAACGAATCGAATATTATATTAATTCCTCGGCACGCGGGCCGGTACTAGAGTCGGGGGTGCTTGGAGGCCCTCGGCGGTGAGGACGGTATGTCGGTAGAGTCAGAGATGCAACCTCTTGGAGCTGGTTTCGAACCTGCGACTTACATCTCAACAGTCTGTAATATCCGTTGAGTTATCGCTTAACAGTTATAAGTTAATTGATGATTAATCCTTCATTCATCCTGTTCTTGAAGTAGTATTTTACCTTTTTTTTCTCTTTATCTCCTATTCAGGTTCTATAAAACCGCACTTTAAATTGCATTTACAAAACAGACGCAAAGATATAACTTCGTGAACAGCTTCCGTACTTTACAGCTTGCACGAAGTACGCCGTGATTTTTTGAATAAACTACCAAGCACTGCTCTTTTATACGTACACACTAAAGAATTGCTATACTCAATGTGAAGTAGCTGCTCGCTGTTTACCTCGCGTAGGCATTTTCTATTGGCAATTAAATATTGTAAAATATAACGTTTTAATAAAAATAAAACCGATAAAAATTAAAAATAAAAATAACATATATTGAGTCGGTGCTATCGCAATTTAAGGTAAGCTCGGAATCACTTTGCGTGGTTTTTTTTAAGTTAGTATTTTACTACTTATCTAAACAATCATCAAAATCGGGTGCATAAAAGACTTTATTCAAAAAAGTAAATTAGTGTTGGAATTTCTTCTTGAAACTTAAATGACATACTTGGCAACTGTGAGATTTATTCTATTGAATGAAAAAAAAGCATTCAAATCTCTATTTGGCGGAGTTATGCGTGGTTATACAAACAATAAAAAAAATACGCGTCTAATTAACCTTTGCCGTGATATAAACTAACCCATAATAAAAAATAGTTTTAAAATAGAATTAACAGCAACTGCACGTAAATAGAGGTAGACAAAGTGTTTCAGCAACTTGTCGCTTTACATCGCCTCTCACTTTATTGATAATAATTGTCAGAATTTGGTAATGAATTTTAGCAGTGTGACCAATTTGGGTTTGAAACTTTAAATTGGTTTTGTTCAACGAGTGCAAGTCATTCGTGCCGTTAGAGTTGATATTATTAGAATATAATATGAAAATGTTATCGAAATCAATATAACTTTTTGACGATGAGTCAACAATCTGAAATGTTTGGGCGTTGTTTGTAAGTAATTAATTTTATTATACCTATAGTGATTAAAAGTAAGAGCCAATTAAAATAAAAACGTTTATTTTGCAAGTAGGCCAAAAATTAAAGGGTTCTTTTACACGTCAATCATAGAATAAATGACATTAAAACCCCTTTACAAACGCCCATTTGTCTGAGAAGAAACCCTTCAGACCCATTGTACCTCTGCTCATCCTTTGGTGGTACGGGGGATATTTTAAAGTTAAACGATACCACCTTCCAACAGCGGCGGTTTAGGCAGAGAATATCAGAAACGCGAATCAATATCAAAATGCTAGGTGGTGCAAAATGATAAACGCAAAATAACAGCTTCTTAAAATGGCAGAAACGCAAACCAACTGATTTGCATTTAGGCTTACTTACCAAAGCTGAAAATGTAAGTTTATTCTGAAAGTCTGTACACGTTTAGTGGATCATCGCATCGTCGAGAAACGAGCGAGCTTTAGTAAAAAAAAATTGTCTAGGTGGGCAAACAAGCATGTGACCGGCCGCTACATACCGTTGGAGGAAAACACTTTTATTAATAAGCCCCGTTTAAAGAAGGACAGATCATGACGCTCCGGGGACACATTCAGAAAGGGGTGTTCATTTCAGTTCCGACATTTACTTAGATTAAACTATGCCTATCGAGTTTCCAATATCGTCCATTATAGGAACTATTTTCAACAACAATACTTTAAAAAAAATCTTTGCGTTGAATGCAATTAACAACTGATACTGACTGTAGTTGAAATGTTATATTGCCGCTTAAACCTACCCTATGAGTGATGGCCGTTCACTATATTCTATTTACAGATAGATTTGCTTACTATCAATAGAGTTTTGACAGATCTTCTATACAAAATGTGTCAAAAATTAACTGCCAGTAAGTAAATCCATCGGTTAATAGAGTATTAGGAACGGCCATGAGCCATTAATATACGAGAGACAACTGTTTATAATGTCATCTAGTATCTACGTCAGCATTCAGCACAGCACTAAGGTAATTTTATACGGCGTGGTATCGTTTAACTTTAAAATACCCACCTTTCCACACAAAGGTACGGCCAAAGGCCACGGTAAGGTGACCCACTTGCACGTTTGCCGGCCTATGCTATAAAAAAAACATATTCTCCTGGACAGGAATCATTGCTACACCTATCTAGAATTTTAATAGTGCTTGACAATGTCTGCGATACGCCAAGTATATTAGCTTTCTCTGTGAAATTCGAATATGCATAGCAAAATGTGAAGGATTTTCCTTGAACCGGAACGTAAAGACATAAAGGCACGTTACAAAATATATAATGTATTTTTAGAAGATTTTTAAATACCATATTTAGGAGGATTTTAAATGGAATATAAAAATAATGGTGGTGGGAGCTGGTGGGTACCAGATATTTTTGTTCTCGACTGGATAACGATCACCGTATGATCACATGGTCAAATCCCGCCATAGTGGCTCGTTTAGGCGAGTTGCGGAATTAGCCAGTGTATATTCAGTAGCTTCAGGACCGCATAATTCTGCTAACGGTCAAGGCATGCAACGATTCTTGACGGTCGACATTATATTTCGACTGCAATGTACTTAACATCAGATCCAATGTAGGCACTTTGCCGTGCCAGGATATTTTTTTACTCATAGTAAACTATCACTGCAGGAGTGGGTCGGTCGCAAATTCCTGTGCACGATCATACCTGGGGTATTTTGTCGCGCGCAGTCAAAAAAGTGCTAACTTGACGTTTTTGAGATAAACATCATAGCCAATGGTCTCAATACCCTCTGTATTTATTTTATTGTTAGGACATAAATAAAGCATATTCTTTTTTATTGAATGAGTATCATGGCGTCATTCGACTTTCAACTTTAGTTAAAACTAAATGATACACAGCTGAGCTTTTGTCTCATTCTAGCATTGTTATTCTCGCTCACGCACATCAGTTAACTTATAGGGATGTGATCGACCTTATCGATCGTAATAAACGAGTGATTAATTCTAGCAAGAAATTTTAGGATGTCTAGATATTGATAAGATTCGGTACGTAAACACCCACTGACAGATGTTTGTACCCTTAAATATGACACCGTTCTGTAACTTGTATATTAATACGTGAAGAGAAACCTTCAGACCCCTTTTTAAGCATATTGCGCGCACGGAGGACTGTGAGATTAAAAACTTAAAGTTTATATGGAATAGGAATGCGGAATGCTATTTATATACAGTATGTAACAAAAACCCTGTTGGCCCTTTTTGAGTCGTGAAGATAGATTAAGCTGTCTATACAGCTTAATAAAAATGGTTAAAGTAAAAAAATAAATAAACAGAAGCGATATATTATCCTCACACATGTAAATTAAAAAAATGTTTGCCTTTGAATTTCTGGGTGTATTTACGAAGATGGGGGCGCTGCACGTTGGATGTATTTGGACGCTATCTCGCTCTGGCTCGCAAGTCATCGCTCTGGCAGAGGTAATCAGTGTTAAAAAGCATGTTGCACCGACCCCACTGCGAGTGGGATAAGGGCAGGTGGAAGAAGAAGACTATGTATTGAATGCCACCGTTGACATATCGTTACCCACGCCTACTCTACTCTACCTGAAAAACGGCTAAGCGCATTCAGATAGAGAGAGTTTATCACATGACCGAGGTCAGAATTTAACAGAAAACCTTTATTCATAAGGCCGCGTCATGCAACTTGAATCTTATGACGCATCGTAAATGACAGTTTTTTTGTGATATTCTCGTCTATGTCGTACGAGAAAATCACTCCATCTAGATGGGCCTTAAGTGTGTAAAATATTTAAGACCAAATTTGTAGAGAAGTATCTATGTATATGCTCTACAACTTTTCTAATAATTTTAAATATCATTTAGAAAACGTGATATTAATAAGAAAAAATATGAGATTCTGTAAGCATTTTGAGATAACTAATAAAGATCAAAGTTATATACGATTTTTCAGCTTATTAGCTTTTTTCGTGGTTTACCGCTTATATCATCTTATTTTATTGTATATTTTAATATCTTGAATGACGGAATGTGTAGGTCACTCGCCTGATGATGAACTACGCCTGCCTATAAACAGAATCAACACAAAACAGAATGTTGAGTTAATACTGCATTTATCACACCGAGATATAAGTTGTTAAGTCTAAATACACCCAGTAATTTCACTGTTTTCAATGTCCATTACACCGAAACACAATACTTACACACTGCTGCTTGACGGTAGAAATAGGTAGTAGTAGTGGTACCAACCCAGAATGCCTTGCATACGAGGGTCCTACTATCTAATATCCGAAGATATTTCAAGAATTAGTATCCCGTTGGTAATTTGAAACCAAACCATGGTATTCAAAATAAATTTCTATTTAGACAGTGAGGTGAACTTCTCAGCTTTTTTAATACTAGGGGTTAAAGTAGGAAATTGCTGTATTATACTGGAAATTAAAAAAATCTTATAAAGAAAGAAAGACTTCATTTAGTTAATCCATTCTGCGCTCATTGTATATGCATTTCAGCCATCACATTAAGGCATTAACAATGAAGCCTTTGCGATAGAATCTGAACTCCACAAAGTCTAAGAAGGCATTTTGTACTGCTTCCCGGGAACAAAATACCATTTGTCAAAATGCCATTTTCTCTGAAAGTCAATAGTCTTACACTTAGCATTGTTTCATTAAGTTCTCGACAATTTTACCAATCCAGTGTTACTTTTAAAAACTAATCAACTCACCCAAGCAACTACTTTACATCATACTAAATAACTTTAGTTTTACTACTAAATAATTGCCAGTGTATTGTAATTGAATTGAAACTGCACTGACCTCAAAAAAATCTCTACCTACCTAAGACTTTTATGTTAGGGATTGTTGCTATATTACTCGTGATCAATTTCGAACGTTGCTATAATCGCAGTGAACGCACCAACTGATAAAATCCTTCTTTTTGAAGTTAGTTAAAATATGTAACGTGTCGCATTGAGAATCCCTTTGAGTTCAATATTAAATTACAGCAATGATACTTAAACTACGCCAGTTTTGATTTATGAATTCCTCAGAAGTCATTATACGAAGAATATAATGTAATAATTGATATTAATTGGATTATAAAGCACTAACTGAGTCGCGGTTTAATTCTTTTATAAACTATAATAGAACCATTCCAAATTCTACTAAATTATATTTCATGGACTGAACTGAAAATATTATCTTTATAACATTTTATTACGTCGTACAACATGTTGAAGCTTCGTAGGACATACTTTTAACATCGAATCTGGACCAAATATCAAATAATGCTTAGGCTTTATGTTCTCGTGACCGAGCCGTACTTTTCGAGATTACTGCAATCATTGTCAGGAGCACTATCCTTTGTGTGTGGCCCCATTTGGAAAAAGTATATCTGTCTACTCAATATCGGACAGTAAGGGTCATTTTGAGCTTGGGGTGTAGGTAAGTACAACTCAGTAAGTGGCAGCGCGGTCGCTAAGTTTAGCTGAAATGTGCTAAAATCTTTTTTCGTCATTTATAGAAAGGCAAGAAACGAACCGAGCCGCCTGCTCGAGAGCGCTTTTTTCCCGGAGATGTCATAAATCAGAAGGCGGCAGATGGTGTTGACCTACACCATTATTGCCATGTTTCTAGCTAAGAATTATTATTGCTCGCACTCGACAGACGTCGTTGCCAAATAATAATTATTTTGAATTCCGTTCCCGGATTGACGTCGCTTTGAATTTTACAGAACGTCCGAAGAATTATTTTTCATGAAAATATTCGTTAAACGAGAAACAAGCGCGCGACGAATGCTACCTTTAAAATTGTTTGAATTTTTTTTACAGAGTTAACATTATTGTATCGGTAACGCCGCAATGTTGGAAACATAATATATAATTTTGCGTCCCATTGATTATATTTTCAGAGAAATATAAATTATTAATCATGTTTTATAGTAAAATAACATTAGAAGCTGAATTATAATTTTTGAATTTAACATGAACTGTGTATTCGTTCATGATAAGTCAAAAAGTTCGTAATGTGGTCGCGAATGTATAATATTAAGATTGATGAGTGTGCAACTTTATATTATATTAGAGTATAAATCGGGTCTTTGTTTGTAGAAGAATTTTCTAACGGTAAAATATAAACTTATTTTAATACGATTATTCTGTTTATACTTTAGTTCTTTTGAATTCAATAATGCATAACTTATTTTAGTTTAAACTACTTAAAAGGATTTAAAGTAAGTATACTGGAGTGTCTCCTTATTTAAAATTCAGTAAATTAAATATAAAAATACGACTAAATACAACAATAGTTACAATATACTTCTGAAGTGTCAAAGTTGGTGTTAAGAGTTTTCCGACTGCCTCGGTGGCGTCGTTGTAATGCATAAGCGGCACGACTACTGTGGTTAGGTCTCGGGTTCAATCCCCGGGTCGGGTAAAAGTGATATTGAGTTTTCTATTACGAAATACTCAGTATCAACCCGGAGTCTGGAATTGTGCCCGGTATGGCGATAGGCTCGCCCTCTATCACATCATGGGACGAAAATAGGCTCGGCGAAATGTGGGTGTACTGGTTGTACCTCTGCCTACCCCTTCGGAGATTACAGGCGTGAGTGTGTATTGTATGTATTCACGAATTTCGTTGTCGGATCCTTCAATTTATTCCAAACAAAATAAAGTCACCGACTACGTATGTATGAATACGAATAAACCACTGCAGCTTTAACAGTGTACGCTTACGTGATACTTCTTTTATTTTTTTCATGGATGGGTTTTAAAGTCAGTGTATGTCTCATTCTAAGTTACTTACAATTTTAATAAAAGATTTGCGTGAAAACCTCAGTACAGTAGCCTGTATCCAACAACTAACTAATATTGAAGATAGAATACCTTAAAAAGGCCAAAATACTAGCGGCGACTTCTCTACGATTCCATACATGATGTAAGGTTAAATGATGTCACCGCTTTGGCTATTTCTGCCGCCAAGCAACAGTGTGTAAGCACTGTTGTGTTCCGGTGTGAAGGACATTGAAGCCAGTGTAATTACTGGGCATTATGAGACTTAACACCTTATGTCTCGGGGTGACGAGCGCAGTCCATTGTCATGCAGTGCTTTATTTAAAGTTATGTTTGGCGTTGCTTCTGTTTATGAGCAGGCGTGGCGCTTACCATCAGGCGAGCGACCTGATCGTCTCGTCATTCAATCTAATAAAAAAAAGGTTGCAATTATGTATGCATACCAAGAATAGTCATCAGCATCTACAACCACCGCTAGTACATAGAAGATTGACAAGTAAGTTCTTGACCTCGGATTTCGTCGAAAATGTCCAGCGATATCTATTTTTTTTACATAGGGAACATCCGTTTACAGATCTCTCCGATCTGGTTCGGTATATCGGACTCGAAGGTCTGATCGTCCTATCGACTAAAGCCTCGCTTTTGCTGGACGTAGCGGGGTACGCATATGCATATAGCCGTAGTAGGTACCTAGTAATATTTATCCTGTTATTATGTTGGTTTAACGGTTTTTTATAAGGAGTTTTTAATAGATATTTTGTATTGAACTTGGATGAAGTTTCCTTATTGAGCAAAGATTTCTGTGTACAAAATGATTTTTCGCTTATAAAAGAACAGTCATCCTAGAGAGTTGCCTATATAATTCGAATAATATGACATAAAAAAAAACTCCCCAAACAATTGTATCGGTTTTCAAGACCAAATAATGTTATTGTTATACCCATTTTACTTAACGATAGCATGATACATTACTAATGGTAAGATATAGAAAAATGCTTTCAAGATCAATCATACTTAATACATAAAATTAGATGTGTCTGATGTTTGCTTCGCTTACATTTTACCTATTCATATTGACTCTCCTCTCTATGTTTACTCCTAACATTTCCTAAAGAAATTTTAAGAAATTTTGCTATTGGCGTAGTAGGTTGAATAAAATAGTTAGTTTTGTAATAAAGTAGTCGATATTGTGTTTAATCTCTACCAAACTATAATGTTTCGTAATATGACATCCTCCGTAGCGTAGTGGGCGAGTAGCCGGCTGCGAAACGAGAGGCCGTGGGTTCGATTCCTGTACCGGGACATAATAAATGTTTGTGTGATCCACGAATAGTTTTTGGATCTGGGTGCTGTGGGACCGCAATTTCTGCGTAGCTTCTGATAACCAAGATACAGGTTTATTTATTTATTTGTAAAGAGTATTTCCTTCTCCCCAACTCTTTCCTGAATGTACATTATGCATATCTCATGCTCTTTTCGATATTATTCGTGATGCTATTAAGGCGAATATTTATATTATCATCCAAAACGTCGTATGTGCTTGCCGATGTTGTATTTGAATTTAACATTTGGAGTACGACAATTATTGTTAGGTACTAGTTAGTGGTCGCGTAGTGGTGGAAACTTGACCTATTATTAACATTCAGTCTTTGTCAGTGTGAGCAATAACAATGAATGTTTTATTTAATTTAATTCAATCTACATATTTGTTATAGATATTATATATCAATACATACATACATACATACACACTTACGCCTATGTCCCATAGGGGTAGGCAGAGACTATTGAGTACCACAAGCTACGATCCTGACACACCTCTTTCGCCTCTTCCACATTCATACATCTTCTCATACATTTTCGTCGGTTGAGGGTACTCGTGACGTGCCCTTTTCGGAGAATGTCATTTATTTGATCCGCATATGTTCTCCTCGGGCGCCCTCTTCCAACCCTACCATTCACATTCGCACGATAAATACCTTTCGTAAGTCGATACCGATTACCTTTCTTTATATTATATATCAATCTCCTCCATATAAACTTTAACTATGCCAAATCTTACAATCATACGTACGTGCAATATTCATAAAAAAGGGTCTAAAATTTCTCCTCACGTATTAATATATAAAAGAAGATTATAAGTTAATGGTGGCTAGTTTTGAAACAAATTGAAAATGTATAGAATAACCTGACAAAGCTGAAAATAAACCAATAAGCGTTTAGCAACAGCGCCACTCGTCTTCAACTTATAATAATAAAATTATTCTAGGTCATTTCTCACAAGTAAACTTTTAAAACGAAAATATATATTTTTGAGTAATTATATATTAATAGCCAAGCTAAGCCAACCTTAATGATTATTTAAACATATTTTTCGTCATCATAATATTATCTTTGGTTATTATCACATAGATAGATGCCAGTTTCAACAAATTCTTCCACAAAATGAGGGATATGATATCCTAGAAATTTGGATAAAAGAAATGATTATTTAAATTCTAATCTTTCTAAAATATACTATAGCCGAATGTATCACTAAAGCGTATTAAAGAAAGAACTATTTATAGTTGGAGTAGTAAAATATATAAAGCGTGATCACAATAAAACTGTCTCATTGTGGAGTATAAATGTTTTTAGTGAAGACTAGTCCTATTACCTGCAATTGCGTTTAGACTAGTTTATAGGGTTTTGCGATTTAGGAACGTTATTCTCATCATTATTTACTTGCGTAAAGCTATACAGTATCGATACATTTCAGACGGAATATAAATGTAATCGATAAAATCGCGGACATACTTAGAGATAGATACTTAGATACAGACGGGTCGAATACATTACCTTTTTAATACGGTTAAAAAGTAAGATAAAACATTAAGACTTTTTTTTATATGCATGAGTAAAGAAATGAGCAGGACACTCGCTTGTTGGTAAGCGCCACGCCTGCCTTAAAACAGAAGCATCACCACACAGATCTTTGAATTACAAAGCACTGCATGGCATTGGACTGCGCTCGACACCCCGAGATATAATATGTTAAGTCTCATAATGCCCAGTAATTTCACTGGCTTCAATGTCCTTCAAACCGGAACACAACAGTGCTTACACACCGCTGCTTGGCGGCAGAAATAGACAAAGCGGTGGTACCAACCCAGATGGCCTCTCGCAGACGAGGGACCAATTTACAAAAAAATAACAAAAATAATCATTTTTTGAGGCCGCATTATGCAATTACCAACCGATGTCAAAAGGGAATGAAATCGTATGTATTTTTACGTATGTTACGCGTTACCTCCATCAATTGTGGAAGGATTTTAATTCTTTTTGTTTTTTTTTAAAGTAGAGGTTAGTAAACGAGTCAGTTGGTCACTCGATCGTAAGTGTTCTCCACTCACCCACAATACCTGAAGAATCAAGAACGCGGCCATAAATGAGGTGGAAAATTAAGGTATTGGAAAGGGAAGGGGTAATTTGAGTCTTCGCATATCTGAGGGCCAATTCTGCTATTTTAACTGACACTGCGAATGAATTTTAACCGAACTGAGATTACATTTTGAATTAATTAAAAATATGGCATTCTGCTCCTTTAAAAATTCGATATCATCTCAGTTAAATTGCATTTAAACTGACAATTCGATCAACTTTCAATGTCGTTCTTTTGTTGAAAATATGGCTTCGCATTATTATGCATTTCGCCAATGACAAGTATTTTACCGATTTTTACGTATCAGCTGCCATAGACTAAATTTTTGAAATTAAAAATGACCTAAGCGACAAAATCAATGTTACCAACTCACAATAAAATACCCACAATATGACTAATTTCAGTGATTAAAAAATTACGTAACCTCCAGTTATGATTTTTTAATTAATTGATTTGACTAATTCCATGTATTTTATTTATTTAATTAATTTATCTATTCCATGGCATAACTGAAGGAAAACGGCACAACAGCACCACTCAGGCAGTCCTTTCCGGAAATAACCACAATCGCGATTATTTTATTTAAATTTGAAATTCTACCGAATTGCGGTTTTTTTATTTTGCAACACTGCTGAGGACATATTTATACTAAATAAAAATTGTGCGAGAATTTTGGCGGGAATTTTGACAGTGCGATTGCTCTCATAATTTAATCTACAGTAATATTCTAGAGAGGAAAGATTTTTTTGTATTTTTGTATGTAACAAATAAACTACTAGGCCGATTTCAAAAATAATTTGGCCGTTAGAAAGCTACATTATCACTGAGTAACATAGGCTGTAAACTCATTTCTAATACTTTACTGAAATAACGAGCACACAAAGTCGAACAATTTTGACTACTTTTAGTTGCTTGCAGTAAAAGAGAATAAAGTTAACTGAATTTATCTGCAGTTAACTCACAGTCACTTCACCTCAGTGTTGCCAAGTCAGATTTTTGAAAATACCGTGTTGTCCACATTAAAATACGGCATTTGCGTCAAAAATACAGTGCTTGATGGGAAAAAATACAGTCTATTTTACAGTGCAATAAAATGTCATACAAAAAAGGAAATAATTAAATTATTAAATAAAATATAAATTTATTTTAAACTTTATATCCTAAACTAACTTAACATTTTATTTGTATATATCGATCGCTGCAGAAATGGATGGCTGCGATGATGATGATATCGGTTTATTTTTTTTTATGTGTTTAATCAAAGAGTTTTATGTATACTACTAGACAAGCTGCGCGGTACATAGAAATAGTAGTATAATAAATTGTAGTATAGTAAATTAGTTGTATTACTAAGTTGCAGTCAATTGACCGTAACTCAATATTATCATCTCGCTTACTCTCAACTAGAACCCCTATTGCGCTCCCTGTTTGTGAACTGTCAAACTCCCGCGTTATGTGACGCAGTTTTACTTCTAAATAACCTGTCTAGTAGTATACAATAATAATACGAAATTTTTACTGTAAAAAAATACTGTGTCTCCATATAAGGTATTTATAAAAATACCGTGTCCAGTAGATGGCAAGAAAATACGGCAGATCTGCTGTAATTACAGTGCACTTGGCAACACTGCTTCACCTTCAGTCACATTTCGTTCTCAATATTTTGACGTTTGTCTGTAGACGAAATGCATTTTATATAGTTAAGTGTCTCACAATGGACACTGGCGAAATCACCAATCTACGGTGGAGCCAAACACAATTAAAAGAAGAAGAAGATAGTTAAGTGTCAAAATTGTTACCAGAATGCCGTTTTGGTTCAGTCAACTTGTATTCTACTTTCGATATCATTGCGTTCTAAGTTCTTGAATATTGGTTTAGCAGAATACCATTTGCAACTTTCTTGTCGCTGAGATTAGATCGGAATGATATTTTGAACAATTAAAATTACGTGAATTGGCCCTCTGACCGTATGAATGCGTTGAATTTTCAAAGAAAATGAGGCATTTCAACGCGTATTACTATTTTTACATGTTTTATCACAGTTGTTTTTTTTTTAGTCCCGACGTTCCCGTCACCACAAAGGCTGAAAAGCTTTCGAAACGTCCGGACTAATATAAAATAAAATTAAATCGCGATAAAATCCGTATAAACTAGTTTTCTATATTATATTACTGTCTCACTGAAGATCGACGTGGAGTAGCAGCTTTCTGTTGCGTTTCATACGATGAGCGAGATCAGGAGGCCCAAAAGACCGCTTCCCTTCCCCATACCTTTATTATCTCTCGCCTATAAGGTCAGCAACGCGTCCAATTCTTTCCTGGCATTTTTGATGTTTATGGGTAGTCACTTAATATTATTTCCGTCAGGTGATCCACTTGCTCGTTTGCCGGTTTGTTTGCTAGTTGTTAATAATATAGTTAATAATATAGTTGGTGCTATATTGCACACACATTGTTTACTTTTTTATGATTTTATTAACGTAAACGGTCCATTGAATGGTACACTTGGTAGTAGGTCTTTTGTATGCGAGGCTGTCTGCGATGGTACCACCGCTTTGTCTTTTTCTGCTGTCAAGTAGCAGTAGCATAGTTGTGTTCCGATTTAAAGGACATTGAAGCTAGTAAAATTACTGGGCGTATGGGACTTAATCTTATGTCTCGGGTTGATGAGCGCAGTCCAAGGTACAACAGGTCCAACAGGTACTTCATATTTCGAAGTTCTAATTGGCGTTACTTAATTCTGTTTATGGGTAGGCGTGATGCTTACCATCAGGCGGGCTACCTGTTCGACTCGTCATTAATCTTCTTCCACCTGTTCTTATCCCACTCGCAGTGGGGTCGGCGCAACATGTTTCTTAACACATGTTACAGAAAGATTTGGCTTGTAGTTTTTACGACTGGCCGCCTGACTGAGGTCATCCCCTCTGGGGAGAAAACACCCATTGGTCCCGGTGCGGGAATGGAGCCCGCGGCCTCTCGCTTCACAGCAGTCTACTCGCCAACTGCGCCACGGAGGGTGTCAGACCTTCTCGACTTGTCATTAATGCTAATATTTTTTTATTATACTAATTAGCCTTTTGTGGAAGGGTAGAACAATGAAACAAGCATTCCATTTATTTATTTATTGTGATATAATGTAACAAACATTTAAGTTAGATAGTCTTCACATACGAATAAATTACTGTAACACTAATAAATACGCAAGAAACACGCGACGCAGTGACGTCACGGTTAACTATCTAAGAGATCACCTTATAGATATATCGTAAGTTAGACATCCGATTACATTAACGGTAACATTAAAATATATCTTAACACTAAATACTACATCCAATGAAACGATTATGTAAATCAGTCGTTTGAAGAATAACTTTAACTTAACATACAATATCTAAACTACATATTATATTTATATACCTAGGAATACAATTAACTAGGTCATTCCATAGATACTGTTAAATGCAAAGAAATGTTGAAAAATTACTCACGACTCCAGTATTTCAGTTATAAAAGTGGGTCTTTATACATTATATGAAATAATTATGATAGAAGCCGACCGCCATTAGCTGAAAATGGTGAATCTTTTCAATTTATTTTTAATTAAAAGAATTTTACACCGAGGCGGGACTAGAGTTCAGCTTTTCACAGTTGGACGAATGTAGACGCACATTTCATTTAATTTCTTCACTATTAATAGCGACGATTATATCATAAATATGGCCAGTTTCGTGCGTTATTTTGCAGTATCATATCCGCGTTTGTAAACCGTACATTTCTTTTGTTAATGTTTAGCGCATTGTATGATCGCATTTTCCGGGTGGCATTCACTGCTTGCGCGCACATATGTTACAAAATCATTAAGTAGCTTGCTCGTGTAGCTTAAATATATATCGTTATGCACACAAAAAGAATGCCTTATAAGAGAGATCTGGTACAAATAATAACACCTCACAAATTATCTAGAGATAACTTTAAATTATTCACTTTGCCTTTTTTAAGATTTTGATATGATTCGCTTATATATTGCCTTTGGCATTACTATCCTAACATTAGTACCAACATTCATTCAATATTAAACAATGATTTGTAATAAATACATATTATATTTTATAGGACGTATTCAGTAGGAAATGAAGACGAAGTAGGTACGTAGAGACGAGTAATTATTTAGATACACGGCAATGCTACCGACGTGTTATCAACAATGCAAACAACAAATTATATTATATCAAACGACTTTTAAATCCCTTTTAGATCTAATTAACACATTAATGATGAAAAATAATTCAAGACGATATCAAGGGGTTACAAAATAAATACTGACATCTAGATTAATAAGTACGAAGTCTAGAAACACCGTGTTAGCAAGATACTTATATCTATATTATTAGACACAAATTACCTTTATCACACAGCGACTTATCCTACTGAGTATACCTTATAAAAGTTATTTAGAATAAGTATAGTACCTATCTATCGATATCAAGTAGATAGGAATTGGCGATTCTTAGGTCTTACTTAGGCCCACTTGTACGACGATCCTAAATAGAGTTTAACCAACTAAACCTGTTTAAGAAACGTCAAATCATATGATAATTTGACATAAGTTTAGTGGAAAATCTTGATTTAAGATCGTCGTGCAAGCCGGTCTTAGTAACAACATTTAAAAAAAGTTTGAGTCTGTGTAATGTTAGTAGAAAATGTTAATATTGGACTCGCATTTTAAGTGGTGATTAAAATGTATAAAAATAATGGCCGTTAATGTTAGACGTTGTGTTTCATAGATTTTAAATAAGTTACATTAAAAAAAATATTTTACATGTCATATTACCAGCATAGTAAGTGTGCTTGTAATATTACGTGGTGACGAAGGAACATGTCTAGATTAATTGTTTCTTCGTTACATTATGGTTGGTAATGAGAAGACTAACTCAAAATAAATAAATAAATACCAGAAGCATGTACAAATTTATTTCATGTACGTGATCGAGACAGGGAGACTGAGACGTGTGTCACAAGTCAGGTGATAGCGACCTGTCCGCTTTGTATGAAATAGCATACTTCGGAATAGACCTTTATTACAAATATTTAGAACTATATACAGCGGGGTCATTTATAGGTAGAGTAACACCTAGTAGTAGTAAACCACCACAATTAATATTTACCTTTACCTAACTACCAGGCATAAATTTAGAATTACGGGATTTTAAATTATGTCACCTAATCGAAAAAGTTTACTCACTAGACACGTAATTATAAGACCCTGATATTTATCTACTTAGTAAAACCAAAGTTAGTGATGATGGCGGTTGTGCGTTGGATATAATATGGTTGATAGTTAGGTATATCAGCGAGTCCAAATTGAAGATCAATCCTAATACTATCAAATCGTCCGGCACTTGGTACCGATTTGATTTTAGTTCTTACATCTAAAGAATGGCTGATTAGAGATGTTCTTGCGGCATCTCGCATCCACGCTGGAAATATCAATTTTCAGCACTACTAAATTGGACCGAACAATCTTGGAGCCGATTGTGAGTCGTAAGTTTACATTGTGTTTACGTAATGTCCATCGAGTAACATCGGATGTTGTTGAAATGACAAGTACCATGATATACAAAAACCCAGAATTTTCCAGAATATAAGTAGATAAAATGGTCGTTGTTTATTACTCTGTACGAAGATGTAACATAACCCTATTTAGATTGAAAATTAACTTTTAAACCTCGCTGATAGATAATTTTTGCAACAAGAAAATATAGGGTTTTTGTATATCGATGTTGATACGTTTTTATCGTTTGATGGATACAAGCAGGATGCTGCTGTCAATCTTTGCTGCAGTTTACAGCTGGTAGAGGTCGACAGAGCTAGACATCTGCTTGGAGTGGGAGGAACGGCGAATGGTGCCAACCTCCCGGGCCGAGGATCACACTTGCGTGAAGCTCGCATGCAGCGCAGTCTCCTCCTGACCAATTTGATTGGCCGGGGTGTAATACTGTTGGACAAAAAATTTGTTAGCTTCTGATACTGGTATTTATTAATAAGATATTATTATGAATAACTTAATATAAGCTTACGCCTGTACCGGCCAAGTGGTAGTCAGAAGTATAAAGAAACTCATACACAATTTTTAATTGCCCTACCTATTTAACCCAGGACCTTCGGTTCCTCAGCCTAAGTATACTGATAATAGACTAATGCGGCGATCATGTTAAAGATGTTACAATTAATGCTAACGGCCTCGTCATCATCGTCTGCCTCACTTTGATGGCCTTGAGGTCGTGTTGTAATACGAGAAGTCATTAGATATTATCTTCGATTTTGTAGCATCTCATGATGTCATAGACATTTAATAGCGCTTTTTAAAAATCCTCTCTAGGGCATTAAAATGTTTGACGCAAGTATGATGGTTAATCGAGAATAAACAATGTCCTGTAGGCCTAGTACGAGTTACAAATACGTTCACAGTTTTCGAATTCGTATAAAATTACTACTGTCGAAGTGTTAATCTAGTACGGTACGGTAATAAAGGAAAGATTTGCTTGAAAATAAATTTCTTAGTTGACTAATATGAAATAAAATGAACCATAATATTATTAATTTTAATTGATCATAGTTCCCACTAGTGGCTACTAATATTTGACGTATGGAGAGAAAACGAAAACTTTCATCGTTTAGGAAAACTATTAAAACTTGTACTAGGCCTACTGTTGTGATAAACTTTCTGTTAATAACATAATAGGTATTATTTTTATTAGCGTAGCTTGTAGTAAAATATGTGCCGACATAAAGGCTATTTTTAAAAATCGATAAGTATTAGTTTGTTAGAAGATATACTCGTACATCTTGACTTCTCGTTACTCTTAATATACTAGAACCTGTAAATTGCTATACCTGGAAAAACTTACCATCAGGCGAACGACCTGCTCGTCTCGTCATCTAAAGCTAATAAAAAAAATACGCGCATCATATCAACCAAGACTTCCACGAAGACGGAGCCTTGAAAAATATAATCGATAATAATAGTTCATAGAGCATCAGCAGCAGCATAAAGTTTGCATACATACCCCAGTGAAAGCACCGCCATTCCATCCGAGCCTGTCGTGTTCGCGTTGCGGTGTACGTTGCGGTGGTGGTTTGCGTTCGCGTTCCGAATTCGTGGTCAACCGTGCGCGTGTTCGCAAAGCCGTACCAAGCGGCACATTCGCGCGAGCTGCCTCTGTGCGTCCGTGCTGACAAAACTCTATCAAAGCCACGACAAGAGCCAGAGCAAGACCTCCAAGCAGTACATAGAACAAGCCTGCCACCTGACTCAGCGTCAGCTCTGAACTTTGCGGATCCTAAAAAAATAAATTATATTCTGACAGGTGTACGAGTAACATGTTATGTACCGTATAATGTAACTCGGATCGTGTACCATAATATTGTATCCGAACTAGCAATGGAACCGTCGATTCTTTTACAAATGCGGAGTAGAGTATCACCACGAGTGACGGTCAATGTTGTAACTTGTAATATAGATCGATTACAACAAAGGCTGTTCATAAAAAAATATGTCATATTACTTGGTATGTGATGTTACTCACTTAGACCCGGTCTAAATACGCCATATTTAATGAACACCGAATTATTACATTTATAATTCTGACAACTTACCTCAGCTGCGTTACAGTCCGATTTAGTGAACCATTTACGCATTAGATTTTGCATCTCGCCTTCATTTTTTAGAGCTTGCAGTGCTAAGTTGATTCCATCCCTAAAACAACTTGTCGCTGTAAAATTGCTATTAATAAAGCTAACTTTAAGAATAATTAGTTTTTCATTCGCGTTGCAGCGTAGCAAATGTACTAATATGTCGCAATGCAAATTCGCAGCACCATATTATTAAGTAACAATAAGTGATGCTCACCGAAGCTTGGATCCTTTTGGTACAGCTACAGCGAAGTCTTTCGTTCCACTGCTAGCAATAGTGACCAACATCTCACAAGGTTTCTGAAGGTTTGCGTCATTGGCACCAGATCGGTCCATGAGGAATCCCAACCATCCATGTTCATCAGTGATATCATTGTTTGAGAAGTCAAGACTCTTTTGGCCATCAGATGTATCCTGGAACAATTTATTTATTTATTTATTTATTAAACACAAACTAGGTATGCGCTAACATTATGAGAAAACATATTTGATGGACAATAATTATAACCCAAAACATGAAAATAAAAAGGTTATAATAAAAAAAATCATAACGGTTATAAAATGTCATTATAAATGTTAGTTACCTCTGGGCACGTGGCTAATTTCGTTAATGTTTGTGTGGGTTCCTGTATACGTGTGATCGTCAAGTATGATGCGAGGTTCGCAGTATAAGATGATATAACAACCAGCGTAAAGAACCACCACACCGAGCCCACAATGCGTCCAGATGCCGATCTGAAATATCGCTCACGTTCTTAAAATATTGCTATTGGTATTTTAAAACATTGAAATAATATATTAAATTGAAAACAAATGTTGAGAACGTGACGAGAATTGGTTTTGTGTGCTGATATCATGAGTACACACAATTTTCAATAGAGAATATGAAATATTCGATATACTAATATATTTTGTCTGAGCTGTCTGTATAGCAAAATCTCCGAGACCAAGAGTATTATAATATAACACGTAATATACTTTAGACAATAAAATATTAATATATTCACTGACCTCGGTGTAATGTCGCTACCCTGCTGCATGAAGGAACCCAGGGAAAACCACATTGAGTTCCAGAAACTAAATTCGTTCACTATCGTTGTCTGAAACATTGTGCACGTTATTAATTTAAAAAGTTAATTTCGCCTGTGGAACAATGTTCAAGACATTTTCATAAAATGTAGTATGAAAATGTTAATAAAGCCATTGTACCTTTGTTGTTGCCACTTCACTGTGTTCAGATTGTGAATCTGTGAAGGATACGGCCCTCCACTCATACGGAGAAAATCTTGATACCAGGAATAAAACTACACTAACAGCAAAAATACTGAAAATGATGCATAGCTGAAAAATAAACATCGAATCTTAGTAAGCGGTGAATACAAACGAAACCCTAGTGCATTCTCTCTTATATTTTTTAAAAGACAATATTGTGTTCGTGAAATAATTCTTACCCATATTTCCTTAGACAGCGGGTGCAGGAAACTGAATATAGTGCCGGCGTCTTTGAATATGCTTTTAGATTGTTTTAAGTCGAAAGACAAGAACGGCTTGCTGAAATCAACAACCGTTTCCCTTTCGAGCGTCACAGTAAGCGGAGCGATGACGAGATCCGCGTCCTGAAAATTCAAATATTTTTAAAGTGGGTAAAATTTCGATAGCCGTGTATTATAACGTTTTCTTGCACGGCAGATGTGCAATATCGTGAAGTGTGTTAAGGCACCCGGCTGCTTAAGGCGAAGCTTTGTGCGCAGCGTTAGACTAATCGGAATTTAAGAAACATATATACTTCCTATCCTATGAACGCATGAGTATTTGGTTAGCTTCTTAAGATAACATTATGTAGATACATTTAGTTTGTGTACAGCTTACACAAATAAATAATAGATGCAATACATTTATCTGTAACAGCATTATTTTTCTCCACGTGAAGATACGAGGAATAAAAAAAAGGAATAAAAATTATAAGATTAGCCCTGTATTATAAACGTTCCACTGCTGGGCACGGGTTTCCTGTACTGAATGGTCTACCACGGTGGCCTAATGCGGGTTGGTAGATTTCCTCACGATGTTTCTTTCACAGTTAAAACAAGCGATAATTAACAATTAATACACTTGTAACTCAAAATAGTCAGAGATGCATGATGTTAGTTTACTTATTGTATAGACATTTAAAGTTATCACATTGCCACTAGATTGTGCAATAACAAATTACAATTAAGTGAATAGCGCTAAAATATTCTCCAAGCTCAAATACCAATTTTCATGGCGGTCAGTTTTTTTTTTTTTTTTTTTTTTTTTATCCTGGCTCGGCAAAGTGTTCAGTTGAACAGTATAGAAGTTGATGTGCTGAAGTGCCTTCTAGTGGCTAGTTTAAACAATGTGAATAGTGTTAAAACTACATGTATTTTGCGATTTTCATGGTGATCCGTCAAACGATGTCGAAGGCAATTAGAATCTCTGATATTGCAACATCCATTTCTATAATAATATACCGATTGTAAGAGAAACGCTTCCGAAAAGTCAGGTGGTAGTGCTGGAGTTTATAGACACGATATCTATACCATAATTTGTCACCATTTTACTATTCAATCATACTATTTTGACAGCCTCCATGGCGCAGCGGGCGACCAGCCGACCGTGATACGAGAGGCCACGAGTTCGATTCCCGCATCGGGGCAAATATGACCCAATTTTTTGTTCGAGTATGGGACCCGGGTGTTGTGGAACGTTAAGTCCCTCATAATTACTAATACGATACATGTTAACCTAGTGTAAGATCAGGACTATGTGTGTGACTGTTGGGCGAGTATTTTATCGAAATAAATAACCCAAGCAAATCTATTCTATCTTTTTGGATATCTACAGATATCCAAATAAAGTTTCAAATTGATTATAATCGACGCAAATACCCACTCATTTATCATAAATTACTAATCAACTGAACTTATTAACTAATCAATGCATGTGTGTGTGTGTGTTAATTACAAACCTAAAATAGGGTTGATGCATGAACTTGAATTCGAACATTAATGTATACGCAATAGAAAATAATACAATAAAAACCCTAATAGAAAAACAGAATCAACAGTGGTTGAAAAATGACACCACAATAAAATTTGAAATATGGATTAAAACGTGTGTGAAATAAAAGGAAGGAGTAGTGGGACCATGTCGCTATCTCCCTCGCACGCATTAGACCATCGTATTTAATGCGTCATCGTACATGGCGCACATCTTTCTATTAGTCATAACCTCCACTAAATGTTTTTGAGGGGATTAATAAAATTCTTTATATTATGAGTTATAGGTAATGAAAGCTATTGATTAAAATCATTAAAAAAATACAACCATCGAACCTATTGGTTGGCTGATTCCCTATTGGTTTAGTGGCAACGTACTAAGGCTGAAAACCGTGAGGTCCTGTGTTTAATTCCCAAGTCAGGCAATCACAGCTTTTGTAAGAGTTTTCAATTTGAAAAATCATACATGAATTGGTTGGGATAGGAATGTGTGCCCGGTATGGTGAACGCTATCACATACGACGGCAATTAGCTCGGTGAATCTTGGATACAGCACTAGTTGCACCTCTACATACCCCTTCGGGAATAAAGGCGTGAGCTTATGTAAAATTGGTTGTTATAGTAATATCCCCTATATCAATTATTTCGATCAATTTGTAATTACGGGTAACGGACAATTGTAATTATGGGTATCGAATAGCTTATTTGATAGCTTATTAGTTTATTTGAACAACAAAATCATATGAAATTGTGATGTCATAGTACAAATAAAATATTTTAGGCACAAATCGGCTTGACAGTGTAAGTAGTTATTCGCATTTATAATATTAGTAGGATTTTCTCATTGAGTGGCTGACCGGACCAAGATTGTTGGGCGTTCATAGCGTATTCGTACAAATTCTTGAAATTTTAAAATTTTCAAGGCGCATAATTTATATTGTAGTACGGTTTATTAATCGTCGAAAAAACAGAGGATGTTCTCAATTCATCGAGTGCATATTTTGTATGTATAAAAACGCCTATATTTTGACAGAGTGACCCGATTTTGATGATTGTTTTTTCATTGCTTATCAACCCATTCCATTTATATTCCAAGATGAAACTCAACACCTAAGAGGATCAAATCGAGGATGAAACACAAAAACTTCGTCATTGATGCACCGATTTTTATGATTCTTTCATTAAAAATGGTAAAATATAAACTTTTTAACTAAAATAATATCGAAAAAAAATGATAAAAAATCTATTTTGAGTCGGTGCTTACCAATAATTGGCCATTTAATTGCTCTAAATTTATTTTCATTTTTAGTATTTTGAGTCTGTTTTATTTTATTAAAAAACCTTTTATATCGTGTTGAACTCTGCATCTCAAAAAATAATAATTTTCCTACGTAGCCACTAGATAAAATTGATGATTACCGTCCTCCGGTCACTGCAATCTCTATGAATATTTATAAGAAATTCAGTCGGAGCGTATAGTTTATGCTGCTGCCTTAACTTATGGTTCTAATATAACATTGTCTTTGTAGGAAGTATTTATTTATCCAAATTGAAATTAATAATTCAAATAATTATTATAGTCCATATTAGACACAAATTAAATTATAAATGTTTTAATGTGTAGCTGAATCAATGGCCATGTTAATGGACAATCAATTATGTCAGCTACTACGCTGGATACTGTTCGGTTATCACTTATCATGAACACGACGCAACATCGACGCGGCTCTCTTAGTATGGCATGGAATCCATCAGTATGAACATCTACTAACATGTCTGATGCGCTATAGTACCTCGGCAGTCACAACAAAATTCTAAACGCATTATTATACTGGACACATAGGGCGCTGATTCCCTTTTGCGAATAGTTGACACATACCACACGTGTAAATTAATTTACATACGCTCTTACGCCTCTTATCCCCGAAGGGGTAGGCAGAGGTGTAACCAACCAGTTCATCCACATTTCGCCGAGTTTATTTCCGTCTCATGATGTGATAGGGAGAGAGCTTATCGCTATACTAGCCACAAATCCAGACTCCGTGCTGATATTGAGCATTTCGAAATAGAAAACCCAATGTAACCTTTACCAGACCGAGTAACAACTCCGAAACCTCAGCACAACAGTCGTATCGCGTACGCATTACAACTGCGCCACCGAGGCAGTAAATTTATTTATATTTTTTTATTCGCTTGAATAACGAGACGATCATGTCGCACGCCTGACGGTAAACACTATGCCCGCCCATAAACAGAAGCAACACCATACAGACCTTTGAATTACAAAGCACTGCTTGGAACTGGATTGCGCTCGTCACCCCGAGACATAACATGTTAAGTCTCATAATATCCAGTAAGACTTGTAATTTTTTGAAGAGTTTTCTAGCAACACTATGTCAACGGCGTATCTAATGTTGTTCATATTACCATCTATGGAACAGCCGATACAGGTACTGCTGAGTTTACAGGTTAAATAGTCGGAGGAAGTTAAACCTTCTTGTCTGACCCCACATTTGAACTTGTACCACCAGAAAACATCCCCGTTCAATGCATAATATTGTCTTGGTTGTTGTACCTTTTTTCTTTGTGTCAAGTCAAGTCAAGTGAGCTGGTTTCGAACCTGCAACTTTCATTTCGACAGTCCGTATCACTCCGTATCGTTGAGCCATCGCTGCATATATAGGTACAATAAAACAAATGAGCGGACAATTACAATATTGTTGCCATGTGACTCGTACAGTGATGACACAGAAGCAAGAATGAGCCATTGATTGTTGCTAACTTTTTTACTTTGTTCATTTTCAATTATCATAAACTTTCTTATAAAAATTAAGTGTGCAAATAGAATGTCGAAAACGCGGCCTCATAATATTTTTTCTCAAACATTACGCACATAAGTTATAGATGCGTGCGATAAGGGAACGACAGTTTAGATTTATGCGTCGCAAGTTCCTATGAAAAGGGAAACCATTTATACAGAGGTTATATTACGGGAAACTTGATATTTACTTGAGTTCAACGTTTTATCGCCTTTTCGAAATCACTAGATTGTACAGAAATAAACGTATTTTGGACATATGTAAAATTGTAGTCACAACAATATCACTACAACAATTTACTAGGTGGTAGGTAGAGTCTAGGTATAACTGCTTGGTCTATTTCTGCCGCCATGCAGCAGTGTGTAAGAACTGTTGTGTTCCGGTTTGAGGGACATTAAAGTTAGTGAAATTCCTGGGTATTATGAGACATAACATCTTATACCGTGACGAGCGCAGTCCAGTACCATGCAGTACTTCATACATCGAAGTTCTGATTGGTAATGCTTCTGTTTATGGGCAGGCGTGACATTTAGCAATAGGCGAGCGACCGGCTCGTCTCGTTAATAACCCTAATAAAAAAAAAAACAGCCGTGAGGTATATACATACTGTCCACTGCTGGGCATAGTTTTAGCCTTACGTCCAACAAGATGGCCTAATGCGAGTTGGTAGACTTTACATATCTTGAAACACTTATGGAGAACTATCCAGTATGCAGGTTCCACACGATACTTTTCTTCACCTACCTTAATGTTCCGGAGTTTAAAATTATGCAGGGCAATGTATCGTTGGATTTAACGCAAACTCTTCGTACGTGTTTCAACGAATGAATAAGACGGGTATAAAGGTAGTTTGTTTCTTTTTATGTATGAGAACGCATATCTTTACAGAGTGATTCGATCCGGGTGCGAACCCTGGTGGAGCGCAACCAACCAACCAGCCAAATTATTTTTATTCTTTAAACTTTTTTTTGCAATCTTTCAAGGGTTTAAAACCAGAATCTGACCGAGGGCGCCAATGACACCATCTAGCGTTGCTAGTATAACCAATATTTTATTATTTTATAAAACTGTAATAACACCGTTAAAAAAATTGTGAGATTATATTTTCTATTCGAGAGTTTACTCAAAGATTTTTCTTTTTTACTCAAATTAAGTTTAGGTACTGTCCATAGTATAAGAGCTCAATTTTATATTACGTCAAATGATATAATCAAATTTAATGAAGGTTATTTGAATACAAATATATGAAAAGTACCTGTAGGTTAGGTAATAAAAATTAAATAACTTAAAACTATAAGTCACATTTAATTAAATAATTAGCTCACACAAGATTCAATGAAAATAGACTTGAAATCAAATAAAATATAGTCAATGAAATTTACACAGTAAAGAAGAAATAGGAGAGCAAAATACTAAAGCTTTTTAGATAATTAGACTTCTAGAAAGTTTTTTTAATTATTTGAGTAAAAGTATTAATGGCTCTCTCCCAAGTTCAAAGTGATTTCGACTCTTAAATATAAACTCCCTATTGGTCCGTTGTGATTATCTTTATTATATTATGGAAGAAATTTAAATAACAGCAGCGTTTATTAAGACGCTAAAATGTTTTCACAAAACAGTTTCTATAAAATAAAATGATCAAACTAATAATTTGTTCACAATATATCTGAAGAGTCGTATATACATTTTACTATTCTTATGAGGATTAAAATACCATAGGTATATTTTTATATTAAGTTCTACAGTCTCTTTACCTAACCACTAAAACTATTCTCAGCGAAACTTGTCAGCGTCAAGAGTGAATAAACAATTCTCTTTCACGACATGTTCGTGTGTCTCCGTATTAAATTTTCAGGTAGGTATCTCTTAATTTACATTACGATTTATGTGACGTTAGCTTTGATGTAACTCTTTGAACTTATTTCTCCACTCTTGTCGCTGACCTTTCGTAGATTACCTTTCGCACAAGTTCGCCGATCATTCCGTCCCACCCGCCAACTACTTTAGGGTTTTCGTTGCCGTATTTGCCGTCTTTGACCAGTCGTAACTCATCTGTCAACGCAATCATTTATTGTAAAACATTTATGTTCTCTGCGATTTAGAAATATTTTCAGGTACCTATGTTGATTATTTTTATGTTCTTGACACTACAAAGTAACTTCACTGCATCTGATGGTAAGTAGGTACAGTGCAGATCAAACAATCTCGACTGTCAAAAATCACATGATAATGATTGGATGGCATTACGATAATAAAGTAAGGAAACTTTAAAACTTTAAAGCAAGTATGTCCTTGCAGTTCAGAAAATCTGCGTAACAAAATCAACGACGGTACGCATCTTCCTTATAAATACGACTCTTGCTAAGATACTTGTTTTTACTTAGAGTGGCAACTTGAAGTACTCCGTATACTACTGGCAAAACTATAGTACGTAGTTTCATAAATTGCCAAGTTCTGCCATGGCTCCAGAAAGACAGTGTTTAGAAGAAACGTTTCAATATTCTAATGTAAGAAATCAAAAACATTTGGGTTGTTTTCCTATTATGGAAATGTATTCAAATCTCTTAGCGAGATTCTCTTCAGATGTAATAATAGGTGCGATTAGATTAAAACTAATATTATCTGATTGGACATTGAATTCGGAATAGATCGCACTTAGAAATTCGATTTTCACATAATACGGTAGAGACTTACATTTGATTTCCAACTTATCCGATAACATTCTGGCGAGATCCGCACAGAAGCCTTTGTAGGGGTCGTTATATGTGAAATCGGAGCCGTCGGGTTTGTTGTGCATAATGTATGGCGATTCCTCTATGGTGGACACTATATAAGTTTTGTTACGATTATATGAGCCGTGGACAGACAGCGGCGCTAGTTTCGGGCGCACCGGAATGAAGCCCCGATTGTCGTACCATGTTCCGATCTGGTTGAATAAAAATATCATATTTAATAACGAAAAATATCAAAACAAAAACCTAACTCTAATATTCTAAGCACATTCAAAGAAAGGTCTTTAAATACCTTTCTTTAAATGTGCTTTCAAAAGGAATGTTGGTGATATTCGCAAACCTCCTAATATCATAATATATCTCAGTCTAGCGACCGATCAATCACAAACTTGTTATCTAAACAAAACATTACTTATAATGATTATTGATGTTCAATTTAAAGTATAGCTAATAGCTATAGATTGTTGCGCATATTATATCAGCATAACTGGCGTATAATCCCACGAGATAAAGTACCGAACTGACTGTGGTAATCACATTAAGTTTGTATTAGCGCATAATCGAGATGTAGAATGCTGTTATTATTGCTATTAAGCACAAATACTCGTTAATTAGGACATCCCGACTTTCGGCGAGGGAATTACCATTAATATATACATATTTGCACATTAATGTACGCCCTTTTTATTGTTACGACTCTATTAGATGACATGTGACTTGAGTATTAAGAATGTGTTTTGTTTTGAAGTCACATTTTAAAAATTAATAAAACGCAATCAAAAGCCATAATACAAAATATTATTAGAAAAAGTCTTGCTTATATTAGTTGATTATATTTTATGTGACTACCTATCATTTTATAATCGGGTACACTAGTTATAGATGGACAAGTTCGTGCGCGACCGTCCTGCAGGGTACAAGACGTTGGGGGGACGAGATTCTCTAGATGTTAGCGGGGGCGGTTTGTGCAGCGGGGAAGGGAAACAAATGCAACCGCCCCCCAGGACCCCGCAGGACGGTCGTGCACGATCCATCCATCTATAGTTACAGTTTTGTTATTGATTCAAATAAATAGAATCTAAATGACATAACCGCCAATTGTGCAAAACGAAGACAATCATAAAAATAGCCCCAGAAATGTGAATACTAATCTTACCTTCACCATCTCGCCATCGACGGTCATTTCCATAACTTGCAAGGAGAAGTTTTTGCGGTGGCCAGCCTCATTGAATCTGATGACGCCTGATAATCCTTCTAACTCCGTCTGAAGCAAAATATGCCTTTTGTGTCTCAGTTTATTAGCACGTTTGGTACTGCTTCGATCGCACAGCCCTTATTATCTTCGTTTCGTATATATTTTGCATGCGCATTACTATATAACATAATATCACATAGTAATATTTGATAAAAATACAAATATGTTATTATCTAACACGATTTTTTTATGCCAAAACTCGACGATGCCCAACAAGAATAAGAAACTTGTTAGTCCTAGCCTCTTTGCTAGTGTACAGAGATGCCCCTTCACGTTTCGTTTAAAAGAGATAATATTATTTGAAGGGGAACGCGTGAGCGGGATCGTTTCAGAGTTTAATGGTACAGTAGAAACGGAATGTGGCCTTTCTTTTTTCACCTAAAGATTATCTTAGTTCGATATGTTATTAACTAAACACAACTTTTTCTTTCTGTCTGGCGTTATCCAGGCTTAAAACCAGGGTCCGCTTTCTTGTGCCATTTGACGGTATTTCGTATTATATGGGGCAACACGCCGTCTGACCCCTACAACCCGCAACGGGAACCAAGTTACGCACTTGCCTCGATCGTTAATCAGCAGACTGTACCACGTGCGGTTGTGGGTCTAAGATGTTGTGGCCCACTTGCACTCCTAAACTAAACAACAAATATTTATATACAATTCAAGGGTGAAATCGAGTAATACAATCTCATTACGTCAGACGATAAAGTTACGATAACATGAGACCGTACTAAGCGAAGCATCAGGCACTGTTATTTCAATTGTGAAAAAGGCTCTCATATTTTTGGCGAATCCTAGCAGTTAACAAGTGTGGGGGTTAATGACACGTCAACCAACGAAAGCTAATTAATCGGCTCAGCCCAACGTCCCTCTGCCGATAAAAGACGGACCCGTATTCAACACCTGTGCTCTTTGTAATTCCGCTCAATTTAAATTTGGTACCGACATTACGCGTCGGAGCTGGAGGTGGCACAATGGAACTCATATTCATTAGAGATATGTAAAAGTTAGGAGCATGATACATATTAACCACGTGTCCTCGTGTCGTGTCGTCACGTCCCTGGTGTTCTGTATGATAAAACTACTCGTACGCTTCCGATTGTAAAACGCAACTCGAGACGTCTCTTAGCAATTTATATTTTCATAGGAAGAGTACAAGCACCGCCTTCCACTGAACCGTTTCACTTTGATCGTACTATCTTACATTTTAACAATGTGAGCCCTTTGTACCGATCTAAATCATATGGAATACGCATGAATAAAACCTAAAATGGATCTTAGGATCTTACAAGCAGAAGTAGTTTACGCCAAATTCTATATATTGAACACGAAATTCGTAAAACCACGTGGATTGATTGCTTTTACGATTTATCGTTCATAATAAATACGCAGTGAGGGTTTAATTAATATAGTGTTACTCGTATAATTCAGTTAAGGGCATGCTTCACGCGGAAGCAGTTAGTAATTTGTACCTCACTCCATTAGCCCGCAAAATTCGATACTACACACAACATAAGTAAATAACATTAAATTTACCTTACGGTAATGCTTACGCTGCTCATATCATTATGACATTTCATATTTACCGTGACGTCATCTACTCACGAGTCATGGTATCGAACGAGCATGAATAACGAAGCATTCGCTCGCAGCCGTAATTGAATGTATGAATTGGCATCAATCATTCGCATGGGTAATATGGAATTTAAAATGACTCCAGAGAATAGAGGTTTGTTAGAAGTTAACATTATAAGCGATATTTTCACAGCTGTTTCGTATGGACATAGTGATACAATGCACGTGAGACTGACCTAGCGTATAACTATGACGTGAACGTGAAACACTAAAGTAGCGGAGTAACATAATATTGTGCTAGTGAATCTCTGCTCTGAGACCATTAAGGCAGTCTCTAGCTTTAAGTACCTTTTTAATCAACCTGGATATCTTGTCGCCGTGTTCATAAGGTATGATTTTGCCTTTAGGGTTGCAGTCTATGACGCTCGTGTTGCTATTTTGCTTAGCTTGGAGGCCTCGTAGAATGTCAGGCTTCTTCCGAAGTAGGCGAAGAATTGAATCAACCAACACTAGTCCCGCATCGTACATCATAGCAGCTTGAGCCTGTGGTGTAAAAATGGTTAGTTTTAATATGTATCTATAATATGTCTGAACTATTTTTTTTATATCACATTATTAGGACAACCAACAAAACATACACCATACATATTACATATAATGTTATAAGTAGAAAGATTATCGTTTTTCATATAAGAGTTTTAAACCTCTTTAATGAAAATAAAAAATCACTTGAAGTAACAATCCAATAAAGTTTATCCAATATCTTAACGATGCAAAATATGAAATGCGCGTTTTTAAGTCTACAAGACATCTTTTAAGTGGGATTCGTAGACTGTCTACGGAATGTATAATTAGATATTAATAATGATTTGGGTACGCGCTTCACCGGAAAATTGTCTAGTTTCAATCTAGTTGATATTGGCATCACGTTAATAAGTAATGACGAGCTGGGCTCCCTCGCTCGCCGTCCTCTATACAGAATGCACTGATGAATCTTAAAAGAAACTTCTTAATCTCATTTACATTCCTGCCTTGCATGATGGCTTAGTTCAGTTCGTATCTTTTGGTTACTTAATGAACCAATCGAGCAAATCGATAATTTTATTTTCATACTCAAAGTGGAATTCTTTTCCATGATTCTTTTGGTATTATGGGCGTACATGGGTGGTGGAGATCACTTACCATCAGGTGACCAATAAATAAAAAAACTTAATTGCTCCTGATTATTTCTGATGATGTAAAAAATAATGCATCAACTGTTTTGTTTGCAATTCTATACTTATTCTCTCGAACCATCATTAGTTGTGTAAAATAGCAAACGACTTACTGAAATAGAATCTTTCTTCCAACCATCAATGAAATCCCTTACGACTTTTCGGGAGAAATCCAGTACTCGAAATCCAGTTATGTTAATGGCGCCGAATTCAGTGACCTCTTTCTCCCAACGATCGTCCATCACCTGGATCAACAAATACATTTTCGCCGTCTAAGCTTCGTGCAAATATTATTACACAAAATTTTGGTCAGGTCATAAAAATCCATTTTTTAAGCCAACACCTACGCGGAAACTGTTCGCTTTAATTTCATTGCATCAATTTAATGTAATTAATAAGATAATTGGGCAAATAATCCATGCTAGTTTCAGGTAATAATAGTAGATTACAAGAGGAAAATAGATTTTACATTAAATTCTACTGCTGATTTTTTCATTAACTGAGAAATATGAATAATATTTTGGCTACCTATCTCAAATATTAATTTTAAGACGCACAAAACTGTTATTTTACACTTAATATGGTAGTCAAAGATATACTTAGTAAGGTCGTTCAACATTGAAGCTCAGTAGTGCAGTTATGCACAGTGAACTTTAAGATCTTTTGAAATTCCAACAGTTAACCGCCCTAACAAGGAGTCGAGGGATTACTTACCAGGCCGCTTAAGAAGTAATGGTAGTTCCTGCGGCCAAGTTGAACATCACGTACGTGCAAAATTAGCGCTTCTTTCGCCAGCTGTGTTTTTGAGTCTAGTATTACGTATTTGTTGCTCCAGCGATCCATGCGCTCGATAGCTCCAAGGAACGCAACCACATCAGTGGCATTGGTGACTCGTTTAACATTAGCAATGCGGAACGTGGCGTTGCCGGGCTGCAGACTCTGGTACAACTGTTGCAGGCGTAGTAAACCTAAAATACGAACGAATCAAATTAATTGGTCCACGAGTGTTATGTTTTATATCTACTTCTTGAGTATATTAAGGCACGTCTGCTTTTACTGGCCTCGTGCACTGGAATCGAATTTGATATATTTTGAGTCCATAGAATACATAAATACCTGGTGCGATGAAGCAAATCCTATTTTATGTCTGTAACTGTAACTTATGCAATACTTGATTTAAACAGAAAATTAATTTGATTAACTCAGAATATCTTATCAAAATTTATAATATGTATACGGTGGTTATCATTATTACAGTGGAAATTAGTACTGTAAGAAATATATCCTATATATGTGCGTCGATCCAATAGTATATCATAATAGGATATAAGTAGGTATATAGGATAAAAAATTGTTTTCAAAGATGGATTAGATGTTCAGTCCAAGGAGACTAACATAAGCCGACGAGATATCGCGCGCGAGTGGTAAAACTAGCGACAACAAAAAACACAGAAAAAAGTATCGACATTCGATAAAATTACGACGTAATTTTAAACAAAACAGAGAAATAAAATATAATATTTTCTCCAATTTTCTCTACTTTTATGTCTTGTTTTGACGTAACGAGACGAGTTTTAAGAGCAATGTTAGCTCGATAGACATAAAGAGATAACCTGTTATAACTGATTATGTCACGATAAAACGAGCCGACTAAATTTTCTCGAGACGCATTATGTTAAGCCATATTATGCGATATGTTTGCCATATTATGTGGACCGATTATGATGATTATTTTGTAATCGATAGGAGGATTTCGATATAATTTTGTGGTCGAGGGTGGTCTGATATAAATTTACTTAAGATCTGATGAAAGTACGAATTACCTCGAACAGTAATAAATGGAAAATCACTCAACGGGTAACAGTTGACAGCAGCATTAGGTTTTTCTATTTGAGATTACATGCAACAGATTTCGAAATAAAAACAGTTTGGTAAAACTTTAAAACCGTATATTTTAATAACTTTATAATAATACTAGCCCTGTATTATACACGTCCCACTGCTGGGCACGGGCCTCCTCTACTGAATGAGAGGGGTTAGGCCGTAGTCCACCACACTGGCCTAATGCGGATTGGCAGACTTCACATACCTTCGAAATTCTTATGGAGAACTTCTCAGGTATGTAAGTAGGTTTCCTCACGATGTTTCCTTCACCGTTAAAGCAAGTGATAATTAACAAAAAGTAACAAAAAACAACACGTAAAGTTAGAAAAGTCAGAGGTGTATGCTCTTGGGGCTGGTTTCGAACCTGCGACTTTCGTCTCGACAGTCCATACCACTCCCACCTGAGCTATCACTGCTTTTTAATAACTTATCTACTTTATATTTAAAATAGGTTTTCTGGTACCGATTCTGTTTTGGAGATAAGTAGTTTTGAATGGAATTTACTCTGTCATTCCATAAGTTTTTGACGATCTCACAATGTTTTTTTAGTAATAAAATTTTACTGTGTGTATTCTGAACATATTTTTATCAGATAGTAGCTGTTCTACTAATTACTTAACCAATTATATAAAGCCTCAGCTAAAATTAATTGAAATTAAGGATATAAGGTTACTGTTCCATAATTTAATAATAACTTAAGGTCAATGATACCATCCAATATAAGTGTTACACACAAACATATATACGCACTCACGCCTTTAATCCCCGAAGGGGTAGGTAGAGGCGTAACCAGTACACTCACATTTCGCCGAGCTTATTTCCGTCTCGTGATGTGATAGGAAGCGAGTCTTGATAGCCTTATAAATTAGCACTACTAATTGTATGGTGATCCATACAATTAGTAGTGCTAATTTATGTAAAATAGTGATAAATGTCCTGTTATTATCGAATAAAATTAGTGCATTACAGTTGATAGTAATTTACATAATTGCTATACTTACCTATAATAATTTACCCAATTTTATTCTGGATGTTTGACGTGACATGAAAAATTAATTATAGGATATGAAATATAATTAAAATAATGATATTATGATTGTTCCCTGGGATATTTTGTACAAATATCAAATTTTCATAAGATCTGACGTCTAACCATGATGCAAGTCAACCAAAATGTTAAGTAGAAAAGTAATCCATACTAATATTATGAATACTAAAAGTACTGTATATTTGTTACGTTTTCATGGCTAAACGGCTGAACGGATTGTAATGAAATTTGATAAGGAGATGGGTTATATCCTGGGGAAGGACATATATTCTAGGTATTCTATATCCCGGAAAAAATGACCCGGATAAAAACATTCACGCGGGCGGAGCTACGAGCAAAAGCTGGTTTGAAATATTTTGATAATTCATCAATAATCCCAAGTGCCTTTTGACTTTGTTATACAATTTGAATTGACGATGATATTAATATTGAGATTTATTCTATTTATATGCAATCCATTTCATTTCTATGTTATGAATACACCTATTTGTTAATTATTATCCATTTCAATTCAATCAATTTATTAATTATCCATTAACAAACTGCATAATTAAAACTGTCTATTGAATTCGTCCATTTTGAAATAATTGGATATTTTGCCAGTATTTTAGACCTACATGTGGAATTGACGCAGCGATGAAGCCTCAGCTGTTATATGTGTTTATAGACGTTTGTGATTACCTACCATCAGAGCCATCTTGTTCGCCTCCTCTTTAAAAACAATATTTTTCGGCGTAACGAACAGTGAACAAAACTATTTTTTTTATAAAAATGGTCAGTAGTGCCAGTAGTGGACTGGCTCAATAGTGGAATTACAGCTATGATTCCAAAGACTTTGTATGATTCAGCTGCTTGCGCAGCTATATAACGTGTTACTTCTGTAACTTCTTCACTTTTCTACTATGGTCAGTTACATACACCTGACAGTGAGTGTTTATGTACCGGATCATATCAAAATCTAGACATCCTACAATTTCGTGTTAATTTTAATCACTCTTTTATGACGATCGATAAGATCGATCACATCGCTGTACACTAAATTAAGTGCATGAGCGAGAATATCAATACTGGAGTGAGACAAAAACTCAGCTATTTATTATTCAGTGTTGTCCAAAGTTGCAAGTCGAATGGCGACATGTTACTCATAAGGTAAAAAAGAATATGCTGTATTTTTGTCCTAGCAATCCGATTGGATTGGCTATAAGCTACGGGAGGTGAAATACTTGTACTTGTACACTATACGTTTAATTTCTACTACTACATCTTTCCGTAACACGTTGTATATATATTTCATGTAGAGTCAGCAATCATTGCTACTCATTACTTCAGATATCCAACAAATTACATAAAAACATTCAACATTGTCAGTATTCTGGAAAAATTAAAGCGCATAGTGGGTAATTCAGCACATATGGAAGCACGATAGAACCGTCGTCCGGCAGTACCGAGCGCAATGACTATATCCATTCAGGCACGTTACTGCAAGAGGCTCCATTCCCGCGCAGATGGCTGTGTTGTTAGCACATGCAGTTTTGCATCGCAGTTACGACGTTATCTAAATAAGTACGTCGTAATTTTTGGAAGTTAGCATTTTGCGGGAATATGTTTTTCTAACAATAAATATATATTTTTTATACTACCTCGGCAAAGTCACTACGCTACACTTGATGTTAAGTGCAGCGCAATCCAAGAATACTGTCGACCAACGACAGACGATGTGTCTAGTAGTAATAATATTACTAGTAATAATTTGAATGAATATATGCAAGTCCGATTTGGTCTTGTTTTTTTAGGGTTATATAACGCAATAGAGTCTTTTCCATAGGCGGTAGTTATAAGTTATAAGGCATAAGTATATGGAAGAAATTTTGTGTACCAAAAAAAAAAAAATTTATAATATGTAATTTATGTTATTCTGCTCGACTGCCTGCATGTCTCGATGGTGTAGCTGTAATACGTACGTACGGTACACCGTTATATATGTTACGCCATATTATTATGCCCATTAAAGAATGGATTTTGATGATTATTTTTATTTTCAATAGGGCTTATCTCGAGGGTGCCCTTGTCAAAAACTAATGATGGAGTATGTGGTATAATATATGTAATAAAATTATAGATATAATATACGAGTGTATAATACGCAAATGCACCTCAATTTGGATTTCAGTACAGTTGTTTTCTCTGAGTTAAAACCATATTAAAACAAGTAATTCCTAAATTAGGTAACTGTAAACTATATTATGTTACAGTGTTAAGCCAACCTCAAACTGTGGCTGACATTGGTAAGTATCATCGAATTAACAGAACTAATTAGCAATCCACTACCACAGGATTCTATCAAGCTGATATGTTTTACTGCTTACATAGTTGAAATCGATTGATTATATCTAACAGATTGAATGTGAAGATGCGGAGCAAAAAAGAATATTCGATGGAAATGTCAATAGAAGATGATGAAACACGCCATTCATCACTAACAGGATTCATTATGCAGCTCCCGATCTGGCACTTTTGTCATAATTTAAGTGTAATATCCGCAAAAAGATTGAAGCGGTGACGAAGTACGTTCCGAGAAGAGGGTTGACGTGTGGGTAATGAAGGCGTTATCATAGGATTTGTCGAGACCATGTCGCGGCAGGCCCTCGCTCATTGCAATTTCATATCGCGTTATACTCACCTCCCTTTTCTATTTTTCACCACCTTCAGACCGTTTTATTCGACTCTCATGACTCATCATATCAAGTCGGAAATTGAATTAGAAACTGTGGCGTGACATTGATGACTAAGGCATAGGTAACCCTTCTCATTCGTAGAGGAAGCCCGTGCCCAACAGTGGAACAACATAATACATGACTGATATTGTTACTATTGTATATTAAGAAGTAAAATTACAATGAGTAGGTACGTGATAGACGGAAGTGATAGAAATAAATCCGAAAAATATTTTAAATGCAAAAACGTGTTTATTGGTCTGCTCTTATTTCACGTAGCAACAGATAGAGTATTTTTATCCCGGTAGCAGATTCAATCCTCGCATATAGAAAATATTTTGTGATCGAAAATGTGGTAATAGAGTATATATTGTACATATTTATTGTATAGGGTGTATGCCATAGATCTTATGGTACCGTTGCACTAGGACACGTAAGTGAAGCTGTGGGCAAAAGTGTGGTGTGAAAAGGCTGGAATGTATGAAAACTGATCGTATCGTATTTGGAAAGCAGTGATCCATAAGGCGAAGTAACAGTATTACCATAAGTAGGTACTCTCTTTAAAACAAAGTTAGGGGATCAGTGCAGAATCCGCCAGTACCTCAAACAATTTAAACTAAAATATCGCCCAGATAGCACACTCTATTCCAAGACGGATTAATTCAGAGAAACGTAAAGTCTTTAGATGTTTGGAGTTAGACTGGACTCGGGATGTGCGCGTTTGTCGTGAACTGCACTAACTTTTCAAACGTCTTTTTGCAACATCTGCCGAATTCGAATCGTAAAGTTTTTCTTTATCTCCAGAAGTCCAGCGCGGTAACGACGAGAGCTTATCTATACCCCGGCACCGAGTTTAAGTTTTAACATCGTTTTAAGTCTCTGAAGACGTTTAATTATCCGATTTTTATAAACCAATGCGTAATGAGCGAATATTCGAAATTATGTTTATTTTTATTACCTTTAGATGACGAGACGAGCAGGTCGCTTGCCTGATGTTAAGCGTCACGCCTGCCCATAAACAGAATCAACACAAATTGAACTGCGCTCGTCACCCTGAATCATAAGGTGTTAATTATTATTTACGCTACATTATTACTTTTCCTCAAAATATTCCAGTTATTTTATTTTTATAAAACGAAAATACTTATTTATAGGATGTAAAATATTTACACTTGCACCAGGAAATAGGTAACTCAAAAGCACGTGAAAATGACTCTTTCGTTTACAAAATTAAAAATTCTTACTGGTACGTGCCTCGATAAATTGTTTTCGAGGTAGGAAATAAAGAAAAAAGCGACAAATTGTTTCGGGTTGTTACCCTAATTTAAGTAAAAAAAACTTAGCAAGAAATCCGCTACTTTTTGTAAAGAAAATTATCTACAGCGAAGACTGCAAGGATGTCGGGCCCAGACGGAATTCCGGCGTTGTCGCTCGTTGGACGTGATTCCTCTCCAGACATCATTACGTCTTATCTTATATTATGTGAGATGAATGGAGCATCTGAAGCTGGCCAAGAAGTCAATTGCTCGCTGATCGTGACTTACGGTGAAAGACGAAGACGTCGATCTCGCCTTTACGTAAACTTACTAAAAAGTAATAATGTTTAACATGAACAAGACACTATTCAAAGATTGACCTGTCTTGTTATGAAAACATGTACGCCTTCATAAATTATCTGTTGACAGAGGTTGCTGGAATTTGAAACTTGAAAAACCTAGGCTTAAAAAAACAAAGTAATTTTTTTTTTATTTTTTTTTATTTGTTCACATAATTTATTATTCTGCTACATTTTAATAGTGCAATGAGTAGTTTGGTACGTTCTCAAAATATCATACATATTTGATTGTAAATATTGTAAATGATCACGGAGGACAGTATCAGTATCCAATAAGGTTGTATTAGGTATATGCCATAACATATCAATAAGGCTATTATCAAAAAGTACACTATTTCCATTTAATTTTCATCATTTTGTCCATTATTTGCGTTCCATGTTAGCAGCTGTCAGCTGTGCTTAAACATTAAAACAGGAGTAGGTAATATTTTTTAATAACATACGTCAGCAAACGAGCAAGTGGGTCCACTGATGGTAAATGATCTCCACCACCCATGTTTGCTAATAAGAATTGTGGGCGCGTTGCCGACCTCAAAGGAAAGAGATAATTAAGGGATTGGGAAGGGGAGGCGGATTTGGACCTCTGGATACACGGTGTGAGAACACACCGTACGAAACGCAGCAGGTAGGGGCTACTTTAGCTTTTATGTGAGACAGTGACGACGACCCGGACGAGCCGGCCCATTCATGCTGTCTACAGCGTGGCTTTACCACTCATGCAAATTTATGTAGTATATGACAATAATAATATCAGCGCCTCCTTATGTTATCCAACAGTTGGGCCCAGAGCTCCTCTACGAATATATTGTGTTAGGCCTTAGACCAGCACATTGCCTTAATGCGAGTTGGTAGATTTCAGATACCTTCCAAATTCTTATAGAAAATTCTTAGGTGGGCAGGTTTCCTCGTGATATTTCCTTCACCGTTAAAGCAAGAAATGTATACATAAATGTAACTTAGCAAAGTCTGAGGTGCTTGCTCTTGGGGCTGGCTTCGAATATGCGACTTTTGTCTCGACAGTCCGTAGGTACTACTCCGCGCTGAACTATCTCGGATTTTTAGTTTATATTATTTATATAAAGTAATATAGACCTAATAATGATAGGTAAAACGTTCTACAATCTATTCTTTATAATATAGTAAACCTACACGATCTTAAGTCAGACGTAAACAAAAAACTGTTGAATGGCTACAAGATGGGTTATTAAGGTCATGCCATACCTATACGTTCTTCCCGATAAAGAAAAAGTACTAATACTTGTTATGTCCTGTAATTTACTTGCTAACATAGAGTGTAATAAAATTCTAAATGATCTTAGACAAACAAAAAATATATAACAAGATAAATCATTTTAATCAACGAAACGCAACTTCAGGAAAAACAACAAAATAGTTTTTCCGAATTCAAAACTCCCCGGTTCTCGGGCGTACCTCGGCGAGGCGGTCCAATTATGTGGACCCGTATTATTTGCGGACATTTTGGAGTTTGACAAGTTTACGACGAGCTTAATTAAGACTATTTGGTTTAATTCCCTATTATACTGGATTGCTATTGTTAGCAATTGAGATAAAGGTGGTTATTTAAGTTGTTCTAGAATTTTCCAGTACAAATTAAAAAGTATGGGTTCAAAATAGAGTTTACAAAATGCCCATTTTGATATGAGGATACAAAGAAAGTGTATATTTTAATTGTATAATTAATCATATCCCTAATTTTCTTTATGATACCACAGACTGTTTACATAAATAAATATATTCACACCCAACAGTCACACACATAGTTCTTTTTTTATCCCACGGGAAAAATCCCGATTAGGGATACCTTTCGAACCCCGGGGTTGATGGTTCCAGCGTAACCATCCCTGGTTACGCTGGATCCTTCAACTTTCCGATACAGTTGTCTGAACGACCACTAGGACCGAAGGGACCGAGTCCCTAACCAAAAAATTCCATGTTGCTATTATACCGCCAAAAAATCCGGCAATGGCCATCTTCGGCACAAGAGGGACGATCCCAGTGTATCCTGCGTGTGCTCTGAATTGCGGCCGGAACCACCACTGCAGTCTGCTGCTTCTCGGCCTCGTGGTCAGCTCACACTAGGTTAACCTATATTGTAGATATAAGAAACTACGAGGGACTTACGTCCCACAGCACCCGAAACACATATTTGTGTGATCACACAAACATTTGTCTCATTGCGGGAATCGAACCCAGGGTTTATCGCTGCACAGGCAGCTACTCGCCTTTTGTACCACATAGTTTTAAAGCGCATAGTTATTCAACCGATTATTTTACTTTACACACTAATAAATAACGATAGCTGTTCGTTTGACTTGGTCCTGTTATAGACATTCGATGGAAAAATAAAATGACAAATGTTCAAATAAAGGGATTAATTTCTTGGAAACGTATTTTGTCTAAATTGATCGTCTCCATTGTCTACTGGAAACATATTACGAGTATATCATATTTGAACTGTGAAGTACCTACGTTTCCCACGTTGAAGTAGGATAAGCGCAGATGATGATGCAGCATTTTAGAAGACGTAAAATTTGTAATACTCGTTCAGACGATTCGCCTCATTGGTCTGGTGGCAGCGTACTAAAGCTGGGAGCCATGAGGTCCTGGGTTCAATTCCCAGGTCGGGCAATCACAATTTGTGTTTGTGGTTTGGACACCACCAAATTCTTGGGTATAACTTTAGACTCTAAGCTTCAATGGGGACCACATATAAACCAGTTGTCGAAAAGGCTTACCTCTGCAGCTTACGCGGTCTACAAAATTCACCAGTTAACTGATGTAGAAACAGCACGATTAGTATATTTCAGTTATTTTCATAGTGTAATGTCGTATGGCATTTTATTGTGGGGAAATGCTGCCGACATTCAAACTATCTTTGTGCTGCAGAAAAGAGCCATTCGATCAATTTACAATCTAAATCGTGGGCACTCGCTAAAGGATTTATTTAAAGAAATAAATATATTGACTGTCGCCTCTCAGTATATATATGAGAACCTGATGTATGTAAAAAAGAATATTAATTATTTTACAACAAACAGCGACATTCATATGATAAATACTAGAAATAAGAATAAACTGATATTGCCCATGACCAGACTTCAAAAAATTAGTAACTTTTTCAAGTGTCAAAGTATACGTTTCTACAACAAAATTCCAAGCCATATTCAACTATTAAGCCTTAATAAATTTAAATTATGTATTAAACTTAGGCTTTGCCAAAAAGGTTATTATAGTGTGAAAGATTACTTGGAAGACAAAACAGCTTGGAATTGAGCCGCTCACTCCTTACAAAATTGGCTGTACCTAGGTCTCTTCTTTTATATAATATATTGTTTAATATTGACTGCTCTATTGGCGCAATATTAGTATTTAAGGCAATACTGACATGTTGATTTTTTAAATTTTTATAACATTTATTAAATTTTTTGTTTTTTTTTTTGTGAGTGCGAGTGCCAAGTATGTCTGGTATACTCTTGGCCATTTCTTCAAAAGGCCAATCCAGGAATTTCTTTACATTACACTCGCATAATTCTGTAAAACAATGTCTGGACATTAAAAGAGGCCGTAACCCATGAGTTTGTTTCGGCATTTCTTCTCATGGCTAGCCCCGAAATGCCGTCTTAAATATAATGTAGCATAAAAAATGATTGACATGTAAAAGTGATATTTATGATCCAATTTACAGAATAAATTATTTGAATTTGATTCGAAAATTCACACTTGTATGACCCAGAATTGGCGATTAGGCTCGCCCTCTACTTATCATATCATAGGACGGAAATTGGCGCGGCGAAAAATGGGTGCACTAGTCGCACCTCTACCTACACCTTCAGGGATAAAGGCATGAGCTTACGTATGTTTAGACTATGACGCGCCCGCGCACGGTACCACGTTCTTAGCTCATATTAATTAGTAGGTGTATAATTTAAGTCTTCACCGACTCGCTGATCCGCGAGACCCAAGCTATAATGTGTCTTACTATTGGTCTGAAATAAGCCGAAGAAAAAGTGGTACGGAACCAACTCGTCAACGACACCATCCTAGCCTTTCAAGGTAGGCATAACCTTCAGTAATGAAGACTACAAAAAAGAAGAAAACTCATTATGAAATCTCAAGTTATATAACTTTAGTTTCGTCGCAACAGACTCACGAGCTATCCGCGATCCATTCCTCAGGACACAGACCTTTAGAAGTTGCGTGTGTATTCATTGGAACTATGAATGAAAATGTCATTAGAAAAGCTACGTACCTAAGAATTCTCCACACATTAGGCTAGCTTGGTAGATTAAGGCTAAGGCCTCTCAATAGTAGAAGAGACTCATCCCTTTTAGTGGGATTGTGTATAACGCATTAATAATGAATACAAAATGTATGAAAAACAAATAAATTTTACCACAATTTAAATCTATAATTGTGTAAATAACAAAAAATGCATCTTTAAATAAGTTTTTTATTACAAACATTGCTAATTGTTTCGCGGGCTCAGACTGAAAAGGATTAATAAATCTAGAGCCAACACGCACCCATACTGCAAACTGTTCCCGGAAATAAAACCTCGTTTATGGGTTTTTAATAGTAGAAGAATGAAATCGTAACAAAGAGTTTTTGTGTTACAATTGGTGAATACATACGATGACCATCTGGGCACCGCATCAATAAAATATTTATTAAAGCCGTAGATGAATGAACGGATTCATCGAAAAGGATTTAAGTACAAACGCGAATTGCGTTAACTAAAGTGACTTGTACCTTTCTCGTGTGGTTTATATACACCTGAGTACGACACGAACAGGTCGCTCGTCTGATGTTAAGCGACGACCCATAAATGACCCACACCACTCAAATCCTTGAATTATAAAGTACCTACTGTAGGCACTGCACTGTGAGTGTCCCCCCGAGACATAAGATGTTAAGTCTCATAATGACCAGTAATTTCACTATACTTAAGGTGCTTTAAACCGAAACACAACAGTGTTTACAGACAGTTGCTTGACGGCAGAAAAAAAACTTTAACACAATATTTTTAGTTTTAAGTGTAGATAGGCGCATGCATTGTATCATTCATTGTCATTTGATTCCAATTATGTTTCTATTGGTACGAGTATATACAGTGCATGGTCGATTGCCGATAACGCAGGTAGTAATAATGATACAATTTTATGTGACTAAGCGCCTATTTTACTAACTCTGAGTAAATGCTCCTAATTAATAAAAATATAACTTGTTCAAATATAAGTCACACTTGTGACATATATACTGACAGAAAGATGTTTACTAGCTACATACATACGCACTCACCCCTGCAATCCCCGAAGGGGTAGGCAGAGGTGCAACCAGTACACCCACATTTCGCCGAGCGTATCTCCGTCCCATGATGTGATAGGGGGCGAACCTATCGCCATCTTCTTCCACTTTCCCTTATCCCACTCATACTGGGGTCGGCGCCACATGCTTTTTAACACATGTTACAGAAAGATTTGGCTTGCAGTTTTCACGACCGGCTGCCTGCCTGACGTCAACCCCTCTGGGGAGAAAACACCCAGACCCGAAACATATATTTGTGGATCACACAAACATTTGTCTCGGTGCGGGAATCGAACCCGCGGCCTCTCGCTTCACAGCCGGCTACTCACCCGCTGAGCCACGGAGGCTGTCAAAACCTATCGCCATACCGGGTACAAATACAGACTCCGGGCTGATACCGAGCATTTCGTAATAGAAAAACTCAATATCACTTTTACCCGACCCGGGAATCGAACCCGAGACCTCAACGTCAGCCACAGTTGTAACGGTACGCATTTCATCTGCGCCACCGAGGCAGTTCACTAGCTACTTTTCAAAATAGCTGTCATATACGTTAATTGCTGCTTACCCCTATGGGAAACAGGCGTGAGTCTATGTATGTATGTACATTTTACTCGAACATCGTAAAAGCCTCTTATATATCTAACTTTAATATATTAGTTATGAGATCAATACGTGTTTTTCTATGGTTATTTTATACGATACACCATCGCTCCCGAAAAGAATTTGATGCCATTATTAAACTACAGAATAAGACTTTTCAAACACATCCAAAAAATAATTCTGTTTACCATTAAAAGATATGGTGTAGTATTGAATATCCCGAGCTTGTATTTTTAGTTCCTTTGTCCCGCGCAAGGGGACGAAGGTGAGGGAGGACGAATGGGATTATTCACTTTTCGTCAAGATCTATTTATGTAGCACACGGCCGGGAAAGATACGGATACTAGCAATACGCGGGAGATATTTTCCTGACTGTATATACTGGGTGTAAAGGAAGCGCTAAGGAAAACTAAGAGAGGTGGCAGTGTTGGTGATTATGGTTATTTTACAAGGTGGTAGGATCCTCGTATGTAGTCTGGGTTGGTACCACCGCTTTGTCTATTTCTGCCGCCGAGCAGCAGTGGGTAAGCACTGATGTATTTCGGTTTGAAGGACATTGAAGCCAGTGAAATTACTGGGAAATATGAGACTTAACATGTTACGTATTAGAATAACGAGCACAATTCAGTGCCATGCAGTGTTCTGTAATCCATAGTTCTGTGTGATGTTACTTGTGTTTGCGGGCAGGCGCGAGCTTGACGCTTAACATTAGACGAGTGACCTGCTAGTCTCGTCGTCCAAGCAAATAAAAAAAACCATACCGCAAAAAATTGCGAATTGAAACTTCCTTTTTTGTATATTTCACGCAGCATTTTTTTTTATATAGCATACCGTACGAAGTACGTACGCAAGCTACTTTACGTCGGTTTTCTGTCAGACTGTGCTAACGACCCGGTCGAGTAAGCCCATTCTTGATACAGATAAATTAATTTTCCACAGCGTGGCTCCACCACTCACAATAATGGTAAATACTAATGTATAATAATTATGTTTGAATAGACAACTACAATGGTTATTTATATTATATCGTTAATAATAATTTAATTGTTTTTTGTAGGTGTATGAGTATGTCTGTGGCATCGTAACAAAAGTGAATGTACCGATGTAAATGTAATTTGTTTGTTTGGAAGGTAATTTAATAGGTATAGTCAAAGTTTACAGATGTTTATATAATTGATGTCGGAGGTTTAGAACGGTTAGGTTAGGTCACGTTATAATCCAATGTTCTCTACGACTGGTGTCGGTTGACTGGTGTCAGTTGTCGGTATCGATAAACATTATATATATATATATATATTATCCGATTGACGATAAGTATCGAGAGCCGAATCGATAAAACTGTAAGATCACGTCGCACAAGCGTTTCCACCACGCGTGTGTTCTACAGTCTGTGGCATATCACTTACCGACTCATTCACTCTGCGGCTGATTTGTAACAAAAGGAAATCCAGCCGGCGATTCGCACGCTAACTGATTACAGTTAGTTTAACCCATTTGTACGCGCCGTGCAATATGTGCGTGAAATATAATACATAATGGATGTGTGTGTGTGTCAATAGTTATAGGACAATGGTTGACGCGTACAGACACATAATTTAAAACCACATAAAATAATATACGCACAAATAAGTTGAATATAATTGTATTATTTTTTGTGTATTAATAGAGAAAGAAGATAATATACTAATACTGTAAATGTGGAAGTAGCTCTGTTACGTTTTCAGGGCTGAACGGAAGAAAGGATTTTATTGAAATTTTGTAAGGATATAGGGTACTTTTTGTCTGTCTGTAAAAACCTTTTTCTTAAGAACAGGTAGAGGTTTCAAGTTCAAATTAATATCAAATACTTATGATCTATGGTCCCTTGGTTTCGAATAATTGGGGCCACCAGGTGTCGCGGTCGCGCCTTTATTAAAGTATCTAAAACAAGTACAAACAAGTATAAATACGATATGGAAACATGTTTTGGTACAGAACCCTCTCAGAGTGCGAGTTCTACTAGCATTCTTCAGAATGTCCAATAGATATTAGAACAATAAACAATAAAAAGATCGAAAGTATCATCAGGCTCTATAACAGGAATTAAAAGTAGGTGCTGAGGTTAAGTAATTTTAGCGGCAATCCTTAGACCATGCTCAGCTTCAAGCCTCGAGTCCTTTCCGGTATTTAAAGGAGATATAACACAGTTGATCTCGACTTAGAAGCAAACGGTGTTGGGAAAAAGAAAAATACGAGCGAGAAGTAGATAGTATTATTTTACGTTAATTTACTATCTAAAACATCATCCTTGTGTCAAAGTATAAAAAATATCTGCCATGAATTACAACTATGCGTTTTATGATGTCATATATTTGTATTTTAAAATTGTATTATTGATACCTTTAACTCGAGGCTCCGCTCCCGTGTCTTAAGTAAAAGCTATCAATATATTTTCCCCGAATAAAAAGTAGGCTATGTTATTCAAGGATAGCGTAGCTTTCTATTGGTGAAATATTTTTAAGGTAGGTTCAGTAGGGACAGAGTTCACCCTTAAAATACATCAACCATCTTAACTTTTTAAATAATTGTTTAGATAACTTATTAGATGATTGGAGTCCAAACCGCTTGGCTTGGAAAGTACTCTAATAATGTAGGGGCCAATTAGAAAGAATTGTTGGAAATTTACATTTAAGGGCGAAAAGTGAACTCTGTATGAAACTTTTTGTGAAACGGATTACGGCTGTAAAATTGAGTACAAATATTTCTTATAAAAAATATGATACACGTGTTTCGTAATTATTTAGCTAAAGCACTTTTACGCGGGCGGAGCCGCGAACAAAAGCTAGCGATAGATAAACGTAGTTATTGTAGAGAAAATGTTATAGCAGACTGGCCAAGTCTATAAGGGTGTTAAACGATTAATTTTTAAGCTTCTTAAGTCAAGTCTAAACTATCATAACAAGAGGCAACGGTTTATCATACTATTCAAGGTACCAAGGGCTTGGCTATATTGGTTACTAAACGAGGTCAATCCCCATTCGAGATTCCAGCTCACGTCACGCGGGATTGAGGATTTACTCTATTATTATATAAAAATCTATCAAAATCATTGTTGACTCACGTATTCGCGTGTGCAAGAGTTCGTAAAATTTTTTGACTATATTAAAATAAGAATTGAATATGAATGGAAATTTCCCCACACCATTATTTATGTGTGAAGTACTAAATAAAAGCATCTTATCTGTCGACACCATATAAACATTGGTACTATTCTGGACGACACTTTCATGATACTTGAATATACCGTGTAGTAAGAGTATTGACTTTGTAAATAGGATTTATATGTGCTAGTTAGCAATATTTTTTTTTATAGAAAGGTGTGGTCATATTTAAGAGTTGTTACATACATACCTATTACAGTGAGTGTTTATGTACGGGATCTTATCAAAATTTAAACATCCTAAAATTTCATGCAAATTGCAATCACTTGTTAATTAAGATCGATCCCATCACTATAATATATATGCATTACCCCAGCGCGCCTAGTTACGTCTGCGGCTTCATTCGTATCAGCTGTTTATCATTAATCATCGTCCAAAGCTGCAAGTCAAATATCGACATGTCACTCATTCGATAAAAAAGAAAATGTCCTAGCAATGCAATCGGATTTGGTACTACTTGGGTGAAATACTTATGTCGTACACTATACGTTGCTGAAATTCGACCACGCCTTTCTGTAACACGTCGTACGTGGACGTATTTGCGGCATAATACATTGTTATTCAAATCAGTAGTGAAAGTAAGTTTGTTAGATAGTTTGATAGTTCTACAATGTAAATACATGTTAGATAAGTAATATACCTAACTAATATAAGTTTTGTTCAATGTTCTATGGTATGGTAATGGTAACATGAAGGTAGATGTCCGGACGTTTTACTTGCGTGATTCATTATATAAATACGTATATTAATATAACACATAATTCTTTTATTTTAAAAATATTTTATTTATATTTTTATACAATTATTGACATTAAAAAAATACATTTAAAAATATAAAAAAAACACTCTCTAATGACGAGGCCTAGGACCCAAGCCACCGTTGGTTAGTGCCCCAGAGTGAGGAACCTCACGATATTGCCTGCATCTCATTCCTGACCCAACAACAAGTTCAGAGCGTCTGGAGATGTTGATCAACACTCTTCGGTACCAACCCATGTTAATCCTCTTATTATTATGAACGAAATATTCAATTTTTCTGTTACATCCTCAACTAACTTGAGGTCAGTGCAGTATAATTTTTCAGTATTTTAGTTGTAGTCTAAATAAGAACTTGTCTCTTTTTTATTAGCTTGGGTCACGGAACGAGCTGGTCGCTCGCCTGATGTAAAGCGCCATAAACAGAAGCAACATCACACAGAACTTTGAATAACAAAGCACTGCATGGTATTGGACTGCGTTCCTCACCCCTATGATATGGGTTGTTAAGTTTAGTAATGCCCAGTGATTTCAATGGCTTCAATGTTCTTCAAACCGAAACACATCAGTGCTTACACACTGTTGTTTGACGGTATACTGCTGTTCATACAATAACGATTTTTAAGGATACATCATCCACGCAGTATGAATGAAAATTAAATCTGGCGAGTATAACTCGGACCGTTATAATGGAAAAGCAATAAAATTCATTAATGGTTTCAACAAGGAATCTGGGCCCGCGTGGTTAGGGTCGGAAAATCCGTGAATTTTATACATTAAACTCACTGAATAAATTGGAAGCCGATTAGACTATTCCTAACTGGATTCCACGTTCAACCTGGTAGCCATACTAAAATATCTACGAATTAAGTTTTATTCAACAAGATATTATTGCAAATTAATGGCGAAATAAGTAGTTAAATATAGAGTGCGGGTTAATTTCTAATACTAGTTCGAGGTTTTAGATATCGATATACCCATAGCATGATTAAATTTTAATGTTACAAAACTGAACCTTAGGCTGGCGCCATATTTAGACGTCAACTATGTTTCATATTTATATTTATAATTTTCCTACATAAAAATTTGAAAATGTAACATCGTCTGCGTCTAATATTAAATGTCGTAATATGACGCAACGCTTGGGTCTACTCCTTTATGAAAATTTATACGGTAAAATTAAATACACGGTGTACTGGTTAGCACTTTGGTAGTTACAAAATGAAACACCCATGAAATATGAAATAAGTTTTTTTACTTTTTGTTATATTTTTTACTTATTATTTACTGTCGCCTTATTTGTCTACTAGAAGTGTACTAAGGAGGAGAAACCGTGAGGTCTTAGGTTCGAGTTCCCAAGACCCTGTTCGGAGCAGAAATCTTATGTGTTAAAATATGTTGTATTTTTTTCTTATATCTGACAGTATTATTACCTGGTAAATAATTAAAATCTAAAAACAAATTGATTCCGAACTCTATTTGACGAACTGCTAACCAAAATTATAATGAACCCCGGTCACAAGTAAACTGAGTCTCAAACTTTCTTTCGCTTTCCGCAAAATACTTGTACAATGTGATTACAAAGGCATTTACTCGGCTGAGTCGAAACGCTAGCTTGTTTTATACAGAGTCTTTGTAAATCCTTCCTATTCTATACCGACAATACGTTAGGATCACGTCACCATTGTTGGTTGTATCGAGTTAGACGATTAGGGTGCTTGAAATACAGACACCGCGTGAGGTACGTATCGCGTAATCTATTGCTGTCATAAATAATATACATTAAAACGCACCCAATCATTTACTGTAAGCCGTTACAATTTTATATTAAACAACGGACTTTACGTCAAATTGATCATTTATTTTATTAAATACGTGCCATCTATAGAAATTATTCGTGGGATATTAAACGTAAATTAATTCAATATGGAACTCTGCCAGAGACGATACGAGTACAGAAAAAAAATCTAGTGTTAAAATTTCCGTCTCGTGGAATAGCGGGTAAGCGGTTTTTTTCCCGCAAAACAAGAATAGGTACGGCACAAGCCATTACTGAGCGAAGGGAGATTCAAAGAGCACACGATAAATAGGCAAGGAGGCATTGAGCCAGCAGGGAGATGGCGTTATTGCTTTCTGAGGGAGCATTGTTACCATGCCCTGTTTTGCATTCGTATATCACAAATGACTGAATGCGATTTACTCTAATTGTAATATTTGACGACAAAGCGAGCAATTACCGCGCAGTTACTGCCGCGTTACTAACGAGAGGTGACGGGGACGCTTTGATTCCATTTTAAAATGGTACATGTCGAAACTGAACTGTTCATTAGTGGACAGAGTTTTAAAAGTGCGAACGATTGATATTCAACAAGGGTGCTCGCTGTAATCGGCCTGGATAATGATGGCGTCAGTGAACGGTCATGATCTTGCAAATTTTCATCCAGCGAATATTAAATCAAATGAAACATTTGATATTCGTAATTTTAGTGGAAATAATATTGTCCTGCAAATACTGATTTTTATATATATAGTTATATAAGACTACAGAGCAGAATGTCGAGTTAAATGAAAAACCGGTAGGCAATATTTATTATATTGCACCACCCTGTTGAATAGAGTTCCAACAATTATTGTCAACATGAGAAATATTGCACAAATGAATGATATTTATAAAACATCTTTTGTGTATCACTTTCATACACTTCTATTTATTTATGTGACACAAAAGTAAGAAAATTTCCTAAAAAAAATATCCGACGGTTATTCGAAATATTTTACACGGAAACCCCTCTGTTGACGTCTTTCACCTGCCGGCTTGGCTCAATGGCACTTCAGGAAAAACTGAAAAAGTTTTATAAACTACCTCTTGGGCGGGGAACGGGTAGGGAGGTATTTTAGATTACAACCGGTCGTAGACAAGCCTTATGAGCTAGCAGCGGCGGCGTGATCCGTATAGCTTCATTCATTTTTTCGTTATTATTATACAGCTTTTAGTGAACTGTAACTAAGTTGTGCTATATTTGAGAATGAGTAAATAATATGTTAAAAAGCAGACAGAAAGATAAGAGGCAAGTGTAGTAAGTAAGGCAAGTACTTGTCAATATGCATATCGATGTCTTATCTAATCTACGAACTGTGTAATAAATACAGTATAAGTTTTATATAAAATATTTTTACATCATATTCTGGTATGTTAATAAAAATGTAACATTAAAAAATATTTTATTATTAGGAATATCAGAGTATAGCGGGTTTGTAAATATATTACACATGTAATCTGAACTTATTTTATTTTATAAATACCTTCTTTACAAACCTAACCCCTCCACCACGAACTATGCATGTAGACGAAAGCAAAAAACCTCTAGCTAAAGCTAGATAGAGAGTTCTTAATTTAATACAGTTGTCATTACAATTCAAAGTTATTAGTTAATAGATAAGCTGTTAGGGTAGATTTTTCAATATACATTTTATCCGCGTAATAACACATTGAACAGCCAATTTACGAAGTGGTACTTCGTATGTCTTATGCTTCTTTGTATTTATTGATAGCATTATTATTTTATTTATTATAATAACTATATTGAAACTGACAAATAACATTTACTTGAATATTGGCCCGAAATCAGAGGGAGAATATATTATAACAGTATAAATAAATAAAGAATACACCCAACAGTCACACACATAGTCGTGACACTAGGTTAACCTGTATCGTAGATATCAGGAACTACGAGGCATAAACATTTGTCTTGATGCGAGAATCGAACCCGTGGCCTCTCATTTCACAACCGGCTACTCGCTAGCTTCGCCACAGAGGCTGTCAATCTATCTTTTTCTAGTCTTAAAACGACATCTGAGCTTTGGCTAAATGTTTTCTGTAACAAACAATCTAAAATTACACTACGATCTTGTTGCCAATATCGAAACTCTGCAAGTATTCAAATTAGTGTCTTGAAGACACCAATTCTGATGTGTCAGGCATCTTGAAGCGATCGGTATTTTAATACGACGATGTGTTCCGTGACGGCTTCGAATACGATCTTTAGTTTATTTTCCCTTTTATTTGATATGATTCTTTTTATGTTGTATTTTAATGGAGGACCGAGATTTACTCTAGCATCTGCGAATGTCTCAGTGGTATGACATCTGTGTTTTTATGTCTTTTTATTATCTTCTTGGCTAGGTGAGTAATATTTTTAATAGTTACTTTCGAGTCTACTACTCGTAATCTTGTTTATGCTATTCTACTCACTTTAGTTCCTTATAACAAGATTTTATAACATTATTGCGGTTGAAATTTTCTGTTTAAAAATAATGTTATTATGTAAGTTTGTGATAAAGTTACAACTTGCAAGTCATATTCTGAGCGTGTGATAACTGATATAACTTATATATGCATTTAAATAAATAGATATTTGCTATAAAATAGTAATATCTTTACTATTTGTTTGTTTTATCTACACATATCTTATCATCATCATCATCTCAGTCTATAGTTGTCCACTGTTGGATGTAAACCTCTCCAAGCGAATAAAGCGAATCAAATTTAAATCCCAACAGATTAATTGTAATGCTATTTTTATATAACTTTATTTTTTAAACATTTGATAAAGAACATACCACGCGATTGCTAAAAAGAGAATTTCCTCACCTCGTAAGTCATACGTATTCCGATGATACCAACCAGCGTTACGTTTTCGTATAGACTTACTCGTATGTACTTACTTTGCAACCACATTTTATATGTAAATGGGCTTTTCCGTTTGCAAAGTGCTCCTTTCTCGGAGGTGATCTTGTGACTGACATAAAATTCATTTTATGTCACATTGGATGCGTGACTACGTCACAAAAAACTCTATGCGACTATCATACGTATAATTCTCGGAGATGTGCATAACTGTATATATTCATAAAATCACCGTAAGGATATGAGCTTGTATATACATTTTCTTATTTACGTTACTCAGTTACGACTATCGGTACATCGTCGATGTTTAGGACCACTGTGTACTTTAAGTACGTGATAGGACATTTTAGTACCATTGAACTTTTTAACAATATATAAAATCCACCAATCAAAAAACTAAAAATAAAACAAAAAAATCTTGTTAAAAAGTTTTTATTTGAAATACATGCTACGCGATATCTCCATCAAATGTGAATGAATACTTTTTCTAGAAAACATTAATTTAAAGTATCCGATTTGAGAAGCGGAAAGTTTGTGTAGGAGTCGCGCGGGGCGAGTCCGCCGACCCTGTGCCTGATGGTGTATGAAATTAGAAATAATGTACGTATTGTGAGGTAGGTGTATCGGATAACGTGAATATCTTCGAGTTATTACCCGCCAGGGAATTTCGGATACCTATTTAACATGTTCGTATTGGCTGGAAACATTATATGAATTTTCTTTTCGTTTATTGGGATTTATAGCCGTCTGTTCTTTTAATATACCAGGTGGTCGGTCCTTCGTATGCGAGAGGCCTTATGGGTTGGTACCACAGCTTTGTCTGTGTTTGGCGCCAAGCAGCAGTGTGTATGCATTGTGTTTAGGTTTGAAGAACATTGAAGCCAGTACAATTACTGAGCATTATGAAACTTAACAACTTATGCGTCAGTGTGACGAACGCAGTTCAATGCCATGCAGTGCCTTGTGATTCAAAGTTCTGTGTGGTTTTGGTTCTTTTAATAGGCAGGCGCTTACAGGCGAGGACCTACTCGTTTAGTCATACTAATAAAAAAAATGTTAGGATATCGCTCATGAACATTTCAGCCGGCTATTATGGTTCAAAAGATAGAGACATTTGAAGGAAGAACAGATAGACATAGATAGACAGACAGTCAAACATACGACGAAGGCTTAGTAACAGGCACCTTTTTGGGTACGGAACCCTAAAGATACATTAGGTATGAAGTATTTCATCAGTACGACTCTAGTAAACTTTTCATACTGAAACAGAAAATATTTTCAGACGCCACTTTCTTAAATATTATCTGACTGCCTCGGTGGCGCAGTTGTAATGTGTATGCGTTACGACTGATGCTGACGCTGAGGTCGCGGGTTCGATCCCCGTGCCGGGTCGAGTAAAAGTGATATTAGATTTTTCTATTACAAAATGCTCAGTATCAGCCCGGAGTCTGAAATTGTGCCCGGTATGGCGATAGGCTCGCCTTCTATCACATCATGGGACAGAGATAAGCTGGGCAAAATGTGGGTATACTGGTTACACCTCTGCCTAATAATATTAACTTTCATACTACTTATGTGATATTGCAGTAGGAAAGTTTAATTACATTATATCCACTGCACGTTCACTGCTGGACATTCGTGATGAAAATACAAAACAGAGTCATTATAGTACTGCACTCATTATTCGAAGAAGAGAGTCGAAGATATTTCATTCCTTTACAAAATTAGCATTCCGGACGCGGTTACTTTAAAAAAAATCGCCTTCTTTCGTTTAGAAATAAAGGCGTAACGCTTACCCGTTTTAATACATTTCACAGTCGGGAATATTAATGAGGTACAAATATCTAGACAAATAAAATACTGGATGTGAACAAACCTAATACTATAAATGTGAAAGTGAGTTTGTTTCGCTGAACCGATTTTGATGAACTTTGTTACTGAGATAGATCGGACCTTGGAGACGTTTATAGGCTACTTTTTATTCTGGAAAAGGCTAGTCACGCGGACGGAACCGCGAGCGAAAGCTAGTAAAATATAAGCTAAGAAATTTCTATTCCGACCTAAATTGTTACATACATAAATTTATTTTATATCCCCGAACAAAACATCTAATGTAACAAATGCATCTAATGTTCGCCAAGCTTATTTTTGTCCCATGATGTGATAGGGGTTAAGCCTATCGCCATCTCGAGCATACATTCTAATTACTCGTAACTCGTGTCGAGTACTGAAACACAATTTGTGACTGGCCCACCCAATAACCACGATTTACCCACGCTCACACGATTTCTTAACATAAATAGAAGAAAATTAAAATTTTGTAAATTCAATAGACTGTTTTCGATTGTGAAATAATATTATCAGAAAACGAAATATTTTTTTAATTCAATTTGTTTAATAATACTTGGCTTTTGAAGCGTATAATTTACGTAGAATCAACTTAATGATTTGGCTACGTTTTAGTGGAAAGGTGGTCTGAACCAATGACATAGATCTAATAGATGCCGCAAGTGTGCCTACTGCGCCGAAATAGAAACGACGTCCTGGGCAAGATCTTGGGCACTAGTACTCTAATGTATAGTAAAAACTTTTCAAAAGTCGTTCAAGAGCATCCGTCGTCCTCATAGCAGTTTTTATTAGCGTTAATGACGAGATGAGCAAGGTGTTACGCGTGATCGTATATATCGCGTCTGCCCAAAAACATAATCAAATAAATAATAACTTTGAGTTGCAAAACACTGCGTGGTGTTGGACTGCGCTTGTCACCCCGAGACATTTTTTTTTTAATATCCCACTCAACGTACGAAACGCAGCAGGAAGCTGCTTGGTACTTTACGTCGGTTTTCTGTGAGACAGTGGTAACGACTCGGACGAGCCGGCCTATTCATGCTGTAGACAAAATTGTCTACAGCGTGGCTCTACCGCTCGTAAAATGATGAGTCTCATAATGCCTAGTAATTTCACTGGTTTCAACGTCTTTCAAGCCGGAATATAAAAGTAGGTACTTAAAAACTGATGCTTGGCAGAAATAGACATTGTCTATCCAGACGGCCTCTCTCATATGAGGGACTCAATGGAATATTTTACCTAATAAGTAAATTACAAATGTGTCATCATATTAGTTATAAAAATAATTGCACGCTTGGTCTAATAAAGATTGAAGCATGTGCTTGTGAAGTAATATACTTGATCTAAGATCTTTGTCTGTGGATTAATCTTATTTAAGTAAGCTATTAGATATTCCGAGGCACAACTAAGCCGTAAATTTTAAATTCTTTTTATGAAAGGAACTCCATTAAGTGCTTATTGGCAGACATTTTTTTTATTTTACTGTACAATAAGTTACTGTTCATTCTGTTTAGTTGTGGAATACATTGCTGGTTGGTATATAGCGTGCTCAATCACCGGTAGATTTCAATAAGTTATATTTGTACAAAATACAATTATATTTGACTGCCTCGGTGGCGCAGTTGTAATGCGTACGCGTTACGATTGAGACCAACGCTGAGGTCTCGGGTTCGATCCCCGGGTCGGGTAAAGTCGTATTGGGTTTTTCTATTACGAAATGCTCAGTTTTAGCCCGGAGTCTGGAATTTGTGCCCGGTATGGCGATAGGCTCGCCCCCTATCACATCGTGGGACGGAGATACGCTTGGCGAAATGTGGGTATAATGGTACACCTCTGCCTACCCCTTCGTGGATTACAGGCGTGTGTGCGTATGTATGTTAAATTATATTTACTTAATCTTAAATTTCGTACAATAAGTTCAATAAAAATTTACTTCAAACCCGGATTGCGGTGCGTAATGCGGTTGCCGTTTTCCGTTGAGGGGTATCCTCCTTTTCCTCGCAGTCCGCAATCAGATCTTATAATAAATAATATATTAATACTAGTTCAGTATTATACATATTCCACTACTCCTCTGCTAAATAAGAGGGCTTAGTCTTTATTCCACAACGGCAGATTTCACCTTATATACCTTCGAAATTCTTATGGTGAACTTTCCAAACCTGCATATTCCTCACGATGTTTCCTTCATCGTTAAAGCATGCCATACTTAATTAATTAATACACACGTATCTTAGAATAGTTAGAAAGAGCATGTCTTGGGGCTGGTTTCAACTTTGTCTTGACAGTACGTACCACGTGTACGTACGTAACACTTTTCAGATGAAAATAACATTTTTTAAATATGTTCATTGTTCTAAGCTACCTGGTTAAGGATAATATCTCGCTTCTGTTCTTTTTTATTTAACTACTTATTTTTATTAAGCTGTCTATAATATGCCTATCTTCACGATCTAGAAAGGGTAAACAGGGAATTTTACATACTGTATATATACTTTTTTACATACTATATGTCGCAGTTATTTGTGAACATACGTAATCAAACATTATATACAGACGAATTGTAAACGTCCTTCTTCTTAAGTCGGTTTTAAAGTTTTGTTAAAACTTATTTTAAGTATTTAGTTATTTTTAGTGGTAGGTAGGTACAGCTACAGCATGCAAATTCAAATACAACAACACAGTCGCAATAACTATGTTGTTATCCGTCGAAGAGCTTCATTTTTTTACTCCGTACTCCATTATCAGATCTTAACCAAATTTATATGGGACCAGCTCTCTATCGAATGATTTTTTTTCAACTAAATCGGTCCACGATGGACGGAGAAATCGATGTACATACATTAAAAAACACAATAAAACACTCGCTGAATTGAGAATATCCTCCTTTTTGAAGTCGGTTACAAATTGTTTAGATTCCTTACATTTAATAATATTCAAAAATAATAAAGAAACAAGCAACAGGATGAGTTACATACACGATTATTATATCATTACACTTATTCCATAAAAAAATACAACGTCCATAAAGTTGAAAGACGCACCTTATTACATTTTGGTGAACGAATGTTTCAATTTAGGCCAATATCTTGTTGACTATAATTGTATAACAACACAAGCGTTGTGAATTGCTTTCATAACAACGAGAGGGATGGGGGTTGGGGAGAGTTTATACCCTGTACACACGATTTTTTCAATAAAAATGAAGAAAAATAGAATAAACATTTTCACATAGTCAATGTGCACATTGAGTATACTAGTTGTACTGTAAATAATCGTGGACTTCACATAAAATAGCCTTGGTGAGAATTTCTTCGATGTCATGTCATTCATATACGAGAAATATGTATGAAGCTAAGTTTCCAATACTATCCGAGAAGGCGCTGTATGGATTTGTATATTTTCGTAAGTATGTGTGTGTGTGTGGATTATCAAAACGGTTATATATTTTAAATAATGAAGATAATTTAACTTACCATCGTGAGAATCATAGATGTATATGACGTTCTTCCACCCGTAGAAAGTAACGGTGTCAATTACGGCCCGATGGTAGTCTGGCCGCAGACCTACAGCGTAGTCAATGAGGCCTGAAGATGGGGGGATCACCTGAAAGAAAATGGGAGTAAGCTCTCGATAATCACACAATTAATTTATTACCCGAATCTGTTTATTTAGGGTCTATTATTTTAAACCGTCAATAGTAGTTCAAGAGTTCGTAAGAAGCAATGGTTCACGAAATCTTCAAACATTGACGTATTGTTTGCACTGAAAATATATTATTATGAAACAACCTTTAGGTAATCTGAACCATTGCTATTGCTGGTGTTTTGCAACAACCTATGATATAAATATGAAAGACATTAGCTATGTGCGAGTGGGACCCGTGCATCGAAGGTTTCGTACCCACCTCCTTAAATTTTTTTTTTTTTTGGTAAGTTATCCACCAGATAACCACCTTTGGGACGGGCTGTCGGCATTGTGAATAGTGCAGAAGTTACAAAGAACTTAGAGCCGCTACAACTGCGTAGGGACATTGTCTCGCTTAACGTTCTTTATCTGTATCACGGTGAGTGCTCTAAGAATTGTTTGACCTTATCTTTCCTTAACAAAACCATGTGAGCTGTCTTGCACAACCATAGCTTCGTGGTGTCATTCATCTCGGCTCGTACTAAGAAGTTCGAAATCTTACAAATCTTACTTCTGTCGGACCATAAAGCCGTGGAATAGTTTTCCGGTACACTAGTTCCCTCTCCCTTACAATAAGAGGTCCTTTAAACAAAGTGTAAAGAAGCAATTCAGCAGCTCGGCATAATTCTGTTGACCTGGGGAAGATGCATCGTCTGTCGTTGGTCGATACTATTCTTGGATTGTGCTACACTTACAATCAGGTGTCACGTAGTCACTTTCCGAGCCAGAATAAAAAATAACATACTCTATGATTAACTATATTTACTTTTAATACCAATAACAATAAAATTTAATTCATTATCAATATTTTCATTAAATTTTACATACTAAAGCACAATCACACTTAATGGTCAACGGTAATAATTATTAAAGTGTCACAATCAGATTATCTGAATGTGGGTGCGATCCTGTTAATATATTTCATGAACATTTTCAGTGTGTTTGAAAAATTCAGCCATTTAGATCGGTACGGTACGTACGAGTACATAATAAAATAAATTTTTACATCCAAATATTATTATGTTGGCTTGCCCACGACATCTGGATAACTTTACAAACAATGCAACGCGTTAGTTTTTTTTAAAATTTGGACCATTTCTTTGCCTGTTTTTGATCCGGTTCGTAGGTACTTTTGACAGTTTGATAACTAATTAGAATAACATGAGCTTTTAATTTGTAGAATAAAATTAAAATACAAATTTCGTAAACTTATATAATATTATGCCACACAAGAATAATTAGTTCCAATATTTTTTCAAATCATGTACATAACTATTTAATACTCCTAATATTTTGTTTTGCCTCGTCTGTCTGGTGACTAGACAGTCCCCTGGCAGCCTGTCTTATTTAAACGGTTTAAAGAGAGAATGAAAATCCCAGGTCGGACAATCACACTATATGTTTTAAGTTTTAGATTCGAAAAACCACACTCGTGTTTTCCGGGATTGGAATTTGAGTCCGGTAGAGTCGCATATACAATATCGAACTACTGTTGCAAATACACTATTTGTACTTCTGCCTACCCCTTAGGGCACCTAGACGTGATCATCTCATCTGCTTATATTTGTCAATTGCTGGACAGAGGCCTCTCTTAATGCACTCCATTGAACTCGATCTTTGGCTCTTTGTATCCAATTATTGCCTGCTGCTATCCGCAGTTCGGCGCTCCAGCTTGCTGCAGGGCGTCTTACACTATATTTTCCTAAACGCGGTCTCCACTCAAGTACCCGTATATCCCACCGGTTATTCGTTCTTTGTGATATATATGGCCAGGCCACTACAACTTGTTGCTAATGATTTAAACTATGTCGTTTAGTTCTTTGTTAGATCACTTCGTTTCGAAGTTTGTCTTTCAAAGAGACTCCGCATAGCTGTCTAGATAGCTCGCTGAGTGACCTTAAATTTGTGAATTAGCCCCATCATGAGTGTTCCCGACTCGGCAGCGTAGGTCATTGCGGGTAGGACGCGCTGATTGAAGACTCTCGTCTTATAGCACTGTGGAATGGATGACGTGAAGACTTGACGGAGCTTGCCGAATTCTGCCCAGCCCAATATAATCCTACTGCTGGTTTCCCTCTCAGGGTTGTTTTTACCAATTTGTATAACTATGCAATACAATTTGTATAATTTTACCAAGATATGCATAAATCTTGAACTAATTCAAAAGGTACACCGGACGTGAGAGCTAATGTTATGTTATGTTAACATTAGTGTTTCTCTATAATTAATCACTTAGTTCAAAGGAATTGCATATTGTCAGTATCCGGTTGATAAACGAATGTTGAAATCTTTTATATTTCCAAAGTTTGTTAGGACTCGAAATAACCTAACGACTCGAAGCGTTCGACTATAAAGTGACAATTTCCTTGATGAAAGTTGTTCTTCGGAAATTACACAGCGCCTCCGTCCCGTGGTATCGTCAGGTGAATAATCTCTCAATATTTTTATACAAAGTGGCTTGTTATAATAATACTTTTTTTGTTCCTCCTACTTTTATTACTAAATTATAAGACATTTTATTAGCATCATCATCATATTAGCTCTGATCTTTGTTATATGTAGTCCATTACTTTATAGTAACACCGATATCTTTCTGTTTTGAGTTTGATAACATTTAATGGCTTTTGTACTGCATTCGGTAGTTATGGACACTGTTTATTTTCATTAAGTACTCGCGATGAACTAGGCTGGAGCTTTTTAGCTAATGTAACCACGGATGTTTATTTTTTAATGTAATTAACCAGGCCGATAATAATTAACATATTTTTATGTTAATTTATCAGACAACGTTTTTATTAATTACCTAATTAATTTATTATAATTTATTATTTACATATCAGCAATGATTTAATGGGTTGATACCAAATAGCCTCGACTAACACCTCAAGAGACTCTCAATTGATCATTGGATCAAGAGTCATATTCAGAATGCAGTGTTATTTGACACGGCAAGCATTGTAAGGAGGTTAACCTAACCTAACCACTGGTGGCTTGCGTCCTAGGCCTTGCCATTGGAGGACACTATTTTTTGTTATTTCTAAATGTTTATTTCATAATATTTAATATCTCAAAATGAAAAAATAACTTTTAAAATAAAGAGTATTGTACGTAATATTAAATTGGTTTATTACTTAATTTATTGTTTACATAATTTTTTTGCGACTTCTTCAGAGCAAATACTGTTCTCAGTAAAATTTTACTTACTTATTGCGTTCAAAAGGATATAATACCTTCAAAACTTAGAAGATTGTCGTAAGAACCTTTGTTCTCACCATTTCAGGAATACAATATTGTGTACTGCTTCAAAAGCTTTGAAAGAAAACACCAACAAAATATGTATGTATATTTTTTTCCTCTCATATTTTATAAAAAAAGGTAAAAGTACGAACGTTGACAAACATACGTGCAAAGAGTATTTATTTAGTGAATTATTAATAAGATACACAATACGAACGCAATGCTATGAAAGTTCGCGTAGCGAAATATATTATTCCGCCTCATACCATTTGCTCGACGAAATCGAGCAAAATAAAAATTATTGATCTTGAGTTTTTTTTGCGAGCAAAGTATTTTTTTTATTATCGTTTATGACGAGATAATCAGGCAGTTCGCTTGGTGGTAAGAGTCACGTCTGCTCATAAACATAAGGATCACCAGTCAGAACTTTGAATTAATCTATTATGAATTAGTACTTGGTACTAGACTGCACTCGTTACCCCGAGACATACAATTTTAAGTTTTGAAATGTCCAGTATTTTAATTTCCAATAATCGCCTGTATTTCTTATGACAACATTTAAAAAACTTTTTGCGTAAAGTTATGGTATAATGAATTGTGGTGCAATTATATAATGGCGTTTCTGAAAACAGGAATATATTTTAATAAAGAGAATCATTGCTGTATAACCTTTGTTTAATCTGAAACAGGGGAGAGCTTTTTTCCGGTGGATTGTTATTTAACCAATTAATGTCTTTGGCCAGTTTTATAATATGTGCCACTGAGGCTATGGTTTTATGTATATAAATGCTCGATTTCCCATAATTATCGTTCTATGTTTTCTTCCACCTGCCCTTATCCCACTCGCAGTAGGTCGGCGCAATATGCTTTACACAAGTATCAGAAAGATTTGGCTTGTAGTTTTTACGATCGGCCGCCTGCCTGACGTCCACCCCTCTGGGGAGTTTCGTGTGTACTTTTCTATAATACAAGTTAATTAATAACATAAATACATATCACGCCCACATCTTTATCTCTAAAGGGGTCGACTGAGGTGAAACTAGTGCTGCAGCCACGTTTCGCTGTGCTTATTTCCGTCTAATTATGTGATGGTGAGCCTATCGCCATACCGGGTACAAAAACTAAATCCAGACAATTTGTGTCATTTTTCGGATTGTAAACTCAAACACAACGTGATTGCCCAACCTGGGAATTGAATCCAGGACCTCACGGTTAGCCTTAGAACGCTTCCACTAGATAAATGAGGCGATCAAATTTAATTAACTGGTTTTTTATTAGGTGGTAAGCGACTTCTACGGTTCCAAAGCAATTTATAAATAGAATTTATCTATAATGGGTATTGTAAATACCGGGCAGTATGGATATACAATTCACCGCATAATACTGATGATGATGAGACTTCGGACTGTTATCTTATAGAAGAGGCTTTGGCAAACGCCGTCCCGTAGCTCGTATTGGACATCCTCAAAAATATGAATGAAATGCTATACGGCGGTCTCATTAGCAATTTACTCCAATCTTTTTGGTAACAACTGGCTTGCGAAATAGCCTTTATGTATTTTGGTCTGGATATCAGGATGCTGCTGGAAAATCGGACGTGTGCTTTCTCCCGCCTCGAGGCAATGCACCTGTAATATAGGATTCAGCCGATACAGAAAAAAACGATACTTGCATAGCTATTCGTTGACTGGGGTAAACGAATTTGGAATGTTTGTGCCTCAATTTTGTGTCTAGAATAACAGTAGCATTCATCTCGAATTGGACCAGGATTGTAAGTAAATGTTTTTCTGTGTCTACTTTGTAGCTGTATGGTCTAGGCATAATATAACTTCATTCAGATTGAGGTGTCGTGTGGTAGAAAGCAACTAAATACTTTTCTTTTGCTATCATTTCTATTCTAAGTTTGCGCTTTTAGCAATAAGACTATTATGATATTTATTTTATCTTGGTTGTTTTTATTTGGTCTAGCAGCAGTGTACTAAGGCTGAAAGCCGTGAGTGAGGTCCTATGTTCAATTCCTAGGTCGGACTATCACAATTTGTGTAAGTAATATACATACGCACTCACGCCTGTAATCCCCGAAGAGGTAGGCAGAGGTGTAACTAGTACACCCACATTTCGCCGAGCGTATCTCCTTCCCACGATGTGATAGGGGACGAGCCTATCGCCATACCGGGCTCAAAGTTCAAACTCCGGGCTGATACTGAGTATTTCGTAATAGAAAAACCCAATACCATTTTACCCGACCCGGCGATCGGACCCGAGACCTCAGCGTTCGCTTAATTGCAACGCGTACGCATTACAACTGCGCCACCGAGGCAGTCAGTAAGTCACGCTTGTGTAAGTAAGTTTTAAATTTGAAAAATCAGACAAAATTGTATTGAATTGTAATTTTTGCCCGGCATGGCGATAGGCTCCTCCCTATCACACCATGGGACGCCAATAAGCTCGATGGAGCGTGGGTGCAGCACTACCTGCACCTCTGCTTCGCAGCCGGCTACTCACCCACTGTATATAAGATCTTAAATCTCACATTGCTCAAATATTTCACTGGTTATTATCGACTTGACTTGTATAGTTGCGACTTACGATGATGGTGTAGGCTTTTTCACTGACGCAATTTTGGTTATTAACAGTTTATTCACAGAACAAGGCTTTACCACTCAATAATGTTTACAGAAAAGTAAAATAATTTCACTACACATTTTCGATACTAGTACTCAAAAAAAGTTTTAAGTAGATGCTGAACGACTCAACAGTGTATGATTTTAATCCGCAGCCCATGAGCCCTAGACGATAAGTTGAAAAAATTCAACGCATTTATGAGCCTACAGTGAGCGCTAACAATTTTAAAAACAGTGTTCAGCTGAGTAGAAGCGTGGAGTGGTTAATACCTTCTGTCATGGAATACTAACAGTTATTTCGCTGATTTAATCGATGAAAAAAGGGAAGCTGGTCAATTCGACGCGTATCTTTTAATGTCGCGTTTGTAACTGTGTATTCTTATCTGGGCAACAATTGATTCGCAATAAGTCGAGGATGATGCGGAGCTTTTGTTTACAATACGCGCAAAATAGCTTGGCCACCCTGAAGTTAGCGACGAACGGGGTCGCGGCTTTTGATTTTAGAGACACGGTGACGCGGACGGGACGCGTAGAGTACGGGTGAAGTGACTATGTAGTTTTTTTATGAAGAACATACAACATAGCTCAGGCCATGTTCCGAATTATGCACTTTTATAGTGGTAAAGCTACGCTGTAGACAGTTTTGTCTGCAGCACGAATATGCCAGCTCGACCGGGTCGTTATCACTGTCTCACAAAAAACTAAAGTAGAACTAAATTAGCGGCTTGCTGCTGCATTACGTACGGTGAGTGAGATATTCTGAGGCCCAAATCCCCCTCTCTTTCCTAAACCTCTGGATATCCCTTTCTTTTAAGGTCGGCAACGCGCCTTTAATTCTTCTGGTATTGTAGACGTACAAGGGCAGTGGAGATCACTTACCATCAGGTGACCCACTTGCGCATTTGTAGGCCTATATAAAAATGCGTTGCGAAATCTGCACATCGCACGCTGTTGTACAAGTACCAACATTGAGCGTCACGTATTGCGTCTCATACAAACGAATAGTGTCTCTAGCTGATGGTAAGTGATTACAAAAGCCCACGAGAACCAAACAACGACGCGACGATTTAAGACCTATACTTTACTGTAAGTGGTACGGTCTACACGACGTTAAACCCACTCAGGTTACCAAAGAACCTGTACATTGTAGGATACCTAATGCCAAAATTGGATGATCATCGTAAAAGGTCAACATTCTCTAAACAATGAACTGTCAAAAATAGATCAACAGTATCGTATTGCATTGAATCAATACATACGCACTCACGCCTGTAACCCCCGAAGGGGTAGGCAGAGGTGTAACCAGTTCACCCACATTTCGCGGAGCGTATCTCCGTCCCATAATGTGTTAGGGGGTGAGCCTTTCGCCATACCGGGCACAATTCCAGACCCCGGGCTGAAACTGAGCATTTTGTAATAGAAACACCCAATATCACTTATACCCGACCCAGGGATCAAACCCGAGACCTCAGCTTTGTCAGCCTCAGTAGTAACGCGTACGCATTACAACTGCGCCATCGAGACTGTCTAATTTGAATCAACAATTGAATCAAATCTAATTTTAATTTAATTTATATTTTCCCAAACACAACATCAACTAAAGTTACTAGTTTAGTTCATTAGTTCAGCGATTTTTTAATGTTGATTTCAATCTTTTACTATGTTCATATAATTTGACGCTAATCATGTTGAGACACTTGTGCACATCTTATAATGTGTAGGGGTTGTGGTTTGCATGTGTTCATCGACTTTTGGCGTTGGCTGTACATACCACTTTCAAATAAATAAATAACACCCAACAGTCACACACATAGCCTTGACCCCACAGTCAGATACGATTTTTATATCGTGGGTATTAGGAACTACGAGAGACTTACGATATCACAACACCCAGACCCGAAACAACTATTTGTGTATCAGATAAATATTTGTCTCGGTGCGGGGATCGAACCTGCGGCCTCACGTTTCACAGTCGGCGACTCGCCCACGGAGCCTGTCACTTCTGTCGAGCACGTCCATATTTTCTCACAACAGATCTATACACCGTGATCTTACTATTTACAAACTAACGAGCATTTAAGTTTCAGATACTATTTCCGTTATGTCTGGACCTTGTTTAGTTTTTAATGCCGTATAAACAACAGTTAATTATTGCTGGAAAATGGATTGCTTATTGATTTTCAAGTCAGATCTACTTTGCCATGCCAAGATATAGAAAAGTAAAACACTTACTTATCGAATGAAAAGGTCATATTATGATTTCTATTTGGCTTTTTACGAAAATATTTGACTCCCCGAACAGCTCTTCATTTGTATATGTAATATTCGTACAGACTTTATCGACTACACTTTTATTATAGTGTGAAAGTTTTAAGGTAATAATATTTTCCAGAAACAGCAAGTAATGGTACTATCTTATTATGCTTTTGCATCAAAGTGCATTATCATAAAATGTTTGTATAATATGTAAGGCAAATTCCAACTTGAAACTGATGTTAAAGAAAGTACAATGCTAGTTTGGCTGTCAGCACTACACAGAGTAATAATTGCTTATAGTAGGTATAGACTAATGGCCGTTCCCTATATTATATTTACAGATAGATTTGCTTACTATCAATAGTGTTAGTGAGATATCTTACAACATGTGTCAATAATTTACTGCCAGTAAGCAAATCTGTCTGTAAACAAAATATTGGGAACGGCCATAAGAGCCACATTAGACGGTAGGTATTAATGCTGTCAGTTTTGCGACAATCACCGCCATGATTGACGGATAATCTACCGTCTAATGTGATGAGTGATGTTTGCATGAAATATCTAGATTTTTGATTTTTCGTCATGCAACCATTAATCATGATTTCTTAGTGAACATGTGATGGATATTTTAATAGTCTGCATAGTTGAGAGTTTCGTATTTCAGCCAATAAGTTTTAAAGGAGCTTTTGATCACGACTCTACTCACGAGAATATTCTTATGCCCTTATGCCATAGATCTTAGACCCTAATCTAGGTTATGGTGTAGACCATAACCAATGTGTGTCCAATTATATTCAAAACCATTCAGCCGTTAAGGCGTGATTGATTAACAAACATCGAAATTCACAAACATCTAAACTTTTTTATAGCATTTCCGGCAAACGAGCACGTTAGAATAAGTGATCTTCACCGCCCAAGAACACCCATAATACCAGAAGAGTCATGGATGCGTTCCCAACCTTAAATGAAATAGTTAATTACGTGATTGAGAAGATGAGGGGCGATATGGACCTGCGAATATCTCACACAACGAACGAAATGCAACAGCAAGATATTACTTCACGTCGGTTTTCTGTGAGACAATAGAAACAAACCCAATAGAACGGACCCATCGATGCTCTACCACTACGAGACTTTCATTTATAATTTTAGACAAATAGTAATACATACATACGCACTCATTCATGCCTGTAATCCTCGAAGGAGTAGGCAGAGTACACCCACATTTCACCGAGCGAGGAAGCGAGCCTATCGTCGTACATACATGGCACCATTCCAGATTCCGGGCTGATACTAAGCATTTCATAATAGAAAAACCCAATACCACTTTTACCCGACCCGGGGATCAAACCCGAGACCTTAACACAATAATCGTAACGCGTACGCATTACTACTGCGGCACCGAGGCAGGCAAAATAATGATCTCATTCTTCGTTTCGTTCAACTTATATGCATTCGTGCATAGTTCATCGAATTAAGCTGAAACTTTGTACGCCAAAATTCGTTGAACATACCCAGAATTTTCAGAAATCCTATATATCGTAGGATACATGCGACTTATGTTAACAAGACTAAAACTAACTTGTGCTAAAATTGGGTTATTATTTTATAAAAATAAAATTCGCTGCATAATAGACTGACAAAAATAGCTTGACACTATCGTAATGCATTGAAATTAATAACAATCAAACTCAATTTTATTTGTCAGTGGGAGTATAGAAATAATAATATTTTTCCAAAATACAACATTAACTATAGTTGTAACTAGAGCTCATTTAGACCTTTTACGATGTTCATCCAATATGGCGCTAATCTTAATGAGCATAATATACAAATATATTTAACGATGTATAGGTGTTTCGGTTTGAAAGTGTTCATCGACTTTTGGTGTAGACTGTGCACTGTAGGTATAGATTTGTTGTTGGTACTTGCGAAAAGCAAAAGTGACAATAATTGTGTAGATGTACCAAGCTGTGAATTGAAGAACACCGCTGCCGTCGCTCTGTTCGCTCCAGTATTGCAATTTTACGATTAATTAATTAATTTTTGAGTGGTACACGCCGTTGACAGTTTTCTATACAGCATGAATGTGTCTGCTCGTCCGAGTTGATACAATTGTAATAAAACTAGTTTAATACGGATTTTATCGCGGTTTAATTTTTATTTTAGTCCCGACGTTTCGAAAGCTTTTCAGCCTTCGTGGTCACGGGGGAGACTGAGGTGTAGGTCGTCTCGAAAATGTAATGTTACATTACATGTAACATTACATTTGTTACATGTTCTACCTTCATTTTAAAATTATACATTTATTTTTTTATTATTTAAAAAGTTAGTTGACACTAGTCCGATCTACGCAGAAAGAGCTCACGGTGTCTTGAGGTCTGGCAGTCAGTCTTTTGGGTTCCGATATAATGTATAATTGGATCCCAGGCTTGTGCAAGCTTTCAACAATCTTTTCTATTGAAATTTGGGTGTTTCTTAATTTCAATAGCCTCGCGAATCATCCCAGGTAGGAAAGGAGCGATATAAGTAGCAACTTGCTGCTGCGTTTTGGTGAGTGAGATATCGAGAGTCCCAAATTATCTTGCCCCTTTATTCCTTTCTTTTAAGGTCGGCAACGTGCTCATGATTCTTTTAGTATTGTGGGCGTTCATGGGTGGTAAAGATCACTTACTATCAGCAAACAAACAAGCATGTCTTGTTTGCAGGTCTATACTATATAAAAAAATAAATCATAATTTTAACATCTTGGTTTTGTTTTGGGTAACTAAAAATAAATTATAATTTTCCAATAGCCAAATAATTGTCTGGGCTATATTTAGCGTCATTATATTGTTATATATGCTCTACAAACTAGTAATTTTTATAAAAATGTTTATTACCTTCTCTGGGAACCATGGAGTCATGAACGGCATCTGGAAGGTGTTGGTATACGAGTGCAGGGTATCAAAGGATTCTGGAGTCACAGCACCCACCATAGCAACCACCCCACGGGCGAACTGGTTGCAAACTGTAACAAAACCATTAAAATTTTATAATTATAATAATAAACATCGAGATAATTATCAGGTAATATTTATCTTTATAAATAGCAAGATATTTATAAGTGATAAGCACTTCAAACTCTGTAAGCAGGTAGATAGAATTTCAAATCGCACTTAATACACAGGACCCTTTGACTTGGGTCTAGGGTAGAACAGGAAAAGGAATAAGGGTAGAATTCAAAATCCAACTGAAGTAATTTATTTATTTTTGTAAGTTGACCACTAACTTCTTGGGTCCAAAGTCACACTCACTTCTACGTGGTAAACTCTGCTGATTAACGGAAGACGCAATGGCAAAACTTGATTCCCGTTGCCGGTTTGGGGGTTCGGATCGCCCCACGTAATACCAAATCCACCGTCAAATCATGATGGAAAGGCGGATCCTGCCTCTAAACCAGGATAACGCCAGAAAGAAAGATTAAGATAATTCTCATACTATAAGTATCTTAGTAAATATATATATATAAAATATACATTTATCACTTTAAACCCTATTGAATTCCCGTAGTGTATAATACTCGTAGCATAATAATATAAAATTGAGCTCTGTTGATAATTTTAAAATATAAAAAAAACAGTCCTTAGTATCTACAGAATATACAGGGAACAAGGAAATAATAAATAGACTATTCGACTACGCATACCTGCAGGCCAATTCTCATAATTTTAAATGTTCAAAATATCATTCCGATCTAGTCTCAGCGTCAAGAAAGTTGCAAATGGCATTCTCTTAAACCAATAATCAACGTCAAATGTGAATATAGATCGTAATGAGATTGAATGTAGAATAAAAGTTGACTGAAGCCAAAACGGTATAATGCTACTGCTAATGCTAGGTGCATTTAACGTTGATTATTGGTTTAAGAGAATGCCATTTGCAACTTTCTTGACGCTGAAACTAGATCGGAATGATATTTTGAACATTTAAAATTACGAGAATTGGCCTCCTGATATTCGGATGGAAAATGGCTTACCGTCCCATGATAAGAGACTAGTTACAACAAAACAATTCAAAATCTCACAGTCTATAATTGGCGTCATATTGCTAGACATAAGAGGTTTTATTAATACCTATACGAGGTGTAATCGTCTACGTTAACGAGCAAGTCGGCACGACGATTATGACTCATCAGAATCTTTCCTTTGCGTTTTTAGATAATAATAGCAGTACCAAATGAAATCAGGTAAAACCTATTTCTACTCCTAGAAGCATTCATCGTCGCGAATTGATTCTTGGAACTCTAAGGTATTTGCTCAATTCATCCCTAATAACATTCTTTATAGGAAATACTGTTCTGCAACAGCGCAACACGCTCAATGAAAATCTTAAGCAGTTTACTCGTACTAAACCTTTTCAACATTGACTTTTTATCTCTACAGCAATTTTATTAATATTATGGAAGAACATCTAATCCTCCCAAGAGGGATTGACGTTCAGCAGGCGGCCGGTCGTAAAAACTAAAAGCCAATTCTTTCCATGACATGTGTTAAATAGCATGTTGCTGATCCCACTGCGAGTGGGACAAGGGCAGGTGGAAGAAGAAGAAGGAGATCGAAGAACACCTTATATTAGTTTCATGAAAAGGTAACATTCTTACATCATGAAGTATTTTTGTACAATTCATAAGGTTTGGACGTTTTAAGCCCAATTTTAATTAACTAAAGCAGGCATACGAAACGGTGATTGTTTGTAAGTACAACACATTGTAATCAACACGTTTAAACAATATAAATTAATTAGTTGTAATTTAGTCTTTATTAAGCCAGTGACCTGTGAAATTTAAAACATTGGTACAGGAATTATCCGAATTTTGTCAATCAGTTTCGGATAGAATTATTTTAACGAGTGCATAGTAAGTTTTGACAACACTGACAATATTTAAAATACCTATTAAGAGGTCCAAAGTTAATTGCATTTTGAGGGTTTCGTAGCCAAATGGCATAAACGGAATTATTATAATTTCGTCATCTCCGTCTGTCCGTTTGTATGTCACACTTATTTACTCGGAGATTAATTATTAAATTTAAAGGTACTTTATGTACCTGGACTTTATGTACCGCTACATAAAGGTGTAGTGAATGTAGAAAATAATTTTAGGGTTGCTCTCCATATATGCAACTGAGGGATTATTTTTTTCCATTGCACATAGACATGACATGAGTGGTAGAGCCACGCTGTAGACACTTTTGTCAACAGCATGAATGGACCGGACCGTCCGGGTCGTTACCACTGTCTCAGAGAAAAACGACGTAAAGTAGTAGCTTGCTGCTGCGTTTCGTACGGTGAGTGAGATATCCGGATGCCCAAATCCCCCTCCCCTTCCCAATCCCTTAATTATCCCTTTCCTTTAAGGTCGGCAACGCGCTCATAATGTTATTGGTATTTCGGGCATAGGTATATGGGCGCTGAAGATTACTTACCGTCAGGTGACTCACTTGCTAGTTTGCCTTTACTATTAAAAAAACGATGTTACGAGCGGGGGGGGGGGGGGTACTGTCTTTGGAAATACAGACTTCGTATTCTGGCTAGAGGTAGGTCGTCAAATACAAAAAACATAATTTAAAATTTCAACATGCATTGTAGTGTTAAAAAAACCTAATAATCTTTAATTATACACGAACAAAAGAGTTTAAAAGCTAACATCTCAACGATGCCATTACGTTGTGAAAGCGTTTATCAATTGACGTGTTTTCGTTTCTACTTTGTCGGGACCATCGAGTGAAGGGGTGATGAAGCAATTACTCAGGCTGGCATAATCATGGCGACTGAAAGGATAATAATAATATTGTTAGAAGTTACGTGGGACGAGTATTATTAAATACATCAAAACGATGGTATTCACTTTGACACATAGTTTATTGGTCACTTTTACAATGTTACTGCTTTACAGACCACAACCATATGTCAGGATTATTCTCTAGAGACCGCTCTCTAATTAATTACAACTAAGACTGGATGTAACCCAGCAGAGGTACCGCGTAATGAACACTTGGACTATCAACTGGGCGACTGGGGGCTCCAACTATGGTGACGACCTTTTTTATACGATTAATCTACCCTATTAACCCTTCTAGTACTCCTACTATACCGCACCAATATGATTTCAATGTTCCCATCTTTATTTATCTTAGACACCCTTAGTTAACTAATCAAAAGGAATTACTGCTAATAATATTATTTTAGGACTGCCTAGGTGACGCAGTTGTAATGCTTACGCGGTACGACTGCTGTGCTGAAGCCTCGTGTTCGATCCCCGGGTCGGGTGAATCATGTTTAGTATAAGCCCGGAGTTTGGAATTGTGACTGGTATGACGATAGGCTCACCCTCTATCACATCATGGGACGGAAATATGCTCGGAAAAATGTACTGGTTACGCGTATAGGTGCATATATGTAAGTATGTATTATGGTCTTTGGTGTGTTCATGAAGTATATTCAATTGCATGCAGAGTAAACCCAAAAACTAGTGAACATAAAATTTAGAAACATTATGAGACTTAACATCTTATGTCTCAGGATAGCGAGCGCAGTTTAGTTCCATGCAGTGCTCTGTAATCCAAACTTCTATGTGACATTGCTTCTGTTTATGGACAGCCGTGACGCTTAACATCAGGCGAGCGACCTGCTCGTCCCGTCATTCAAGCAAATAAAAAATAGTTAGTGTCAGTGGAAAATGGCTTACCGCGCCGTCAAGTATTTGTGATAAAAGAGATTAAAGTGTATCTCAATAAAATAAATTGCACTTGTGAGCTCATAACAGGCACACAAACACTCTTGGGTTTCAATAAAGATTAATTGTTTTATCATTTACTTAGATCTATATGTATTAGATTAGATAGACAAAAGTGTCTTAAGAAAAAGTGGTCTCCATAGTAACTCGCGTTAAGGAGAGATGCGTTGCGGGCTCAGGCAGTGTATATCGTGTATTTCATAGCGGCATAATTCTAACTACCATCGAGAGATGCAATGTCTCTTCAGTATCGACATTATTTGTACTGCACTGTACTTATCATCAGGTCCAGTGTAGTCACTTTGCCGTGCCAGGATAAAAAAGTAAAAAAAAAAACAATTAAGTTCAAAATGTTAATAGGATAATTCCAACAGATGATTATATCACGTTCAATCCAAAGATTGAACTATTTGCATAACCAAATATACATTCGTACCCGAAGTATCTAACACACATAACGGCACCCTCAAAACGTCTTAAATTAATTTATCGCCACCCATAAATGTATCAGATATTATTGTTTAGGATTACTATAACAGTAACAAGACAGCATACTAATGCGCCAGTGGTAAATCAGAATATATTATTTGGCCCAGAATATTGCGGCAGTATCACGCTTTATAAAACGTTATTAGCAAAACATTTGATTTATTCGTGTGCGTACGTACGAGTACAATTCGTGCATACAGATTTAGTATGTTTTTTATAATGACGAAACGAGAAAGCCACTCGTCTGATTGTTAGCGACACGACTGCCCATGCAGCAACACGACCCAGAAATTTGAATTACAAAGCACTGTGTGATACTGGACTGCGCCCGTCATCCTGAGACAGAGGATGTTAAATTCTCATAATGCCCCGTAACTACACTGGCTACAATGACCTTCAAACTGGTACGAACAGTGTTTCTACACTGCTGGGGACATACCACTTAGTAAATCACGTCTCAGATGTTGACACGTTAAAGAAGATATACTGACGCCGTTTTAAAAATCATCTACGAATGAGGGGAAATAATAATAGTATTTAATAAATAAATAATTTGTGTTATTATATTTTCCATCGAAAAAAGGGATAATCTTTTATAATAACTACTTGCAGAATGTAGATGTCCGAACAACGCAGTTAGGTACTCATAATGGTAAGCTGACACCTTGCTTACAAGTGTGTGTACTTCATTGAAAATTTGATGGTTTACTTGCAACATCAACTTGCAACACATAAATGCAAAATAAATGTCAGCTAAAATATATTTTCCTAAATGTAATAATATGTAGACGGCCAAAATGTGTTTCATACATACATTGATTTATAAGTGAGGATCATAAACATAATATGGTGAGTAGTTATAAGTATGGTGATCATAGTTTGGAGCTATAAATGGGTCGTATTGTACGGCCTAAATTTCGTGCGTGTATTTAGATTCTATAAGTAGTTATTCTAAGGGTAATATGTTAAATATCCGTAAATCCCAGTGGTTGTCCAGCAACAATAACATCTAAAATACGGCACAAAAATGATGTGTTATGTGGTTTCACATAATAATAATAGCTCTGTATTATACACGTCTCACTGTTGAACACGGGCCTCTTGTACTGAATGAGAGGGGTTAAGCCTTTGTCCATCACGTTGGCCTAATGTGGATTCACAGACTTACAAATCTTCGAAATTCTTTTAGTATACAAGTTTCATCATGATATTCCTTCACCATTATAGCAACCGTTAATAAAAATTAATAAACACGTAACTTAGAAAAGTCAGAGGTGCATGCTCTTGAGTCTGGTTTCGAACCTTTCGACAACCTTCGTCTCAACAGTCCGTACCCTGCTGAGCTATCCCTGCTTCATGGTTTCATACATTTCTAATATTAGAACACGACGACGCACGACGGTTGGTCATGTTATTTCACGGACCAAGTTAATTGTTACGGATATGAGGAAGAAACGGTCAACTTATTGATTCGAACAATTTTTACGATTAAATATCTGTGGACCTTTGGTATAGTTCGAGTGCACGCATACATAAGTTCACGCCTTTATTCCCAAAGGGTTACGTACAGGTGCATCCAGTGTTTCACCAATGTTTCCTCGAGTTCACTTCCATCCCACGATACTATAGCCATATCGGGCACAAATTCCAATCCCGGGCAATTCATGTGTGAATTTTCGAATTGAAAACTCAAACACGAATTGTTAATGCCCAACCTGGGAATTAAACTCAGAATTAGGTTTTATATATTATCGTGTATACTATACCTATCTCCTCTATATGATGTAGAAATGTTAATGATTACGCGCTAAAGGTATATTACCGATGCTCGGGTGTATAGATAATTAACGCTGTACTGATAGTGGCGTGACGTACGCCGTAGCATAGATATTTCTAATGTGTCTATAGCCGTAGTGATGCTATCGTTTTATGGTCTCCCATAGACTTACCTTGTGTACGATATCTATAATCAGTGAAATTGTATACCCATGATCCGTAAACTTAAACATGTTAATTTGTTTGTTTAGTGGGTGAAGACATTTCTTTCCACTGAGTCTAGGGATAATTCCACTAAGTTGGGAACACTGTCTGTAGTTCCATTATCTGTCATTTCACAGATTACTTGGTACATCGATGGGTACATCTATATATCTTTGTTTGTTGTTTGAGAGTTAGTAATTTTTGTGACGTCAAAAATGATAATGTGTCTGGCTATATACCCTGAGGAATACGAATGGGTTACAGATTTCGAGTCAAACTTAATTAAATATACAACTGTTTCGCTTAATTACTAAACTCAAATTATCGCTGGAATCGATGCGACATTAAACCTAACACTGTGTACATACAGATACAACACCGATTATCCTAAAAACTGCTACTTTAGAATTATTTTTAAAATAACTAGTCTCCTTTTTGTGGTAATAGATCTACGGACGTTTGAAGTATTTAATCTTCTTCCACCTGCCCTTATCTCACTCGCAGTGGGGTCGGCGCAACATGCTTTTTAACCCACATTACAAAAATATTTAGCGTGTAATTTTAACCACCGGCCGCCTGCCTGTCGTCACCCCCTCTGGGGAGAAAACACCCAGACCCCAAACATATATTTAAGTTCACACAAACATTTGTCTCGGTGCGTGAATCGAACCCGTTCCCTCTCGCTTCATAGCCGGATACTCGCCCACTGCGCCAAGGAGGCTGTTTTAAAGTATTTCATATTACTTAAAATTTTAAAAGCCCCTTTTTTCAAATAATCGTAGCGTTTGTGATATTTAGATCCCCGCACCCAGACAAATTGTGTGAATACTTGTTACGGGTCTTTGTGTTGTGTTATTCAAAGTATCAGCACCCTTAGAATGCAAAAACTAAAAAACAAAACGTGTCATCGCCTCGTCTCAGCTTTGTATCGTCTATCGTGATACTCTCGACCAATCACAATCAAACGGCACAAACGTTCGTGTCGTGTTTTTACGCCACATTCTAACCTACATGTTACAATGCATGCAATACATGCTACGAATCATACATACATTATTCTTTGCTTTTTTACAGTTCGAATTCCTAATTTGACACTTCGACCACAGTACTTAATTTTATATGAATTCGGAAACTCGGTACATATTTTTAGCTCGTACTAGACCTACTGGTGACTGAACATATTAGTAACCCTATACACAGTCAATCAAATTGATTATTAAATAAAGTAATTAGCTGATGCAAGAGGGCATTTTCAAATTTAATGAAAGGGTTAACGTTCCACCGCGCAATATCTGGCAGCTTAACATAAATTGTCAAAGCGTCCTGATACTCAACATTCACTATTCAATTGTGGCTTTTCGTATATTCCGCCGCGAATATTGAATAGAGGGACGATATCATTTTTCTCGCCACGCACGCATTAGTGCTCTCTGTACTTCCAAATATTGTTGGGGGTATTCGTGTTGAAATATGGATGTGGTAATAAAAAAAGCAAATAGAGACCGTTTTGCCCGCGGGGACGTCAAATGCTGATCACGTTTGGGCATCACGTCGTCATACATTCACAGATAGCAAACTCTAAACTCGCCACTGCTTATAACAAAGTTGGGAGCTGTTCTTTTTTTGAAGACTCGTCTTTACCTTTGTAGGAAGTTAATGCGACGCTTGGTGTTAGTTTAAACTTGACGAACTCAACTAAAGGTATTTAGGGGTCAAGTAGCTCACAAGAGTATCTAACTTATGCTGATGTGAATTCCTCTACTTCTAGGGGATATAGAATGCGTTAACTTAGTAATGTACTACGTTACTACTACATTATTGTGGTTTATGTTTTGTAAATATTTGCTGTTTACAAGGTGTGTAATGAAACGACGATGACGGTCGAACAACAATAAATCCGGAGTGATTATTAAATATATTAAAAAGGGGTAAATTGGCTTGTAAAAACCTCTAGTAATTATAGTTTATTTATCGCTTTTATTCTTCCACCTACCCTTAATCCCACTCGCAATGGGGTCGGCTCAACATGCTTTTTTAACATATTATGTTATAGAACGATTTGGCATGTAGTTTTTACGACCGGTCGCCTGCCTGACGGTCCCCTCTGGGTAAACAACATCCAGACTCGAAACAAATATTTGTGGACCATACAAATATTTTGTCTAGGTGCGGGAATCAAACCTGCGGCAACTCGCTTTACAGCCGCCTACTCCCCCACTTGGCTGACAGCCCTCATGGCGCAGTGTGTTTATTGCTTTTTTTTATTAACAAATCATAATAGAAACAGCGATAGCTCAGTGGGGGGTCGTATGGATTGTCGAAACGAATGTCGCAGATTCGAAACCAGACCCAAGAACATGCACCTCTAACTTTTCTAAGTTACGTGTTTATTAATTTTTAATTAACGATTGCTTTAACGGTGAAAGAAACATCGTGAGGAAACTTGCATACCTGAGAAGTTCTCCATAAGAATGTCGAAGATATGTGAAGTCTGCCAACCCGCTTTAGGCCAGCGTGGTAGACTACGGCCTAACCCCTCTTATTCAATAGAGGCGGCTTGTGACCAGCAGTGGAACGTGTAAGTGTAATGCCTGCCCTGTGGCAAGTATGATATGATGATCATTGTGAACGAAACCTAATCTACTTACCTATTTGATCATGTAAAAGTTATAAAAAATAATGATTTAATTTGTGACTCATTTCCATTTTATTGAAGAATCAGACCAAAAAGAATACGTCTTTAAAATATCGGAACGTTTACGTTGTAGGTAAATAAGATACACGTGTTTTATTTTAGGCACGTATATCCCAAAATAAAGCCATTAAATACAGTTCCAGAACATACAGCTCCGTGGCGCAGCGGGCGAGTAGTCAGCTGCGAAGCGAGAGCCCGTGGGTTCGATTCCCACACCGAGACAAATGTTTGTGTGATCCACAAATATTGGTCTCGGGTCTGGGTGTTGTGGGACCGCAAGTCTTTCGTAGTTCCTGATACCCACGACACAGGTTTACCTAGTGTGGGGTCAGAACTATGTGTGTGACTGTTGGGTGTATTATTATTATACATACGCACTCACGCCTGTAATCCCCGAAGGGGTAGGCAGAGGTGTAACCAGTACACCCACATTTCACCAAGCGTATCTCCGTCCCACGATGTCATAGGGGGCGAACCTATCGCCATACCGGGCAAAAATTCCAGACTCCGGGCTGACACTGAGCATTTCGTAATAGAAAAACCCACTTTACCCGACCCGGGGATTGAACCCGAGACCTCAGCGTTAGCCTCAATCGAAACGCGTACGCATTAAAACTGCGCCACCGAGGCAGTCAGTTTCAGAACAATAATAAAAAACTTGTTTGCAAATCGCAGGTATTCGTAAAATGCAATATTATGCAACCTCCATTGTTTTAGTTTTTCAATCATTTTGACATTGCATACTTTTAATAATTTCTGTTTATTTTGAGTTACGTGGTACCTACCTCCACGTTACTCAAATTAAACAAAGTATTTATTCAGTACCTTAGTTTATAATAGCGTCTGCGAATGCTTAACCATCTCCTTCATTTAGCGGTTGTTTGAATTATAGCCGTGCATACTGAAATGCTCTTGCTGAATACTGTTGCAATTGTTGAGTGGGCATACGTATAGCGGAATACCGGCTTATGCGTAAAATGTTCTGTGGCTTTTAGGCTCTTGACTCATGCGATGTTACGTTGTTTTTGTGTTGGGCATCAGGGTCAGCTAGAATCTCTGGCATCTTTTTTAGATGAGATAGGTACTTGTAGGAGATGATTTTTAAAATGATTGAGTATGTTGCTAAGGAAGTGCATTATGTATTTTATACGTTTATTATGTATCACGTCTCATATTATTAACAAAAAACATTACATTAATAGTAGAATTTAAAAAAAAAAATGATATATCCGATGGCGTAGGTCATGGACAGTATTTTTAATTTCGAATAATGTCAACATTCTGGTTATGCTTATGGCCGTACCCTATATTATATTTACCGATAGATTTGCTTATTGTTAATACTTTTTAGACAGATCTTTCATACAAAATGCGTCGAAAATGAACTGCCAGTAAGCAAACCAGTCAGTAAGTCAGTACTGGGAACAGTTATTAATATATCATATTTCCATTGTAATTTAGACAATATAAGCTAGAAAATGACATAATATATTAAATTACTAAAAGTTCCAATGAGTGGCGGGCCTAAACCCCACACAAGCAAAACTGTGAGTTTGTGGGAATAAAGCATTTTTAATAATAAGAAGATGTCATAAACCGGGATTGCAAATATAGGTACTATTCACTGCATATATCAATATAAGTTAAAAAAGGAATCGAACTATTGATAAAATAAATCTGTATGCACGCTTATTCCATCGAAACTTATTCATTACAGAGTAGATACATACGTACAAAATTGAAATACGTATGGATACGGGAACTCCATAAATGTTGACTCCGCGACGACGTGTTGCGAAAAATATCGATTTCATCTGTTATTGTTGTTTGTAATGTGAACTTTTATGCTTCTTTTACGTCTTCGAAAAAAGTGTGTCAAGTCAAGCTTACTCACGGGAACTGCTTGATAGTTGGGACGCGTGTGTTTCGCATCATTATCATGGGAATATTGTCACGGTAATACTATTTTCACCTTAAAATGTAGCCGAGTGTCTGCCTGGTTTGTGTGCAAAAAAAATGAACGAGGTATCCGGGCGCACCTGTGTTAGCATTTTATCGATTTCAGATTACACAAAGGCAAGGATTACCACAGAGGTGAACCCGATCATGAGTTGGCAAGTCATCTTCGCCGATGGTTGCAGAAGCACGTAGTGCTTTTATGTTGTGTAACAACTTACACGTGCATTGAGCAATACTCGTTAATGTCGCAGCGTTCGCTACACCGTTACATTACGCTGCTAAGTATTTTATTAACATAAAATTGTCAAACTCACCTTGGCTTTAATCTTTGACTGCACATGTTACATGGGTAGAGTTTAAATAACGCATAGTACTAAGTACATTATAGAAGGATCTATTAGTTATAGCGCCACAGTGCCAAGCAGTGGTCCTGCAGCCTTGATATCATCGAGGTTGAGGTTTCGAGTTTCCAATTTAGTAGATATTTGGAAGGTACAGTCTATGGATGTCCTTAATAGACCCTAGCGGTCCCTACTTTGCGCCACATCACACTTAAGCTCTACAAAACACAAGTCCTGCCTCACGTGGAGTACTTGTCTCAACACTGGGATGGGACATCCAAATACTATGTCCTTTTATGTTACTCGAATTGTAGATACCCCTCTTCTCACGGTTGGGCTTGACCCTTTTGGAAGGATAAAGGATATCTCTGCGTGCTCTACCATCTGTTCTGTGTTTGGGGGAACTATTCGAGATGACACAACCACGTACGTCCAGTCCAGCGCATTTCCAGAGGTCACCCACGCACATCCTTAGCTCTATGACATATCCTTTTTAAACGAGGCTTAAATAGTATTTCACGGCAGGCAGTGGCTTAGATGTTATCCCAACCATTGCTTAATAGCATTGCTTAAGTCCATGGGTAGTAACCACACACTCCGGATATCTCACTCACCATACGAAACGCAGCAGCGAGCTGCTACTTTACGTCGTTTTTCTGTGAGACAGTGATAATGACCCGGACGAGCCGGCCCATTCATGCTGTAGACAAGTGTCTTCGGCGTGGCTCTACCACTCATAAAAAGGTAAAAGTATTAATTGAAAGATATACATTTCTTTGCCATGTCTACCTATATGTATTTCTTATTTTAGTAGGTATCAATACATATCTATACATAGTATAAAATAAAGTCTCTTTCGGCGTCTGTCTGATTATCCGCTAACACCTCCTAAACCAGACAACGGATTTTGATGCGGTTTTTATTATCATTATACATTTTTTCCGGAAGATTATAGGTATGTATATCACGCTATGTCCCGAAAAAAAAATCACGCGGGAGGAGCCGCGAGCAAAGCTAGTGAAATATAAAACAAAGATGCTATCTGCTTCTGTCTGTTTGTCCACTTATTTCTTCTAAACTATGTAACTGATTTGCAATTTAGAAAATTTGTTCCGGAAAGTTTATATGTATATCACGCCAGACCCATGGGAGCAGGGCAGTAACATGCCTGCAGTGAAACCCCGATCAACACAAAACATCATGGGACGGAAATACGCTCGGCGAAAAGTGGGTGTACTCCGTTACACCTCTGCCTACCCCTTCGGGGATTATAGGCGTGAGTGCGTATGCATGTATGTAATAATGAACAATTCACCTCATTCTAACGTTTATTGTAGTTTAACATTGTGTCAAACTATACAAAATCCTATTATCGTTTAATAACAGCACAAACTGATTAAATTTTAATTAAGCTCCAGTTCGAAATTACGTTTTCAAATATTTATATTTTGCAACATCTATCTCTTTACATTGAAGCTTAAATCGGATGCTATCCCTCGGGAAGTAACAACACAGTTCAGTATAAAAAGCAATAGTTGAATAGAGTTAAAATCTAAGCCCGAGCTAAGTTTAATGGAAACTGCTTAACTATTCCATCGCTATCGTGTAAACAGAAACATTCAATTTAAATTTCACATATGTGCTATGAATACAAGATGAGTTATATATCGTATAATAGCTTTTTTAAATAGTTTGATGTTAAAATTTAGCTTTATTTACCTATTAGCTTTTCTTAAGCTTGAGTTAAAATTATGCTGTTTGAAATTATCACCGTATCACCTCAGTAGTAGTTGTACCTAATTTTTCCATGTAGCGATAAAGTTGTGATTTATAGTTTTTTTGACACCTCGTCTGCAATCAACCTGGAAATTCTCTTGGGTGTCTTTCCACTTAGGCGCAGAATAGTACGTGCTAGCTAGATAGCACAAAGGTACAGATGCCATCCACATTACACCTTTTCTAATTGTAAGCGAGATATTATAACGGCAAAATTCCTATTGTCGTGTATACAGATAAATCGATGCGGCCATTGTAAGTCATATGCAATTATGCTAAACTAATAGCTAAAGTTTGACTCCAATTGTGGATTTGATGACGTAACTCTTAGGTAGGTGTTAGTGTATCTGCATTCTATGTTCACACACATGACATAATCTACATTTAGTCGAGTGCTTGTTTGTAAGCCTCGAGTGCCCGTATTCCTTCACAAGCTCTACCGATCTACTTGTACATTAGGGTTGTCACTATTTTTTTACTGTTACAATATCTAGTGACATCACAGTTACTTTTAATAACACCAAGTTGGTAATAACAAGTTCATTATTTTTATTGATCACAGAAAGCAACAGAAAGGGGAAATCATCTTGAAGTAATTCTTCCGTCACACACATATTTTAAAAGGCGAAGGAAGTGCAATTTATGAGCAATTAAAATCGGTTGCTTTTGTTGCGAAGTTATCTTTTGCACTGTATTAGAAACATATTTTTTTCACCACAAAATATTCCAAGAAGCTGTTTGAATTTCAGACACAAGAATAACTTGTGGGAGGCTAAGTTTAATGTAATTGCAAGAATTTAATTATTCATTAATGTATTTTTAATATAAGTACTAATAACATAAAAGTTACTGAATTGTAACAAAAAAGTAGCAAGAAATCCCCCTCAAATAAATTGTATACTCCATTAATTTCTATGTTATATCAATATTATAAACCCTATTAAAACTTTAACTATGAACATATACCCAGCCGTTTTATGAGAAAGGTTTCCCATTAAATTAAATCATTGATGGCGAGGTAATCCTAATATAAGATTACTGGTTAAATATGTAACGACTTAACTTACCTTAAATTAATATTGCTATAAAATATTTTAAATAATCAGTATTATATTAATAAAGAATCTTCATTGTATTTCAAATAGATACATTTCTATTTATTATTTTGTAGAGTATATTCGAAAATAAATGTATTTTTTTAGCATATGTTAATTCGATTTTTTACATTATATTCAAACCAGTATCGAAGTAATCCGTTCTAATGCTTTTTTCTTGACGCGCGATCAAACATACCTACAAAATAGTACTACGATTTAAGGTACGTGCTTCGGAAACCTTCGATTTTCTAGAAAAACACGAAGGGTGATGTTGAAGAGCGAATATAGAGCATCTACTATTTATAACCATATATCTATGACTATTATTATTTATTTTTTACATTTTTAGCGTAATTCTACTAAATCGTAAAAAAACGAAGAATGCCAAAGCGCAGTACTATGCTGTTTGTTGGTTTTTTTTACACAGCCAAATGACGAGACGTCAAGCCGCTCGCCTGATAATAACCGCTCGCCTGATGGTAAGCGACACGACTACTCATGAACAGTTACAACACGACCCAAAACTTTGAATTATAAAGCACTGCACTGCGCTAGTCACCCTAAGATACAAGATGCTAATCCTCATAATGTAATGCAGATACAGTGAGTTGTATCTGTCCTAATTTCTGTAACAATTGTGTTAAAAATCATATTGCGCCGACCCCACTACAAGTGGGATAAGGGCAAGTATAAATTGTATATTATCAAAAACATTTTTGTACATTAAATCTAATAAAGACAGATATACAATAATTTTTCCTCTATACAGAACGTCTCCATTGATAATTTTTCCGATTGTGTCACGTGCGTATTGCCTCCCCTATCCCAATTCAATCTCGATAGTATTTCAGAATAGGTTCGGCCACTAATCACCAGGCTATTACCGTTTTCATCTCCCCTCTACAGTCTTTATGATCGTACAGAGACCGTCACACACTTCGAAATCATTATAGGCGGAATTGAGGTAAAGACCTGTAATAAAATTGTCCCTGGGGCCAGAACATTCGTCCACCCTTCTTTGAAGAGGAAACAAATCGTAAATGACTATGAAGGCCTTAGTTTCTGCAAGCTTTTTGATTTGGGACAAATGGCGTCGATTTTTTTACGGACTATTCTATTTAACTATTTTATTCTATTAAAGGTTTTATGTTATGATATTTATATTGAGAAAATAGATTACATTTATATACATTGCTATATGCGGACCAAATAACTTTATTAATAACCCACGCCAAAAAAGAGGGGTGTTATCAATATCAATCTTTCTGTCTGTCTCTCTTTCTTCTGTGGGCGCGTACGTATTGGTGTTCTTAGCTGAGTATAAAATGAAAAAAAAAACTTTTCTGCCGTTTAAAAGTTACAGTTGTTTATTGATAACTAAATCCTAAAGCGTTCATAATGGTTATTACCCAATGCGCAATGCCCAGCAATCAAAAATGTATTCTAAAAATCCCATTATATTATACTTATGTGTTTTTTGCATAATGAACCATACGTTATTATTTTTGTAATTTACGCATGTAAGCTGAAACTGTTAAGCCAGCGTAAATAACACCGATTAATATTAAATAGAGGTTGCCATAAAGTAAATAATACCCAATTAAACGAACTATTATACGCAGAAACAGTTTTAAACTCATATTTATTATTTATTTTCGACGATTGTGATAATTTTATTTACATTATCTTTTGCTTGCGGTTTGGTTTATGAAAATAATCCATGTTTCTGTTTGCTGACAAGAGAAATAAAACTTAAATATACCTAGGTGGAATTATATTAATTTTGTATGTAAGTACTAATAATTTTGTATGCCTGTATTCGACCATTAATCATGAATTGGAACCGCGAGCAAAAGCTAGTTATATATATTTTCCCGTGCGGTGAAGACATATTAATCTTTTTCTTATTTGCTTGAATGACGAAACGAGTAGGCCGCACGCCTGATGGTAAGCGCCAGGCCTGCCCATAAACAGAAGCAGGCACCATCTATCATTTTGTTAACTTGGTCAATAACATAGTTTCATCTTATTCAATCCTCAAGCAAATAACCACAACAACATGGGTAAAGTGATCTGGGGCCTTAAGCTCTGGTCAAATTGAGGCGAATCCCATGCGGGATGCGGGAAGGAAATCGCTCGCGCCGATTGTGTCAACTACCTTGTATCGACGTGTTTAAATTGACGTGAGTAGTCGCGTAAATTGAAGCGAAATTTCAGCGGGACGCTGTGTCACTCGCCGTCGGGATTTTGTTTTAATCTCGCAAATCCTTTCAATATGGAACTATTTTTACAAAAAGTGGAAGAAAATAAGATCCTATACGACTTAAGTCACGAGGACTATAAAAATATTAGGAAAAGAGACAGGATATGGGACGCTACGGATACAGAGTTCATTGCGTAATTAAATCAATTACTTATAAGTTAGTATACTTGTAACTTTTTATATGTTATCATAAGCTAGTTTTTATGTTATAATATCTTAAGAATATAATCATTATCTGCAGAATTTTAAATAATTTATAGGTTATAGTTTAGTTTGGTTACATATTGACAAAAAAATAAATTGTTGTTGCTGTTGGCAAATACAGCTCGAGAAACTGCTGTGCGTGTGACGGAGGCACCATTAGCGTGTCAGATGAATTATGAATGAATAATTTTTTTGATTGTTAGATCATTTTTATGCGTAACAATAGAAAAGTATTTAATAATTAATATATTAGAAATGTAGGACATTTGGGTACTTAAAATAGTAATTATTAATTTATTTTCTTTCTTAGAAATAATAAAACACGAAGAAGCTACAAATCGCGTCCCGTGTTCCGCGCGGGATTCATCTGAATTTGACTAGAGTTTTATTCCCTGTGACGTCCGTATAAACTAGTGCTTGACGCAAACTTCGCAAAATCAGCACCGAATGGCATTCTTGAAGCCAATTTCAAATATTCTTAACAAACACGCAACACACTTTATTGCATTTATAAAATTATACATTGACTTGGGGTTTCCGCTCAATCCCAATTTCACAAAGTCGACCTAACGTGGTCACGTTAACGTAACGCGAGCACGTTACGGATTCACATGGCCATAGAGATTGTTTACATATCAAGTATTTTTATTTGTATAAGTTACAATGAAAGCTGTAAATTCAATGTCTATGATTAAGTATCTGACATGACACAAGATTTAGAGAACTCTCATCGCAAACATTGTGCTTACTGGATACACGCTGACTGAACGCAGTGCAACTAACGACTCCCAGTCATGGTAAAGGATTCTGCATTATGCGTGCCGGTGGTTGTTATCTAGGGCACTTAAAAATTTCAGTACTGATTTTGATGATTATTATACGCGAGGACCGAGCTACCAATGTTTATTCACTTTGACGTGTGAATAATAAACATAGCGCGATTTTCATAGCGACAACGTATTCAAATATTATTTTGACATATGTATTTTCGTTCCATTCAATAATATTTATTTTATTATTTCATATTCCTAATCAATTGTTAGTAAGTACCAGATTCACTATTCACTTCTTAAAATTCATGGATGAGAGATGTGGTTAAATAAAATAATAATGTATCAACGTGGAGTTAGTTACATCCTAATAACCATACAAACTTTATAGATTGGAACATGCATTTCGATGTACCCATAGGTGTTGAAATTAAAGCCTTTGGATTAGACGTTAAAATTTATCGTAGCTATTTTGTAACAAAACTGCATCTGTATGCGGGTGAAACAAATAGTTGTAGACAGTATTCAAACATACTATTTATTTACAGCCTCCGTGGCGCAGTGGGCGAGTAGCCGGTTGCGAAGCGTGAGGCCGTGGGTTCGATTCCCGTACCTAGACAAATGTTTGTCTGATCCACAAGTATTTGTCTCGGGTCTGGGTGTTGTGGGACCGCAAGTCCCTCATCGTTCTCGATACAGGTTTACCTAGTGTGGGGTCAGGACTACGGGTGTGACTGTTTGGTGTATTTATTTATTTATCGATGATGATTCAGTTTACATGACCTAACAGTCTGTTTGTAAAGATTTAAGATTATAAGGTGATCATTTACTTGTTTAATATTATTAGCAATAGTAATCGTTGTTTAATTCTTAGATTAATCCTTATTTAAAAGTTCAAAAATATTGTAGCCTACCAAATTTTCGTCGGCCTCTAAAGAATATTTTGCGATATTGGCAACATCGGTGACCGTTAATATTTACGGTGTACTCAATTTTGTTTTGAGATGCGAAACCCATTGTGTACCGTTGGAAATATGGTGTCCGCCTTCAGAATATTGCTCGCTTAACCCGTCTGTTTCGGTTTTATATCCGAGCGCATGCCTTAAATATTCTCGGTGACCCGAATAGCCGGACCTGTACCATGGCACCTCTTTGCCAATAACTATGCATTGCGCACAGGATGCCTTTCCGAGCCATTAGTTGAATGTCCAATGGAAGTTTCGTCTCCTGCGTGTTTTATAAACGGATGCCCGTTTTATTATCGTGTTTAGTTTTTGAGTAAGGTGTCTTGGTGTTTGTTGTGTATTTTGCATACGTACTATAATATTTTCGGACAATTTAATGTTAACGAAGTAATAATATTCTCACGGGTATCACCTGTTAATAAATTTTAGGACCCATCTATTTCACAAAATGCACAAATTTTATAAAGACGAATAATTCAATTTAAATTATGTTTAGGTTGTAACAAGAGCCTTTAAGCCTTTGATAAGGTTTTAATTTAATATAAAAAACACTTTACGAAATATAAGATTCATTGTCCAATAGGCCGGAGAAAACTCGCCTAAATATTTTTCCTACACGCAAAATAGTAATTAACGGGAACCTAAGTTAAGCTTGAAGATTTTTCTCAGTACACAAAGCACAAAGAATGTTACTTACTTTGTAAGAGATCGCTTATAGTTTTATCCTTTAATTACTCCACGCGTATTTTGTTCTTTTTTTGTTTCAAATGACAGTACAAATTGTAGGAATGGATAACTTTGTTCCGTAATTGTTTAGACGTTCACACAAACAGGTTTTTATTCTTTGTGTAATGTTGTTCCAATTTTATTGCAAGTTGTAAAATGGCATCATAATCATTATCTTGCCCTTATTCCTACGAGGGGTTCGCGCAATGGTTTTAAATGGATTGAACAAATGCTTTGTTTGTTGGTGTATAATTGACCACCTATTGATGTTATTTGTAAAGCTCTCACAACCAAAACTACAGGCTACAAAGATTACAAGGTGGTAGGTTCCTCGTATGCGAGAGGACGTCTGGCTGGGTTTTGCATGTTTCTACAGACAAACAGCAGTGTATAAACACTGTTGTGTTTCGGTTTGAAAGATATTGAAACCAGTAATATTACTGGGCATTATGAGACTTAACGTCTAAAGTCTCGGGGTGACGAGCGCAGTCCAATGCCATGCAGTGCTTTAATTCAAAGTTCTGTGTGGTGTTGCTTCTGTTCACGGGCAGGCGTTGCGCTTACCACCAGGCGAGTGACCTGCTCGTTTCATCATTTAAGCTAATAAAAAAAACAATTTAATTTTGATCATTAGAAATTAATCAATCACCAAAATATACATTTCACTCAAACGTAAAACTTATTTAATGATACCTATTGAACGCCTCAACGTTTTGAACGAAATTTCAATTAATTTATTGAACGTTAAAGACGTTACTTGACGTAAGTAATTAAAACATCAGCTACATTTTCCGGTGAGATGCTTATTATCATAGATAGATTAATTCTCATTTTGTGTAGAATTAAAATGATCGATACGTAAGGTTCCCGGTGCGTCCAAACAAGCTTGGTCGACGAAGATGTAGAGTATTTATCAAATAACTTTCTCATCGCATATACTCGTATGGACGTTTCACATTAGTGCCTGATGTGTACAGTGAAGAAGCAAAATTAATTAAGTAATTGGATGTCTAGCTGGTTTCAGTCGCAAAAACCTTGGCAAGATTAGTATTTACTTAGATGTGGAATCTTTGACACATTGTTGATTTGGTCATTTTGTTTGTCTGTCAGTCCTGCCTTTAAAAGATTTTATCTTTTGAACCATAAAAGGTAGCCGCCTGAAATTTTCACACAAAATGAGTTATTTTGGTGAATAGGCTAAGAAGTAATTAAATAAACTAAAAGTAACTGCCTCGGTGGCGCAGTAGTAATGCGTGCGCGGTACGACTGCGGCTGACGCTGAGGTCTCGGGTCCGATCCCCGGATCGGGTAAAAGTGATATTGGGTTTTTCTATTACGAATTGCTCAGTATCAGCCCGGAGTCTGGAATTGTGCCCGGTATGGCGATAGGCTCGCCCCCTATCACATCATGGGACGGAGATACGCTCGGAATATGGGTGTACTGAATACACCTCTCTGCCTACAGGTGTAAGTGCGTATATAAACAGAAGTAAAATATTAAGGGGTTGGTACGGAAGCCTAAGTGAGCCAATTCTACTTAAAATAAACGCAATCGTTTTTTAGATCAATGTAACTTATATGTTATACATGTCCTGGATTGATTGATTCCTTCATTAATGCTCAGAAAAAACGCTGGACCTAAAAAGTCGAAACATTAACTGCGTATTCGTATTCTGTCATAGGTAACCACTAACAAAGATGTTTAACATTCCGTTCCTTATATGGTGAATAGAGGTTACAAAGTTTGTATAGGAAAGAATATTTTTGGTCAAAACTTGAAACTTGGTATAAATACTTCTCAACATAATTAACAAAACACGAATTTCACGTTTTTCAAAATTCTATCTGTAAGAGATAAAAGAAAATTATATCTTGCGGGTGAAACCACGAGCAAAAGCTAATGTTGTATAAATAGCCTGAAAGAGCTTTTGTATCGATTTAATACTAACCAAACTCCACACAACACAGAGGCGAAATAATAATATTAGTGCGATTCCACAACGTTGCGTGTAAGGAAAAAGCGACTTGTTTATGCTTCCTGCGCTCTTAAAACTAATAGCCGAAGTTAGACTGGGTGCTAAGTTCCTAAGCGAACACTTGTGTACCGTGGCTTAACGAGCGAGTCACTCAAGGTTTTAGGCGGGCTCTGATTTATTTACCACTAGTAACATCTGTTCCATGACACGAGTGTCTAAATGACATTTTGAAGTTGTCAAATTATCGCGTACTTTGCAATTGGGATTCTCGGCGGCAAGTTTGGCTAATTAATGTTTCTGTGAAGTTTCAAGCAATAGCTATGAGAAAAGACGCCTTTCATAACATAGCTAATTATAATTTCAAACTACTGAAGTAATTCAAAGGTTTTAAAATTAATCGTGACAAGCAAAGTCATAATGCTTTTGGTGAAAGTGCATCGTATTACTCTGTTTATCAGCTAATGTTCAAGATGTTTTACTTTGATTATTTTATTTTGTACTAGTTTTTGCTCGCGGTTCCGCCTGCGTGCATGTCCTTTCTGGGAAAAATAGCATATACAGGATATTCCAGGATTGAAACTATATCTTTGTCAAGTTTCACTAAAACTCGTGCAGCCATTTAGCGGTGTAAGCGTAACAGACAGTCAGATGGAGTTACTATCGCATTTATATGAGTATGAACTAGCTAATACCTTTGTCCACCCTTTTTCAATGACAGAAATTTCACGCAATGGCAAACAATTGTTTAAAATTTCAACTTAATCGCATGAACGATGCGCGAACGCTCTAAAGAAGAAGTCAGAAACGATAAGAATCTGAGAAATATTATCTCATAATATAATTCCACTGTTGGCTAACTTTAGATATGGCAGCATATAATATCATCTACCTCGATAAAGGAATTTTAAAAAATAATTTGACTTTCCATACGAAAAATGTGCTGGCAGTTGGCACAGGCACACCTAATTAAAATTCCGTGTAGAAAATTAAAATGAAACAAAATCAGGGTTTGTAAGTGCTACGATATTGCTTATTTTATCACCACTTTGTCTTTGCTACCTTAGAGTATAATTATTATCATTCTCCTACACTGATTTAACTTGAATAATGAAATCATTTATATTATAATGTAGGTAATTAAACTAGCTCTTAAATCAAATAAGTACACAATAAATACGCGCCGAATTGAGAACTTCCTAATTTTTTTAAGTCTGTTAAAAAAGAAAAAAAAATATATACCAGAAATAATATCAACTTATGTATATGTCGTGACCAAATCTTATATAGAATTGATCATTTCATGAAATAGTCGACCATTTCAACGTTTGATTTGGTCATCACCGTTTGACAATAATCATTAATGTAGGGTGCCCGTAGAATGTAGGTTTTACAAAATGGTAGGTCTCTCGAATAAGAGCAGCCTTTTGGGTAGATACGTCCGCTTTGTCTATTCCTGCCGGCGAGCAGCAGTGTGTTAACACTGATATTTCTTTTTGAAGAACACTGAATACAGTGAAATTACTAGGCATTATGAGGCTTATGTCTAGGAATTATGTATATGGGGTGTAAAACGTAGTCAGTGCAATGCAGTGCTTTGTAATTCAAAGTTCTGTGTGGTGTTGTCTGTTTATGGTCAGGTGTAGATAGTATTTATCATCAGGCCAGCGGCCTGTGGGCTTATCATATATAATATAATATAACTAGCCCTGTATTATATACGTCCCACTGCTGGGCAGAGGCCTCTACTACTGAATGAGAGGGGTAAGGCCTTAGTCTACCACGCGGGCCTAATGCGGGTTGGCAGACTTCACATACCTTCGAAATTATTTTGGAGAACTTCTCAGGTATGACGATTGCCTCACGATGTTTCCTTCACCGTTAAAGCAAGATAATTAACAACTAATACACAGGTAACTTAGAAAATCAGAGGTGTATGCTCTTGGGGGTCTGGTTATGAACCTGCGACCTTCGTTTCGACAGTCCATACCACTCCCCGCTGAGCTATCACTGCTATTATATGCAATACGAGATAATTTTATCGACCCATTTTGTTGTGGAAAGCCTGTTCTATCTAGTTACCTCTATATGTATATAGATGCTGACATGGTTTCTTAATACTCTTCTCGCGATGACAAAAGTAAAGAAAACAGTACTTTTAACCTCTGTGTGGTATTTTGACTGCGTATCCTAATATGACGTAATTTTATCGAATGTTACATTTACATTTACGCGAGATGTTTGTCGTCCATAGTTTATCTCGTTCGTGCGCGAGATATGACGTGTTGCTAAGCCCTCTACTCTTTTCGTCATTCAGACTAGTCAAAAAAATAAAAATTCAAAACCTAGTTATTAGGATCGTAGGAAAGAGTGTCCATTTCATGAGAAACACAAACGTTATTTCTTTTCAAATTTTCTCTAAAACCATTAGTTATAAGAATAAAATAAGACGTTTGTAGATAATCTTCGTTATACGATAGAAGAAATAAAACACTATATTATCAATATATTTTTTAATATTTTATTGCATAGGCCGACAAACGAGTAAGTGGGTCACCTGATGGTAAGTGATCACCACCGCCCATGTACGCCCATAATAGCAAAAGAGTCATGGGCGCGTTACCGACCTTAAAGGAAAAAGATACATAAGAGATTGGGCCTTTTCACATTAACATTCAAACAAGATTAGATTTTTTTGAACGTTAAGAATTAAGGCCCACTGGCACGATAATCCTAAATCGACATTTACCATATGTCAAATTTTCATACGATTTGACGTTTATTAAACAGGTTTAGTGGGCTAAACTCGATTTAGGATCGTCATGCAAGTGGGCCTTAGTTCCTTTCGAATAATATCAAATATAAATGATTATTGAAGAAGTTCAGATATGGACCGAGGTGCATATGATAAGGATTTAATTCCACGAGTGGAACGTACATTCGTACATGAAACGAGGCTACGAGACGAGTGACTACAACGAAACATGCAGTACAAAGATTAAATTGAATCTGGCATTTGGCCAAGAGCGCCGTATCCAGAATTACAAAATATTATGCTGATTTTATAGTCCGACCAAATATTCTTCAGGCTGTTTTATAATTCGGTTTAATAAACTTTTGGTCGCGAAGCAACTGTAAATCAACGCGATGCTCTAATTGCTTATTGTAACTACTGTAAATTAGGATTACTATTACGTCATTTGCGATTTGTTCGCTAACCGCAACGGGCGAGCATGGTACACAATGCCCGGAAACCTCTACACCAATTTTAGGGTCGTATTCGTACATAGTGAATATACGTGCATGTGTTCAATACTGAGTAATAATTAGATAATACAATACAGTAATGGCTTACAATTAGTAGAGACTGGTTTATGTTAAATTATGTATGTATAGGCACCTATTTTTGGTATGCGACCGAGACAGCGAGACAGGGAGACCGCGACTTGTGACTCAATTCAGGCGATAGCATCACCTCCGCTCGGTATGTAATTGTATGGAATCAGTCCCGCGTCGCGCTCTCCTGTCTCGGTCTCATACCTCAAAACGTACCTTAACACAACGATTTCGCTGCACCCTTGCTTACAATTTAGTTTTGTCTACAAGAAATTCTCCAACCGTTTAAACCACATCAAAATCGATCAAGTTTAGATGCGCTAAGCACATCGTGCGATCCTGAGATGGATGGCAACGCGAAAGGTTGGTATAGTTGACGGGCTTGACGGGGTTTTGGTGCGCGGGGACATCAGAGCCCTGTCTCCAAGTAAGTAAATAACTCTGTTAAGTAAAAATAAAAATAAGTTCTAGACGTTTTTTTTAGACGGTGCAATTTTACTTGTTACCCGGCAGCGCCACCGGCACCAACGCCAAAAAGACCTCTAAAAATGATTCTTATTTTTGACTTCAGTGTTATTTTTAGAGGGTGTTTTTAAGTTTTGTTTACACAATGTTTTAAATACAGAAATTACAACATCGGCGTGTTGACTCAATCCTAAGGTACTCCAAAATTGCAATATTTGTACAGAAAAAAGTGGGTGAAACATTAATTACTTTGAATTCTTAAAAAAAATAGCCGGTTATTCTAACAATGGAACAGTAAACTATGTGCTCTAATATTAAAATTTAATTACAAAGAACGGATGAAAGTCGCTTAAGCGAATTGAATAACAGAAAAGTAGGATGTTCGAGTGGATACAACTTAACCATTCAAAAATTCCGACGTCAAATATAAAACATATGTAATTTTTATGCGGCTGAAACATCGAAATAAGATGACAAGAAACGTAACTCAAGCAAAAAATTACCCCACCAAAACTCTGTGCAAGAGGGCGGGGCTTTAAAAGTCTATGTATAACTTGTGACTAATTTATTGCGCGATGTAGAACGTCGTATCTCGATATAGAAATTTAATATTTAGACATTAACTTTTATGAAAGAAAGTTGATTTTGAACGTTTTATAATTTTTGTTGCGTGTATTAGTGTTACGTGTGACTTTACCTTTGGATGTGTAAGTAAGTGGAGCTGTATTTTTTGGCAGATTCATATGAGAGTTATCGTTCTATTTATCTTATTCTTAACATAGTGATTTCTTAGGTTTACGCAAATATTATACATTGAAATAAAAGTAGTTTATACGGATTTTCTCGCGGTTTAATTTTTATTTTAGTCCCGACGTTTCAGAGACTGACTGTCTCTCCCGTGACCACGAAGGCTGAAAAGCTTTCGAAACGTCGGGATTAAAATAAAAATTAAACCGCGATAAAATCCGTATAAACTAGTTTTATTCTTAACAGTTATTTTTCAGACGTAGTAAACATCTATTTTCCCTAAACCAGATTTCAAACTAAAAAAACGACGCTCAAATAGGTCTATTCATTTAGGCGCTACTATACCACATAAAGATACATACATTTACAAACAGAGAACTTATAGCACTCCTCTTTTTTGTTGGAGTTAAAAACCAGATATCTCTTGTACTAGCTTTAGCAGCAACCATTCGTATAATTTTTTTAGGGTCCTTTACGGCCTTACCTAAAAGGGTGTCAACGAAATTCTATTACTAATGTCCGTTCCCTATATTCTATTTAATGATTGATTTGCTAACTATCAATACTTTTTTAACAGTTTTTCCATAAAAATGTGTAAATTTTTTTCTGCCTGTAAGCAAATCTGTCTTTAGACAGAGTGCTACTACGGCCATAAGTCTACAGTCTGTCTATCTGTCAAATCGTCAAGACAAGCTGCTTAAAAAATTACTGCAGATGTTTTTCTATTGTAATGTCCGGGGGTTTTGATGGTTACGTTATCATGTTAATCTAATTTATGTATTCCTTAGTAATTTGTTTATTAGCTTGAATGATGAGACGAGCAGGCCGCTCGCCTGATGGTAAGCGTCACGCCTGCCTGCATAAATAGAAGCAACGTTATACAGAACTTTGAACTACAAAGCATGAGTTATTAAGTCTCATAATGCTCAGTAATTTCACTGGCTTCAATGTCCTTCGAACCGGAACACAACAGTGCTTAGACACAGTTGCTTGGCTGCAGAAATTGATAAAGCGGTGGTACCAACCCAGATGGCATATGAGGGACCTGCCATCTTGTATTTATACGGAAGTGTTCATATAAATATAATTTATTAATTTTGTGGTTATATAGTTTACTTGGGAGTGTAAGTGGACCAACAACATCTTAGGCTCTAAGTCAACCCCACCAGCACGTGGTATACTATGCTGATTAACGGACGAGGTAATGGCGAAACTTAGTTCCCGTTGCGGGTTGTGGGGGTCAGACGGTGGGTCGCCTCGCATAATACCACATCACAGTACATTGAAGAAAGTCTTCTGTGACAAGATCCACCCTCCAGTCATGATGGGAAGGAGGACCCTGACATTAAGCTGGGATATCACTAGGCAGAAAGAAAGATATGGTTTAAAACCAGTCGCTACCATATAAAACATTATTGGAAAAACAAAAAAATCTTTTTATGTATAGTGCCACACTATAAGGACTGTAACTAAGGCGAAATCGTAATAAAAAAACATTGGTTTCCAAGAAAGTTCTGAGAAATCGGTTGGCCCAATTGCTGTATAAAAATATATAACTTTATTGGAACTTTCTGTTGAAGCAAAAATTATATAAAAGCGTTTAAATTATGTCAAAACAGATTAGATTACTGTTATATTTTAATCTTTGACGAAAATTTGCTAGGAAATTGCTATAACGATTCACAGAAATCCTGAACTAAAATAAACCTTGTGATCGAATAAAAACCGCGATGTTTTTTTACAACATTCTAAACAAAAAGTTGAAATAAAATTAAAAACGCTACCGCCGCATTATATATCAGTCGCGCTTAACCTCCACTATGGTAGATTATAAAAAAAAAATATGCATAGGCCGGCAAACGAGCAGTGGGTCACCTGATGGTAAGTGACCCACCGCCCATGTACGCCCACAATACTAGAAGAATCATGAGCGCGTTGGCGACCTAATAGGAAAGCGATTAAAGGATTGGAAAAGGGAAGGGGATTTGGGCCTCCGGATATCTTACTCACCGTACGAAACGCAACAGCAAGCTGCTACTTTACGCCAGTTTTCTGTGAGACAGTGGTAACGACCCGGACGAGCCGGCCCATTCATGCTGTAGACAAAACTGCCTACAGCGTGGCTCTACCACTCTATAATTCTCTCTCTCTGATATTACGAAGATAAGAAAAAAATAAAGGTATAAAATAATGTTATCGCAAAAATTATATCAGATCAAACCCGTCGTATCTAATCTATGGAGATTGTAACACTCCATTTTGTTAATATTCCTTATATATTTTCCGATCGCATGTGATGAGCATGTTAATGGGCACACTCGACTGCCGTATCAGCGGATATTCGGCCAGAAAATCTTGAAGAGGGCGGTGCGTGCTACTGCCGAGACGGTGGCATAATTTTTTCCGCTAGTTCTTTGTTTCCGTTGAATTTTTTGCCTCTTTTTAAAATTGCGATGTCGTATTCTTTTTAGCGAGGAGCGCTGAGATATTATTTGTGTAATGAAAACGAATCTTTGTTATAGCTGTGATGACTGTGAAATTTTAATATTTCATATGGATAGAGTATAAACTGAACACATTAATTATTGTAAGCATTTTTATATACTAAAATTTACGAACTATCTATAGCATGAAAATACATCTACGATATCTAAATAATAAAAAATATCAGAACAAAAGCACGGAGTAATAGGGCAATAGCGATCATCTGTGGTAAAATTGCCTTGTTTTTTAATAACATCCAAAGGAAAAGAAAGGCGAAATACATAAAATCGCCTTTGTAGATACACAGTTTAGACGGTTTAACTTTTTATAGCGGCCTTAAGGGTGAAAATTCAACGAAAATCTGCGAACAAATAGTAGTCCCCGAAGAACGGAAAGTGCCATAAAAATTCGCGTCGTCGTCATTAGTCTCAGACGTGTTTTGATCAGGGCCGTACTACGAAGTGTCGGAGCCGTCACTAGGAGGTCGGACCGAGATACCGCGACGCGCTGCTACGATGATAATGCCCTCTATTTCGACGGGCCAGGTTAATAATTCCAGTGACAGTTCGTAGTAAGGCACCAGGGTAGGCCCGCGTTTTTTATCTTCTCGCAATTTTAAATGAGGCCCTGTGAATAAACTTCGCCTTAGAGAGTACTCCATTTTAAATCCCACAGGATATGAGAGATTTCTTTTGCGTGTTGAAATAACTGAGGTACTAACGATGGCTACAGAAAAATGTGGGGAAAGCAACGGTTTAGAGTTCACATTCCTGCATTTGTATTTTTATGGTTTGGATTTCGAGTTGTTTTTAAACTAATGTTTATAAGTGTGCTAGTTTTTTTGGTATTTATAGCTTCTTATCGTAAGTGCCAAGTAGTAATGGCAGGTTTGGATCAATAGATACTACTATAGGAATTCCATTCCTAGTCAATGCAAATATTTTTTATGGTGTTTAAACACACAAAACCTTTGTGTGTTTTGTCATGTATTGTTTAATCCATGACGCTCGAGTTCATGGATCCTAATGATGTTAATAATCAATTATTATTAATAATCGATTTATTAATCGATTACTTTGATAATTAACTTAACTATCATTTATAACTAGCTGAGCCTATGCGTTGTAATGCCTTTTTTCTTTCGAAGCAAAAAATTTGATTGTTTACCTTTTTTGACACATCTTTCGCGATGGTGCGCTCAATAACTTGCCAAATGTATATGATATAAGTAAAGCCCATAAAGCAAACAAATATAAAGTTAAATAAAAATGTATCAGTAAAAATTATTCTGGTGTTCTTTTGGTTTGACATTCACCAAACGATCAATTGAAATGTAAATGGCTAAAGTCGGTTTTAATAAAGCCGTGATATCAATACAAACTTTGAAGCAAGACAATACGATGAGATATCGACCCCGCTTAAACAACGTGTATCAAAAGGCTTCGATGTCAAACAGGAGATTATAAATTTCCAAATATACGTTGCTACCATTTGCGACTCAAACCATTGAATGTATGTAACAATGGGATGAACTAATGGTTCAAAGCAGCTTTGTACCGCAATGCTTTTGCTAATGTTAATCAGACAGTACGAAGTCGTTCTGATCCTTAATAAAGAATATTTTTGCTATCGTATTATGTAACAATAGCCTTTGTTTGCGGCTCCGCCCGCTTGATTTCCAGGGCAAAAAGTATTCATGTCTTAATCGTGGTCTACATGTGTGCCAAATTTCGTCTAAATTCGTTCAATCGTTAAAGCGTGATTGATCAACAAACACCCAAATTGACTCAGATCATTCAAACTTTTATGTTTTAACTGACTTCAAATCAGGAGGAGGTTCTCAATTCAGCGCGTTTTATTACTTTTTTGTTTATATTTACAGGCTAGTGGGATTTTTCTATTTGTATAATATAATTTATGTAATATTAGCTGACGTCTACATTACACAAACTATCATCTGACCAAATTTCATGATCCTACCTTTGGTAGTTTTGTATAAATCGTGATTAATCAGTGAGTGAGTGAGTGAGTGGTATTTCGCTTTATATATTCAAATACCTATGTAACAAAAACCCTGTTGGGCGTTTTAACTGTGGTATCAGAATCGATTTTCAAACATAATGAAAAAACTCGCATACGAAAATTGGACTATAAAAATAATAATATTTATTTTCCAAACTTGAATTAATTTATTGTTTGTAAACCGTATTTCGATTGATTGCCTCTGCAAGAGCTATGACTTGCGAGCCAGAGAGAGAGATAGCATGTTGCGGCGTCCACTCACATCAAACGTGCCGCGCCCCGTCTTCGTCAATACTGTTTATTATCGTCAAATTGTTTATTCTGTATATCAATAACATGTTATCACTTGGTAACATTCATTGCTATGCAGATGACAGCACTGTGCATGGGCGTTACTGCAGTAAGCCTCCTGGTAGCCGAGAAGTCACTGAGAGGCAGCGAGAGAATTTTGTCATTGAGCTTACCCAGACCTTGGATCTCATTTCGGAATGGGGTACCAAGAATCTTGTTGAGTTAAATGCCAAGAAATCCCAGGTGTGCACGTTTACGTGCAAAAAATCCTCGTTCTCTCCCCTCCCCAATCTTCAGGGTATCCCGCTCGCAATGCGGAATAGCCTAAGTATCCTAGGCATGGATATTTGCTGCAATCTGAATCCAAGGAACCACATCGAGGGCGTAATATCAGCCACATCACGCAGGGTCGGAATCCTGAACAAGGTGCGTAGGTTTTTTGCACCCAGCCAGCTTTACCGCTTATACAAAGCGCAGGCACGGCCGGGTGCAGAATACTGTTCGCACCTATGCGACGGTTCCGCAAAGTACTTGCTCGATGCCTTGGACGGATTGCAGCGACGAGCGGTCCGCATTGTGAATGATGCAGACGTCACAAAAAATTTAGAGCCGCTACAGCTGCGTAGGGACATTGCCTCGCTTTCCGTCTTTTATCGTCTGTATCACGGTGAATGCTCTGAAGAATTGTTTGACCTTATTCCTTCCTCACCTTTCCTTAACAGAACCACGCGTGCTGGCTTGCGAAACCATAGCTTCGTGGTCTCTTCCATCTCGGCTCGGACCAAGAGGTTCGCAAAATCGTATTTCTGTCGGACCATAAAGCTGTGGAATAGCTTGCCGGTGCACGTGTTTCCTCCTTCCTATAACTTGGGATCCTTTAAACGGAGTGTGAAGAAGCAACTAAGCAGGCCGGCATAATTCTGCCGATCTGCGATAGATTCAGTGTCTATCGTTGGTCGACAGTATTCATGGATTGTGCTATACTTACCATCAGGTGTAGCCTAGTCACTGTGCCGAGCCAGGATAAAAAAAAAATACACACAGAAATACAGATGTATATATATTTTTTAATATGTTCGTTTTTAAAGTTTCCTGTGTAAGGTTAATATCTCGCTTCTGTTTTTTTTAATTTAACCGTTTTTATTAAGTTATCTATATGTTAATCTTCACGACCCAAAAAGGGCCAACAGGGTTTTCGTTACATACTGTATAGATTTACTTTCAGTTATTTCCCTGTAAATACTGGATATGTATTATAAAGTGAAATTCAACGCGAAGTAATTAGCTTTAGCAATTTCAGTGCTACTATACATTGAATACATTCGCTTAATGACTTTTGTGAACAATTGTACGCACCGCAAGCCGCTTGGGGCCGCCGAGACTAACGGAACCCGAGCTTTATAAAAAAAAATGCATTTGTTTCTTAAATTTAATAACTTTTAGTTTCATGCGTTTTTGTAATCATACCATAATATGAGTCAAGTGGGAGGTTTTAGTTTAAACCAAATAGATGTTACCTAGTAACTATACTATAAACTGTATTCTACAGAGGAAACAAAGAGGTTACTACTCTAAAGCCTAGCTTAAAAGCCAGTGATGGAATTCTGCGATTTTGTTGATTTTTGAGAAGCAACACAACACAGCATCGAAATAGTGTCTGTTTGCTTTTTTCCGGCTTCTATTGTCGCCAATGGGAATTGTGTTTCCGTTCAAGCCATTCGATCACACAACTATCTAGCTGACCGTAACGTATGCTATAATGTCGCTTGTCTCTTACAAAGCTATAAAGAAGTTAAATGATAAAAGTATTTCGATAATTAAAATAGAATAGAACTTTTGAATATCCTTTAGGCGAAGTCATCGTATTTAGACAGTAATATCAACGGATAATTTTTAATCTAGAATCTAGATCCTACTGCGTGATAACTACGACCATCTATTTTAAAATTGAAATTCATTTTGGTAAAAACTACAAGCCGAAAATTTCTGTAACATGTGTTTTAAAGCATGTTACGGCGATCCCACTGATCTGATCCCATTCATTGTTTGCCAAAGTCAACAAGTAACAACACATGCTAATGAAGTATTAGTACATACTCGCAGTTGACGTACTAGTTAGAACAAAATAAAATAAAAAATATAGAGGCATACTGTATATTCTTTCAAAATAACCTAAATTACGTTCAAGGTTAGAGTGGTAGAGCCACCCTATAGACAGTTTTGTGTACAGCATGAATGGGCCGGCTCGTCCGGATTGTTACCACTGTTACACAGAAAAATGGCGTAAAGTAGCAGCTTGCTGCTACGTTGTGTACAGTGAGTGAGATATCTGGAGGCCAAAATCCCTTTCCTTTAAGGTTGTCAACGCGCCCATGATCCTTTTAGTATTGTAGGCGTACATAGGCGGTGGAGATCAATTACCATCAGGTGACCCACTAGATCGTTTGACGGCTTATGATATAAAAAAGAACTCGTTTACCGGCCTATGCTATAAAAAACATAACATAATTTTTTTATGAATTACGGCCAAATTCCATCACTGGGCGACCACTACTAATTATAATATTAATAGAGGAATCCGGTTTCCGGGTAGCTTATCAAAATATGATCGCAAGTGCTTTTTACTGAACGCAGGTGCGTTCAGTCAAAAGAATTGTTTTTTTTAAAACGTTTTAGTTCATTTGTTTTTGAGATAAATTAGAATACATTTTAAATATATATATAATATGTAAAGAACTTAAAAAGTTTGTGTTGACATTTCTCACTTGGCCGCATTCCTTGGCAGGAATAAACTGTTCTTTCATTAAACGTATCATACATTTATAAGGGATCTTAATCTTAGTATCTTTATAACGTACCTATATCTCAAACTAAAGATGTTTTCGTCAGTTTCTACGGGTAGCTAAGACAACAGATTACCACTTACTATGATTCTTGCACACTTCTTTGAACTCCTTCACTATTATTAAATTTCTTTATCGATTAGGCTACTCCCCTAACCTGGCCTTTCTTGAGAATATCTCCAACTTGATCTGAGAAGTCCTTCCACTCTCATTTGTAGGTACTCACACCCGCTATATTTATTTCGACAATCAATTGCAGCCTCCGTGGCGCAGTGGGCGAGTAGCCGGCTGCGAAGTGAGAGGCCATGGATTCGTTTCCCACAGCGAGACAAATGTTTGTCTAATCCACAAATATTTGTTTTGGGTCTGAGTGTTTTGGGACCGCAAGCCCCTTGTGGTTCCCGATACTCACGATACAGGTTAACCTAGTGTGGGGTCAGGACTATGTGTGTGACTGTTGGGTGTATTTATTTTATTCATTCATCCTCTCTACATACCCTAAAAATGGCCATAGTACGCATACATTGGTACCTCGTATTAATATACTTAGTTTAAAAAAAGATAATTATTTGCACATTTATATATAATGTGTAGGTACTGCGTATATAAGGTGTTACAAAATGAACTCTAAGAAATAGGATCTGTTTAAAGTCATATTTTAAAAATAATCACGTAGAAAATAAATTAAAAAAAGAACCCGTGTCAAAGATATGCAATTTTCATCACGTATAAATTATTCAACATGCGCACTATACAGTGCACTTTAACTTGCGGGGGCTTCACAGACAACTGTTGAGTTGAGACGGGACGCTCGGGACTCCAGCGCAGCCCAACTGTGCATATAAAACACATTCCAATAAATATTGTATTTATAGTAAAAATTGCTTTCAAATTTCAGTATTTTGTTGTGTTTTATGATACTTTACCGAGTAACCTCGAGAAATTATTAGAGTTTATTTTAAACACCTTATATTATATTCCGATATGACGTGACAAAGTACCTCGAATATAAACAAAGTGGTAGGTCCCTCGTATGCGAGGCCCTTGCTAAACACAAACTACGTAAAAAATTTGCGCGTTGCTGAAGAACGTATCTCGATTTAGAAATATTTAGACATTAACTTTTATGAAATAAAGTTGATTTTGAACGTTCATTATTTTTTGTTGCGTGTATGAGTGTTATGTGTTTGATTATCTTTGCATGTGTAAGTAAGTGGAGCCGTATTTTTTACAGATTCATATAAGAGTTATCGTTCTAGTTATCTTATTTCGATGGAATCATCCATCCATCCACACATGTAATTTCGAAATGGCAGAGGTGTGCCCCGGGGTGGTTGCTATCGAACCCGCGATCTCTATCTCAGTCGGTGATCTCAGTAGTCTGTTCCATTCTCGGACAGTTTGCGTTAGAAAGCGATATCGTGTTCACAATGAATGAATCACATTGTTTGAAACCCAATAACAAGTAAGTATTGTCTATTTATGCCGCCAAGCAACAGTGTGTAAGCACTGTTGTGTTCCGGTGTAAAGGACATTGAAGCCAGTGTAATTACTGGGCATTATGAGACTTAACGCCTTATGTGTCGGGGTGACGAGCGCAGTCCAGTGTCATGCAATGCTTTGTTATTTAAAGTTATGTGTGGCGTTGCTTCTGTTTATGAGCAGGCGTGGCGCTTACCATCAGGCGAGCGACCTGCTTGTTTCGTCATTCAAACTAATAGAAGTAACACCACACATAACCTTGAATAACAAAGCACTACATGACATTGGACTGCGCTCGTATCCCCGAGGTAAAATATGTTAAGTCTCATAATGCCCAGTAATTCCACTGTATTCAATGTCATTCAAACCGAAACACAACAGTCCTTACACACTGAGGGCCAATTCTGCTATTTTAACTGACACTGCGAATGAATTTTAACCGAACTGAGATTACATTTTGAATTAATTAAAAATATGGCATTCTGCTCCTTTAAAAATTCGATATCATCTCAGTTAAATTGCATATAAACTGTCAATTCGATCAACTTTCAATGTCTTTCTTTTGTTGAAAATATGGCTTCGCATTATTATGCATTTCGCCAATGACAAGTATTTTACCGAATTTTACGTATCAGCTGCCATAGACTAAATTCTAGAAATTAAAAATGACCTAAGCGACAAAATCAATGTTACCAACTCACAATAAAATACCCACAATATGACTAATTTCAGTGATTAAAAAATTACGTAACTGGAGGTTATGATTTTTTTATTAATTGATTTGACTAATTCCATGTATTTTATTTATTTCATTAATTTATCTATTCCATGGCATAACTGAAGGAAAACGGCACAACAGCACCACTCAGGCAGTCCTTTCCGGAAATAACCACAATCGCGATTATTTTATTGAAATTTGAAATTCTACCGAATTGCGGTTTTTTTATTTTGCAACACTGCTGAGGACATATCTATACTGAATAAAAATTGTGCGAGAGTTTTGGCGGGAATTTTGACAGTGCGATTGCTCTCATAATTTAATCTACACTAATATTCTAGAGAGGAAAGATTTTTTTGTATTTTTGTATGTAACAAATAAACTTAAAAACTACTGGGCCGATTTAAAAAATAATTTGGCCGTTAGAAAGCTACATTATCACTGAGTAACATAGGCTGTAAACTCATTTCTAATACTTTACTGGAATAACGAGCACACAAAGTCGCACAATTTTGACTACTTTTTAGTTGCTTGCAGTAAAAGAGAATAAAGTTAACTGAATTTGTCTGCAGTTAACTCACAGTCACTTCACCTCAGTGTTGCCAAGTCAGATTTTTGAAAATACCGTGTTGTCCACATTAAAATACGGCATTTGCGTCAAAAATACAGTGCTTGATGGGAAGAAATACAGTCTATTTTACAGTGCAATAAAATGTCATACAAAAAAGGAAATAATTAAATTATTAAATAAAATATAAATTTATTTTAAACTTTATATCCTAAACTAACTTAACATTTTATTTGTATATATCGATCGCTGCAGAAATGGATGGCTGCGATGATGATGATATCGGTTTATTTTTTTTAATGTGTTTAATCAAAGAGTTTTATGTATACTACTAGACAAGCTGCGCGGTACATAGAAATAGTAGTATAATAAATTGTAGTATAGTAAATTAGTTGTATTACTAAGTTGCAGTCAATTGACCGTAACTCAATATTATCATCTCGCTTACTCTCAACTAGAACCCCTATTGCGCTCCCTGTTTGTGAACTGTCAAACTCCCGCGTTATATGACGCAGTTTTACTTCTAAATAACCTGTCTAGTAGTATACAATAATAATACGAAATTTTTACTGTAAAAAAATACTGTGTCTCCATATAAGGTATTTATAAAAATACCGTGTCCAGTAGATGGCATGAAAATACGGCAGATCTGCTGTAATTACAGTGCACTTGGCAACACTGCTTCACCTTCAGTCACATTTCGTTCTCAATATTTTGACGTTTGTCTGTAGACGAAATGCGTTTTATATAGTTAAGTGTCTCACAATGGACACTGGCGAAATCACCAATCTACGGTGGAGCAAAACACAATTAAAAGAAGAAGAAGATAGTTAAGTGTCAAAATTGTTACCAGAATGCCGTTTTGGTTCAGTCAACTTGTATTCTACTTTCGATATCATTGCGTTCTAAGTTCTTGAATATTGGTTTAGCAGAATACCATTTGCAACTTTCTTGTCGCTGAGATTAGATCGGAATGATATTTTGAACAATTAAAATTACGAGAATTGGCCCTCTGGTGTTTGGCAGAAGAAATAGAGAAAGCGGTAGTATCAAGCCAGACGGCCATGCGCATATGAGGGACCTATCACCCAGTTAAGATAACTGTTTACTTACTAAGTTTAAGTTTTCAAAGCTATTTCATTGTCAGCTATAGTTGTGATCATTAGTCGGCGCTGTTATCGCGCACGGCTACTATAAAACCTATTTATACAATTAAAAAAAAAACTGACAGGAGGACAAATTTCCATGGCGACAAGTTTATTTTTACCGTTGAAAAGAAATAGGCGTAGAAACGAGTTGTTGCAAAAATTTGCGTCGCTCGTCACCAAAGTGTTTTGATCAGCCTACCGTGACGTGGCGAAATAAAAACGGAGTTCGTCTTGCATTCAAATGAGAACGCCGTGTCAAGGAGGACACCGCAATGTACAAACTTAATTTTCTTGACTCGAGACTCAGTGAAGGCGTTGGATCTTAAAACTTCGTATCTCGCCGGCCGCTCTTTAACTACTTGCCACTGATTTTCTTGTTATACTGTTTACTTTTATTAATAATTTTACATCATTATCAATGCCAGTTTAAATAAAACTTGTCTCTCAACTTAATTAAATTGACAAAAGATTCTGTGTGACCGCCCGACAAAACAGTCGTGCAGCCATCACAAAGGCAGAAACACTCTACCACAATTCTGTAAAGTCTCACCAGGAAATCCTTTTAACGAAACTTCATTTTTGTCCTAGAACAGTTGAGTAATTCATTTTACAAGGCTGCGTAATATTTTTCAATTAGTGTTTAAGTAATATGCGTCGTCGACGTATAACTTCGGGACTATTATGACGACAGTAATGAATGGGTATATAGAGAGTGGAGTTTGGGTCTGACCCTCGACGATCATAAGTAAACTGCGAGCTGAGCATGTCTCCAATAAGCTGTCAAACTCTGAGGACCTATATTGATTACACTCTAAGTATGCCGCCGGCGTCCGCACATTGTTCTATTCAATCCAATATTGTTAACAGTATTGGTGCAAATACTATGTCCTCGTTCGGACGTTTAATATCGCGTATTAAAGGAGACATCTTTTTGTATAGACAATTCAACTCATTCTAGCTATGTGTGTGTGATATGTTTGAATAGGAACAATGATTATGTGCATATCGCTATTGACTGAATTGAAATGTATCAGATACGGCTGTCAAATAAATTAGAACTTCATAATTTTACTATAAACTACCGCACACATATCAAGACATGTAAAAATAAACCTACCATTTTATATAACTAACTAGTTGACCCACGCGATTTCACTCGCGTGCATGTTACTGACCCACTCCCGTGGGTCTTAGCGTATTGATATATATAGCTATGAACCATCGTCTCTACAAAACACATATATGGTGCGGAAAAATGAATATTCAATACGCAATTAGTTTTAGTTATGAAAAAACTAGCTTTTGCTCGCGGCTCCACCCGTGTGAATAGACTTTTTCGAAATAAAACGTAGCCTATAACCGTCTCCAGGGTCGCATCTATCTCTACATCAAAATCGGTTCAGTTATTTAGGCGTGAAAGCGTAACAAACAAATAGATAGTTTTTTTTTCAAAAAAGTATCCTATTTTACTTCTTATACCTCCAAGAATAAGTGTACAAAGTTTCATGATGATCGGTTAAGTAGTTTTCGTGTGAAAACGTAACAAACTTACATTCACATTTATTATATTTGTATAATGTAAGAGTAGAATTGTCACATTTTTTATACCAAAATACCATCCTAATTCCTGACTCTTCCAGTGAATTTTCGAAAAAAAACTTAGTACTGACAATTTTATTGAGAACACAACAAAAAACCAGTCAAATTAGTCGAGCCGTTGTCGAGTGATGATCTGTCATACATGCGGCGATGGATTTTTATTTATATAGATTTTGAAATATGTGCTGCTTACATCACATTTCGATAAAATATAAGCCGTTACATTAGTACAACGTGTTCAATAAACGTTGCTGCGTTAGATATATTTCAATCATTGGAATTGCAAGCATGTTTGTTGATTAACAGTATTCCGTTGAATGCACCTAATAAAGACCATCCGTCGGTATCATGTCAAATTAGAACTAACATCTAGTCACTAGCGGATCCAGGGGGTAGGGGCTAAGGGAAGCAAGCCAAAAGCATTTGGATCCACTAACAAATCTCAAATTTATCTTGATATTATCTTACTTTCTTAGTAAGTACTACTTACAATATAATTTTCATCGCTTATCCTTACTTATTTCATATTCTCAATTTTTTTAATCTAGTTTTGGGTCAAGCCTCCCCACGCACACTAAAATCCTGGATCCGCCACAGCATCTAGTGAGTATGCATTTTAATTATTAACATTGTTCATAAAGATACGTGAAAAAAACTAAGTAAAAAATTTGCAGGTGTAGATAGAAAAACACTTACTGAGTCTGGATAGTTTGAAGACGTCGGCTGTGTTAATGATGTCAACGTAGAGCTGGAAATCTAGGCGACTTCGATTTGGGCTTGCCTGTTGTCCCATCGAGAACATGAAGGCGTGTTGGATCTCTTCTGTATTTTGGGCAAATACCACGCCTGGAACAATTACAACATTGGAAATAAATAAGGAATGAACGAAATTTTCACGATGTTGTTTTTTTAGCCTTAAGTTAAAAAGTAGTTTAGTGATTTCCATTGCCTATGTACGCACACAATACCAAAAGAATCATAAGCGCGTTGCCGACCTTAATGGAAAGGGATAATTTAGGGATTGTGAAAGGGACGGGATTTGGGCCTCCGGATATCTCACTCACCGTACGAAACGCAGCAACAAGCCGCTACTTTACGCCGGTTTTCTGTGAGACAGTGTTATCGACTTGGCCCATTTGTGTTGTATTCAAAACTGTCTACAAAGTACATTCAATTTATACAAAATCAAGATAAAATAAATGTCACCATTTTCGAACACGTTGAAACAAAGCCTTATATAAATATTGATTTTAAATTGACTGCTTGTATTATAATAGTATCAGTTCGTTAGTATAGTAGGGATGTAGGTATATTATTTTGCACAGTGACCGGAAGGCCAATTCTCGTATTTAACTGACACTGCGAATTAATTTTAACCGAACTGAGATTAGATTTTGATTTGACAAAAAAATGTATTTTGCTCCTCTTTATGTTCAGTCCGGTGTTAATATAATCGCATCTTGATGTCATTGCAATCTCAATTTAGTCACAATTTTGACGTTTGTATAAGGACATGTGTTATTTAAAAATGTTAGCAGAATACCGATTATTCTGTTTTCGATCTCATTACAATCTATGTTCACATTTTACGTTGATTATTGGTTTAAGAGAATACCATTTGCAAATTTCTTGACACTGAGACTAGATTGGAATTATATTTTGAACATTTTAAATTACTAGAATTGGCCTCCGGGTCTGTGTAACATAAAAGTGAAAATACGACTTTACTGTCCATAAATGTCAATTATATGTCCAAAAATTACATAATTGTCACGATGTCATGCTAGGCGTTGTATAATAAACTAAATATACAATAATATGTCAGAGACTAAGCAACCAGCAAACAATTACCTGCCACATATTCCCATTGTGAATTATCCTGTAACGTGTTTAATAGAAAACAAAATAATTTGTGAACTATATCTGGACAAAAATGTACCCAACAAGTATGTCAAGACAAGTGACAATAAACGTTGAATCAGTTGTTACATGAGGGTATTATATTGAATTAACTAGTTTTTATCGACATTGACAATATGTATTTTGCGCATTATTTAGATTGTAGAGAGAAATAATTGTAATATGAAAATAATTTAAAATGTATCGGCATCATCATCATCATAGATTTAATAAAGGTTTATTTTTGAAAACAAAACATAAGTTTAATTTATGTCTGTGTGATTGTGTGCAGGGGAATAATGCAAAAAAAAACGTTGAACTGATTTCTTTTGGGACTTTCACAATATATTTTTTTAATAGCCTGGATGGTCATAGGACTAGGTTGTAGGTCTCTCATTTGCGAGAGGCCGATTGATTTAATACCATTCCTTTGCCAATTTCTGCCGCCAAGTAGCAGGGTAAGCACCGTTGTATATTTCGGTTTGAATAGCACTGAAGCCAGTGAAATTACTGGGCATTCTCTCGCATACGAAAGATCTATCACCTAGTGAATGATGTCGAAATGTTTGTCGACAAACCTAAATACCCTGTAAAACTTTATTAAAATAGGTTTGATAGAATTACTGGATATTCTCAAACTACACGCCATTATACATTATGGTATTTACAATACGGTCGTAATTTTGTGATCGGGACTTCCATGGGAACGAATATGCTGGTGATTAAATAAAACCTATGGTTGACCATTGCTTTATGAATATAACTAGAGTGTGCGCCCGGCATTGGCAATTTATTGTTTTGCAAGCATACGGGTATAGTATTCCGGCATGGAATTTATAGCTGTAGTCTGGCTGGAGAAAAATATGGATTTATTGTCCGTGCTTTGCAACAAATCGTTATTGCTTTCAGGGATCTGGCATTCCATAGCGATATAATAAAATAATACGTCGTAAAGTCATTATTAAAGTTAAGCGGGATTTCGAAGAAGTTGACATTCATCTTATTAATTGTTCAGCTACATTATTCCCACGGATTTTGATAAAACAAATGTTTGTTAGAAACATTGTCACGCTAACTTTCCAGTTAGGTACTTACTAAGCTTGAGTATTTTTTTACATTTCCATAGATATTTCGTATATACAAAGTAAGAAAATAAAAGGGTTTAGAAATGCTCATTTGTTTATTCAACATGAATTACCTTAAAAATATTGCGTTGATGAAATAAAGGACATTTCTTTGGTGCAACACAGTGTGAGGACAGAAATAAAAATGGATTATGTACAGAGCACATACCCTGTATATGTAGTAAAAAGCTAGTATCACTATAAACTGCATGTATAGGGCGAGTAATTAATAACTTACCAGTATAATTTTGAACCATAATAAATACAATTTCCGAATCATTTTAATTTAAAATTTACATACATACATACGCACTCATGCCTGTAATCCCCGAAGGGGTAAGGAGAGGTGTAACCAGCACACCCATATTTAGCCGAGCTTATCTTCGTCCCATGATGTGATAGGGGTCGAGTCTATCGCTATACCGGGCACAATTCCAAACTCCGGGTTGATACTGCGCATTTCGTAATAGAAAAACCAATATCACTTTTATCCGACCCAGGGATCGAACCCGAGACCTCAGCGTCAGCCTCAGTCGTAACATGTACGCATTACAACTGTGCCACCGAGGCAGTCTTTTAAAATGTATATCGAGAAAATCGTTTTACGGACTACCCATGCAGTAACCAGAAGGCCAATAATTATTGTATTTAACTGACACTGCGAATGAGTTTTAACTGAACTGAGATTAGATGTTTTAACTGACGAGTGGTAGAGCCACGCTGTAGACAATTTTGTCTACAGCATGAATGGGCCGGCTCGTCCGGGTCGTTACCACTGTCTCATAGAAAACCGGCGTAAAGTAGCAGCTTGCTGCTGCGTTTCGTACGGTGAGTGAGATATCCGGAGGCCCAAATCTCCCTCCCCTTCCCAATCCCTTATTATCCCTTTCCTTAGGTTGGCAACGCGCCCATAATTATTTTGTATTGTGGGCGTACATGGGCAGTGGAGATCGCTTACCATCAGGTGACCCATTTGCTCGTTTGCCGGCCTATACTATAAAAAAAAGATTAAAAAACTATTCTGCTTCTCTTTAACTTCAGTCCGATGTCAATATAATCTCATCTCGATCTCATTGCAATCTCAATTTAATCACAATTTTGACGTTTCTATAAAGACATGTGTCATTTTTTTTAGCAGAATATAGTTTTGGCTTCAGTCAACTTTTATTTTACTTTCGATCTCATTACGATCTATGTTCACATTCGACGTTGATTATTTGTTTAAGAGAATACTATTTGCAACTTTCTTGACACTGCGACTAGATTGGAATGATATTTTGAACATTTTACAAGAATTGGCCTTATGTTCAATACATACCTACACATTTTAATGACACTTTATTAGATGGTTTTCAGGTCCCTATACGATTTTAAGATTCCAATGCTAAAACGACGAAAAATTAAATTCAATGTTTATTTTTCACATTTTCTACTGAATTTTAAATCGTTCTCCCTGTGTGTGGATTCTTATTGACACCACCTTTCTGCAACACGAATTAAAAGAAATATTAAAGCTTGAATCTTTCTTATGAACTTAATGTGTGTTAACCACATTGACATAAAACGTTCAAGTTTACTACATTTCATTTCTACACTTATAAAATATCAATAGTAAATCTTAAGCTGTCACAAAACCTACGTGTTCAAGTAACTATTAGATGGCAGATAAACTAGACACGTGGAAATAATCCGCTGTCTTAGTATGGGTTTTTAATATTTATTAAAGAAAATAAAGGTATGAACACAGAAGTGTAGACAGTCTTGTCTACAGCATGAATAGGTTGGCTTAATCGGATTGTTACCACTATATCACTGAAAACCAACGTAAAGTAGCAGCTTGCTGCTGCGGTCCATACGGTAAGTGCGCTATCCGGAGGCCCAAATCTCCTAGCCCTTCCCAATCCTTTATTTATCCTTTAGGGTTTGCAACGCGTCCACTATTCTTCTGGTATTGTGGGCGTTTATGGGCGGTGGCGATCGCTTATCATCAGATGACCCACTGGCTCGTTTGCCGGCCGATGCTATAAAAAAGAACACGGACAATATCTGTGCTCTGTTGGTATGAACAAGCGGCATACGAAATTAATGCTCTAATTAATTAGAAAAGGTTACAAATTATTACTTTTAATTCGGTACGTTTGCGTTACTATATTTTTTGTTTGTTTGCGTATGTTTTTATATTAGTGTAGTGTATCGTCTTCTGGTAATCCTAAAATAAATAAATAAATAAAAGATTTTTATATTGTCCTCGAATAAGAATACGTGACATTATTTCTACAATATTGTGAACAACAGCTTAAATAAAAACTAGTTTAATAGTCGCGTGAAACCTTCACTTCGGTACTTTTTTGGATGGCGCAAATAGTTAAGTTCACGTGCGCGGGTTAGAACTTTATGTAGTTATTTGTGTACGCAATAACAATTTATATAATGATAATACCAAATAGTACTGAACACTGATTATGCGGTAGGTTGTAGTTGTTTTTTTGTAGTACAGTTCAAATGGAGATAGCCACCCGGGTTATAACTGAGATTGTTATAAACGAACAACTTTAGCCAAAAAGACGCTGGATTTTAAAAATTCTCGATGCAAATCTCACGGGATGCCTTTTGGATAGCGCGTAATTTATTCTAAGACCTTTTCGCCTTTCAAAATAGGCAAAAAACAGCAAAATTAAGTCTCTCCAATTTTGCGGGCGACTTCATGTTATGTATTTAGGAGTTCCTTTAAAATTTAACATTGGGTATACTCGCTTATTGCTTGTACTTGCAATATTATATCGAAATTGTCATTTTAATGAATTTTAATACAATAATTTTAACAAAAAATTATAGCGGCCCAAAATAATTAAAAAGCTAAAAATAAAACTAAACAATTTTGAGTCGTTGGTACTGTCAATGATTGATACCAATTAAATCTTATATTTTAATTTTGGCTTTTTAGTATTTTGAGTCGATTTTACTTTTTATGTGTAGGTTTTATATTTTGTTAAAAAATATTTGATTATTTTTAGTTTTTAGTGTAAGTTCGAGTCTTTCATCTCCGATTTCACCCCTAGGATGGAATTTCTTCTAGGACCCAAGTACATCATATCGAATAAAAAAATAATCATTTGGCCGAGTTATGCGTGAACATAATATAAAAAATATACATGTTTCAGAAAAATGTGGTCATATTTAAGGGTCGTTACATACACCTGTGTAACGTACATAGTGAGTGTTAACGTACCGTATCTTATCAAAATCTAGGTATCCTAAAAAAATCACGTTAATTTTAAACACTTGTTTATTACGATCAATAAGATCGGTCATATTCCTATAAGTGAAGTGCCTGAACGAGAATAACAATGTTGGAGTAAGACAAACGCTCAACTGTTTATCATTTAGTTGGTCATCAAGTATCAAATTGAATATCGACATAATTATTTTTATTTATTTGATGTACAATGCAATCGGTTTTGGTACTACGGGGGGTGAAATACTTATATCGTCGTACACTATACTTACGATGCTTAAATTTGACCACACCTTTCTGTAACACGTTGTATACAGACGAATTGAGAACCCCTTTGGTTTTTTGCGTCGGTTAAAACGTAATGTAGGAAGTAAGAATAATATTTTTGGAGTATTCTAAGTCCGACTGTGAACGCGAAGATGATAATTTTTTCATCTTTAATTAAAATTTCTTAAGCTACAAAATTCAGTATCGTCGTAAAACAAGCGAAAACAATTAACATCAAACAAAATTAGGTTATTAAAATAAAGAATAGTGTAATAAGGTGGAAATTGATCCGCAGAATTAACCTGGAGATACTTGTTTAGAGTTTTGAGATTGTGAAAAGGTTTGGACTGTGGAAAAAGTGTCGGCTTAGTTTTTATTATAGCGCCAATGTTACATAGCTGACGGCGAGTTTCCTTATTTTTACGTTCTCGCCACCAGATGCTTTTAATGTTTCGGGTCAGTTTGTATATAGACCTTTAACTTCTTGTGTTGATATCATAATCCGAAAAATTATAAAGTTGGTCAACTGCCGTCGGCATTAACTTCTTGCACCTTATGGCGACGAGTGATTTGTACCCTACCGAAACCAACGGTAAAAATGGTTAGTAGTTTTATTACCCATATGTACGGGTATAATAAAATGCTGACCTTTGGTTATTATTACTCGACTAGATTGTAAAGGCAAGGACTATATCGTGATACGGTCATACCGTTTTAATACAAACCTGGTCAAGTTATATCTTTGGTAGTACTTATGATTTCTGCTTCAAGCATTTGCCACAATATAATACAAAAGTTCAAATAGCCTTGTGATCTCACTACGGAGTAAAAGTGTCCAAGTAGGAAGGAGGACCTTGACAAAAGGCCGCGATAACGGCATGCAGAAGAGAAAAGAGTGTTCCAATAGCCTTATTATCTCATACCTAATTCTTTTTTACTGACTCGGTGGCGCAGTTGTAATGCGTACGCGTTAAGATTAAGCTAACGCTGAGGTCTCGGGTTCGATCCCCGGGCCGGGTAAAGTGATATTGGTTTTACTATTACGAAATGCTCAGTATCAGCCCGGAGTCTGGAATTTGTGCTCGGTATGGCGATAGGCTCGCCCCCTATCACATTATGGGACGGAGATACGCTCGGCGAAATGTGGGTGTACTGATTACACCTCTGCCTACCCCTTCGGGAATTACAGGCGTGAGTGCGTATGTATGCAATTATTTTTTATAATATACGAGTAAGTAGGTCACTTGATGTCAAGTGATCTCCAGCACCCATGAATAGCTAACAAATGAGAGTCGTGTGGTCGACCGTAGTAAGAGATTGGGAAGGGGAAGGGAGATTTAAACCTCCGGATAACTCACTCACCGTACGAAACGCAACAGAAAGCTGCTACTTGATTCTTTCAAAACTCCACTTATAGAATACTAATTTTACAATAGTATACTATATGGAGAAATTTTTTATTTTCTGCCATTTTGTTTTCAGCAGTTCTTGGATATGATGACTGTAAGCGTAACTGAGCCACCAACCTTAGGTCCAAAGCCAACCTCACCTGCACCTGATACTACACTCAGCTGATTAACGGACGAGATAATGGTGAAAGTTAGTTCCCGCTGAAGATTGTGGGGTCAGACGGTGGGTCGCTCCATATAATACCAAATCCACAGTCAAATGATGATGGGAAGGCGGATCCTGGCATTAAACCGGGATAACACCAGGCAGAAAGAAAGATGATTGAATTGCATGATTTTATGATTGATGAGTGACTGGTTCAACCACACATTCAAGGATTGTAATTGACTATTTTATTATAGTATTAGCGTAGCTATAGCTAGTATAGCTGTCTACGTATGTAGACAGCGTCCGTAGCGCAGCGGGCGAGTAGCCGGTCTTGAAACGGGAGGCCGCGGGTTCGATTCCCGCACCGAGACAAATGTTTGTGTGATCCACAAATATTTGTTCGAGTCTGGGTGTTGTGAGACCGAAAGTCTCTCGTAGTTCCTGATACCCACGACACAAGATTCGGTATCTTATTGTGGGGTGTGACTATGTGTGTTACGGTGGGGTCTATTTATTTATAGTTTAATAAGATAAAAAATGCAGAATTTGGGAAGGAAAAATCATTCACTGGGTAATTAAATCGGAGCATTGGATGTAAACAAAACGAAGTGTTGAAATAAAATCATTTTGATCTTATCCTGTAACAATCCCTGTTATTCACCGCAAACATAATCCAGTGGGCTGGCAATAAGTTAACAAGAAACAATTGCGAAACTTTAGATTGATACGTCCATAAAGAACACGAAATTTTGTCATGATAAACGTATCATATTACACATTCGGTACTTCTGCACACTATATTGAAACTTTTTGGACAGTAACGGGCATAAAACCAAGAGCTATTACAATTCTGTTACTTTTTTAATGTGTATTACGATCTCTTATGGTAATGTTCTTTTTTATGTGCTGACCCGAACGTTACTCATTCTTAAATCTCATATTTAGTTTTTATGGCTCTCTTGTTTGTTTTGTGCAGTATAAAATTAGGTGTTTTTAACCTCATGAAAACGAGGGGTATTTGATCCGTTTGTTTGTCTGTCTGTCGGTGTATCTGTCTGTGGCATTGTGGCATTTAAACGAATGGACCGATTTGAATTCGGTATACAATATACATACACACACACAAAGGTAAAATAACGAGAGACAGAACAAGAGAGAAAGATACAAAGGGATCAAACTAATAAAACCGATCTTGCTGTCAGTGGTTAAAAATAGTAGACAAACCTTTTTCATAACATTAATTCCACACTCATTCGGCATGTATTAAAATAACGGAGCTTAATATGTTCAACTACTTCGTTTATATATTCATAACTTTTAGCGCAATACGCCAACACGCACTTTATGTATAATCTATGCACACGAGGACGACAACATCAGTCTATGTAGTAAAAATTGGTACGCTTGGTTTACATACAGACTGTAGTACCTACTTACGTGATCTATTACATTACCACCATCGGTAATTTAAATCCAGGTATGTAGTTAAGACTATGCCCAAGTTATATCGAATCGTGATTGCATTTCTAATAGCAGGTTCACACGGGTCGATTTTAGTTGAACAATTGATTAATAAAAGCTTTTGTTGAATCAAGTTAGTTGGTCAAATAAAATGGAACCGTGTGAACCCGCTACAAATGATATCTTGAAGTATGTTAGACACAATAAAGTAATTTAAGAATCGGTACATAAATGTAACTTGTTGCTGGGAGAGCGTACACAAACATCAACAAAACATATTGTGTTTCATATTACTTCGAAAACATGTTTTGAATCTTGTGATAATGAAAATGAAATGAAACGAAATGTTATGTTTTTGGTGCAAACTAATAATACTAATACTACTTTTGGGTTACGATGCAAATGGTAGACTATGATATACCGACATACACAACGGTTTAATAGTCATGTTAAACAATAATGTGTCTATCCACAAAAATATTATTGTGAAAACGATGAGTCATGTTTAAAAAAAATGATATTTTAGAATTTACTAACATACAGCTCGGATATTTTTAATTTTGTGAAGGGTGTTTTATTTCTTGTAAATTAGACCATTAATTTTATTTGAAAGGCATTTTAATTTTATTGGTATAATTGATTTATTCATTAAACAGACTTAAATCAAAAGACAAGTATCAACCGCTGTATCATTTAATATAATACCCCAATCATCACTTTGTATAATGGATTTTCATACGAAATACGGATTTGCTTTCATATTAATGAGATTTGTTTACAATGGGATTCGAAGTGTACCATTATATTATTTGTTCAAGTATCTGTAAGCTATTATTTCACTAATTAATAATATTGGGGCAGAGTTTACTTGGATATCATCAAAAACAATGTCAACAAAATTATCTGACTTAGGTCGACCTCTCCAGCCAACATACTCAGAAAATTACCACTCCAAGGCAAAGGCTATCTGTTATGTCTATTTGCTTTGTGTTTCTGTATATTTTATTACGTTTGTGGTCTATGTTTGCTTTTATTTTATTGACTATTCATTTAATTCAATCGAGTGTGTTCTGTGTCGCTAGTGGCCTAACTGTAAGTTTTTGCTACTTTATGATAGCTGTCACGTCATCTTTATTTACGAAAATAAATATACAAAGTAGTACTGAAAGGTGTGGTCAAATTTAAGCAATATTACAAGTATTTCACCCTCCGTAGTACCAAATCTGATCACATTGCAAGGATGTCCTAGCAATGCGATCAGATTTGGTAGCTTGCCTAGCTAGCTCTAAAATAAAATTCTTTATTTAGGTACCTATTTTTTTACTAGCGCTGTTTTATACATATCCCACTGCTGGTCACGGGCCTCCTCTGCCGAATGAGAAGAATTAGGCCTTAGTCCACCACGCTGGCCTAATGCGGGTTGGCCGACTTTACATACCTTGAAAATTCTTATGGAAAACTTCTCAGGTATGCAGCTTTCCTCACGATGTTTCCTTCACCATTAACGCAAGTGATAATTAACAATTAATACACATATAACTTAGAAAAGTCGGAGGTGTGTGGGCTTGGGACTGGTTTTGAACCTGCGACTTTCATCTCGACAGTCCATAGCACTCCCCACTGAGCTATCGCTGCTTCTTAAATAAAGCATTTTATTTTTCTTTTAATAGTTAACGAATGATTAAAGGTAGAGTGAAATTTTAAGATGGTTAGATTTTGATAATATCCCGTTCATAAACACTTAACATTATGTGTAAATAACAAACTATTAAATATGACCACACCTTACTGTAACACCCTGTAATACCATCAGGTACAGTGCAGTTACTTTACCATGCCAGGATAAAAAAAGAGCGAATTGTAATGAAGAATTATTTTGTAATACCATGGCGAACAGAGTTTGACACATGTTTTTGATTACAATATATTTTTTATTAATATTGTTTTTACTATTAATACACCAGAGCAAAACTGAACTCCGCATCGTCGATAAATGTGGCGATGATCTCAAGAAGTACATCCACTCAGCATGACGATATGATTGAACACTGTGAGAGTCGCAGTGGATATATGTCGGATGACGTGGAATTAATCTGTGTCGTGTAAATAAATGTGGGGCGTATGTCAGACAGGCGGTGGCGGCGCGGCGTCGGGCGTCGGAAACCCCCCCTTTCCGAGCAGATTGGACTATACCTACTTACGTATGCCGCGTAACGCTTGCCAAATTATTCTTTACCCGTAAAACAGGAACAAAGCCTTCATCATCTCGTGTTATAGATGTCGGTAAATCCACCATGAAAATTGAAAATTATGCTTTGAGCTGAGTTTTCTCAAGGCGGATGTATTGCGAATCTTCTAATTAGAACTGTTTATCGCAACGAGTTTCGTGTGCTATTGTTTATTTTTATTAATTTCACATAGTAAATTATAAGTCTACTGTTTATTCTTTGAAATCTTCTCCATCGAAAGGTTGTCTGGTAGAGATCGCTATCAGCTATAAGACCGCCTATTGTTACATTTATAATTTTGTTTGTTCTTTACTGTAATATTCTACATGGTGTACAATAAAGTGTTATCTATCTATCTATCTATGTATAAGTCTGTAATTTGGTTGCAACGAATTCTGTAATATATTACGTTTCGTATAGAGCCAACTATCTTGAAGGTATAGTCACCCAATAATGATCCAAGAGTCGCAGAATACAACATTAAAAACTATCAGAAAAGCGCAGCGATCAAATACTGCACATTGCAAAACGTATCGATAAGACCAATTGACTCTAGTAGCAACTACAAATAAACTGTTGAGGGGCGCTTCAGTTACGCTATTAATTTACGCTATAATTAATTTAATCAGCCGTTGTCAATGCAGCGGGCGTTTATTTTGCGCATTAAGGGGATTATTTCCGCTATCCGCTCGTAATGTTATCGCACGATGCTTCCGACCTCGGACTGTTCGCTTTTAAAACGATGTATACGAGCGACGTAATGTCGTGCAACTGTCACGAAAGCATGCAATTGGGTGTTTAACTGCTCCGGATGTAGGGTAATGTAAAATTGTGTTTTTAATATGCACTCGTTTCATTGATCTAGTTGTAGTGATAAGTATACGTCATGGATTCAATTGTCAGGTCGGTCTTTGTGAAAGTTTGTTTTAATAGTAGTTACATAGATATTATAGTCATGTAGTATTAAGTGGAAATCCATAGACTCTGTCTACCCCTATGGGATACAGGCGTGATATAATGTGTGTATGTAGTATTAACGTAATTTAATTTTTATTAGCATAGGAACCAAAAAGTGCAGTATCTAAGAAACAATAATCTCTATATATGAACTATTTCTCAAATGTGTTTATTTGTCGGAACGCCAGAACTTCCATAAATCTTCATCAAATTTAATAATTCAAACATGATTTTAAAGCTTATGTTTGCCGCTATTGACGAAAAATAGACAAATATTTTATAATTATAGGTATTGCTAAAAAGATATCAAAGATATGTCTAGTTTATTATTATATTACGTAACTGACCACTATTGGTGCGAAGTATTCGCACGGGTCGCCTAGTAATAATTAAAACTAACATTTTAACCAAAAAACTATCCATCAAAAATCAATTAAAAAAAGCTTGTTAGTTTCAGATAATTTTTAAGAAAATTATAGCTATGCAACATGTGATTTGACGTAGGTACTTCCGCGAATTAATATAGGATGCACCTGCTAATTTCGTTCACAATATCTGCTTCATTCATTTATTGCTTGTGAAACTTCACAGGTGAAATCACTTTGCAAAAATAAATAATTTCATGTATGAAAATTAACTAGGTAGTATTAGCTATCATTTCCATTTGTAGTTAGAATGCAATTTATACATATTTGGAAAGGTATTTTATGAAATGATAATATTATGAAATGTTGAATAAATATTTTGAATACTGCGCTACATCACGTTTGCCACACATTTACTCGGTGGTATGCCCCTCGTATACGAAAAACGGTCTGGGTTGTGTTGGTACCACCGCTTTGTATATTTCTACCGTCAAGCAGCAATGTGTAAGCACCGTGGTGTTATGGTTTGAAGGACATTGAAGCCAGTGAAATTACTGAAATTATGAGAATTAAGAACTTATGTCTCGGGTTGTCCGGCGCAGTTCAATGCCATGCAGCGCTTTGTAATTAAAAGTTCTGTGTGGCGTTGCGTCTGATTATAGGCAGGCGATACACCTGCTCGTCTTATCATTCAAGCTACCAAAAAACATATAATTAAACTTCTGAAGGGGCCTGGATATTTACGTGAACAAAGTCGTGGGTCATAGCTACATAGTAACACATAAAATCATATCGAGTCCAACAGATGGTACGCTAGTGTAGGCAACCGTACTTAACATATCGATATAAAAGTTTACACGTTAAATCGACAAACCTCTCCGAAACATATTGTTATTGGCTCACACTATTGGTCCTGACACGTGTCGCCAACTCTAACTTTACCCTACCTACTTGTACCTTATGCCTACATACTCGTGCGTTAAAATGTCGCTTATTTCGTACTAACCTTGTTAAAAATTGCATATAATATTATAATTTTTGTTGTTATTTCAAGAATTTTTTCTTTGCCAGTAATTGCATTCGTTTTTTAGATGTCTTATTATATCACGAAATCTAATCAATAAGTATTTTTTATTTATGTTTTACTCAAAAAATACCAAAGTTATCGTTAACGAGAACTTTTTAATTTAAGATAGATTTTATGGTCACTGATCTCGCTCCCGTCTCGCCTCTGTTCATTCGCCGCGTCTTGCGGCGTCTTTGACTATTGTTTATTACATTTTCTACGAATGCACATTGCACTATGTCCATGAATTTTGAATTTCGCACACGTTTAAGGGTAAAAATTGTTGCAAAAAAAGTATAGCACAAATTTCGTAAATGCGATCTATTACCGATACTGAACAACACAAAAAAATATCCGCACTGGTTAAAAAATATTCCTCCATATAAACCTTTAACTTTGTCAAATCTCACACTCCTCAGTGCGCACATATTGCTTTAAAAGGTGTCCAAATATTTCTCTTCATGGTTTAATTATAAAATATATATGGATGGATGGTTTATTGATATATGTAAAAATCATCCATGATGTAAGATTGCGCTGCGACCTTCGACCCATAAGGTAATCGCTACGTGTACCATATTTTGTACTAAGAATCAATTAAGACTTATTTTGCAGTGATGCTTTTAACGGATGGGACCTTAAATCTTTTTCTCACACCTAAACACGACAGGACCTGCAATTTACTTTCCTTCTGCATGCCGTTGTCAGGGTTCGCCTTCTCCTAGCATAGGGTTGACGGCATTTGGTATTATATGGAGCGATACGCCATCTGACCTCTCACAATCTGCAATGAGAACCAAGTTTCGCCATTGTATCACCGTTAATCAGCACAGTGTACCACGTGCAGGTTGACTTTAGGCTTAAAATCTTGGTGGTCTACGATTTCTTAAAATATAAACAATACCAAATGTTTCTTCAGTAAAGTACATTATTACTGGCAGCAAACATTTTGTGTTAATAATTGGAAAAGATGCATTCGTCGCATGGCAAATGTGATGCCATCCGTGCGCTGCGGTCGCGTCCGTATGCGAGGCGCAAACTCAACTTCACTGCAGCTTGTTTAACTATTGTTGAGTAAAATATACCCCAGTGCGAGCTTGATAGCGCGATACGCTTTAATCTCTCTCTCAAAATTGTGCAATGAAACAACATGTCCTAGTATTTGCTATATATGTGAGATTATGGTGTTAATGAGATTTTCACTGTGAAATTGAAAGGAATTTATGCAGAAGCTGGTAAACAAGCTTTTGGGTTACCTGATAGGTAGTGATCTCCACCACCCATGAACATTCACGATACCAAAAGAATCATTGGGGATTGGGAAGGATTTCGGCCCCCGGAAATCTCACTCACCGTACGAAACGCAACAAGCTGCCTTCACGTTTATTCTTTGCGCGACAATGGTACTGCCCTGGTTGAGCCGGCCCTTTCATGACTAACTAAACGATGACTATCTGGATATCGTAATTTAATTTTGATTTATATTTGAAGTTCTACAATAATTTACAAAACGATGAAGAATAAATAATATCCTCATGTATTATACATTAAATCTTTCCTGAGTGTATATTAGTCTCTCTTTCACTAACGTAATATACATAGATTACGTTCTGGAAATAATTGCTCAAATTAACTCACTAGCTTTTAAGAAACTCGTGAAAATTTTCATACAATAAAATATTTAAAAAAAAAACAAACGCACGCGTCGAATACTCCTCCTCCTTTTATATGTGGGTGAAAAAGGATTTTTACTAATAATTGTAAGACAGAACAAGAACATATTTATTGATAAACTCAGAAAAAACGTAGGTTAATAACATTTGAAACTCCATTAATAAGAGCTAGTAATTATTTTGGAATTAAAATTCATAAATCGTCAGTCATCATTCTTTATTATTTTCGAATTGGAAAACTACTAATTACTAGTGTAATAAATAATAAACTAACAGATCAAAGGCCAAATTTGACTCAAAGGCCATGACCTGCCTGAAAAGATGTGTCTATCCATATAGGATAAAGTTACGGCGTGTAAGGGCATATTATATAAAAGCTCTTATCCTTATTGAAATTGTAAATTTAGACCATTTATCCATCCTAACGTTTTGCAACTTAGTATTAAAATAATATGATGTTTGTATAATGGTATAGTGCTAGCGTGAATACTTACCAGGGTCAGGTACGGCTTCGTGTACAGTCAGAATCAAAAGTAACTAAGAAAGGTTGATGAATTAAAACATTAATGTATAGAGAATAATATAAAAAAGAAACCCTATTATGAAAACATAATCATAATTGGTTCAAAAATGAGACCACAATTAATATTTCAAATATTGATTAAAATGCGTTTGAAATAAAATGAAGGAGTAGTGGGTCCATCTCGCTCTCTCCATCGCACGTGTGCGCCGTGTTATGCCCATCATAGGTATAGGTTGACGTCATCGAATATGGCGTGCATCTTTTTATTGTCATTTATCTTCTTACAGTCAGTCATGCCCACCAATCACCAGATTTGAATAGTCTATAACTTAAATATTTTAAACTTAAGTACCTAAGTACCTATCCGTTGGTATAAAGGAGATTTTTAGGAAAGGTTTAAGTATTAAAATCAAGGGTCTAATGCTGGAGAGTATCTACTCACCATAGACATACTCTCACGATAATGAGAGTAGATGATGATGATGATGAAGTTATCCTATATATTATTATAGAAATGTTCAATTATTTTTGACGTAAAGTATAATTTCATTCATGGTATAATACTACTACTTGAAGTTGCTAGGTTTTAATATTTTAAATTAAGGATGTCTAGATTTTGTTAAGATTCGGTTCATAAACACTAATGGCCGTTCCCAATATTAATCTTCAATTTCACGATAGATAGCTATCGTCAAACATCCGTATTGTTCTATCTACTGCTTGGAATCGTCCCTATTTTTTAGATATGCACTTCGGATACTATGATAGCAATAGATAGGCAGTCTATCTGGGCCCTCTTGTGCGTTATGTTCATACAAGCTGAGAAAGAGGAACTATTGTTTAATTTATGTTAGAAAATATGAAGATATGATTTAGATTAGAAATATAAGTTTTAATTTAACATTTATCTATAATTCTTATTTTTTACCACTGTAAATGAAATAATAATAACGAGAAATACTTATTATGTTGTAAAACACAATGTAATAACGAAACGTTTTACTGTCAATACAGTACGGCTCTGAATACAAGTCCTTTGAACAAAAATCCCAAGCGAATTTGGGGGATTTTACTGAAGTGGGGAATTATTTTGTTCGCATTAACAAATTATTATATGTCTCTTACACTTAATTTAATTATCAAAAAGGTGCATTATTTTTATTTATGGGAATTTTAGATTTTTTTTATATTTTCCTTTAGATTTTTACATAATTTATTTAGTTTTTTGTATTGCAGTGCAAGTGCCATGTAAGCCTTGTATACTCATGGCTATTTCTTCAAAATGCATTATTTATTTCGTTTTTTTACAGCCGAGGATATCTGTTTATCGGTCAAAATCTACCGATAAAGAAAAAACTAAATAACTGTATCGACAGATAGCACTTAAAAAATATTGGGACGTTTGAACTGACATTTTCATAGTGTTGTATATCTATAGTCAGCTATCAGTCCTCTCATCGGTAGACAGCAATGAAGAATAGGATTACCTATCATTAGTAAGTTTATTGGGACGGTAAAACGGAAAATAGATAAAATTTTCTATCGCCGGTATACCAAAACTAGAGACAGACAGAATATAGGGAACGGCCATTACTGTCAACGACACCTAGATATAACCACACCTTTCTGTAACACGTTGTATATATAAAGAAATTAGGTAAGTTCATATACAAATCAGATAATATCAGTAGTAATAGAAACTATCCTTCACGGGAGCAGCATAATGTATGGCTAGGTAGAGATTTACGAGTATGTAATGCCGATACCGAAGGAGGCTATACGTGACTATACAATGCGTTTAATATTCCGTAGTAATATGTCACAGTTAGCAAGTCTTCTCAATAACCCAAGGCGTTCTAAGTAATCGAAATTAAGCCCCGCTCACAAGTTTGGACACCGTAGTAAACTTGCGTCAAGTTCCTCCTTTATGATTAATATTACTCTCAAATTACTCCGCTAATATTAATTGTGCATGACAAACTCTACTTGGGAATCGGCCTCACCCGATAATGAAGTATGTGGTTCTGCATTAGCATTTCTAAATGGTATAACTTTTAGAGTGGAAATATTTTATCACATCGTGATACTGAGAGGGAAAGTAGAGTGGAATGTAAGTGGTGCACCAACATCTTAGGCCCAAAGCCCAACTCACCTGCATGTGGTACACTGCTGATTAATGGACGAGGCAATCGCGAAACTTAGCTGGCGTTACGGGTTTGGGTGAGGGGGTCAGATAGTGGCTCGCCCCATAATAACAAATACCGTCAAATCTATGCTAGGAGAAGGTTGACTCTGACATTAGGTCGAAATGGCGTCAGGCAGAAAGAAAATAAGGGAGAGATAAATACTTATATATCAATATCAAATGAATACAGTTTTTAGTAAAATACATGAGTGCGTATAACTTCATTAGATTTTTATCGTAAGTGCATGATCAATGGATAAAATATTTACATGTAGAGTACGTACAAGTATAGTACTATGATTGAAGTTATGCGCTTCCGCAATATTCGTGTATCTTGAAAAATCCGAAGACTTTTTATTTTGATCCAGTATAGAGCAGTTATAACATTTGGCTATGTACTTAGTTTTTTCTGCAGTGCCTGACGAAGCCAGAAAAGCCGGACATAGTTTGAATTTTCGTACTAAAAATTCGATTCATAATAATATTTAATTATATAATTAATTATTTAATTAATTAATTCTTAAATAATTTTAATTTTTTAATATTTTATTGTTACATATAATAATTAAAAATACTTCACAAGAAATTATTTTATAATGAATTATAGAATAATTTTATTTTAAAATAACAATAAAATAATGTATATGTAAAATAAAAAGAGTAAACAGTATACAGTACACATACAGCTGGATGATAAGAAAGATATAAGAGTCACCTACCAAACTGGTGGAATTCACATCATATCACAATAAGTAGAAAAAGAGAAGAGGCCTAGCAGTGTCACACGAATGCTGAAATAAATAAGTTAAGAAATAATAAAAGCAACAGACATACTACACGATTTAATGAATGAACATCTGTACTTCTCAAAAACGAATTTGCACTTTTATTTGAAACAGCATCCAGGAACCTTGTACTGATGCCAAATATTGCTGAAAAAGGAGACATCTTACCATAAGACGATGTACGAGCGCAATTTTTTATACTAGGTAATTACAATTCCTTCTCTTGTATACATAGATCACACTTTCCCATTTCTAATCCATTTATAAACGAGCGTGATTGTGTAACAAACCGTTTCATCAATGAATTTAGAATGGACAACCAGATACTACCCGGTGTATCAACGCTACGACGGACGTTGCTTGTCAATCACCTAGGCGTATTGGTACGCAAGATTCAATGCAGTTTGAACTATTGTGAAGCTACGGTAAATGCATGCTAATCTTCAATAAATCGGGTAAACATAACCTATCCGTAAATCGAATCTAGGCAAATGGAATCTGCATATTGTTCTCAAGAAATACATACGTAATACAAAACAACTTAATCAATACCTTTTTAAAAATATCTATATGTTATAAAAAATATACGTATGATTTAACATATCTGCCCAATAACGTACTAAAAGTATGAACCAATTTTACACTGTGAGTACTGTCAGCGTGTCCATACGAAAGCGTGCTAATTTTATATTTTGCCGTGTTATATTTTATTTGTTAGATGAAGTTTACTTGGAAATTGAAAAATCGGCTCTAAGAAATGTATACTGTCTATTGTTCAAAACACTATTCGTTCAGATCAATACACAGGAGGACGATGTAAACTTCAGCTCGTTAAAAGGTTTGTTTGTTGTATTTGAATAGGGATCCGTGATTCACGAAGACAACAATAGAAAGAAATATCTTTGTAATTATAATGAAAATGTAATATAATACTATATTTTGCAGACTAAAAGCCCTTTTGTCTATCGATGGTTTACGTTTACCAGTTAAGTACCGAAACTACGAAAATAGAAAAATATTTTACCATAATGTTAAAAATACTTCGTCATATAGAGCATCACGTATATGTTAAGCTAAACGAAAACGCTCATTGACCGAAAAAGCAGTCCTTAACGCGTTGTTTCATGTTTTGGCACTTATAAAAACGCAGTTCATTTATTTATATATAATGTGCCTAGTAATCACCAAATTCTGGTAAAAAATGTAAAACTAAAACAAACGGCACTGATTTTTAAGACATTGATAAAATTTTATTCCGTTTCTGCTGGACATCTCTCTCCCTTGTATATTATTCCCTTCAGTTATGAGTTAATTTTGTTTATAACAAGCTCTTTTAAGTAAAAATAATAATTAATTAACGGGAATATCGCATAAATCATTATATATATATCAAATTGAAAATTATATTTTTTGAAGTCGGTAAAATCAATAGGAACTTGCGTCTACTAAAACCGCATAGATTAAAAAAGAAACATATTAATCCAATCCAATCCCTATAAAATAAATAACAGTCAAGAGCGAATCGGACTCGCGGACTAAGGGTTCCGCACGACAACACTTAATAGTTACTTTTTGTTTTTTATTATTTGTTAGGATATGGACTGTAAGGTGGCTACCAACACCTTAGGCCCAAAGCCAACGCTCAGCAGACTGAGTAACAGATGAGGCAATGGCGAAACTTGGTTCCTATTAGGGATTGTGGGGGTCAGAGGGCGGGTCGCCCCATATTATACGAAATCGTGATAGGTAGGTAGACCCTAATTTTAAGCCGGGATAACGTCAAGTGGAAAGAACAAAAGAAGAAAGTATGGATATCGGCTAAATTCTGTGAAAATTTCAACCGCATACCCATTTCGATTAGAAGGTTAGACAAAAAAGCCATTGAAAGGCAGGACAGACAGACAGACAGACGACATAGGTTTAGTAACAGGATTTCATGAGTATCTTTTGAGTATAAACCCTAAAACATATATCTGCTAAACATATAGCTTTTGCTCGCGGCTCCGCCCGTGTTAATGGCCTTTTCTAGGATAAGAAGTAACTTATGTCGTAATCCTGGTCATGGTCTACCTGCATGCCAAATTTAACTTAAAACCGTTCACCTGTTAATGCGTGATTGACTAACAAACATCTAAATTCATAAACTCATAAACATCCAAACTTTTACATTTATAATAGTAATAGGATAAACAATACTGAAACAGAAAACAAACAAACCGCTAACATGCAGTACGTGTACCATTTTGATCTCAGATCTCTTCAGAACAACTACAATAATGACCACTTCGGACCTTCAGTAATAACGAAGCTATAGTTAAACAATACTAAAACAGAAAGCAAACAAACCGCTGATATTAATAATACGTGTACATTTTTGATCTCAGATCTCTTCAGAAAAACTACAATAATGACCACTTCGAACGTTTTGTAAAAATGTAGCTATAGTTAAACGATACTGAAACAAAAAACCAAATAAACCGCTATCAATAATACGTGTACAATTTTGATTTCAGATCTTTTTAGAAGAACTACATAATGACCACTTCGGACGTTCTGATATAACGTAGCTATAGACAATACTAAAACAGAAAGCAAGCAAACCGCTGATATTAATAATACTTGTACAATTTTGATCTCAGATCTCTTCAGAATAACTACAATAATTACCACTTACGTTCTTTAATAACGTAGCTATAGTTAAACGATACTGAAACAGGAAGCAAGCAAACCGCTGATATTAATAATACGTGTACAATTTTGATCTCAGATCTCTTCAGAACAACTACAATAATGACCACTTCGGACGTTCTGTAATAACGTAGCTATAGTTAAATGATACAGAAACAGAAAGCAAACAAACCGCTGATATTAATACCATAATACGTGTACAATTTTGATTTCAGATCTCTACAGAACAACTACAATAATGACCACTTCGGACGTTCTGTAATAACGTAGCTATAGTTAAACGATACTGAAACAGGAAGCAAGCAAACCGCTGATATTAATAATACGTGTACAATTTTGATCTCAGATCTCTTCAGAACAACTACAATAATGACCACTTCGGACCTTCTGTAATAACGAAGCTATAGTTAAACAATACTAAAACAGAAAGCAAACAAATCGCTGATATTAATACCATAATACGTTTACAATTTTGATTTCAGATCTCTACAGAACAACTACAATAATGACCACTTCGGACGTTCTGTAATAACGTAGCTATAGTTAAATGATACAGAAACAGAAAGCAAACAAACCGCTGATATTAATACCATAATACGTGTACAATTTTGATTTCAGATCTCTACAGAACAACTACAATAATGACCACTTCGGACGTTCTGTAATAACGTAGCTATAGTTAAATGATACAGAAACAGAAAGCAAACCAACCGCTGATATTAATAACATAATACGTGTACAATTTTGATTTCAGATCTCTACAGAACAACTACAATAATGACCACTTCAGACGTTCTGTAATAACGTAGTTATAGTTATAATGTTACCATTATCCGAAGGGTGCGGTTACATTCCATTTAACTTTAGACCTTAGGTCGCTAGGGCGCTAACTCTCGCGAGATATACCCACACATCTTCACAGAAACGAGGGTGCTTATGAATTTAATTAATCCTCCACGCGATGATTTAACCACAAGAGGAATTGTGTCTTTATTGCATTTGGAGTGATTGTGTGTTATGATATTAGAAATGTGTTTGATATTTTCTTCATTTCTCTCTTTGTTGGTAATAGGGTTAACATGCACTAAAATGTTATTATGAAGTTATGTTCATAATTCAATAATTGTGTTAAGTGCATTAATGAGAGATTTATTTAAAGTTATTATATTATATTTTACAACATTTTCTAATTATAAGGTAGGTAAATCGTAACATAATTCAAACACCAATCGGCGGAAAGTGACACCGCGCCGCTCTTCTATAAGTAATATGAAAATATGGGGAACAAGTAACATCGTCCTTCTTTAACATTAATTTTCCTTCTACAAATGTTTATTTGAATCATAATTCTCCATCTGTAATAAATATCAATAAATTCAGCCCCAAGGAGTCTTTGGGTTTGGGTGCATTTTGAAAAGGAAACTTCATATAATTAGAAGGGCATTTAGGTTACAAAGTAAAAGGTGGTAGGTACCTCATATGCCAGAGGTCGTCTGGGTTTGTACTACCGCTTTGTCTATTTCTATCGCCAAGCAGCAGGATGTAAGCACTCTTGTGATTCGGTTTGAAGGACATTGAAGCTAATGGCATTATCGGACATTATGAGGTTTAACATCCTATGTCTCGGGGTGGTGAATGCAGTCCAGTGCTATGCATTGCTTTGTAATTCAGAGTTATTGCTTCTGTTTATGGGCAGACGTGACACTTAACATCAGGCGGGCGACCTACTCCTCTCGTCATTCAAGCAAATAAAAAAATAAAACAAGCCTTTGTAGGCGAGCTCGATAATCCTCTGTGCGCACGCCCGATTCGCACTTAGCCGATTTTTTACTGTGTCCACTGGCTTCGTAACAGTAAATTCGCTGGAAAATGAAATGTTTGTCCAAACCGCCAAACTTTTTGTTTCCTATTCGCTGAAAGTTATCTTGGCTGGAATTCTAAAATTTTCGCATGTGTCATAAGCTAACTCTATTCGTTCGGACTTTGACATGTTATTCATCGGCGCTCTCCAAGTATCACCGAGAAATATTTTTGTTTTTTTTTAGGTACAGTCGTTGTGTATGTAATGCTTTAAAAATAACGTTTAACAAAACTTAGAGGCTTAACTTTGGAGTCGGTGCACTTTTATTTGACTGGTAGCGACACAGGCACCGACTCTGAAGAGACCTACAGAATTCGCTATTTTTGACTTTTCAGTGTTTTTATTTTGAAGTCGGTTTCTAAGTTTTGCTAAACGTTATTTTAATTTTACATTTTTAGTGGTAGTTACAGCAATAGTATGTAAATTTAAATACAATAACACAAACGCTACGAGTATACTGTTGTCCGTTGAGGAGTTTTATTTTTTTACTCCGTACTCCGTCCTCAGATCTGAACCAAATTTATATAGGACTACATCGCAGCTATACTCTATCGAGTAAAATTTTTCCAACAAAATTAGTCCACAATTGGCAGAGAAATCGATAAATGTACATACATTAAAAAAAAATGACTACTGACTGCCACACAACAATCTAGGACAGCCTCCGTGACGCAAAGGGTGAGTAGCTGGCTAAGAAGCGAGAGGCTGCGGGTTTGATTCCCGCACTAAAACAAAATGTGTGTGTGATCTACAAATATTGGTTCCGGGTCTGGTTGTGACGTTAGGCAGGCGGCGGGTCGTAAACATTTCAAGCCAAATCTTTCTGTAACTTGTGCCACTACGAGTGGGATTAGGACAGGTGGAAGAAGGCTGGCTGCACCTAGCTTAAGTATTTTAACCGACATTTAAAAAGGCGAAGGTTCTCAATTGGTCTTTATTTTTATTATTATTTTTTCTTTCATTATCATAGGCCGGCAAATGAGCATGTGGGTCACCTGATGTTAAGTGATCTCCACCGCTCAAGTACGCCCACGATACTAAAAGATGGGCGCGTTGCCGACTTTAAAGGAAAGGGATAATTAAAGGATTGGGCATGGGAGGGGAATCTCACTTACCGTACGAAAAGCTGCTATTTTACGCCGGTTTTCTGTGAGACTGTGGTAACGATCCAGACGAGCCGGCCCATTCATGCTGTAAATAAAAATATCTACAGCGTGGCTCTACCACGAGTAAGAGGGGTAAGGCCTTAGTCCACCACGCTGGTCTAATGCGGGTTGATAGACTTCACAAACCTTCCAAATGTTTAAAAGAATCTACTTTAAATTCGCCCTAATAATTTCTTCAAATTGTAACGAATACAATTACTAATTATTTATTCAATTACTGGTCATTATGAGGTTTAACATCTTACTTCTCGGGGTGACGAGCGCACTGCTTTACAGTACTTAGTAATTCAAAGTTCTGTGTGGTGTTGTTTCTGTTTATGGGCAGGCATTGAGCTTACCATAAGGCGAACGACCTGCTTGTTTCGTTATTCAACCTTTTTTTTAACAATACCGACTTCAAAATAAGATATGAATAATACTTGTTAAAACTTCTTAACCGACTTCAAAAAGAGAGAAGGTTCTGAATACGGCAGGTTTTTTTCAATTTGTTGGTAGTTTCAGCAATAGCATGTAAATTCCAATACAACAACACAATCGCGACGAGTCTACAGTTGTCCATTTTATTTTTTTAATCCGTACCCCGTCTTCAAATCTTAACTAAATCTATATGAAGACCACATCGCAGCTAAACTCTATCGAATGAATTCTTTTTCCAACAAAATCAGTCTTTAATTGGCGGAGAAATCGATATACAAAAGCAAAAAAAATTGAGAACCTCGTCCTTTTTGAAGTCGGTTAAAAATTGTTATTTTAATACTACAACCGTTAGACTATACAAAAATAAAACAAAGTTGCAAATGGAGTAGCTTTGAAAATGTTTTTCTGTGTACTCAATTTGGCGGGGCAAGCGTCAGTACCGCAGTGGCGCGTTACCCTGTAAATCTTCATGTAGTCCATCGTGTTCGAGAGACGTATTGCATGTTGTCACCCGTATGGACGGACACTGACGAACGACTATCGACCCATGTTCTTGCATAATTACCAATTAATAGAGGGACGGTACTGATCATTTTTGTACCAGACTGAATAATGGCCACCGTACATATGGTGAAAAACCTGCCATAGTAGCTTGTTCAGGTGATTCAGGGTTCAGGGTCAGCCAGTAATTAAGCAGTAGTGTAGTAAGTATAAGTTCAGTTCATAGTTCTGCCACTGTACTGAACATCAGATCCAGTGAAGTCACAGCTTGCATCAGTGATACCAAAATTATATTTATACAAAAAAACACAACGTAAAATACACACCATAGGGACAGTATAGGAACATTTAAATATTTGATTTGTTTTTTTTATTGGCAGGTCGCTCGATCGCTGGTGGTTAACGGGCACGGCTGCCTATAAGGGATAGCAATACTACTCAGAACTTCGAATTACAAAGTACTGAGCTCGTCTCCCCGATATTATAATCAGATGTTAAGGGGTTACACATTTACCGTCTAACTAATAAACATTGTATATGCCTGTACGCTGTAATAAAGTGTTTAGTGGTTTTGCCTACATCGAGTGTCATTTAACTTCAGAGGGAGAAAGACAAAATACAATAAATATGGTAGATATACTAGACCGTTAATACGAGACTAAAAGTGACACTATCCGAAAACTCAATTTTACACAATGATTTTTGTTTTTCGATCTTTTCTCTCCTAAAGAAGCCTTTGACTGAAAAAATGGAAAGAGAAACCTAGGCGGCAACACAAGATGATTTTGTCTTCTCGTTTTTGTCACGAGAAACTAGTTTTATCTGGTTATCTCTATATGTCTGTCGAAGCTGATATGGTTGCATAGAATACTCGACTCGTAATGACAAAAGTAGATTTAAAGTAAAGAAAATAGTAGTTTCAACCTCGCCGTTGTATTTTGTCTACAAACCTTAACATGACTTAATTTAATCGATTGTTGACAATTTTACCCGAGATATTTGTCGTCGATTTTGTTATCTCTCTCGCGCGTGAGATATGTCGTTATCCATAGATAATATTCTAATAATAATATTCTAAAGGGTTTCAAAGACAAAAAAACGGTAAAAAATAATATATCATTGTATTATAAAGTATATTGTAGCATACCATAATTGACTGTAGCTCAGAACTAGCAATTTTTAAAGCAGAGGCCGGCAAACGAGCTACTGGGTCACCTAATGGTAAGTGATCTTCACCGCTTATAAACATCCACAATACGTGAAGAATCATGGACGGTTGTCGTCATTTAAGGAAAGGAATGTTTAAGGGATTGAAGACGGGAAGGGGATTTGGGCCTCCGGGTATCTCAATCACCGTACGAAATGCAACAAGCTGCTACTTTGGTTTTTTGTGAGACAATGCTATCAACCCGGTCCGTCTATTCATGCTGTAGGCAAAAATGTCCACAGCATGGCTCTACCACTTATTTTAGAGTGTCACTCTTCTATTCAATGTCAGGAGGCCAATTCTCGTAATTTTAAATGTTCAAAATATCATTCCAACCAATAATCCTATCTACGGAATGATATTTTGAACATTTAAAATTACGAGAATTGGCCTTCTGATATTTTTTAACGAAGTTTCGTATGTCCTGAGAAGACAATAAGTATAATCGACTTACAGCTATTAACCTCATAAGTATTTATTATGCAGTGTGACGTGTGTTGTGCATGCATGTGGCGGAGTGACAACGGCCGTGAGACAGAGGCTAACCTCACATCATGGCTCGACTTCACTGCGATTTAACCGTGCGGTATCTTGTTATGAACGTAACCTATCTGAAATTACTGGTTTCAAACTACCGCAGAAGTTAAGGCACTTGATTGTTGGGGTTTGATGGTTTCGTAGCGTTTGATGATTTAATACTATATTTTGGTCGTAGCTGCCTTATGAAAGATTTTGAACTCTAAACAATAAAGAGGGGTGTCATTGTCTTTTTTAAATTAGCAACATTTTTCAAGCTGTGATAGCTTAGCGGGAGTGGTACATACTGTCGAGATGAAAGTCGCTGTTTCGAAACCAGCCACAAGAGCGTGCACCTTTGACGTTTCTAAGTTACGTGTGTAATATTTGTTAATTATCGCTTACTTCAACGGCGAAGGAAATCTGCATACCTGAGAAGTTCTCCATATGATTTTCAAAGATATGTGAAGTCTGCTTACCTGCATTAGCCCAGCGTGGTGGATTAAAACTTAACCCCTCTAATTCAGTAGGAGGCCTGTCCTAGCGGGACGTGATAATACAGGACTAGTATAATTATTCATTATTATCATACCTTATTTCAATATTAATTTCTTAAATCATTTTCCAAGTACGTAAAAGTGTAATTTGAGCGGTAGAGCCCCGCTGTAGATAGTTTTGTCTATAACATGAATGGGCCGGCTCGTCCGGGCCGTTATCACTGTCTCACAGAAAACCGACGTAAAGTAGCTGCTTGCTGCTGCGTCTCGTACGGTGAGTGAAATATACTAAGGTCTAAATCCCCCTCCCCTTCCCAATCTCTTTATTATCTTTTTACTTTAACGTCGGCAACGCACTCATGCTCTTTTTGGTATCGTGAGCGTACATGGGCGGTGGAGATCACTTACCATCAGGTGAGCTAATTGCTCGTTTGCTGGCCTATGCTATAAAAAAAACCATGTTTTTATACGTTTATAGAATTTTAAACGGCACGCAATGAGACCGAACCCCATTTGAACACAACAATAGCGAGCGAATCACATTTGTACTCATAATTTATTTCGCTTTGTGATTTTTCATCGCGTGTCTCAGTAGCGCTATTTGTATAGTCATTTTTTGTGGACGAGAGCTCCACATTTCATCCGGCTCCACGCGATGTACCCTATTCAACAGCATGCTTATCTTGAAAATTACTCGTTAATGCTTGGCCCGCATCACTATGCGTCAGCCCGTCGGCTGGTTAAGCTAGAATTTGTCAATCTGTAACGCGAATTTTATCCAACGCCAATTCATTCAGCCACAACGCATGGTTAATCGGCCATCCTTTGACAAATGTGTGAGGCTCAATACAGTAATGTTATGTTGCTACTGTCGCATAACTGTAATATTACAGTGAGTTGGCAAGCTATAGCCGTGTATTATGTGAAGAATATCCCTATCGGCGTTAGAAAATATTATTTTGTGTTAGCTTTCTTTATCGAAATCTTTCTTTATTTGTGTTTTGTTCCACAATGAAAATGTATTTTGCTCTTAAAATATTAGTTATAAACTGTTATTATTGAAGTCTTTAAAACAAAAGTGTTCCGAATTAGTATTATTGCGAGAGCAGGTTAAGTAGTTGGATAGGGATTTTGAGAGTGGCAAGTTTATTGGCACAAGTTTCAAGACACTATTGACACTTCACTAAGGGGTACTGTTATTGATTACTAGCTTTTGCTCGCGACTCCGCCTACGTGGATGGCTTTTTCGGGATAAAAATACACTATGTTCTCATCCAGGTCATGGTCTACCTGTGTGCCTAATTTCATTCAAAATCGTTCAGCCGTTACTAGCAAACATCCACATTCACAAACTCACAAACATCCAAACTTCCACATTCATAATAGTATTAGGAACTGGTGGTAGTATAGTATTAGGGCAACTGGGAACAGTGGATTATTTCTCTTATGATTCAAACGCGTTAGTTACATGTAGATAGAATACATAAGTGTAACTTTGAGTGCTAGAGCCATGCTGTAGATAGTTTTGTCTACAGCACTAATGGTCGGGTCGACATAAAGTAGCGGTTTCCTGCTGCATTTCGTACGGTGAGTGAGTTATCCGAGGGCCCTAACCCCCTTCTCCTTTTCTATCCCCTCATTATCCCTATCTTTTAAGGTCGTCAACACCTCCATAATTCTTCTGGTATTGTGGGCGTACATGGGCGGTGGAGATCATTTACCATCAGGTGATCCACTTGCTCGTTTATGGGCCTACGCTATTAATAAAAGATAAATACCTAAATTAAAAAATTACATTAATTTTTAAGCCGAGATTCACAATTACTCATCGTGTGAAATTGTATGTGTGCTTCTCGAAACATGTGGCAACTGTACGAGGACGTTCCTGAAACGGGTTTCTTCTCTCTGCCTCAAAAATGTCCAATAGATGCTACGCACAAACCAAGGTTACCGATTTAATCAAAATTATATTAGCTGTGAAATTTAAAGCCTTCTAATTTATAGGTTATAAAGGTCGAAGGAATATTCCCCCGTTTTAATAACAGACACTGAACGGGCTTTGTAAATTTGTAAATGTAACTTAAAATACGTAGCAAATGTTATAACTCAAGCTTGGCCGTTTGCTGGGCTCACCAATCTAGTTATAGTTTATTTAGCACTAATATTATCTAAAGTCTAAAACGTTGAATGGTTTTATTTATTATTGCTCTTTAAGTAAATACTAACCCTTCCCAGAAGGGTTGACGTCAGGCAGGCGGCCGGTCGTAAAAACTACAATCTTTCTGTAACATGTGTTAAAAGCATGTTGCGCTGACCCCACTGCGAGTGGAATTAGGGCAAGTGGAAGAAGAAGTAAAGTAAATACTAAGTTTTAGTACAAAACAATTAATTTTATTTTTAATAATAGGGAAACGTTTTGTAACGCCGAAAACATATATATATATATATATATATATATATATATATATATATATATATATATTACTTAATATAATTCGCTACTAAGGTCCACACTTCCGTGATATTTTGCCACCCGAAAGGCATGGCTGTTAGACGTACTTGTTACGCTAATGTGGATCTTGCCATTTTGCCGTGACTTATAACAATAATTTACATTTGTCGCTCCGTGACATTGGGTCGTACCATTTGACACTTGAGAGTGAGGTCACGTGTGTTTGTCACAGTTACGTCACTCGACGCGGTGGAATGTCACAAGTGGTAATACACTTTTAGATTCTGTGACAATTTTATAAGTCAGATGAACCTTTTTAGATTCCGGTCGGACATATTATGTTGAGTTGCAAACAGCTCTTTCAAGTGATTGACATATAAAAATATAATATATGAAGTTACGGAAACTTTATTCTTCATAGAAATGCAATTGCGTTATGTGTTCTCCAACAATGTATAAAAATCATCACACATCTTTTTATTATGATCGTTTAAACCATCGTAATAATATAACTAGAACGATAACTCTCATATAAATCTGCCAAAAAATACGGCTCCACTTACTTACACATGCAAACGTAAAGTCACACGTAACACTTATACACGCAACAAAAATTAATGAACTTTCAAAATCAACTTTATTTCATAAAAGTTAATATCTAAATAATAAATTTCTAGATAGAGATACGACGTTCTGCACTGCGCAAATATTTGACGTATAATGTGTCAACTAGATATTGTAATGCACAGACTTTTTAGTCGCGCCCCCATACACAGAGTTTTGGTGGACTAATTTTTTTGCTTGAGTTACGATTCTTGTCATCTTATTTCGATGGTTTAAACTGTAAAACTATACTCATTCTAGTTACGTAACTAGAATGAGACACACACGTGTGTTTCATATTTTAGTACTTACGGAATAAAAATTTATTAAATGCTGTGCTGCTTTTTACAGATTAGTCTTGTTTTATTTTCAATGTTCCCAATCTTGTTATTAATAATTAGTCTATTAAGGCGATATTTAATTAGTGCATAATTACAAATGTAATTAAACTACAGCGCCCTACAATCATGTTTTGATAATACGCTACATCTTTTTCCTGGCTTCCTCGGAAACTAAACTCTAATGGACGTTATTAATGAAACCGCCGTTGTTACCGTCTTAATAACGTTCAATCTTACATTTTTATTCACCTCTGTGTCTCGATAAACTTAGTCATTATTGTTGGTATATCGCCCCAGTGGCACCGTACTTAGGAACTGTGAGTTGCTGGGTTCAAATCCCACATCATCAAAAATCAGGCAATCACAATTTATGTTACAATTTTCGATTAGAAAAATTACACATGAGTTACTTCGGGTTGGAATTTTTGCCCGTCATGGTCGACAAGCAGGTCGCCCGCCTGATAGTAATCGCCATGCTTGCTCATAAACAGAAGCAACGCCACACAGAATTATAAAGTACTGGACTATAGGCTCGCCCTCTATCACATCATGGGACAAATATAAACTCGGTGAAATGTGGGAGTACTAGGTATACCTCTGCCTACCCTTTCGGAGAATACAAGCGTGAGTGGGTATGTATGTATGTATGAATGGCACTGGACTGCGCTCGTCATCCTGAGATATAAGTTGTTCAGTCTCATAATACCCAGTAATTTCACTTTATTCAATGTCCTTCAAACATAACAGTGCTCAAAAACTCTTTCTAGGCGGCAGAAAAAGGCAAAGCAGTGGTACCAACACAGACGGTTTCACGCAAACAAGGGACCTACCACCTTATAAAATGCACATTTGGGCATATAGGCGTAAGCTTATATTAGGTTTGGTGGCAATCAATACTTAATGATAAATAATACAAACAATACTTAATGTATTAATACTTAATGTCAAGTAGAAATAAATATCAAAGAAACTAAGGTAGTGTTTTTACCGTGTGCCAATAATCTTAAAGTTTTATTTTAGCATTTTAGTTTTCAGAGTGGTAGAGCCATGAATGGGCTGACTCGTCCACGACCCGGACGAGTACCTCTGTCTCTGGCGTAAAGTAGCAGCTTGCTGCGTTTCGTACGGTGACATATCCGGCGGCTCAAATCGCCTACCCCTTCCCAATCCCTTTCTATAGGGTCGGTAACGCGCTCATGATTCTTCTAGTATTGTGGGCACATATGGTCGGTGGAGATCACTTACCATCAGGTGACCCACTGGCTCGTTTGCAGGCCTTTCCAAAAAATAAAATAAAAACATTGCATTTCAATAATCACATAAATAAAATTTTATCCGAACGCTCATATCGTAAATAATTAATCATTTTATTGCAACGAAAATAAATACACACACTACAATTAATAAAGAGCTTAACTTGCAAATTAACAATTTGTAAAGTTAACATCAATAATATCTCATTAAGACATCTCTCACTCAATTTATTTATGATACGCTTAATCCTTGCTTAATGAGTGTATTTAACATAAAACAATGTCCACAGTGGGACAGATAAACCGCTGTAGAATAGGAAGCGAGAGACTCTTCCGTACTGCAAATTTATTGGGTGTAATTTGCGACACTACTGTGGCTCGCTGCAATTCTGCTCTCGATTTGACTTCAAATACTACGCAACACAATTCAGTGGAAATAATTTGTAGCCCAAGTGGGTACTTATTTTCATTTTTATGTAAAGTGAATATTAATGTATGTTTTGGTAAGAATATTTTTATTTATTTATTATATTAGGAAAACTTACAACCATAACAACTATATCGTAATTTTATGCTAAAAAAAAAACTATCCCCGATGAGCCATCGCTGCTCACTCATTACACGAAACGCAAAAGTAAGGTGCCATTTCACATCAGTTTTCTGTGAAACCACTGAAATCTAAGTCTGAATCCGCCTCGGTCGAGCCGGCCCATGCTGTAAACTAGAATGAAGACAAAACTATCTACAGCGTAGCTCTGCCACATATATTAATTTTTGTTTTTACAGAAATAAATTATTACCCTTTTCTTTTTTTAACTTTTCTTATTTTATTTGAAGCAGTAATTTGTGGTACCTAGTTACTAGTTTGGTTAAATATATTTAAACAGCTTGTATTGAGATTGCCTGACCTGAGACTGCTAGCGCCATACATCTTTTATCTATTTTGATTATAACAACTGCATCGGTGGCGCAGTTGTAATACGTACGCGTTACCACTGAGGCTAACGTTGAGGTCAGGTAAAAGTGATATTGGGTTTTTCTATTACGAAAATGCTCAGTATCGACCTGGAGTCGGGAATTGTGCCCAGTATGGCGATAGGCTTAAACCACCACATCATGGGACGTAGATATGCTCGGTGAAATGTGGGTGTACTGTTTACACCTCTGCCTACCCATTGGGGGATAATAAGCGTGAGTGCATATGAATGGTTATAATAAGATTATTAAATTGTATATAACGACCATTTTAATTGCCATGTAGGGCCAATGAAAAGCGGTTTAGTTAACTACTCAGTTAGTGGAAAGGAATGTCTTCATCCACTAAAGTAAACAAACAAATTAACATGTCTAGGTTTTCGCATCATGGGTATTAAATTTCATTATTAAGATTAGAAATCCAGACGATTTTTGTTCAATTAATATGTGTGTCATAATATCTGAAACCTCCCTCATAGTGAATGATTATTCCTAAAATGGAAATACTAGAGCGAACAGAGCGACGCTGTGCAGTTCACAGTTAGGTTGGTATATCTATACGTCCCATATGTGACTCATTCAATGACGTACTATCTAAAGTTTTAATACTACATCCATGAACCCATGTTATACCAAAGATGGCAGATCAAAATTTTTATGTATTTATTGTACTCTTGCACCAGCTATAGTGCACAGAGTACCCAAGAATATTATCAGCAATAATAGATGATTATATTTCAAATCATAAGCCCAAACATCATACTAACATGCCAACAGGCCTGGCAATATAGGTCTGCGATGAAAACCAAACGATAGCGCAATGTAAATCTTTCGCAACGCCATCTATTGCTGAAAGTGAAACTACAGGGAAATGTATGAGGGAAATTGTCTGTCCTTAAAAATAAGGGCGTCATATTATTATTAATGTTAAATATCAAAAATATTTTTTTCACTATATAGGTAATATTATATTTACACTTAAAGAATATAAAAAAACAACAGTTTGCTGCTATTTTTCTCCCGGCACGTTCATGCGATTCAGTGCATGGTCTGGTATAGCAAAATAGACTGTATTTCAAACATAGTTGGGTTAATTTAGCTTTATCATTTATAGCATAACAATAAAGGGATATAATAACATTACAGTTCAAGCACACGCGAGTCTGTATTGACGGGGTCAATGTAAATTTTCCACTAATGTTAAAAATATCATAAGTTACATTTAAGCCATACCGTAAAACGTGTTTAAATTAACATTAAGGGTAACTTTAACAGTTTTTGGGGCTACTATTAATAAATCTACATAGCTCCTTCAGAGATAATGTTCATTCGCTTTTCGAACCTGGAGCTGTCTTAAAAAGCTTCAGGCAGTACGCTCAGATGAAACTAGACAAGTACTCGATAGCTGTCACTAGATTTTTTAAAAGAGACAATTGGGTACATCTGTGAAAAGATTAGACACAGAAGTGGACAGAAAGTCGTTCATAAACCAGGAACACATTTTAACTTAATATTATGTTTTTCAAATTTGTTGTTAATACTATGTTGTCTAAATTGATGGCAATGTTGCTCTAGGTAATTGTGATATCAATTGAATTGAATGAATATAATAATAATGAGTCTGATTGAGTACCTATGGGTAGTGGTGGTAGTGGTTTGGCTCCTGGGTCTCAGCATCGGAGAGTGTCATTTTTTATTTTGATGTATTTTTTGAATTATACGTATATATTAAAAAAAGTAAAAAAACACCTTTTTGAAAGAGTAAGACTGATTGAGTGCCTATTATAGACATTTGATATCTAGATATATAAAAATGAATGGCTAAATTTGTTGCTAAGCGCAAAACTCGAGAACGGCTGGACCGATTTTGATGTATTTTTTATGTGATTCCTTGGATGGTTAATATTTACAATTGGACCCGGTCGGTGGCGCTACAATCGTGTTCAAACTATCAATTATATGTTGCGGTTGTAACCGTGCGGGACAGCTAGTCTGTATATACATTTTGTTTCGAATCACGCCTGCATATCCTTTCACCCCGTTTTAAAATACAAGTACTTTCTGAATATAAGCATATTATCATCCAAAAAGGATCATATTATATATGAAAATTTTATGATGGCAGTAACCGTCACTACTTTATCAATCTATGTACCTATGTGTATAGTTAGCTCTGGCATTGTTAAACAGTATTTAGTTTGGATTTCTCTGACGTAAATCGTCATTCAACATGACCAGACCAAACTAAACACTGTGCTCAGCGCAATTTCAGAGTTATAACACATTGAATAGTGAAGGGAATCAAGCAACAATGAAGCATTGTTATCAAATATCATCTAGTTAATAAGGCGTACTGTTAAGATGCTGTAGGTACCTACTTAAACAGAAATATATCTTTTGAGTCAATCTTTAATTTTAGAATACAAAAAAACGTATCTATATTTGCATTTTTTCAGCACTTTCATCTAGACAATATTATTTATTTAATTTGTTAGTGTTTCGATATATATTGCCAGTAAATATTGTTAAAACTAAATTTATAAATAAATATGCTTCTTGAAGTGGTCTGAGCCCAGTTGTATGTGTAATAAGATGAAATTATGAATGAATTTAGTTTGATTTAATTAGAACTACTATTACTTATAAATAATTATTGGAGTGTAAGTGGGCCACCAACATCTTAGGCCCAAAGCCAACCTCACCTTCACGTGGTAACTCTGCTGATTAACGGACGAGGCAATGGCGAAAGTTGGTTCCCGTTGCGAGTTGTGGGGGTCAGACGTTAGGTCGCCCCGTAAAATACTAAATACCGTCAAATCTATGGCACGGCAAGGCGGAACCTGGCATTAAACCGGGATAACGGTAAGCAGCGAAATTTTTTTTTTTTATAAATCATTATATCGTATAACAACCAGTCCATAATTACATAATATAACTAAAGCTTAATCATTACAATAAAGACGCTTCTAACACGTCCCTTTACTGCGAGGTATTAAGCCATGTACACGTCGTAAAAAAATAAGTACTTGACGCCTTGCCTCGTAACCATAATAGTCCAGTCATCGCCAATTTACTTAGGAGCTTCTGATATTGTGTTATAACACGAGTGTTTCCCTGTCGAATTGTTACCAGTTATTGCGTAACGCTATTTCATAGGTGTTTTTTTCTTTATACGAGACGTTGTTTGTTCGGTTTGGTGGATGACAAATGGTATAAGAAATCTGTTGTATGAGTATTTTCTGAAATAACTCATATTTTCGCTAGTAAATCAGTGTCTCATATAGTAATAAATACAGTTCGAGTAAAAAAAGATTAGTCATTCTAGGACATGGATTTTCAAAATAGGAAATACTTGACGAAAAAAAACGGAGGGGGTTCTCAATTCGACGCGTTTTTTATACGTACTAATTTTATTCGAGAGAGTAGATCAAAATTGATAGGAAAGGGATTAAGAAAGGGAGAGAGAATATGGACTCCAGGATACCTCACTAACCGTACGAAGCGTAACAGCAAGTTGCTACTTCACGTCGGTTTTCTGTGAGACTGAAGTCACAATCCATTAATGCTGTAAACAAAACTGCCTATGGCGTGGCTCTATTACACAAAAATAAATTAGATTACTAAATAAATGCCTATGTTTTTATTTTGAGATAAAAAATAAGCACAATAAAACATATAAGTACAGGGATTAATTATTATTATACTACTAACACATTATCCACTTTTCATTTAAATAGATTTAACTTAAACGTTTAACGCGGTAGGTGAAATATTTAACAAGTAATTGTCACGGCAGTTACAACTTTTTAATTGCTTAAATTACACAACTCTGAAGTTATAAATATAGTCATCGAAATAGGGTAGTTGACAAATTTTTTATATTATTTAAATCATTAAGTTACGTTATCCAAAACTTTTTAAAATAATTGTATAAATCCGAACAAATTACAGTGTAAAATAGTTATTACGGTGTACACGTGCAAATGGGATGGTGTGACGTACCCACATTTCCTCATACCTATATGTAAAGTCATAATTGTGGGGTTCATTTCTGGACCAATTTTGATTATGTTCTAACAAAAGGGTTTCGTTTGCGTATTATTTTCTATTGCTTATAAACTAATATACATATATACTAGCTGTCCCGCGCGGTTTCACCCGCAACTACAGCAGCGCCACCTACCGTGCCCAATTGTGAATCTAAACCATCCAGGGCGCCACCCAAACGCATACAAAAAAAAAATATTCTTATCGGTCCAGCCGCTTAGGAGGAGTTCAGTCACTTACACACTTACAGTAGAATTATATAAATAGGAGGAATAAGATAGGAAACTACCCTATTAAAATTATATCTACCAATCGCCGCAGAAGGATGATAAAACCAGCATTTGATCTACATATTTTATTATAATAAAGCAAGTACAAGTTATATTTGAAACCGAAATTGTTTCATATTACTTGCTCATTCTCGAGACGAGTTGTAATTACTTGACAAAGTAAATTAAAATGAGATCAAAGACTCGCTGGCCAGCCTTTATATTAATTGTGTAAAATTATGAAAAATGTCAATTGTTCCATTCAGACACATATAATTAATTTTATCTTCTTAATAACAATTTCAATGACTTATCATTAATTATTTCTCTGCATGTTCTTTAAACAGGCTGATGCACATTATGTAAGAATATTGCAACATAAAAAAACGTAAAGTAGCAGCTTGCTGTTGCGTTTCGTACGGTGAGTGAGATATCCGGAGGCCCAAATCCCCCCCCCCCTTCCCAATCCCTTAATTATCCCTTTCCTTTAAAGTCGGCAACGCGCCCATAATTCTTTTGGTATTGTTGGCGTACATGGGCGGTGGACATCACTTACCATCAGGTGACCCACTTGCTCGTTTCCCAACCTATGACATTAATAAAAAACATTTTTAGACGACGACGAAAAGGAGGATTTAGATGATTATTTTATTTATTCGTTAAGGTTTAGTTTTATGGTGGTTCCATATATATTTGATGACATAGTTACCTAGAGTAGAATTTGTGGCCCATATGTCGACGGCTCACCACGCTATCACATAATGCGACTGCAGTACGCTCGGCGAACCGTGGTTACACTAGTTACATCTTCTACCTACCACTTCGGGCATATAGGCGTGATCTTATACATACATGCATACGGACTCGCGCATAAGCTCCGAAGAGGTATGCAGAGGTGTAACCAGTAAGTACACCCATATTTCGCCGAACTTATTTCCGTGATGTGATACAATACAATATACAACACATACGGATACAATACACAATTCCATACTAAGTATTACGTGATAGAAAAAGCCAATATCAATTTTACCCGACCCGGGCATCGAACCCGAGACCTCAGCACAGCAGTTGTACCGCGTACGCATTACAACGGCGCCACCGAGGCAGTGAGGCGTGAGCTCATTATACTCGTATGTCTATAAAATATTATAGTTAATTATAGCTTTGTTAGTTTTAGCCAACACAATACAGACAGAATATTGATAGAAGAATAGAAAGGAAACTACTTACTGACTTATCATCGCCCAACCCAAAAGTTATGAATAATAAATACGCACACACACCTGTAATCCCCAAAGGGGTAGGCAGAGGTGTAACCAGTACATCCACATTTCACCGAGCGTATCTCCGTACCATGATGTGATAGGGGGCGAGTCTATCGCCATACCGGGCGCAATTCCAGACTCCGGGCTGATCTGATCATTTCGTAATAGAAAAACCCAATATGACTTTTCCCGACCCGGGAATCGAACCCGAGACCTCAGCGGCAGCTTCAGTCGTAACCCGTACGCATTACAACTACGCCACCGAGGCAGTCAAGTTATGAATAGTAATTGAAAATGTTAGGAGGGTATTGATTTTAAGGAGAGAATATACGTTGCAAAGATTGTATAGAAAATAATCGTTTCTTTATCCAATTTACTTTACGCAGGTCCCGCAGGATGCCGAGAGACAAATATTTATAGTATAATATATATACCACAAAAAATGGAAAGTAAAACGAACTAGAAAAAACGGGTGCCGCAAATCAAATAACGAGTTGAGAAAACTAAATAAATTGACATTAATTTAGATAACCTACTTAGAGTAAATACGCCGAAGGGAATTGTAATGATTGATACCGACAATTCTGCTTTGTACGCCACGCCACAACTCTACACTTTGAACTTTGTAGAGCATAAATAACCGGGCTGGGAAACGAGGCCCAAGCCTCCTTTGAGGTGCCCTGGGGCTAGCTGTTCCCCTATTTTTCATCCGACTACAGGGAATCCAGAAAGGAAATGTTATGATTTGTAAATAATTTCATTCTTTTTTCGGGAATACTTTATCAATTTAAATCTGCCGGTAACATGAACAGTTTCTTTAGAACGTGTACGTTTATAATAATTCTTTTTTGAGACAAAGAATTTACTGGAAATTAGGGCAGTATATTATTTTATTAATCTTAATCTTAATATTGATATTGTTTCAATCCCTGAAGGGACATCCAGCACGGGATGGTGTTTTCGTCCCATTATGTGATAAAGGACGAGTTTATTGCCATATTAAACATATATTCAATAGTGCGCCAAATTACTGAATTGTAAATGTATATACGCGGTATAACACGCCTGTAATCCCCGAAGCGGTAGGCAGATGTGTAACCAGTGATCCCACATTTTTCCGAGCTTATTACGCGCGTCGCGGTCTCTTGTCTCGGTCGCGTAGTTCAAAACGTACCTTAAGACAATGCTTGATTACCAATATTCATGGGTATATTTTTTTACACGTAAGTATACCGCAAGTGCGGAGCTGCATTGTATGAAAATAGAAGCATATTCATAGAACAGTAGCGAGCGCTTAAACGGGGTAAAGATTTTCGTAAATGGAGGCCGCCGGAGAAAGGAGTTTAAAAGGGTCACCAATATCTTAGGCCGAAAGCCAACCTCACCTGCACTCAGGTTGGCTTTTTCGCACTTTCAACTCTGTTGATTAACGGACGAGGCAATGGCGAAACTTGGTTTCTATTGCAGGTTGTGGAGTTTAGTGGGTTGCCCCATATAAGTTATACGGAATCCACCGTCAATTCATTATGGGAAGGCGGAACTTGGCATCGAACCGGGATAACGCTAGGCAGAAGAACGACGGCCTCCGTGGCGCAGGAGCGAATAGCCGGCTGTGAAGCGAGAAACCACGGGTTCGATTTCGAGTCATATGTTTGTGTAATCCACAAATATATGTTTTGGGTCTGAATGTTTTCTCCTCAGAGGTGTTAACGTCGTAAAAACTACAAGCCAAGCCTTTCTGTAGATTCTGTAATATGTGTTAAAAAGCATGTTACACCGACCCCACTGCGAGTGGGATAAGGAAAGGTAGAAGAAAAACGCCAAACAGAAAAAGGACGTGATAGCGAGACTATCACCATTTCGAGCACAAATTCCAATTCCGAGCACCTCATGTTTGATTATTTGCATCGAAAACTCAAATACAAATGTTATTGTTCATTCTGGAATTTGAACCTCATCGGTAGCTCAGCTAAGTACGCTACCACTACACCAATGAGGCGATTTATTATAAAATAAATCGGCTTAATATTGACTCACATTTATTACCATAGAATTTAAAACCACAAATAAATAATGATGAGTAAACAACGCCAGTAATTACATTAAGTTTAACGATATATTTAAAAGATGAAGCCATAGATAAAGAGTAATTGACCTGGAAGCCTGTAGCCGATACTCGGCCGTAAAATTATCCCTACTGCCAAAACCTTAAGCAATTTCTTAGGCCTGACTCGTAAAACAGTTGCAGAACAATTGAGACAACTCTATACAGAGAATGAACAAATAAAATGTTTGGAATAAACTTGAAACTCTTTAATACGATCGATTATGTTTTAATTATTATGCTTTATTTAGAATATTAAAATGTTTAATTATGAATTTTCACCCATGCCGCTAGTTACAGTGCCTGTACAAAATTTTGCGAGTTACTCAATAGCTGTCATGTTATCCTTATATCTGAAAATATGTATGTAAATTCGCATAACGCTCCTAGTGGATTATATTGGAAAAGTATCAGTTTCATACATTTCTAGTATACGAATGACGTGACAGCTATTCAAAGACTACGGCTATAGAACTTGCAGCAATTGATAGCTTCAAGAACGCAATAAAATTCACAGTACCCAGTATTTAGTATAGTACGAGATTTTCTATAGGACATCATACATAATATGAATAGCGCCCGAACAGCGCCCCTAGCAGATTGTTTTAGAAACGTATTAACTTCATAGATATTTCTCATATACCTACGCATGACATAACAGGTATAAAAAAAAACTCACTTAAGGACACTGGATTAACACTGATATCCTACTAGTATTATAATTAGGTAGATGTAAAAATTTGGATGTTTACGAGTTTGAGAATGTGAATGATTGTGAGTTTGGAAATTTGGATGTTTGTAAATAAATCACGGCTAAACGGTTTTATATGGCAGACTTCACATATTTTCGAAATTATTATGGAAAACTGCAGGTATGGTTTGCTCACGATGTGTCCTTCACCGTTAAAGTAAGCGATAATTAATATACATGACAGCCTCCGTGACGCAGTCAGCGAGTAGCCGACTGCGAAGGAGAGGCCGTAGGTTCGATTCGCACACCAAGACAAATGTTTATGTGATCCACAAATGTTTGTTTCGGGTCTGGGTGTTGTGGGACCACCAGTCCCTCTTAGTTCCTGTAACTTACAGGTTAAACGTGGTGTGGGATCAGGACTATTTGTGTGACTGTTGGATGTATATATCTATCCATATTGCTGCGTATGTAACTTGTAAAAAGTCAGAGATGCATGTTCTTGGGGCTAGTTTCGAACCTACGACTTTCGTCTCGACAGTCTGTACTACTCCCCGCTGAGCTATCGCTGTTTTATGATGCAGCGTCTATTAAATGTAATCTATATAAGTTAAATATAAGTAATATACAGAATAAGCCCACCGTTCAAGAGAAATTAATATAAGCGATATACAGAATAAGCCCGCCGTTCAAGAGAAATTAATATAAGTGATATACAGAATAAGCTCGCCGTTCAAGAGAAATTAATATAAGTGGTATACAGAATAAGCCCGCCCGCCGTTCAAGAGAAATTAATGCCATTACGTAAAAGGATGTTTGGTTCATTCTTGAAATGTCACTTGTTAGCAATCCGTTCGCAGTAACGTTCTATCGTTTGCGGTGAAAATAAGTCGATATGGCGTATATAGTGAATTTCTCCCTTCTTATATCTGTGCTATTTTACGAAATTTTATTGGTGAGTAGCTATTCCTCCATACTAAACCATGGATATAGGGGTCGAAGTTATGGATAGAGTTGAAGTCAATTTATATTGGGTGGAGACAAATATTATTATATGTTCGATGTGATCGGTGTAATATCTCGTCCTTCCTTTTGTATGAAATTGTATGGAAACGGTTGCTCATTCGCGTACCTCAAAACGTATACGCGGTGTGGTCTCTTTTCTCAGTCGGGACACAAAAAGTTCACAGAATATCGATACTAGCAATAAAAAATAATGTGTTGTGAATGTAGATCTATACATACACACGACATACATTGCACACGCACTCACGCATGTAATCCCCGAAAGGGTAGGCAGAGGTGTAACCAGTACAGCTACATTTCGCTGAGCTTATCTCCGTCCGTCAGGCTGAAAGAATTCTGGCGACCGTCGAGACGAAAGGTTTTTCGACGGTCGGACGGTTTATTATATATTAACTGCACTGTACTTATCAGGTCCAATGTAGTCACTATGTCATGCCAGTATAAAAGAAAATGTAAAATGGTCAGATTTTATTTTAATCTAATTGTACTGGAAATTGATTCCATTGTGTGATATTACAATGAAGCAATTATACGGATTGTCTGTTCTTCTTCCACGTGCCCTCATCCTGCTCACGGTGGAGTCGGCGCAACGTTTATTAAATATATGTAAATATAGGTCGCTGCCTACCCCTTAGGAAAACAGGCGTGAGTCTTTGTATGTATGTATGTAAATATAATGGTCTTTTGCATATTTTTTTTCGTGATTGTACCTCATATGTTCTATAGAATTAATTGACCAGTGAGTTGATGGTAACACATATGCCCTTATAAGATGTAGATAAGTTTTCTTACGATATAGACGAGGATATAATGGGAAATCGAGATTTGCGAGGCCGCGTCAAACGAATATTTTTTCAAACTGTACGATGCGGTTTGTAAACAAGAGTTTGCAGTTATATTCTCGTCTATATCATGAAATAAACTGCCCCCATATAAATGGGCTTAAGTCGTCATAGGTTTTTCATACTAAGCTATATAAATCAAAAGTTTAAGGGCAATCGGCTGCGACTACTCATAGATCACGATAGAAAACTAGCCGGTATGAAAAGGTGGTTAAGGAACTTGATGTGTTGGTACCACTTGACTCTGACGCTCGCTGGACTGCTGCCGTGGCATGCTTTTTTCATCACGTACTCGTACCTAAGGCCCGTATTCACAAACAATACTAGTAGTAATATTAAAATAATACTTAAAAATTCTGGACTATAACTTAATAAATTATTGCAGACTATATATTTAATATATAAATATATTTAAGGATATTTATAATTATATCTGGATTTTCATGAAAATTTCGTAAATATAACTAACAATAAACAGTTCTTTGACAGCCTCCGTGGCGCAGCCGGCGAACAGCCGGTTGCGAAGCGAGAGACCGTGGGTTCGATTCCCGCACTGAGACAAATGATTGTGTGATGAACAAAAATTTGTTTCGGGTCTGGGTGTTGTGGGACCGCAAGCCCCTCATAGTTCCTGATACCCACGATACAGGTTAACCTAGTATGGGATCAGGACTATGTGTGTGACTGTTGGATGTATTTATTATTATTATTTATTTCTAGGCAAATTCCACAACATACGACAAGAAAACTTTAGACGGAATGATTCTCAAGACTCTATGGACTAAAGTGTACACAGGTTATGATCCTAAAGTAAAGGAGCAGGCCATTAACACGTTAAGAAAAACTGGCGACTATGACAAATTAATACATCACCTACTAAAAGTGAAGAAAGAGAAAGTTCAACGAATACTTAATTTGTTAGCCGAAATCATTGTTGCGTATGTGAACTAGCTATTTGATTAAAATAATATTTTATATATTCTTTTAATTACCGTGAATGTACATTAAGGTATCAACCATCAAATAAGAGGTATTCTCTTTTAAACGCGTAACAGTTCTGAGCATAGCGCTGATGTGATATTTACTTAAAATTCTCCATGGATAGCGATCACATGAAAGTATGTAAAACTGTTTCTAAAATGTGACTTCAAAGTGACCATTCCGTTAATAAAATGCTTTCATACACCAAATATATAGGACATGATCTTGCAAAAAAGGAAATTATAAGACACATCAAAAATACATACAGAAAAGAGATTGAACATTAACATTTTTAAACCAGATACATCTCAAAGATTTATTGAATACTAAAATAAAAAAAAACAAAATATGAAACGTCATACCAAAGATACTTTCCACCAGCTTTTCACCATTAAAATTGGACAGATCGTAAAACATGTGCAATAACGTGCAGTTTTATAAAGTACTTAGTGATGTCCCGCCGCGCCTTAAGCTCACCGTCACCAGTGTATCAGTTAGCGAAACTTATATGTAGCAACTAGTTTTAGATTGCGACTTCACCCACGTGAATGTCTTTTTCTTACTGAAATCATTGTATTATGATGAAAAAGAGCATAATATAACACTCAGGGATATGGAGCTATCTATTGGAAAAATATTTTTTAGAATAGGATTAGTAGTTTCAGAGATTATCCCCACAAACAGATTCACAAAGACACAAACTTGTAATAAATTTTACCTCTTTAAATTATTGGTGTAGACTGCAAATGTGCCCCTTCGTCCACTCATGAGGATCGTACATAATAATTTTGTAATGTTGGCATAAATTGAGCTGCTCTTATTCAAAATAAGTAGATTGTAGTAATGTTGTGTAAATATTGTAAATCAGTTTTGAAGAGAGCAACGTTGGAGTTTCCTGTCCGTTCTTCCCTAGTGAACAGCATTCCAAACTGGTAGAAGAGTTAAAATTTGACTGTATTTATATGATGTATAACATTTTATATTTTTATTTGATTTGACTGGGATGCGCTACTTGAATCCACTGGGGGATTTACGTAGGTGTTTTGCCACACTGATCGGAAAGTGTGTTTGAAACGTTGTTGGAAACTATGCCAAATTAAGCAAAATAATTGTCAATATAATACCTGTGTTGTAACGGTTGTTGGACGTTCGTATCAAAATAGTATTTATTGTAAACCTTCCACCATGAAATCGTCTCATTGAAACCACGGAGAGAAAGCAGTGTATACATACATACATACATAGACTCACGCCTGTTTCCCACAGGGGTAGGCAGAGACAACGGTAAGCAGTGTATGTATTTGAGTAAATCAATATTTCATTAACAATAAAATCTATTTATCTATATAATTGGTGCACGACCCGAAATAAGAGATCTGTTAAATTTTGGTCGAAAGACCACTCCATTTCACCTTTCCTTTCATTTCATTTCATTCACCCTATGGTATTTTATAAAAATAAGTGAATGAAATTTATATAATTCAAAACGCAATAGATGTGCACAAAATAAATTTTTAATATGTATTTTTTTCCATTAAGCCATTAGACAGGTAAAATAAAGTAAACAGACAAACATGAAATACATATCGAGGCAATACTAGTCATAAATAAACCTCAAGGTGACCAGAGACATTGCATCATAATTTTTTAAGTTGAACTTGCATTGAAATAAGTGTCTATAAAAGTTAATTTAACTATTTTTATGAAGACTGCATAGACAAAATAGTATTCTTCTTCTTGAATGGTTAATACGGGTTAATAGCGATTAATAGTTAACCTAGTTTCAAAATTTTCAAGCCGCCCAAAAGGCCTCAGACTTGTCAATAAAAATAAAATATTTGAAGATAACAATCAAAGCCAACCTTCTTATTATAATGTATTTATAATCATTAACCATTAATCACCATCAAACGGTGAAGGAAACGTCGTGAGGAAAAATGCATACCTGAGAAATTCTCCATAAGAATTTCGAAGGTATGTGAAGTCTGACAACCTGCATTAGGCCAGCATGGTGGACTAAGGTGTAACCCCTCTCATTCAGTAGAGGAGGCTCGTGACATGTATAATACAGAACTAGTATTATTAACCATCAATCTTAATAATTCTGCTCTAAAAGTTGAAAAAGAAAAATAATCTTTTAGTTCAAAAATGACTGACTGTGCTCGGGTAAGTGCAGTGTAGTCCAAAAACGACAACAGCTAACGAGGTGAAGCTCTCTCGTCATTCGTCATCGTTAAGCCACTCTAAACAACTAACTGTCCACGTCTAGCTCTAACGGATCCAGCGTAATAGAAAAAATATCAATATATAGGTAGTTAGGAATTATAATAGATAGATAGTTTTCTATAGCAATTTATTTTACGAATACTGTAATTTACTGACTGCCTCGATGGCGCAGCTGTACGCGGTAAGACTGCTGTGCTGAGGTCTTGGGTTCCATCCCCGGGTCGGGTAAAAGTGATATTGAGATTTTCTATTCCGAAATGCTCAGTATTAGCCTGGAGTCTCGAATTGTACCCGGTTTGGCGATAGGCTCGCCTTTATCACATCATGGGACCGAAATAATCAACGAAATGAGTTCCTAAGGGAGTGAAATATAGAATGAAAGTTGCTTTCGTCATTTATGCATAGATTTTGACAATTCTTTCACTAAAAATAGTTAGTATAGATTTTGTCATTTGGAACTAATTGTTATAATACTCATCTCACTTAAAAAAGAACTCGCCTGGTGATATTAATTAAAATTAAATAATTTATTGAAATCACGTCCCACAATTAATCCCTCTGTTGAGCACTTTTTGATCCATACCAATACTATAAATGCGAAAGTATCTCTGTCTGTCTGTTACGTTTCCGCGGCTAAACAGCTTAACCAGATTTTAGAATTTGGTAAGGAGATAGGTTAAATCCTTGGGGAAGGACATTGGGTACTTTCCGTCCCGGAAAAATAAATTTTATCCGGACGGAGCCCGGTGCAAAAGCTAGTAGTTTATAAACCATTACTTATATTTCAACAACAACATAATTTCAATTTCTTATTTATCCTTAATCGATGGCATTAGAACCGTTCCTACAAAGCGAAATCAGTAAATTTCTTAGAAGCATCGCCCAAATCTGATATAATGGCTACCGTCTAATATGATCCCTGGATTCAGCCTGAAGTGGTCCATAATTCTCTAGAGTAGATATCATATATAATAACAATATCGTGATGTTAATATACTAAGGTTACTCGTGTATTAGATGTTGGATATAATGGATATAGTGACCTGACACCTTAATCGGATGTAATTCTGTGTACATAACAATTGCATAGCATTGGTGGCAGGTTACGCTGTTTACTACTTGTTAAATAGTTAGAAGGTACATTTACTTATTCCCCTAGGATTGTAGTATCTGAAGATTGAAATAAAACTAGTTTATACGGATTTTATCGCAGTTTAATTTTATTTTAGTCCTGACAAAAGCATTTCAGCCTTCGTGGTTTTCGTGGTCGTATAAACTAGTTTTATTTCAATGTACACTATTCGCGTACATATAAGAAATCACTATATTTAAAGATTTCTTATTTTTTTATGGCATTATATGATATTGTATTTCCCAGTAAGAAATCATCGATACGCGATCAATTTAGTATCAACAATGGCACACGCTTCGACGGTATTAAGCATTGATACACAAAGTGTTTACGAAATGTAATTAAAGAACTTAGTTCAATAAGTAGTACGACAAAACATTTTCCTATAGAAAATTGGGTAATAAATATATTTAACTAATGCGGATTTATTCAATTTGTATTCATAACCTTACTTGGACCAGATTTTGGCCTCATATTTTTGGTATTTGCGTTACCTTCACAAAGACTATGTTTTTGCCAAAAATCTCATAATCCAAACCTTTATCTTGATATCACAATGTTAAACGTTAGAGAATTAGGTTCCGGGAAAGAAGTAGCCTATGTCCTAGTCCAATTCATTGTCTACCTGTGTTTCAAATTTCATCCAAAACCATTTAGCAAATTAGAATAACAAACATCCAAATTCACAAACTCAAAAACTTTCCCATTTTTAATAGTTATGTTAGATAACAACTCTACAAATCATCAGTTGTCTTAAGGACAAAGCTGACGAATTTTACAAATGCAAATAACCCAAATTTTATGAACGCATTGGTCTATCAATAGTTGAAATATCTGCGAAAAAATATGTAAAGCGATAACGCATGTATTTGAAAAAAATCTGACGTATGATGGGAACTCCAACACCTTCATAACACGGTTCGTAGGCACTTGCCAACCAGTAGAGAGGTCTCAAGTGGCGGACAGAGCGTTCACCACTGAATAAATGTGCATGCGTTTCCCGTCCAGATGCTAAAAGTGACTCTGTGAAGGTGGATAATATATGTATGTATGCTACACGCTTTTGTTTATCTTATACCATATTTCCCCGGGGAGAGTGGACAAAGTCTCTCGAATATATATCAGAGAAACGATGTGAGGATGCGACGAAGGCGACGTGGTTTCAATTTGGGACACGATATTTTCAAGATCTATGGGAGATTGCCTTAAATTAGAGTACCATGGCCTAAAGTTCAACCACTGTAGTATTCGCAGCAGGTTCCTACAGTTTTATAAACCGATGAATCACTTTTATGTACTACTAGCTTTCTCTCGCGGCTTCAACCGCGTGAACAGCCTTTTCCGGGATAAAAAGCCGTATATAAAGGGCTATAACCGTCTTCAGGGTCCCATTTATCTCTGTACCAAAATTCATTAAAATCGTCTCAGCGATTTAGGTGCGAAAGCGTAACAAATAAATAAACAAACCCACTTTTAGATTTATAATATTAGTTAGTTCTATGAAAGCAAGATTAAAACGCGAGATTGTAGGTAGCATAATATAATAATTTCCGCTTATTATGTATTTTACTCGAAGCAAAGAAACAACATAACATTTTACAAGCCGATACCTATGTCCCCGCAGCAGTAGGCAGAGGTGCAAAATTGCACCCACATTTCGCCGAGTTTATCTTCGTACCATGATGTGATAGGGTCGAGTGTATCGCCATACCAGACAATTCATGTGTGATTTGTCGAAACGAAAGCCTATACACCTATGATCACCCGATAAAGGAAATTCATCAAGAACCTCACGTTTCTCAGCTTTAGTACGCTGCCACTAGTGCATGAGGCGACCACAAAGACACAGAATACAAGATTAGATTAGATTATAGAGAAATTAAACTGTATTTAATCCATCTAAGACTGTTAGATTTTTTTTGTTATTAGTTAATTAAAGACTGGTATCCTCAATGAAACGGATTAATCAAAAAAATAGTTTTGCTTTCAGATTAAAAGTTTTGATTTTGTAAGTGGTCTAAACCAGCCACCGGTATTACCGTACGTAGAAATTACCATGAGCCTAAGCAGTAAGCACAGTTGCATAATTCCGTGCCTTTTGCACCTAGTTTCTACCGAGTTGAAGGTGTAATCCAGAAACATTTACAAACATACTGTGTTGGGTTTCTAACAAAGTAAACCGCTTTCTTTAAAGAAAGTCATTTAAATGAAGACATACAAATTAGATATTTTTTGTTCTTCAGTCTAACTTTTTTTAAATATCGATTTGAATTTTTTCTTTGTGAATACACACTTAGTAGTGTCATTTTACCCTTACAGATAGAGCTTTACTCAATATTTCTTTTGTTACATGCAGCGCTCACTTCTCGTTATTTGTTTCTCGTTTATAAATGAAAAGTAAACAAATACAATGTCCAATTTAGAAGAGGTTCATATTAGTATATTATTTATTTTCATCTTTTTTATCATTCATATTCAAAAATTATTAATATGATATGCGATTACTTTAATTGAAATTATGGATGCTATATTCTTTTCATATTGAATATAATTAGTACAACATTATTTCTGCCGCCACACAGCAGTGTGTAAGGTCTGTTCTTTCGTTTTGAAGGACATTGTAGACAGTGAAATTACTGAGCATCATCAGTCTCATAACTTAATATCTTATGTCTCCAGCGCAGTGCTTTCTTATTAAAAATTCTGTGTGGTGTTGCACACATAGTGTTTTGACCCTTCATCGAAATACGAGTTTTGTGTGGTAGGTATCAGGAACTATGAAAGACTTTCGTTCTCACAACACCCACACCCGAAACAAATATTTGTGAATCACACAAATATTGTTCTCGATGCGTGAAACGAACCCGCGACATATTATTTCACAACCAGCTACTCACACACTGCGCCACATACATAAAGCACGCCTGTTTGCCATAATTGGACGTTTAGTTTTACACGTCCAAATATAAATTAAGAATAATGATACTAGCCCTGTATTATATACGACTCACTGCGGAGCACGGGTCTCCTTTCTTATGTGAGGCGTTATACTTTAATCCATCACGCTGACTTAATGCAACCCGCATTACTTCGTAGACTTCACATACCATCAAAATTCTTATCTAGAATCTTCAGGTATGCAGGTTTCCTTACGATGTGTTATAACACATTTATTAGTATATACTATAGTCCTACCTATCGATCTAATGCATGGACTTGCTGGTGAAATTCAATATAATTTACCTATCCAATTCAAGTATACTATTCACCCTGTATCTTCTCTCGGCTGGGTATAGGCATCCTCCAATTAATGCCAATTCAAACGGTCTTATGCGAGATGCATCCAGTGTATACATCGGTCAGTCCATCGGGCTGGTGGTCTACCACGAGGTCTTCGCTCTCCTTTTAGGTACCATTCTTCATTCAATTCAAGTATACCAGATATATTTTATTTATATAATAATAGATAAGAAGAATAAAGCTGAATCGTGAGTATATGTACCGGAAGATGACGATGACCCGGGAAGCAGTCCTAAATCTTATTATCCCATACAAATGCCCCTTAATTTCCCAACGAACCTTACAAACTAGGAGACAAATTGCTCATAACTATTTCAAATAGTTTACTAAAGTCGTTGTTGTACGTAAACCTATTTGAAAGGCTACAATACGAGCGTCGAAGAAACATTGAAACTAAAAACTGTCTGTGGCGGAATTAATCACAATTTGATGAATTTTCACGATGAGCTTGTTTGTTTGGCATTCAGAATTTACTGGAATCAGAAGTGGGAATAAACAATTTAAATGAATGTCGTAGTAAGGATACACTTTGAAATTGTACTAAATAAGTTGTTTCTCTTTAATATTATTTTTTATTGCATGTACTTTTTTGCATAGATGTTTCTAATATTTTTTTATATATCTCAATAACGAGACGGCGTCAGACGATGACAGGTTGCTCGTATGATGGGAAGTACCACACCTGCCCATAAACAATAACAACACCACTCAGAACTTTGAATTACAAAGCACTGCGTGGCGCTGCACTGCACTCATCATTCCGAGACATTAGATGTTAAGTCGCATGATGCCCTAACTTGTACTGGCTTCAATGTCATTCAAACTGATGCACAACAAAGCTTAGACACTATTGCTTGGCAGCAGAAACAGACAAACCTTTTACCAAAAATAGAAAATTAATTACTTCCGCTTCATCATATCATCGATTTTACTAGTTACAGGTTCATTCAATTATGATGAAGAATTTATGATGTGTCCATTATTGAATGGGTATAATACCACCGAGAGGAATTCCATAAGCAAGCGACAATCAGTTAACCCATCGATATTGAGCTTCGTCGAATTGATTAACAGCTCTTTGGCTAGGGGCTTCACGAATAATTTGCGAGAACGTAATCGTATCAAATTTTCAAAAAATTGTTTGAAACTTCATACAAACATTCTCGATTCGAATAGTTATTCGTAAGTTGTTTGCGCTCGCCCCTCAGATCACTCGCTTGGCTATGCCTTCCAGCAATAATATGTCGATTATAAAAAATAGTTATGAATTTTTCTCATGGTGAATTATTTTAAAATAATTCCTTATTTAGTGTTCCCTATAAATTGTACGGTGACAGAGATATGTGTTGTGCATGCGCCGAACAGTCATTACACTTAAGCTACACTAGCCGCTGCTAAAATATCTTACAGCGATTCCAAGTAGACAGCTATGAACATTTTTAGAGTTTTATTTTTTTTACTTTTAGTGTATTTTTCTACGTGGTCTCCCATGGATAAAACACCGTAATATAATGATAATACATATATTCAATAAATACTAAGCAACATTACATTTAAGTGTAGTAAGTCTTTGAATGGAGTATACGGGCGAATCAATAAACATAACATTAATCTAAAATATTTTTAAAATGGAAGGCATACAGTATAGACTGCAGGGCATAAACTGAGAAATTACGAGGTGTTTATTTAAATAAAATACAATAAATAGGATGGAAGGACTACGCATTATGTATTTAAATAACGAGCTCTCGTTTCTACGTAGAATGGTACGAGTAATGGCACAGAAAAGTTCTAAGTAATGCTATAAACAACTGCAGTTTGGCAATAGCGGGACGCTGATAGCAGCAATTATGAAAACAATGTTAAAGTTCTTAAGCACCTACGTCGAACCAACTGCATTTAGTCAATTGCGGTGTAGTTCATACAATTAATGTGACTTGGAGTCACATGTTACGATATTTGTATTATTATGTTAAATTGTCTCGCCGTTTGTTATTACACGGCAATAAATAACTTACATATTTTAAAGTACAACTAATAATGAAAAACCATGTTTTGAGATACGCGACCGAGACAGCGAGACGGCGCCGCATAATGTGAGTCAGGCGATAGCGAGAAGTCTTTGTATGAAACTGCATGGAAAGGGTCGCTAAGTAGGTAGTAGTACACTTTTCATTGTTTTTATAAAAAAAAAACACACGAACCTTCTCTAGCATGCGCACAATAACACACCAAAGATTTATCACAATCAGGTGATCCATTTATACAGGTGAACCAACATACATTAATTTTTATATATAAAGGGAGAAGGAGATATAGGAAAGAAGAAGATGTCAGAGCACTGATTATTCAAGATGACTTATTAAATAGTAAAATAAATAAGAATAATTACTTACCTAATGACATGTTGCCGGGATTAAAATCATCTGAAACAATAAATCATAAATTAGTAAAATAAGAGGTACCTAACATATAGAGGCAAATACGAGGTTTACAAGGTTGTAGGTCTCTCGTATGTGAGTGGCCTTCTGGGTTGGTACTACCGCTTTGTCTATTTCTACCGCCAAGCAGCAGTGTGTAAGCACTGATGTATTTCGGTTTGAAGGACATTGAAGCCAGTAAAATTACTGGGAATTATGAGACTTAACATCTTATGTTTCGGGGTGACGAGCGCCGTCCAATGCCATGTAGTGTTTTGTAATTCTAAGTTCTGTGTGGAGTTGCTTTTGTTTATGGGCAGGCGTGACGCTTACCATCGGGCGGGCGACCTGCTCGTTTCGTCACTCAAGTTAATAAAAATAAATAAAGGAAACTGACATTATTTGAGTTTTATGAACAGATTCTCGGGTACTATTTTTTATTACTTTTCGTACCACAGATTTGATGGTACTTATATTAATAATATTAACTCTGCATTATACACATGCCACTGCTGGGACGGGCCACCTCTACTGAATGAGAGGGGATATAACTTTAGCGAAATCTAATTTGTAAATTGAAATCCATTCAAATTTATTACACGTCATACCTAAATAAATTTTATAACTCAAGGTAAAGTATCAAATGAAGAAAGGCCTTTCTACAATATAACTGTCTTTATTTTTTGGATTTGATTTGGTTCGATTCCATTTTATCTGGACTGCTCAAAATTATCGTTTCTTTGAGTATTCCACCGTGTTTATTACCAAACTTTAATAAAACCGGCCTTAAAGAAACTAATATCGGTTCACTGGCACGACAATCCTAAATCGAGTTTAACCCACTTAACCAGTAAATGAAAAATTTTACATGAGTAAATAAGTTTAGTGGTAAATCTAGATTTGGGATTGTCGTGCAGGTCGGCCATAATGATTCAATTTGAGCTCATGATACGCATTTACTTTTGTTTAAACAGGGACTACCCTGTTTAATTACTAGCGAGCGGGTATTTCGCCACACGTACGCTGATCGCTAAATATTCGGGTAAAAAATATGTATAAGATAATGAATTCAATGAATATTAGTAAACTGACTGCGCAGTGCATAAAAATTGCACCACTAAGTTACGGTCAATTCACCGTAACTCAATATTCGTTTATCTCGTTTACTCTTAACTAGAACCCCTCTCCAGCACCCTGTCTGTCAGCTGCCAAACTCCAGCGTTATGTGGCGTAATTTTACTTCTAAACAGCCCGTCTTGTATAGGTACATTGCAGTCTTTGGTATCCCAGGTCCCAACAACAAACTTTCCCGTTGACTTGAATTCTTTTGGTTTCAAACGGAATCTTCTGTTTGTTTAGTTGGTTGGTGTTTGTATACCGGTCGAGTAGTGTTTATTTTGTAGTGTCGCGCGTCGGAAGCATAAAGGAAACTATTCGGTTCTTAAACATCTCGGGATCAACGATTATCAACGAGGAAATAGTCTTCACGATTATGCTTTCTTACATTTTGTAAATACAAAATTGTATTTATTTTATTTTAATAAGTAAGACGGTAAGTAATTTTCTTTTCTTGCAAAGTGTACTATTTTCTAGTAATTTAAAATATGTATGAAATTATATAGCAAGTACCCTATATGAACGAAATGTTGGAAATAAATATGAAAGAAAATTAGAAAGAACAATAAAATTAAACATTAAATACAAGGTGGTAGGTCCCTAGTATGCGAGAGGCCGGCTGGGTTGGTACCACCGCTTTGTCTTTTTCTGCCGCCAAGCAACAGTGTGTAAGCACTGTTGTGTTCCGGTTTGAAGGACATTGATGCTAGTGAAATTACTGGACATTATAAGACTTAACACATTATGTGTCGGGGTGACGAGCGCAGTCCAGTGTCATGCAGTGCTTTGTTATTTAAAGTTATGTGTGGCGTTGCTTCTGTTTATGAGTAGGCGTGGCGCTTACCATCAGGCGAGCGAACTGCTCGTTCCGTCAACAACCAAATAAAGAAAACATAATTTATAAAATATTTCTATCTATACTTTTTATTTATTCTGGAACACGGATTGTGAAAAGAACTGGCACTTCCTGGTTTTTATACAAACGCTATAGGTATTTTATGTATACATATGAATATTTATATTGTATATTTTTTACTTGTATCTATGTGTTATCTTTTCAATTCAATCAGCACAGCAGAGTGATTAAACTGATGATTATTCAAAAGCGAAATGAACGTGATGATGTGAATTTTACGTTAGGCAGCGGCTTGGCTGTGCTCTGGCATTGCTGAGGTCCATGGGCGGCGGTAACCACTTACCATCAGGTGGGCCGTCTGCTCATCTGCCTATCTAGGCAATAAAATAATAATAATAATAATTATATAACTGTCTCACCTTTTTATATTTACCAAATTACCACAACAAGACAATGGACGCCGCGATATCAATTCACATTGGACACTTTTGGTCGTTAAAAATAAACGAGAAAGTTTAATTAAAGAAACACTTTGGCTCCAGAATGAATTTTCTCACGCCTTTCCTTGCTCTCAATTTGGCTGAAAGACTGTGGGGCCCATAAAAGAGCAGTAAAAACATCGATTTTGCATAAGAATCTCACAGATGCGGTCCTCGGACCGTGGGGCAGCGACATGGAATATCGAATGAAGCAGATGTGCACGACGAATTAAATTTATAAACTATTGAATTTTTATTGTTTCATGAAAAATATTTGGATTAGTTGTATGAGCGGTTCCGTTAAGCCCCGGTAAAGCAAACAGCGGTTCGCGTCAGTTGAGAATTTAACTGTGCATTTCAGTTTTCAGTTTACTAACAGCAAGTGTTGTATTGGAATTTTAGTGTAGTTTATGCACTTTATTTTGTTATTTTTTACACTAAAATCTTATTGACATAAGTAATGTCAGTACGATCTTTAAGATTTTCATATTTATCTATTATTTAATATGGAAAGCATGAGTATAAAACACATTAAAATTGCGATGTGACATGTTTGAATATCGCACGTTGCGTACTGAGCAGGTGGGTCACCTGATTGTGATTTCCACCACCCATATACGCCCGCAATACCTGAAGATTCATGGGCGCGGTGACGAAAGAAAATAAATTAAGGGATTAGGAAGGGGAGGGGGAGATTTGGGACTCCGGATATCTCACTCATCGTACAAAACATAGCAGCAAGTTGCTACTTTACGTCGTATTTCCGTGAGACATTGGTAACAACCCGGTCCATCCGACCCATTCGTGCTGTAGACACAACTGTCTACAGCGTGGCTCTACAACTTGTGATAGTACGTAGTCTTACATTTTGTACAAAATGTTTATATTTTTCAATATTATATCTAACACTTTCTGGTGATGCACTAAAAGCTAGCGAACATTAGCTAACATCGATAGTGCGGTTGACGTCTCGCCGTGGGTCTAATGGACTGTGATCATGTTTAAAGACTACATACATACTTACATATTATATACACATTTATACTGAATCGCGTCTATAGTAGAAAATAGAGTTGCAATTAAAACAACGAATTTTGCAGTACAAAGGGCATTAAAACATCAGCAATTAGTCCATTATCGACTTAACAGATCTATCTGACCTTTGTTTAATCCTTTTGTCCCGTAACGAACGTAAATTAGCGAAATTAAACGAAACAAAATCTGATAATGTTATTTATTTATTAATGTTAAAATAGTTAATCTGTTTATGTATTTTATCATTCAGTTATTATTTTATATAGTTTATAACCACATTGCGATGATATTACTATGGAAAAAGTATAACAGCGTTTATATTTCCCATACCCTCTCAAGACGCGTCGTTGAGAACATTCTCATCCTTATATTGAAAGAAAACACTCGAAATGGAATAGAGCTCGCGAGGGAGGGGGGAGGAGTGTGAGTTTAACTGTCTTTAACTTTTGTATGGGTCGAAAACAGCTCGCCCGGTCCAATAGACCGCGCTCGCATAAATCTTACGGCTGACAGTAACAATGTATAACCGGAGCCTCTACCTACGTACGTATGTACTCTAAAAACGATTATACGTGTAATGGAATTTTGCTGACAGGATAATCTGGTCACCTTTTTCTTTTCCGTCGAGAAATCTCAATTTAATGATATTATTTCTCTTTTATTCCAGAAACTATTCAGTAACTATTTATAGTAATTTAATTATTGGCCCAAACATAACTCTTGCTTAGTTTGGGTTATATTCAACCATCTTATGTATATCTTTTAAGAATAATTTATAATAGTTTATTATAGATAAACATCATTATCTGGGGGCATGGCAGTGCCTCCGCCAATTCGCATGCAATGCAAGCACAGCCGTAATAATAATAAAAGTAAGTATGCACACACACATAAAAGTAAAAAGTAATATGTAGTACAGAGTTTATAACTACAACTTGACACGTTAAGTACATTCTCTGTCGCCCCTGCACTAAGCTAGCTTGTATCGTAAAGGCCGCACTGTCGAAGTTAACATAAGTTACCGTGTAGTTTACCACTTACATTTACTTAATAAAGCATTTCGGAGTATATCTGGGTACTGGGCATGATCAGAACGTTGAACTTTCGTCATTTATTAAGATATGTGTGTTATAAAATCCTACTAAAGTGTTTAAGAATAATGGCCTGTAGTTAGTAGAAAAGGATTAAAAATTTCAAGTAACCTTGCAAGATTTAAATAATTAAGGGTTAATGAATGATTACTGAGAATAAAACAATCCAGATTATTTAAAAATTACTTGTTTGTAAGTTGCCCCCTAAACATGTCTCTACCTGATCAAACTACTTAAAATATATAAAATATTAAACTTCATAGTTCGCGATCGATTTACGCTAACACAAGATGAATACGGTGGTCTTAAAATATAAATAATTACCATATCTTGCCGTAAGGATGGTAGGATACAACATTTTTAAATAAATAACTGCAGAGAACAAAACCGCTGGTGTTTCAGAGCTCTCAAAGTTGTTTAACTTAAAGCATTATTTTGTGTTAACTGTCCGTAGTCGCAATAATTTTATATATATAGTACATTAAATCTTCATAAATGCAGCCGACATCCAGGGATACGGAGAAGAACATAATGCACAATTATTGCCGCTTAAAGCAAGCCTGCTTAGGCTACAAGCTGGAAAAGTGAGCCCGGCTAAAATTGTAACAATTCTGGTTATTTTTAGTACTTTATATAACTTGAAAATAAAGACTCTACCGGACTGTCCCAAGATAAAAAGTAGGTACTTTATTTAATTTATATTGTATATGGGCATTTATTTTGTAGCTAAAGGCGGACTTCTTATACCTCCGAATATATATCCAACGAAGGTTTGATTTCAATTAACCTGGAAGCAAATCGTATCTCGTAATTTAAAATGTTTAAAATGTCATTCTGATATAGTCTCAGTGTAAAAAAAGTTGTAAATATTTCTCTTAAACCAATAATCAATATCAAATGCGAACATAGATCGTAATGAGATCGAAAGTAGAATAAAAGTTGACTGATGTCAATACGATATTCTGCTAATAGTTTTAAATGACACATGTCCTTATATAAACGTCAAAATTGTGACTGAATTGAGATTGCAATGACATCGAGATGAGATTATATTGACACCGGACTGAACTTAAAGAGGAGCAGAATACCATTTATTAGTTAAATCTAAATATATTCTAAATTCGGTTAGACTCATTCGCAGTTGCAGTTAAATACGGGAATTGGCCAGCTGATATTGTGAGATCCGGCTGAAAACAAATAATTGACTTGACATAATATGATCATGATCAGGATCATGTCCGTTTCCGTTCGTTGTATCGTAAACATCACTGTGCCTGTCGCTCCAAAGAAATATTGTAAACCAATAGAAAAAACTACAGTTTCCCAAGAAAGTTACATTTAAATTGAACATCTGAGTGAGGAAAAGTGTTTGTGATAAAAAACCATTACATATCACGGAATTTAGCGAGGATTAAGAAGCAATAAAACCGAAGGAATTTTAAGGTTAGGAATTATCGCATATCACTAGAAGTCAGGCATTGACATTACCTGTCAAGTGTCTAAGGTCACGTCAAAAACTGACAGCGTCGTTCAAGTGTTGCCAACAAAATAATTAACTTTCCCAATTACTAAAATACGTTCCATTACACACAAGGTCTATTCCAAATTTTATTTGATAAAATGAAACTTGAAATGCAAAACCAAACAGTAGAATTAACTAATACGATAATGGAAAAAATGGAAGAAAAATTAAAATCTGTAGTACTGGAAGAAAATAAAAATTTGAAAAATAAAATAGAAAACTTGGAAAATAAGTTAAGAATATTTGGAAAGGGACAGGAAAACTAACAATATAATAATATTTGGGTTAAAAGAGGACGAGAAATCTATACGGGAGTTACTTGAGAACGTCAAAAAACATTTTTCGGATGAATTAAACTTCACCTTAGAAGATCGGGAAGTAAATAAAATCTATCGTATCGGAAAATTAAATAAAGACAATAAACCAAGGCCCACAGTTCTTTCATTAGTTAGTGGGTGGAGGAAAATGGAGATAATGAAAAACAAAAAGAAACTTAAGGTAATTTATATAACTGAAGACTACTCAAAAGAAACTTTAGAGAAGAGGAAAGCATTACAACCTGAGCTAATGGAAGAGAGGAAAAAAGGAAATTTCGCCTACATAAAATATGATAAACTAGTGATCAAGGAAAATTCAAACAATAATGATAAAAGTAAGAGAGAAACATCAACTTCCCCACAAGATAACGTTCAACCAAGAAAACAACAATGGCTAACCCCATCATCAATCAGTAGAAAAAATGCATTTGATATGATGAGGATTCGGTCTAACTCCTTTTCAACCAGCCCAACTGCAACTGCAACGAAACAATAGCAACTAAACACCGGCGATCGGGAATACAAACCAAATAAGAAACCAATTAACAAAGAAACGAAACCTCCTCCCCCAAGCCGACTGGTCCTCGTGGGGGAAAAAGACCACGACCCTCTAAAGACGCAGAAACTTACATCGGATTTATACATAGCCACTTTTAATGCTAGGTCACTAAGAACTACTGAGAAACGCCTAGAACTCGAATTAGCCTTAGCAAACATAAAGTGGGATATAATAGGTATCAGCGAAATGAGAAGATATGGAGAAGGTATACATGATTACGGAAACTATATTTTATATTATAAAGGTGAAACACATGGACAATACGGGGTGGAATTTTTAATTAAAAAGAACCTAGCACACAGAGTAGAAGAAATAAAAGGAATATCTGAAAGAATAACAATATTGAACATAACGTTGCCTTTAAATAAAGAAGAAAACTGGTCAATCATCCAGGCATACTCTCCTACTGAATCGAATAAGAAGGAAGATGTAACCAATATTGAAAAATTCTATGAAGATCTGAAAATTACTATGCAAAGTTGCACCAAAAATGTTATAGTAATGGGAGACTTCAATGCACAAATAGGAGTACGCAATAACAGTGGAGAAGAATATACGGTGGGACAATACATGGAAGAGATATTGGTCACTCAGAGAAGTCATGAAAAACAAGGACATGCCTATCAAAGAGAAAAGAAAAGTGTATAATATGTGCATTTTACCATGCTTAACTTATGGTTGCCAAACATGGGCATTGACAGATAACTTAATAAACAAAATAAAGGTATGTCAAAACGGAATGGAGAGAAGCGTAATGGGCGTCAAGAGAAAAGATAGAATAAGATTAGAAAAACTTAAAAATACAACTAAATTTTAGGATGCAAAGAAAACTTGTAAAACTTTAAAATGGCGATGGACTGGACACATGCTTAGGGATACGAATGGAAAATGGACAAAAACCATAACAGAGTGGTATCCCAGGAATGGGAAAAGAAGTAAAGGGCGTCAAACAAAAAGATGGGAAGATGACCTCAAAAAGGTAGCGGGTCCAGAGTGGACGAGAACAGCGAGAGACAGGCAGAAATGGAAAGCTTTAGAGGAGGCCTTTGTCGAAAGACAAGCTGTGAAGTTAAACAGATACTGTAGTCGATCTGTTAATAAATGTATATTATTATTAATAAGAAAATGTGTGTATGGTGAACTTGTAGAACAGCAATAAAGGCTTATTTTATTTTAATTTTTATTTTAATATGATCATGAAAGACGTTTAACGGTAGAAGTGTGTCATTATACTAAGAATCAAATATTATAAGCTTAGTCGTAACGTTTATATCTATTAGTTTATTGATAAGTGATAATAATATGTCTAATATGCTTTTACTGTGAGGTGTTTAGATCTAATTGATGTAAGCGTCTTGCGAAGACGAAGACATTACAAACTCAGATTTGGGGTAGGTATTATAATATTCTTAGAAAGCTCCTGGTCCATTTTTGTTTATGACTATGTAATTATATTTTGAAAATAATCTCTATGAAATGAAATGAAATGAAATGAAATGAAATGAAATGAAATGAAATGAAATGAAATGAAATGAAATGAAATGAAATGAAATGAAATGAAATGAAATGAAATGAAATGAAATGAAATGAAATGAAATGAAATGAAATGAAATGAAATGAAATGAAATGAAATGAAATGAAATGAAATGAAATGAAATGAAATGAAATGAAATGAAATGAAATGAAATGAAATGAAATGAAATGAAATGAAATGAAATGAAATGAAATGAAATGAAATGAAATGAAATGAAATGAAATGAAATGAAATGAAATGAAATGAAATGAAATGAAATGAAATGAAATGAAATGAAATGAAATGAAATGAAATGAAATGAAATGAAATGAAATGAAATGAAATGAAATGAAATGAAATGAAATGAAATGAAATGAAATGAAATGAAATGAAATGAAATGAAATGAAATGAAATGAAATGAAATGAAATGAAATGAAATGAAATGAAATGAAATGAAATGAAATGAAATGAAATGAAATGAAATGAAATGAAATGAAATGAAATGAAATGAAATGAAATGAAATGAAATGAAATGAAATGAAATGAAATGAAATGAAATGAAATGAAATGAAATGAAATGAAATGAAATGAAATGAAATGAAATGAAATGAAATGAAATGAAATGAAATGAAATGAAATGAAATGAAATGAAATGAAATGAAATGAAATGAAATGAAATGAAATGAAATGAAATGAAATGAAATGAAATGAAATGAAATGAAATGAAATGAAATGAAATGAAATGAAATGAAATGAAATGAAATGAAATGAAATGAAATGAAATGAAATGAAATGAAATGAAATGAAATGAAATGAAATGAAATGAAATGAAATGAAATGAAATGAAATGAAATGAAATGAAATGAAATGAAATGAAATGAAATGAAATGAAATGAAATGAAATGAAATGAAATGAAATGAAATGAAATGAAATGAAATGAAATGAAATGAAATGAAATGAAATGAAATGAAATGAAATGAAATGAAATGAAATGAAATGAAATGAAATGAAATGAAATGAAATGAAATGAAATGAAATGAAATGAAATGAAATGAAATGAAATGAAATGAAATGAAATGAAATGAAATGAAATGAAATGAAATGAAATGAAATGAAATGAAATGAAATGAAATGAAATGAAATGAAATGAAATGAAATGAAATGAAATGAAATGAAATGAAATGAAATGAAATGAAATGAAATGAAATGAAATGAAATGAAATGAAATGAAATGAAATGAAATGAAATGAAATGAAATGAAATGAAATGAAATAGTTTTATTCATCATGTAGGCAATTAAAATAGCGCTTATGACAAGTCAGTACAAAATAAAGAAACTTATGTAAGTACAGAAATCATATCAGCTAATATATACATAACATACATAGCATCGTCAAAATACACTGGGCAACTATAAAGTTTACAATATTTTTATATTAGTCCAGGATTGTTAAGTATTATTATTATTGTTATTTTTTCTCTGTTTTAAAGGTCGATATGGACCATAGGCATTACCGAAACGGCACGTGGTTTAAAACTACCACCGGATCCAAAACGACCCAACCTGAGAAGACCCGGCGAAACAAACTCAGTGGGCTTACTTTACCACTGGATTTTACGCGGCGCGACCCAGTCCTGAGAAGATCCAGCTAGTCAAACTCAGTGGGCTTGTTTTTGGTCCGATTTATCATACCAAAATAAATTAGGGAAATAAAAAGTCCTATTTTTATTTTAAGGTGATTGATACGGACCATGTGTACCTCTAAATTGTTGTTTTAAAACTGCCACCGGATCCAAACGCGACCCTGTCTGAGAAGACCCGGCGAAACAAACTCAGTGGGCTTGTTTTTGGTCCAATTTCTATAATCTCAACAATAATGACTTGTCAATTTAAAATTGCCAATTTTTATTTTACGTGATCGGTCGTCTTTTTTATTTGGTATTTAAATTTTATTGATACATTTATTTAATATATTGTTTTAGTGTAGGTATTTAATATTATTGTGCAATTTATTTATATCGTACCTACTTGAACATATCATATATTATTTACATTTATTAAATTAAATTAAATTATTCCCTACATTGTCTACAAGCTACAGGGCCCCAGGAGGTCACAGTATGCAAGGAGGAACCGAACGCCAAACATCTCTATCCTCTAGGTATTGCTTAACATTATAATAGCCCCTAGTCATAAGCACACGTTTAATGTGTGCTTTGAACATTTTTTCGGGCATATCGATCACACTATTTGGGAGCTTGTTATAAAATTTAACGCTGTTACCCATAAATGACTTTTTAGTCTTAACTATTCTAAAAGCGGGTACTACGAGTTTATTTTTGTTTCTTGTATTAATATTATGAACGTCACTATTTTTACAAAATTTACAAAGATTTTTACGAACATACATAATATTTTGATAGATGTATTCAGACGGCACAGTCAGTATATTACTTTCCTTAAATACAGATCGTAAGGAATCGCGGCTACCCAGGTCATAAATAGCACGAACTGCTCTTTTTTGTAGTATAAATATAGTGTCTATATCAGCAGCTGATCCCCACAATAGAATGCCGTAGGACACAATACTGTGAAAGTATGCGAAATATACTAACCTAGCCGTTGAAACATCAGTCAAGCGTCTAATTTTCCGGACAGCAAAAGCTGCAGCACTAAGTTTACCAGATAATCTTTCTATTTGTGGATCCCATTGCAATTTACTGTCTAAAGTGATTCCTAAGAAAATCTAACACAATTTTCCAAAGCCAGACAGTTGATCCAGACATTAGCTCAGATAATCTATTTTTATTACATCAAACATTACCTAGTCAAGATTTTACTTAAAAGTAAAAAATACATTTTGAAGTATGCGACGTATTCGTAGATAGACAGTGACACACTTTGCGACTATAATAATGTAATATATATCATACGATTTAAGTTATACAAATAAGACAGGAAAACGCGACGCGCGACGTTTTGTATACAAAGTGGTCATGTCGCTGTCTCCTGTTGTGGTCGCATACAAATATTTTTTACAACTAAATTAGGAAGACGTGCATGCACGAAAAATGTATGAGGCCAAAGAGATGTGCAAGTATCATTACAAGTGAAAATCCATTGTCTCTGCCTACTTCTAAGGGGTAAGGCGTGAGTATAGACTCACGCCTGTTTCCCATAGGGGTAGGCAGAGACATCGGATTCCCATACATACACACAACAGTGCTTACATACTGCTACTTGGCGGCAGAAATAGTCAAAGCGGTGGTATCATCCCAGACGGCCTCTCGTATACGAGGGGCCACCTTAACTTTTTTTTATTGCTAAGGTAGACAGACAAACGTACGGCTCTCCTGATGGTAAGGAGAACCGCCGCCCATGGACTTTAGCAATGCCAGGGCACAGCCAAGCCGTTGCCTACCGTTAAATCTATTAAAAAAAAATATATTTACTCAGAAGTATATAACACAAAAAAGGTATTTACGTAGTTTAATGATATAGGGACCCACACTTGCTGGCATAACGCAGCACCAGTAAAGTTTTCTGACTGTGTTACATACAAAAAGCATTAAAACTTGCACAGTGAAGAAGTAGGTTAGTTTTGCGCAATTGAGATCGCGACTTCCGCGCTACGTACTTATATGAACTGGCACACAATTCCACTCATGTGGATTTCAGAATGCAACTGTTAAAAAAATTCTAATGAGAACTTTAAAACATTAAAAGCGAAAGTTTTGCGTTGACCTAATAACTTAAACCTATAGAATATCATCGTACCGATTTGATTTTTCCTTGTAATCAATAATCTGCGTTGAATTTTAATTGTTCCGTTCTCATGGGCTTATGGAATGAACGAGTTTATCACAGACGTCTTCGCAAATGCTATTTAGCGTAATGCGCGATTGCCTCGATGGCGCAGTTGTAATGCGTACGCGTTACGACTGAGGCTTGACGCTGAGGTCTCGGGTTCGATCCCCAGGTCGGGTAAAAGTGATATTGGGTTTTTCTAATACGAAAAGCTCAGTATCAGCTCGGAATCTGTAAATTGTGCCCGATATGGCGATAGGCTCGCCCCCTATCACATCATGGGACGGAGATACGCTCGGCGAAATGTGGGTGTACTGGTTACACCTCTGCCTACCCCTTCGGGGATTACAGGCGTGAGTGCGTATGTATGTATGTATTTAGCGTAAATGATAACAATTAAGCATACCTAGATATATTATAACTTACACAAACGTTGACACCGAATTGTCTAGTTAAGAGTCACTTCTTTTTGGTAGAGCCACGTTTTAGTCACTTTTGTATATAGCATTAATTGGCCAGCTCGTCCTTCCCTTTCCTTTAAGGTCGGCAACGCGCCCATAATTATTTTGGTATTGTGGGCGTACATGGGCGGTGGAGATCACTTACCATCAGGTGATCCACTTGCTCGTTTGCCGGCTTATGCTATAAAAAGATAACTATTGAGGTATAAAAAGGTATTTATACCGTATTACAATGTACTTAACTTAAATTACATCAACATTAATAAAGTAATTGAAATATCAGAAGCGAAATGAAATCTTATATTTGGTTAGTTTTGTATTTGGATTTGGGACGAAGATTTTAGGTTGAAATTAATTATATTTCTATTTTTAAAAGGTAAATATATTCTCAAGCAGACGCACTAAAAAAACAGAAACTAGGAGTGATATTTTTATTATTATAGGTATAACTTCTTCTTCTACCTGGCGCGGGTTGTATCCCGGCCTGTTGCTAGGGTCCGCCTTCCTACTCAGATGCTTCAACTTAGCCCGATATTGAGCATCCTTAGTAATAAGACCATTAGTTCTTATATCCACTTTTAGATTTATACATTAGCTTTTGCTCGCGGCTCCCTCGCGTGATTATCTTTTTCCGGGACAAAAATACCGTATGTCCTTCCTCTGGATATAACCTGTTAGGCCGTGGTAAATAATACACTTTATAATAAAAACTACAAAAGAGTTCGTTTTATCAACATAACCTATCCCTTATCAAATTTCATTAAAATCGGTTCAGCCGCTTTGCCGTGAAAACTTAACAGTCAGACAGATAGAGTTACATACGCATTTATAATATAAGTAGGTATGGATAGTGAAATAGTAGAAAACACGTTATGTTTACCTTATGTGTTATAAAGGACTTTGTTTTATAGTATAAGCCGGTAACGATCAAGTGGGTCACCTAATGGTAAGTGATCATCACCGCCCATGTACGCCCACCGTACTAAAATAATCATGGGCACGTTGCCGACCTTAAAGGAAAGGGATAAGTAAGGAATTGGGAAGGGGAGGGGAATTTGGGCTTCCGGATATCTCACTCACTGTACGAAACGCAGCAGCAAGCTGCTACGGGTACTTTACACTACGCCGATTTTCTGTGAGACAGTGGTAACGACCCGGACGAGCCGGCCCATTCATGCTGTAGACAGAACTGTTTCCATCGTGGCTCTACCGCTCAGAAAACATACAACAATTAGAAACAATTTTTGTGTGTATGTTGGGACACAGAAAAATTAAGAATTACATGATAACGTTTTGTAAAGTTGCATCGAAAACGGGGCGACCGATAGCGTACGTAGTTGATTCACAAAAAACCGATACCTTTATACGAAACATCGGTGAGAAATAATTGGATAATCATACAAACATTCTGAAAAGGTTGTCGAGTAGTCGGAAGCTAAGATACAATTTGTCCGTTAGTTTTTCCATTTGTTTATGTGTGTTTCAAGGGTCTTTTTGAGCCAACAATGAAAAGAAATCGGATTTGAAAGTAAGCGATTTAAGATAGCGAACCAAACGGCTTTACCTCGGTGGAAAAGTCGTGTCAAATAATTTTATTGTTTGGGGCAATAGTTAATCGTACTGCGTTCCAAGTCACATATAAAGTACATCGACTGTATTAATTACACGTTTTATGACGTTACACATATTAGTATTAAGATATATTATATTAATATTTATTATATTACTGCCTCGGTGGCGCAGTTGTAATGTCTACACGGAACGTATGTATCCCCCGATCGAGTAAATTTATATCGGGTTTTTCTATCATGAAATGCTTAGTGTCAGCTGGAATTGTGCCGTTATTGCGATAGGCTCGTCGCCTATCACAAAATGGGACAGTAATAAGTTCCGCAAAATGTGAGTGTACAAGTTACTCCTCTGCCTACCCTTTCGGGGAGTACATGCGTGAGAGCGTATATATGTATATTTAATATTTTATATATTTCAGATGTGTGGACGTCAGGCGCCTGCCGCCTGGCTGGTCGTAGAAACTGCAAGCCAAGGATTTCTGTAAAATGTGTTCGAAAACATGGTTATTGGTTAAGGTTTATGGAAGGGGTAGAGCCACGCTGTTGACAGCTTTGTCTACAGCATGAATAGGCTTTGAAAAAATTTTGAAAATTTAAATTTTAAGGGGAAACTTTTGAACTGTATGTGATATTTTTTATGGAATGAAATACGGCTCTGAAATTGAGTACAAATATTGTTTATTAAAAAATAACTCATGCGGGCAAAGCCACAAGCAAAATCTAGTATTCTATATTATTATTTTCATCACACGTTCCTTAAGATCGCGTTCGGACACAAAACTCATCTCAAACTAAATTCCCACAATATGCTGTATGTCGAGATAACTTCTATTACGTTTCCGCATCATTTGTGCTACTTTTATGCTTTTTCTGCTACAATAAGAATCCTGGGTACGGTATTTTTATTATTTAATAACTAATATGGTATAGTAATAATGTTTGACCGCCTATTAATGACAGGCTGCTTCCTAAATATGCCTTGGGCGTTACAACGTCTCTAATTAGACAAGTTGTATCCTATTGTATGTGAATATATATTATATTATGCAGATATTCATAACAATATACAGCTAGATGAGTTTAGCGCAAGCATGTTGGTCCATAGGCCTTAGTTGTAGCTATGTTTCTCTGTCATTCCTAGATAGATTTTACAATCATTATTTATTGTAAAATACCTAAATAATTGTTTGGTAATATCATGATAATTTCCAATCATTAAATACAAATGATTAATAAAAACTGTCAGATTTTATAGCATACAGATGCTATTATAAAATGCAAGTAAATTGATCACTAACATGTTAAATATGCGATGATTTGAAACTTTCCTATAAACTCCAATAATAATATCAGCTTATAAAATAACCACGGGGAAAAAGTAACGTATTTACAACGTTGTCTATCACCGAATATAACCAAAAAATATTTCCAATTCCTCTCGGCGAATGGCTATTTATAAATAAAATAAAAATGGAGTAGAATCAGTAACTACGATAAAGAAGCATTATAATTCTTTTGCAACTACACATTGAAAACCTATTACTAGTACAAAAAAATGGAAATCTTTTATTTGCAAACAACTTCTATCCATCAGTTTAAGGTACAGGTACACAAATGGCTGTTCCTAATATTCTGTCTAGCGACAGATTTGTTTACTGGCAGTAAAATTTTGACACATTTTGTATGGAAGATCGTTCTGTCAAAACACTATTGATAGAAAGCAAATCTATCTTTGTATAGTATATTATAGGGAACGGCTATAAATAGATATGCTCAAACACTATCTCAAGCAAAAAAATGATCGCACCAAAACTCTGTGCAAGGTGGCGGGGCTATAAAAGTCTGTGCATAATAATATCTAGTTGACATTTTATACTTCTAATTTTTTGGGTGATGCAGAACGTCGTATCTCGGTCTAGAAATTTAATATTAAGACATTAACCTTTATGAAATAAAGTTGATTTTGAACGTTCATTAATTTTTGTTGTGTGTATGAGTTGTCTCTGCCTACCCTTATGGGAAACAGGCGTGAGTCTATGTATGAATGTATGTATGAGTGCTACGTGTGATTTTACCTTTGCATGTGTAAGTAAGTGGAGCCGTATTTTTTGGCAGATTAATATGAGAGTTATCGTTCTAGTTATCTTATTTCGATGGTCACAATCAAGTAAAAGAACAAATTACAGCGAGCAGTATAAATCGAATAATAAAAGTAAAAAATCACAATAGGCGTCAGCGGATCGCTTTATCGCTTATATTGTGCCACGTACCAACTTGATTTAATTTACACGGGAGCTGCTATTTGAGAAAATACGGCGAGTTTATAGTTGCGGGACCGTTTTTGAGGTAACATAAGACACTTTAAGACCTAGGACCGGGCGCACCGCCACATCGTTAGAACATTTCATGCTCACGTAAACACAATTTATGCGATGGTTCGATGGTTCGCTGTCGACTAGCTCACTCGACGCCTCACTTGATAGTTAACCCGCTTGATTGGTATGTAGCAATGACTATACACCCAATAACACAGCTTTGTATTGTGGCAAAATACCGGCACCCACTTCATTTAATCAGGCCTCCGGGCGTTGAGTAGCGTCGACGTGCGGATTTAGCTTTGTTGGCTGTTGCATGCTGAAGAAGACTCTGTAGTTTAAACCTCTAGTGTGAAAATTGTTGAGGATTTTTCGGAGCCGATATGTTTACTTTTGTTCTCCTTTGTGTCGGTTTCTGAGGTCCTCAACACACTTTCCTTGTAAGTGTTTCTTTTTTTCTGTCTGGCGAAATCCCGGCTTAATGCCAGAATCCGCCTTCTCATACTCGTATTTGATGGTAGGTATAATAATTATAACCCTAAATTATACACATCCCACTTCTGGGTACGGACCTCTACTGAATGAGATGGGTTAGGCCTTAGTCCACCACGCTGGCCCATTGCGGCCTATTGGGCAGATTTCATATACATTCGAAATTATTATAAAGAACTTCTCAGGTACTTATGCAGGTTTACATACGATGTTTCCTTCACCGTGAAAGCAAGCGATAATTAACTATCAACACATAAATAACTTAGAAATGTCAAAGGTGCATGCTCTCGGGCTGGTTTCGAACCTACGACTTTCATCAGACAGTCAGTTGACATCAGACAGTTGACAGTCCGTACCAGTCGACGATATGGGGCGACACGCCGTCTAACCCATAAACTCTCCACGGGAACCAAGTTTCGCCATTGCTTCTTGTGTTAATCAGCAGAGTGTACCACATGCAAATGAGGGGGGTGGTTTTGGGTCTAAAATGGTGGCTGTCCACTTAGTTTCTTTTCTTTGTTATTTAAACACATAAAAACTCCGTGGCGCAGTGGGCGAGTATAGCCGTTGCGAAGCGTGAGGTCGTAGGCTCGATTCCCGCACCTAGACAAATGTTTGTCTGATTCACAAATATTTGTCTCGGGTCTGGGTGTTTTAAGACCGCAAGTCCCTCGTAGTACCTGATAACCACGATACAGGTTTACCTAGTTTGGGGTCAGGACTATGTGTGTGACTGTTGGGTGTATTTAGTACATGTTAAAAAAAAATAGCTGCTCTTACACGTACGAAAATAATATTATGTTCTCTAATAGTGCATAACGTGTTATAATATAGCGGTGTAGTAGTGTTCTTTCTTTCAACCGTTTTGCATAATATCGGTAAGCTGGTGTACAAAAAGATTGATACGGAAATGTTTTGTGAGTGGTCGAACCACGCTGTAACTCAGTTTTGTCTACAGCATGAATAGGCCGGCTCGACCTGTTCGTTAACACTGTCTCACAGAAAACCGACGTAAGCTTTCTGGTTTGCTGCTACGTGAGTCCTCTTACAGAGAGTGAGATATCTTGAGATCCAAATCCCCGTCTTCTTACCAATCCCTTAATTACCCTTTTCCTTTATGGTCGGCATCGCGCCCATGTTATTTCTGGTATTGTGGACGTGCATCACGCATGCGGTGCGGTGAAGATCACATACCATCAGGTGACGCACCTACTGATTTGCCGGCCTATGCTATAAAAAAATGTGTAAGTGGAAGAGAAGTGAGAACGCAATGTAAAAGTAAGTTATCCCCATTTAAATGTCTGCTAAGTGTATTGTGTTAAATATATTCAACGGACAAAAACTGAATACATTCGTTTGGTCTAAATGTACGGGTGTTCGGTGTTTACGCCTGTACAAATACCTACTGGATACATTAATTACAAAACCTCATCGTCCGTGTAGTTAAGAGTGATTTGTTGTCCTTCGGGAAGAATAGATAATGCTGTTACACGCGCCTCGCGTTTGTGCCCTTTTCGTACGTAATTCTTGTGACTTCTACTTAAGATAAGTTACACGTTTAGTTCTAACAAATATTTGTGATTTGATTTGGGTATAGATTTATTTATAACTATTTGAAAATATTATTTGACGATAATATATAAGCTACACCATACATACATACTAAATATATAGACACATCACATCTATATATTTAATACGAGTATACGAAAATTAAACATATTCCTCAATCCATTATATCCAAAACTTCGAAGCCTCACTCATAGTAAAGGAAAACCTAGGAAGGCCCCTAGTAAGCGAGAGGCCATCTGGATTGGTACCACCTCTTTGTCTATTTGTACCACAACGCAGCAGTGTTATGGTTGTGTTTCAGTTTGAAGAACATTTAAACGTAGTCCAATGCCATAAAGTAGGTTGAAAATGGAATAGCACGAACACCCTTTCCACGCGAGTCAGACGTACACTTGACTGGTTTTTCTATATTCAAATGACACTACACACAATACCGAAATTGGTTTGCGTTGGTCAATAATACGCCATCCGAATAGCCCACGATCTTCAATCAAACCAGTGACACCTGCACAGATCGTTTTGGAATTGATTATAACCGTGCAATATCCATTCAAATGCACTTGTGTACATGTGCGGGCAGCTTCATTGCGTTGTCTATATTTCGCAATTAAACTTTCCAGACTCTAAATTTGGATCATGTAAATACAAAAATTCTGATAGATCTATACGATGTCTAATTAATTATATAAACAGCCATAATATATACAATAAAACCAATTACACATAGTAATTATATACAATTAATCGTTTGCAATCAATTCTCGGTAGGAGCTTGTTAATTAGCATTTACGACGAAGATATTTTCACCCCACATTTATAATGCACCTAACAAGTTGCATCTCATTGACGTTCTATGGAATGACGGTATAACTTAGTCTCTCCGCCTTTAAAATAACATCCATTAGTCTTATGCAGACGTATAGCAATAATGTATAAAGCAAGCAATATATAGCGAATCGAATTATTTAATATTGCTGTGTGCCTTATTGACTGACAAAATAAAATGATTACACACTAAAAAAATACGTCATAAATATGTAAAAACGTCCACTAAATAGGCAAAAGTCTCTTTTCATTAATTTTAATGTTTTGGGTTATAAATATTGTCCATCAAATATGTTTCTCATAATGTTAGCGCATACATGATTGTAACCTGTTTTGTGTTTAATAAATAAATAAATAAATTTACCTTAACCTTGGTTAGCACTTAATTTATTGTCTAATATAAAGTAAGGAATGTAAAAGATAATAACTGTTTAATCTTTAATGAAATAGTTTTCTACTTAAATAGCTTCTATTTTTTAATTCTAGTTAATTATTTAATCGAGATATGTGTTACGAGGTTTAGTTGTTGGATATAGAACCGAGAAGAAAAAAATCCTTCAGAATCACATTTTTTTAAATATGTACAATTAACGATAAAAAGTAACTTAATAAAGTTATACTTACGATCATTTTCAACGTTCAAAATTCTGTAACTGTGTACTATTTTGTAAAAGGTTACATTTTGCATTTAGGTCTTTTTAAAGATACGCCTCATGTTTGTCAACAAATGCACGGGATTTGTTGGCAAGTGAGAGCTCATTGCTACTTTTTTTACTCGAGGTTAGGGTAAACGTAGAACAATTTGCAAAGTTCATTACGAGAGAACATGTTTGTAAGTGCTCCACCACAAATCTGTTACACCAGACTACTTTAGTATATTGCCTAGGTCTTTGCCCTTGGATCGAGATAAAGTGTATCCTTTGTTAAACCCGAGTCAATAATCCGAAGATATCTTGTGAGGGTTTTTTCTGCTTCACACACATACAAGATAGAGAATTTTAGAAAACGTTTATCACTGCGAATTTCTTAATGTTTTATCTCAGTAATTTTACGAGTAGCTTTAACTTTCATTGGAATTATAAAAAAGTTTTCTTTTGTTTGTAAAATCTGTAAAAGCTTGAATCCTTATAGCCTCGTATTTATATGTGTTTATTATATATTAGAATAGAATACATTTTAAGTTTTATCATCATCTAGAAAAGTTTATAAGGAATTTATGATAGGCCTTTTTCCTCATATTAATTATAGAATATTTATTTATGGCAGACCACCACCCACTAAATTTAGAGGCAATGTTCACAGTATGCTCTAATCGTCGCGTAACACCATCCACCCACCGTTTACACTCGAATATGATATTACTTAATTGGAATGTTTTCTTAGTCGAATTTAAGAAGATCAATGTGCAGAACTACTTTATTCCTAATCTCCAAATAAAACAGTGTAAAATACTGCTGCAGTATTTGCGTTACTGGTACTATTGTCGGGTGTTTCATAGCAGCAAGTTCCAGCAATCGGCTGGTACGTATGCGGGCCATAATACAAACGAGGACTGTTTATCAAGCGGGAAGCTCCATGGACGCGCTAACCGTTGACGACTATTTATCACGTCACTCTACGTTTCTACATATTCTACGTACCAACCACAAATTTCCACAACGAATAAATTAAAAGCACTTTCAGTCGTAAACGAGTAAATGATTTAACGAAAGGCCGGTCTCGGGATCTGTCTTTAATGTAATTTAATTACGCATATTTTTATGTCGTAATTGTTCTGTTATATGAGTATTCTTTGGCTGTGAACTTTTATGGTAAACTGACGTAATGGAAATTCTGAATTAAAAAATAGTGAAATGTGTAAAGAAATTAAGATGGAATTGAAAGATAATGCTTTTATTACACGGTAAAAAATGCGTAGTACTAAAAATATGCTTTATTAATCAACGAAAGCCTCATTAGGAAAAAATATTTATATTTTCTTTATTCTGTGATGTCGATATAACTGCCTTTTCTTACGCTTATCTTGTTCTGGTTACACCACTGTCTACGCTCTCGAGGATACAACCATGAGTCTATATATGTAGGTCTTACGCTTTGATACTACAGATTGAAGTTCGTTATCACAACCTTTACCATTGAGTTTTGTCTATTTATTTGTATTATATCTACTAAACTTTGAACGGGCTGGGCCGAATTGAATAGTATTCCGACGGGCAATAGTAAACTTTCCAAAGTACCTAATCCATGGCACTAATTCTTATTTGTCTGATCACTAACTTTGTTCTAACAAAATTTTGTTGATGTCTTTCAACACAAACTTAAAACATCAACATCCGTGGCATAAAAAAATGATTTAAAACTCACTTAATTCCTATCGCTATATCATATATACCATAATTTATATAGATTATTACGATTAGGATTCGAATATTGGTATCTATTCGCTAGACTGCTTTTAGCCTACAGTACAGATAATTTCGTAGAATCGATTAGATATATGAGAGCCACATGAGAGCTCTAGAGCGGTCATGAAACTTGCCGGATTATTAGTGGTCAGTGCAGCCGAATAAACCGGTCATTATCATGTAGTTTGATGGTATTGGTTATACGAATTAGTCATGCTTAGTCTTACGGATATCAAATGTTATTTATTGGATAGAGAGTTTTAGGTTTTGTTGTGTTTGTATAATAATGTCTAAATAATTTTATAAATCAAATAAAATTAAAAGACAACAACATATAAAATCATTACGCTATGTATACACGGAGGAGTGTATGTCAATTTGCTCGTTTATTTTTGGGTGTTTCGTAGATTGTGAAACAGGTCCTTAGGCATTTAGTTTCATCATACCTCAACAAAATTACCACTTTTTAATGTCCAAAAATCTAAAATTTTGTAGAAGTCAACGAAAAATAGTGTTGAACGGGAAAAGTGTGGCCGAAACCTGGTCGGACTAAAAAGAAGTCGAAAGGGAAGATTCAGACATTCATTGGAGACTCGCAGAAACTGAATGAAACAGTGTTTTATTATATCGACACTCAAGACCCACTTTGTGTCGGTGCGTCATGTCAGTATTTTGAATACACTTTGCTCGCGGTGGACATATAAAAAATCTGCGCCATTGAGTCAGTATGACTTATTTTTAAGCAACAAAAAATAGAGTTTCTGTATTCTACCCGTAAGTACCTAAAGTTCGCAATTTTCTCATAACTTGACTTCCTCGGTGGTGCAGTTGTAATGCGTACGCGTTACGAATGAGGCTGACGCTGAGGTCTCGAGTTCGATCCCCGGGTCGGGCAAAAGTGATATTGGGTTTTTCCATTACGAAATGCTCAGTATTAGCCCGGAGTCTGGAATTTGTGCTCGGTATAGCTTTAGGTTCGCCCCCTATCACATGGGGCGAAGATACGCTTGGCGAAATGTATGTGTACTGGTTACACTTCTGCCTACTCCTTCGGGGATTACAGGCGTGAGTGCGTATGTATATATAACTTGTAAAAGTCAGAGTGGGGTTGATTTCTAAATTTCATAAATCATTTGCTGTTCTCATATTCCAATTCAGGTCTTTTTATATAAGTGGCCGCCAAATGTGGCACCAACAAATGGATCCCATGATTTTAAGTGATCTCCACCGCCAGACCTAGCCAGTTATATATTGCTACGCAAACTTCTATGGACGAACGTAATTGTCCCATTATGCAGAGAGAATTATATTATTATCTAAAATGAAAAGACACAATGTGTAGATCATATATAATTAGGTTATAATAATGATTAATGACACCGGCACCACGAGTTTACTCTCGTGGAAAATCTGTTACTCAGTACGCTGAGCGTAAAGTGTGTAATCTGCTTCATAGTGTATACAGTTAATTAAGTTTGTTGTGTTTGCTCAGTTAGTTGGTGCTGGTGTTCGTCTTTTTCTTCATCACGTGTCCTTGCTCATAAACTCTGTTTGATGCTTGTGTTGTTATAGTAATTTATAAAAAATACTAGCTGTTGCTCGCGACTCCGCCCGCGGTACTGGCGTTTTCCAGGATAAAAAATAACCTACATCCTAATCCAAGTCCCATGTGGTTTTTACTACCTATGTTTTCAACGGTAGTGTTGATAAAGAAACTGAGTATGTAAGAGAAAATTATCCACTAAATATATTTACCAGAAACGATCTTACGGAGTATAAAAGAAAAAAACATCAAGAAAAACTAGCAGAAAAGGAATATTCCAAATGTTTATAATAAGAGTAAAATCTCAAATCACATTGATAGATTTTCGAATTACTTTAATTAATTTCTATAATATATCTAGAGTTAAACAGGTCTTAACTTAAAAAAAAAACATCTGTGTAGCAAAACAACTGAAGAAATTCATCAAACTTTAACGTTTTTGTATTGCGTAGTTTTAATCTAGTAATATTACTTTTGCTAAGTCTGAAGGCAAGCTTAGCTACTAGAAAACTACAAAAAATTAAGTTCATCGCGAGCGGTGTCCGCGAGAAAGTTATATTATTAGTTAGTCTTCTACGTTTTCTATTTTACGTCCGTTTCCATTCAGTACTGGGGTTGGACGTCGACTACTCGGTTGGCTTACTTTATCGAACATGACTGTGTCATGAAAACTACGAATTGTTGTCTTATATTGTGAAGTATAAGATAACTGTAGTTTCGGGATCGAAACTGACAACAAATATTTTCGTTTAACCGACGCAAAAAAACAAGAAAGTTTTAATTAGTCTAAAAATATTTTTATCTTTTATGATTCACGCATAACTCTGCTAAATGTAAACCAATTTGGGTGATCCTTTTTGTACTCGATAAGGTTTACTTCGGTGGTACCCCATTTAAATTTGAAAGTTTGAAAGGGGATAAAATCGCGGATGGGAGATTAAAACCTTTGACATTTATGCACCGATTCGATGAAAAATAGTAAAATGAAATAATTTAACAAAAAATAAATACGACGAAAAAAACTGAAATGTTACAAATAAAAGTAATAAATTAAGAGTTCGTTTTATTTTATGTATAAGGCATTTGATATTGCTAGAAGTGATCTCAAACTAGTTTCATTTTTAAACAAATAATATAGCATTCTTAGCTTTATGTGGATTTAAAATAAGAACGGTTACGTTGGAAATAGACTTGCGCACCGAGGATTTGAAACCTACATCTGTAATTTTTTCTTTTAGTATTTTTTATTCTTTGCGATATCCGTTTCAGCCGGCTGCTTATAACAGTTCAAAATATAGAGGCATTTAAAGGTAAGATAGACAGACAGACAACAAATATAGGGTTAGTAATTAAATACGGTCCCGTAAGCACCTTCTGGATACAGATCCCTAACAATGAGACAACGCGTTTGTTAGTACACGCGTAATTCGCGTTCCATCGTATTATAAAATGTTAAGAAAAAAGCAAAAAATGATGTGTCGAAAAATAGTCTCTCGTGTTCAATAAGTAAACGTTTGTAATTAGACCAGTTAGCTAGCAAAGCTTAGTTTTAAAAGTTTTAGGCTTCAAAGGTCCTAACTGACTATCAATAAAGGCAATCTCCTGCATCAATTGACCCAACTTGGTCACTATATGGACCCAACCCCGATTAAGAAATTGAATTTATTTTCTATCTCATTAAAGTGATACAAAGATCCATAATATCGTCTATACAGATCGTAGTTAACCTCAAAATTTAAATAAGCAGATAAAATTATACATTAATTTTTAACACTACCATTTTGACTACTTCAAGTTTCAACTGTTGGATCACTCCCATGTTGCCAAATTGGACTAGCTTAGAAAACTGGCTTGAGGCAATTGACCTTCATTTTCACCATTTATCGAAGTCTATTAATTTTTAATAATTGTATCGAAAAATACAATTCATAAAGCACTTTGATTAACGGACGCGGCAATGGCGAAACTTGGTTCTCATTGCGGGTTATGGAAGTCAGACGGCGGATCGCCCCATATAATACCAAATCCACCGTGAAATTATGATAGGAAGGCGGACTCTGGCATTAAGCCGGGCTAACGCCAGGCAGAAAAAAGTTTTGAAAAGAATTTATACACATTAATTTAAAAGGTGGTAGGGTATATGAGATGCTGGTGGTACAACCGCTTTATCTATTTCTGTCGCCAAGCAACAGTGTGTAAGCACTGTTTTGTTCCGGTTTGAAGGACATTGAAGCCAGTGAAATTACTGGGCTATATGAGACTTAACACCTTATGTCTCGGGGTGACGAGCGCAGTCCAGTGCTTTGTAATTTAAAGTTCTGTGTGGCGTTGCTTCTGTTTATGAGCAGGCGTGGCGTTTACCATCAGGCGAGCGACCTGCTCGTCTCGTCATTCAAGCTAAAAAAAAACATTAATTACGTTTAAAAAATACTACATGTTAATCTTGAACAAAATATTTTGCCAATATCAATAGCGTACGTTCCTCGCATATACCTGAATTCAAAGAAATAAAGGAAAAGAAACTATACAATTTGTGTTAAGATGGCAGAAAATAGCGTTTTATTGTCCCTCCTCAAAGACGTCGTTCAAAGCACGCTACTTGACGTAGGACTTTTGTATAGTGCTCTTATCGGGGTATCATTATATATGAGATGTTTTCTATTCGTAGTGAGTCAACCTTTTTCACAAAGGAATTATGTTAGATATTTGTTTATAAGAAAGTTTTGCTACCTTGCAATGTTAACTTTTGATATAATGCGACAATAATAATAATAATAAGCCCGCAGGACAGCTTGTGGCGAGCTGTTGGGGAGTAGCGACCCTACGTACCCGAGTGCTCCCGGAGGAGGCTCTTGTTCTTCATCTCTGGCTCGCCTTCACTGGCCGGCTGGAGTGAACACTGATGAGGAACAGGTCCCCCACCTCTGGCTTGCCTTCACCGGCCGGTCAGAGTGGAGTCGCGAGAGCTTCATGCTCGAAGGGTGGATGTGAAACGTAAGTGGTGAGTGGGCAACGTGATGGGACCCTAAAGGAGCAAATGATCGTTGTATAAAGCCCAGTGACACCTCTCCACCCTTTAGCCACTCATCTGGGTGTTGCTCCCTTGTCGCTTTTTCTTTGACTATTTTGGGGAGCCCATCTACCTGAGTTGGCGAGTCACCATCTGCCTATTTTATCCATGTTTTTAACATAGGTCAGGCAGGTGCCATAGTCTTTCCCATAGACCCAGTTATCCAAGTCACCAACACCTCACCTCAATAAAACAGTATATATTAATTTTTGTCCATCCCTACAATAGTCCTACACCAATCGGGGGCTGTCCTTGGATACACTTCTATAGTGTATACAAGGATAGCCGTCGGGCGGTGTCACATCACCTTATTAAATTAAAATTGTCTAACGGGCCTCTACGTGTTGGCTTCGGCTCCACGCACGCCTTCCAAATGTCCGGGACTCTGTAGTCCCGAGATTATGGCATGACAAACATAATAATAATAATAATAAATTTTTATTCACATAAAAAGTAACAAAATTAATGAAGGCCCTAATCTCTGTGCTAGGTTCAGAGACCTGTGTTACAGAAATCAGTATCCTCTCTCATACTTAAGTGACATTAAATATGTAAATAAAAACAGTAGATGTTAGTTAAAACTGAGCTTATGGAATGGGCAATGATAGCTTTAATCTAGCATTACGGCGAGGGAGAGTGATGGTTAAGTGTAGGTGTGATGAGTGAATGTTAATGGAAGGATGAACTGTATGTGATTTGAATGTATGTGTATTGAGGGAATTTAGGGTGATTATAATACCCATGTATATGCATAAAGAGTAACGGTATGTTTTCTACATATTTTTATGATAATAACGACTCTGTTTGGTCATAATCAAGTCCTAATAGCCATTTTTTTACACTAGTTTTTACTTCTCGAGTAGGTAAAGGGTGTACTGTGACATATAAAACCCCCTTATCTCATCGATTGTCCGTCCACAGTTATTTATTTTGGGTTGTTTGGTTTGCATTCTTAGCTTCGTTGACAACTGCCGAAATAAAAAATAAATAAACGTCAGGTTGACATTTCAAAAACTATGGTCAAGATTGTTTCTATTTGTTATAATATAACGTGCGTTATTAAAATAATTACGGCATGTAATATGTCCAATAAAATCTAGTTATCCATTTTCTAAAATTGAAGGAATTGTAATTGGTTTAGTTTTTTTTGAAAATATTGTGTGTCGATGGTGCCATTCGTTCATCTGGCCACCCCCGGTTTGCCCTGGTATAAATACGGCGGGGGGCGCAGGCCTAGCTCCTTTTCTTTTTGGAGCGAATTGAAGAATGTAACGGAGTGTTTGTGAATCTTGTCGACATGTTGATCGAGAAGTTGGCAGGCGTTTGCGGCGATAGAACGCAGCGCCTGTCCATGCCAGCTTCGTTGGATTTTTAATGGTGAGTGCCATGATTGTTATCGCGATATGTTAGATTCAGTGAAGTTTGGTACACGTGGCTGATTCGTGCCCTTTCTTTTTAGCGATTTCGTGGGCCCAAAGCAGTTGACATGTGTACTAAGTGACCAATCAAGCTCATACTCCTTTCCTGCCGAGGTATATATTTTTCCGTATTTTAGGTTAGGTCGCGTGGCTGTCTTTGGCCATTAACCATAAAGTGTTGTTTAATAACCTAGATTTTTTTTCTAGGGTCCGTTGGAATAGTGTAAACCCCGGATTTCGCGGGATCATTAATCGTCCTCCCTTCCGTGGATAACCCTTGGAGGATCCGTAGCATATCTAGTTCGAAGGCGGGTTTTATTTTGCCTTCCGTGGATGCTCGGGCAGTGCCACCTTTTCACCCGCCGCCTCCAGAGTGGACCAGGCCGTGGAAGCTCCGGAGTCGCCTTTTCTGATGTGGTGACGTGGTATCGCCCGGGGACATATTAAGGATTTGACCTCCGTAAGGTCATGGCGCCCTTTTTCTTAAATTTGACTGAATAGTTTTTTTTTACTTTCAACAATAGTACAACACATTATTAGAACGCTACTCCAGTAGGCTCACGACCTGTGATCTCCGACTGCAGGGTTAAGTTAGCCGTTGAGGGCAACAATAATTGTTTAATTTTAAGTGTGGTGGTGGTTAAATAAATATATTTCATTAAATTTTATAAGTGTTTAATTACTCAATCATAACACACTCCGCCTCACATGTAACAGTACATTTATTATTTTATTTATTTTATTATACAAGTAAGCTGCCTTAAATCTATATTGTCGCCTAGCTGTGGCAGTCCGACAAACTACAGATGATCAAACATTTTTTATAACGCGTTGTTTCTTATATTTGTCTGCATTATAAGGGATGACCTTGTACTGTTGGACAATTAATTGGAATATATATATTTGTCTGACAATGAAGTAGTAAAATATAATTAATGATTATCCCTAATGTCTTACGTTGGAGTATATTATATAATTTTTATTAAAATACATATGTACCACTGAATTATTTTTGCTACTGTTTATTCCTAAACGCATAGTAAATTCGACATAACCGCATTAGAAAATACACTCACTCTTCAAAAGACCGTTCCTAAGATGTATCATATTTATCACAATATTTTTATGTAAGTTTTTATAATAAATACAATTTAATCGAGTACGTAATTAGGTAATTCATATATCGATCAAAAATATAAACAAACTTTTGAATTTGCTTTGAAAAGTTTACGTTTAGGTTATTGATCTCAGTAGCTGTGAATATAACTCAGCCTTACAACACCCTAATGTAAATTCCTCAAGTTTCATAGATCACTAGTTTGTGGACTCTGTTTAAAATGCTATTAAATATTAATTCGTATAAAGCAATAGTAAGATCCGAAGATATTACAGTTTACCACCTTCACCACTTCGGCAAAATTATTTATGAAACAGGAATACAAATTGACATTGCATGAAATAAGCAGTTCTAATCTAAAATTGACATATACCTACATTCATTTTCACTTTTATATTGCTGTATTGTGAATGCAATCCCAATACGGATTAACAGCAAAGTTACTATGACAAACGCGTCGATAGATGATTAGAATTTGAAAAACGAGACGAGTAGGTCACTCAGAACTTTTAATTAAAAACCACTGCATGACAGTGGACTGCGTTCGTTACCCTGGGACATAAAATGTAAAGTCTCATGATGCCCAGTAACAACACGGAAATCCATATCCTTCAAACTGGAACACAACAATGCTTACAAACTTCTGCTTGGCGGCAGAAAACATAATTTCATAATGCAGCGTCGTATACATGAGAATGTCATACTTGCGATATGTTACCAACTGAAATAGGTAAAGAAGATTTTCATAAAAATCCGTTCGGACATTTTAGTATTGGTTTTTTTTTTTATTATTAAGGCGGAATACGTTGAAGTTTTCTGCTTCTATTTTTTTTATATTAGTTAATTACATAGTTTCATTATTCTAGTGACAAAGTAAGTAATAAGGTTTTGATCAGTGAGATCTTGTATTTCCCAGGTAGAGTAATCATTTGTATTTAGCTTTGAATCGATAAATCCCCGATAATTTCTCATTCGTTTTTTTGCTAATAGCATAATATATTATATATGTTTTATCGCTATATATTAGCCTCCTATTACACAATGGGATGGGAATAAGATCGGCGAACAGGCTAAAATCTAATATAATATTAAAACGAGTCTTAATCGCGTAGTATTTGAATGTATAAAGATCAATTTATTTCCTGATGTTACCGATGCAAATCGCTCGAAACGTTGGGACATAAATAAATTCGAATATTCATAATTTCCAATATTATACGATTAGGAGCCGTTAATATTATAGTACCTATGTATACAAATATCAGAGAGAGACCGTACGAAATTCCACAGCAAAGCCACCAGCAGCCACTTCACGTCGGTTTTCTTTGAGACATTGGTATTACTCCAGACAAGCCGGCCGGGCCCGCTCATATATATACATATATTATATTAATAATGGATAATACACAATATCCATCTGCAGTCTCACAAGCCATCCTGTGAGGCAATTCTCACTTCCCTCGAAATAATCTCGGAATCGAATTAGCGATTCTCTACTGTAAAATTTCGAATGTCAAAGTAATTTTCTCGAATCTTGTATTCTCAGCTACAATCGAAATAAAATGCGTAAAAATCTCTATTCGAAGGAGCAAAATGTTGCCATTATAAAACATAAACAGCGCGCGACGCGTTCCGTTCAACGTAAGTAATGCGATTTTTAATCGCATGCGATAGTTTACCATGAACAATATACTGATAAATATATTTAGATGCATAAAGTATTACAACAAGTGTAGTATACGTGTTGTTTTATTATTATAACATAAATAATGAGATAATCATTATGAGAAGATTTTAAAATAAGTTTTTAAATTGCCAATTCCCAAGATTTGCAGTAATGGAACGTAATATGGAAATCAAAGTTTAAGCGGGAAACCTAGTCTATCTAAGTTTAGATTTCATGCTATTCTCGTTGTGACTATTTTGCTCTCAAAATGAATACAATCCAAAAAAAACTACCCATGTACCCAGCAGAAGCATTTTCTTCCAAATGGTGGAAGCGGATATACATCTGCGAAGTATAAAATTTTCATCAATATTTTCCAAGCGTGACTATGAAAAAGATGGATAAATTTCAGAAAAATGAAATGCCCTGACTGGCCTTGGTTGGCGTAAAGTAAATAAAATACAGACCAAATTAGGTACTATGAAGCCCAAAATCCCGCTCACCTTACCAATCCCTCAATTATCCCATTACTAGGTATTATGGGTGTACATGGGTGGTGAAAATCACTTAATATCAGGTGACCCACTAGCTCGTTTGCCTGCCTATGCTATAAAAAATCTGTTTATTTAAGTATTATTTCAATTAATTAGATATTATTCTAATTTGTTGCACTTGTTAGAAAAATATATAGAGTTATATAATATATAAAAGTAGAGTCAGGATTTAGAGTATATTAAATACTTTCACTGCTATAAAATCCATCAGTCATTTGTAACCATCTAATTTACTGCGACATTTTAACTTCTCTAAGCAAGTAAATACGTAGGTAAAACTTGGGTAAAACAGGAAATAAAACATAGAACATAAAGTTAATATATTTTGATAAACGACCACCACTTCGGAAATAAATAGGCTTATAATAAATACATCTTTCATTATTTGTTAAATTGCCATATTCACTTTTCCCGACACACTCGTACCACAAGCTTAGTCACAAGCAATTGCAATCATCAACAATATCAAACACGCAAACAAGCTAGCTTCCTTCAGCATATTTATTGTTTGTAATACCTACACATATGCACTCACGCCTGTATTCCCCGTAGGGGTAGGCAGAAGTACTTTCCGTCCCATTCTGTAATAGGGGGCGAGTTGTTTGTAATATTTACTTTGTTTATCCATTTTCAGACATAGTATGATCGTAAAGCGAATGTAAAAAGAAAATTGTAATTTATAAATAAAGTAAATTAAATATTTTGACAGTTGACATTGTCATTTGTATTCGACATTTACGTTTCGAACGCTCTCTACCATTCGAATTAAGTCTATCAGCAACCTACGAGATATTTCGAGCCCGAGATTCCCAGAATAGCTCAACGTGAATTTCATTTGAAAAAAGTTCGAATCCGAGATTTTTCTCGAATTCGAATTGCGCGAGAATTGCCTCACTGGTAGTTAATTTTAAGCGCTGTAATTAAAACTTGTCCCGTGGATAATCTCAGAAGTATTGCTAATTATTATGAGCCGCTTATGAAAAAATAAAGATGTGATTTTGTTAAAATTGCCCTAAAATAATATAGAAAAATTCTTCCTATAAAATGTCTGTACCAAAAGATTTCCTTTTAGTATTAAAATTTTTGCAACAACATTTTTGTCTTTCCTTTCTCATTCTTTGTGACAAATATTTTCATAGTAAAGGAGTAAAGCCATAGTTGAATAAGTGTTCAGGTTTGTTACAATGCTCCGGTACTCCATTTGAAGTTTTCATGAGCGAAACTAATATTTCAATTTATGTTTATTGCGATATACCCATAGTGGTCGGTACTCTGTAAGGATAATAATGTAGCGCACCCGCTAGTTTAACATTGTAGAGGTTAATCTTAATAATATTTCTGTTCAGACAATACTTGCAATTCGTAAATCAATGTCTACCTCTTGGAATAAAATTTTCCTTCGAATATAGTATACAAGGTTATTCGGAAAGGGTGTAACCTAGTATAATAAAATTGTATATTTTTTTTTTCTGTTATGTTGTGCATTTATGCACGCTAATCTCCCCAATGTCTGAATACATTTGGATGTGGATTTCAGTTATGTATTGAGATAAGCAACATAGCTTTAGCTTGGGCTTATATGAAGTTTATTTTAATTGACAAATAAAAACGTAATATCAATTTAAAGTGCCTCTTGCGAGCCATGTATAATAAATAAATAAATACACTCAACATTCAAACGCTTAGTCCTGACCCCACACTAGGTAAACCTGTATCGTGGGTATTAGAAACTACGACGGACTTGCGGTCCCATAACACCCAGACCTGAAACAAATATTTGTGGATCACACAAACATTTGCTTTGGTGCGGGATCGAACCTACGGCCTCTCGATTCACAGCCGTTGCTAGCCGACTACACCACGGGGGTTGTTAAATGTATAGATTTCAATTTATTCTATTACAAATTGATATGTCTGAAATACTTATGTACAAATACATAAGTATTTGTAAATAGACAATGAGTGTATTTGTCACTGTTGACTAATGGCCGTTTCCTATATTCTATTTAAAGATAGATTTGCTTACTATCAAACTATTATTTTGACAGATCTTCTATAGAAAATATGTGCCAGTAAGCAAATCTGTCGACAGACAGAATATTGGGAACGGCCATTCATTGTTTAAACTTTAGTTTACGCATTACTATCACACAAAACAAAACTACATATTTACAACTTCACGCATACATAGCAAGTCGTGCAAAAATTTACCGAAATATTTATGCGCATGGCTATCTTATAAGGCATAGTGTATAGATATACATTAAATGATTCTCTTAGCCCATCCGAATTTAACGCAGCCTGAGCAGTAAGTAAAAGCTAGTATAATAATAAAATTGAATTTTGCCATAGAAATATCAACGAGCATAAAAGAGACCGCTCAAATATAATTAAGTAATCAATAACGTTATTTATTACAATATAAACTTATTGGTAAGCTAGTTTACTGTATTACTATTTCTCGGTATGGTGATAGTCTCGCCCCCGATGACATCATGGGACAGAAAAAAGCTCGGCGAAATGTGGGTGTACTGGTTACACCTCTGCCTACCCCTTCGGGGATTACAGGTGTGAGTGCTTATGTATGTATTACTACTCCAAGTGATACTTTCAATAAGAACAATAGTATTGTAAGATCTTGATGATGTGTTGGAATGGCATTGTAGACAAATTAAAAGGCGAACGCATAAAAAGAGAAAAGGGAAATGCATCTCTAGTATTCAATCACAGTTTTGTTTGCTGCTCATATTTGTTTTATTGTAATATTTCAACAAAAGACGTCGTATTCTGAAAGGTCGTACAGCGCAAGAAAAGTTTTTACGTCTACGCAATGTCGACAGATTATTTTCAGTATTGAATAAAGTTGAGCATACCATCGCAACTCACGCCTCAATGCCTACATCGGAATTTAAACGTCGAGTGAATTCGCAGTACAATGGCGCGCCACACAATGCCTCAAGTTTAGCTAACAACGCGCTGCGTGTTCGCCCGCGAATGAAAAGATGCACGTTTCACATTTGTAGTGCGATGTAATCATTCAAGAGATGTTGTTTTTTATCGTTCACTAGCTTTCGCTCGCGGCTCCGCCCGCGTGAATGGCCTTTTCCAGGATAATAAACCTATGTCCTAATCCAGCTTATGGTCTACCTGTGTGCCCAATTTTAACCAAAATAGTTCACGTGTTAAGGCATGATTGACTAAGAAACATCTATATACTCAAACACAAAAACATTGTAAATTTCACATTTACAATATTAGGTAATAACAAAAATATGTTTGGTTTATTCCAAATCAAATAGATGGAAAGACTTAAATAGTTGGAAACAATTAAAATTCACAAATTTTAAATCTGAAGGCGCCACGAATAACTTAGTAGTCTGTATTGCCTTATTAAAAGTTAAAGCTACTTTCAAACCTACTACGTGAACTTAGGGATACTATATAGTCAGTATAGTCCGGTGTTTAGTGGAGAATATAATATTGTGACTGGAAGCTAAATATTTATAACACATCAATAGATGTGTTATAAATATTTTAATAATAATTAAAACGAATGATGAAAATATTGATTGAAAATGACTTCATGCAGATGTGACTTTTTCCAGTTTAAAGCAGATGTCACCATACGAGTACATGAGTCACGTGATGGTAGGTAATCTCCACCGTTCATGAACATCCACAGTATCTGAAGGGTCATGAACGCGTGGCCGAACTTAGAGAAAATTAATGTTTAGGAATTGGTAAGGAGAAGGCGATTTCGGTCTTCAGATATCACTAAAAGGGAACTGCAAGCTGCACTTCATGTCAGTTTTCTGTGAGACAGTGGCAACAACCTGGTCGAGCCCATCCATTCATGTTGTTGACAAAACTGTGTACAGCGCGATTCTACCACACCCTAATATTTGCATCATGTCCATGTAAAACGATACTTATAGATCTTTAGAGGGCTGGTATACTTACATGGGCACGATGCATATGTCAGATTTTTTTTCATTGAATAAATTATCAGTCCTGTATTATACTATCTCACTGCTGGGCACGGGCCGCCTCTACAAACGAGAAGGGTTAGGGCCTTAGTCCACCACGTTTGCCTAAAAAGGCATGCAGCCATTATTCTTTTAAAAAATTTCACTGTTAAAGCAAGCTATAATTAACAATAACACATGGGGTTAGTTTTGAACATGCGACTTTAGTCTCGAAAGTACCACTCCTCACTGACCTATCGCTACTTTGATATAATTGATGAATTACATATCTAATCTACATTAAAGGCTTGTTCAACTATTCCAATATAAATGAAATTTACTATATCTATTAATGCGTTTTTTATATTAAAGGCTGGCAAACGCGCAAGTGGGTCACCTGATGGTCAGTGATCTCCACCACCCATGTACGCCCACAATACCAAAAGAATTATGGGCGCGTTGACGACCTTAAAGAAAAAGGATAATTAAGGGATTGGAAAGGGAAGCGGGGTTTGGGCCTCCGGATATCTCACTCACCGTACGAAACGCATCAGAAAGCTGCTACTTTACGTCGGTTTTTTGTGAGATAGTGGTAGCAACCCGGGCGAGCCGGCCCATTCATGCTGTAGACAAGTGTCTACAGCGTGGCTCTACCACTCAAGTTAACGATAGACATATCCAAAACACACAATATATTTCAATTCACATATAGTTTCAAAGACAGATATTAGTTTAAAAGGAAATTAATATGAATACACCTAAAGTGTAAGTCTATGCCAAAGTTTCGATTTCCGCGAGTGTTTTACACAATAGAACTGGAGCAACAATCATGCTCTGGTTCATGAATCAATTTGGCGGCCATCCTATCCGCGTTAGCAAATCGTTAAAGCTCCAACAATAGGAAATTTAATACATTGTCTTAATAATAATTACTATATAAATCTGTCAGATTGATCCGAAAAATAAGGTTGGGTAATAATATATAATATATTCATACTCGGGTCTTCCATCTATGAACTTGGCTTAAAACAACCGATGAGCCTCTTGTAAATTATTATCAGCAGCTCCAACATAAAACACCAATTCATAATACTTGCTTTTACTTAAATACAACATATAGAAATATAGTCGTAATTATATTCTATTCTATTTTTAGATTATGGCCCCATAGATTTTCGATGATTTCGCCAATGTCAAGTATTATAATAGCAATACGTAAAAATAAAGATCAAAACGTAGACATCTTTAAAAAGATGCTCAATTTTACCACCTATACATCTTTTACCGCCCATACTCGTAATCATACTTCAGAAATTACCGAACAGACTGCGTTAAATAAACATTTGACAGCCTCCGTGGCGCAGCGGGCGAGTAGCCGGCTGCGAAGCGAGAGGCTGTGGGTTCGATTCCCGCACCGAGACAAATGTTTGTGTGATCCACAAATATTTGTCTCGGGTCTGGGTGTTGTGGGACCGCAAGTCCCCCGTAGTTCCTGATACCCACGATACAGGTTTACCTAGTATGGGGTCAGGACTATGTGTGTGACTGTTGGGTGTATTTATTATTATTATTATTTGTTTATTTTTTAATTTTATTTATTTATTTAGATAAGGATTGCAAATTTTAAATAGTACAAATTAAAATGAAAGGCCAAAATTATGGTAGGACAACACCGCAAATGCCATAAAAGAAAGAAGAATAATGAAAGGCGGTCTGAAGTATCACTGTTTATTATTTGATGTTGTTTAAAGTTGCAAGTCGATATCGACATGTTACTCATTCGATAAAAAAGATAATTCTATAATTATGCCTGAATAATGCAATCTTTGGATTACAAAGCACTCTATGGCATTGGACTGCACTCGTTCCCCGAGACATAACATGTTAAATCTCATAATGCACAGTAATTTCACTGGCTTCAATGCCCTTCAAACCGGAATACAACAGTTTACACACTGCAGCTTGGCGATAAAATTAAATAATATAGTAACAATTATATTGGAACGTTTATAAATATGAAACGGAACATCGTTAGCGTCTAATGCTACGTAGTCTGGCACAACCCTAAAACTATTTTTTATGATAATGCCACCACTGTTGTTTATGACAGATGTACCTAGTATTTTATTGATTTAAATACACTATCAACATTTTAAGCAATGTGATGATTATTTCTAATAGTCGCAGTAAAATTAACGTGGAGCATACTCAGATGGTGCCACTCCTGTGGAAAGCGGCTCGCAGTAAATGCCCTAGACGGATTGATGATTGAGCACAATAGCGGTCCCGGGAGAGAACTATGTCAGAATTGTCAGAAACACTATGGATGGAACGTTCTGACAGTAATCTATTCGTTAATATCGAACCGTCTGCCATGGCTAGTCCTTTCTAACAGAGGGTAGTTGAGTCAAAGTGACATAAATGGGTGATCAGGTGAATATGTTTGTTTTTATTAGCTTAAGATACCAAGGCGAGCAGTGCGCTCGCTTGATGGTAAGCGTCACGCCTGCCCATAAACAGAAGCAACACCAATCAGAATTTCGAATTATGAAGAACTGCATGACACTGAACTGCACTTGTCACCCTAAGACATAATGAATCTTCTCAGAGCTGGGTCGAGCCGCGTAGAGTCCAGTGGTAAGGTAGCCTCACTGAGTTTGTTTCGCCGGATCTTCTCAGGTTGGGTCGTTTTGGATCCGGTGGTAGTTTTAAAACGCGTGACGTTGCGGTTATGCCCATGGTCCATATCGACCCCCCCTGCCTTGAAATTCGTATCAATAAATATTTTCTTATGTATAATAACTGATTTAGTGTAATTGCCTAATGTATTATTGATGATGTTATGATAAGTTTCATATGTTGATAATTTGATCTAGCCGACTGCCATCTTTCCAAATAAGCTTATTCACGAAAACCCTTTTTTTTACCTTTACACAACTATCGTAAACCTACTCGTATATCACTATCATATAATGAAATGTATGTCATTTAAAAGAATTTTTGTATCAAATTACTACTTGTCTAACACGAAAATCCCGTCAGGAAAGTACGCCAATAGAGTATTAGGGACAAGGACCTCGATCTTTTGATGTTATCTTAATGATAGGATTCCGAAGGTGCAAGTTAAGGGAACAAGGTCCCCCGGGTCAGTCGTAACAATGACACTCCCACGGGGTTCAAGGCTTTTACTGTCTCATTTGTATAAATGGTCCCCCATCCTATGTTAATCATGAATGAATTTGTTAATCTAACTCTTTGTGTTATTAAACTTTGATAAAAAATAGACCTTCGGCTTCATAGATATACTAATACTCCTAAGTTATTGAAATGATCACAGTAATTTAAGAAAATTACCCATTATTTTTATAATGGATTATTAAACATTCTTCTGATCTCAAGAATTTATAAAAATCGCGGTGGGGCTCACAATTATCCGCATTAAATCACTGCAATAATTACTTTAAGCGTTGAAGAAACTGTGTAATATTGCTTAAATTTCAAAAACACTCGTTTATCATCTGCGCATTAATCCGGAACGTGATATAGACGTAAAACGAGGTATAATATTGAAAGATCCTGGAAGTCAACAAAAGCTACGTCACGAGATAATTTTTACCACGTTTAAAAATAAATTCACCTTCACATCTGTAGAACAAACTGAAGAGACTTCGTTAACAACTAAAAGACGACGAGGAACACACGTAAATAAATAGTAGCATATTATGTATTAGAATCACTTATATATCAGTGTATGAAACACATTTTGCCCATCTGCAAATAATATTTTTTTTTGGAAATTACATTTTTGCTGACATTTCTTTTACGTTTGAGTGCGTTGCAAGTAAACACATCATACTTAGCGAATTTTCAGTTTACGATTGTGAGTATGCGTTGTTCGGACATGTACCTTCTGTAAGTTATTCTAAGTGTAGAATCTATTTAAATAAAAGTCAATTGCTTCATGTACGACACATCATCACTTGAAACGGGCTCAACCGATTTGGCAGATTTATTATGGATAAATTCGTAATTGTCAGGACAATATTTGTAAGAAACGATTTTTTTGGAACATCCGCTAGTATAGTCGGAAATTCGGCAGGTATTTTTGTATGAAAATGTCAATAAAAAAATGTGACAGATTGCGAGTGCTGCTTGGCTGTCACATATTTTCATAAAATAAAATAATTGAATTGAAACCAATAGTTCAGTGTGATATCTCAAAACTACTAAAGCTAGGATCATGAAATTTAGTTAAATAGTTTGTATATTGTAGGGGTCCGGTAAGAAAGGAATTTTGGAAATTTACATTTAAGGGGCAAAAACGCGAGGGGGGGGGGTGAATTTTGCATGAAACGGGATCCGAGCAGTAACATACATGCGGGTGAAACCGGATGGTACAACTAGTATCACATAAAAATAGGTCAAAACATTTCAAATAGCACTGCAGACGGCCTCAAAACTCGCAGAAGCTGTCGCCAACAGTAATTAATAATTTAAATTAGTCTTATAATGGCCTGTTACTTTTAAAGATAGAAAATTAGTGTAGGAATAGTCTAGCCGTCTCGTACCGCAAATGGCGAAGTCGACGCTCGTAAATAATAACTTCATGCATAAACAATGTAAGTCATCTCCCACCCAGCCGGGCTTCTTCGCTCGCGACGACGACATCCATTCATAATTTTCATGAAACACATCAAGGATAAAAGTGATATCGAGAATTTTTATTCGCACACTCGCTTAGCGCTTGCATAGATTTTCGGCTTTACAAATGTTGTGTGGATTTTATAGAAAAATCTACAGTAAGTGGTTTATATCACACAGAGTAGACATTTCCAAATATTTAGTAGAAATGTTATATGTAATAGTTATTATTAATCTACTATCTATCCTGTTTATATAAAGAGTAAATATTTGTTTGTATGTAGGTTGTAATCTTCTTCTTATCGAATGGTTAGTGGCCAACCTAGTGTCAGAGTTTTTCAAGCCACCCGAAGGCCTCCGACTTGGCTTAAAGACTGCTATCAGTTGATAACAGCCGGGACCGACATTTTACGTGCCCTCCGAAGCACGGAGACGCTCTGTTGAAATACTACTAAGCGGTCACCCATCCATAGACTGACCGCAACCAAGGGTTGCTTAACTCGCTTGTCGTTTACAGATTAGTGAGTGCAACTAGCTATGAGCGCCTAGGTTGTAATAATAATTTGGAAATCAGGAGTTCACCGATTATACAAATTCTTTCACTAAGGAAGCTACACTAGTCCTGAGTAATCTAGACTATATTTCATTGCAATTTGTGCACGCGAGCACCCCAGTTATGGATTTTATAGTCAATTTGTATTAATGACTAATTTCTGGAACTACTAAACCACTTATAAAAAGTAGCGGCCATTTGGTTTTTCGTTATTTTGAGGCCGATCGACTTTCAATTTGATATCTGGGACGCCCCGTAGTTACAAATGATAGATCCGATGTTGCTGCCATTTTGTTTTGCTTTGTTTTATTACATTATGGATTCCATGTAAAATTTTAAAAATCGCCTGCCGTTTTAGTATTCTTTATTTTATAGCTGATTGACTTCAAAATGAATATTGTAATCGCAGATACGTAATTTAGGTCCGATGTTAATATTATTGGCGTCATTAGTTGGTTCTAATGCCGAAATCATATATAAACGTTTTTGCTTCATCGAATGTCACATATATATTTCAATCAGGACCTGATCGGCTCAAGCTCAGATGTTATGCAGTCCTATTTGAACTTAAAGACTAAACATTTTGGAAAATCCATAGTACATAAAATAACGTTTTCTGTCATACCAATAATTACGCGGACGGAGCTGCGGGCAAAAGCTAGTATTATATAATAAAGTGTTAAATTGCTCGTATTATGTAGGTTTTGATAAAAGTTTTGATTTGAATTAAAGGAATGAAAAAAAAAACATGAACTTATTAAGTGTAATTTCTTTATTATTTCATTGTATAACAATGAATATTGCTTTAACAATAAAATGGGAACAAAATATTTGCTCCTCTAGTTACTTACTTTATTATTATTTATGATTCAATTATTTTAATTTATCATAATTTTGTCTCTTTCTTATGCTTATTTGTTGGTTTAATCGCCACACTATTATAAGCAATCTGGAGGCCAATTCTCGTAATTTTAAATGTTCAAAATATCATTCCGATCTAGTCTCAGCGTCAAGAAAGTTGCAAATGGCCTTTTCTTAAATCAATAATCAACGTGATCAAATGTGAAAATAGATCGTAATGAGATTGAATGTAGAATAAAAGTTGACTGAAGCCAAAACGGTATAATGCGGCTAATGCTAGGTGCATTTGACGTTGATTATTGGTTTAAGAAAAGGCCATTTGCAACTTTTTTGACGCTGAGACTAGATAGGAATGATATTTTGAACATTTAAAATTACGAGAATTGGCCTCCAGATAATGCGACATGTTTATGACTTCTTGACCACTTTCTATGACCACTTATAATGATTATTATGATGTAACTTTTATATTTTTTAAGTTGTTTTATTTATTTCTCCCCAACTACCTAACATTGGAACCACACCACCTTTCCTAGAAAATAAATTACATTCAACACGTAAATATTAAACATACAAACATATGAACCGCAGGTAAATATTATGTGAAAAGTGTAATGAATAAGGAAAAACTTTATTAAAAAGGAAACATCTTTAAAACAAGCAGAATGATAATATAATAAAGATTGGAGCTACCGCGCGGCCACTAATTATTATTGTTGTACCTTTTTAGTACTCGCATAGACAAAAGGAAGATATGTCAAATGAGGTTAAGGTCTTCCAATCTCGGAAGTTTTGGCGGGAATTCTGACAATGGAGTAGATCTCTCATTTTTATTATTTCCTAAACTAGTTTCAATTTGTGTTTGTTGTAAATATAAAAGTGGCGTGAATACATACATACATAGACTCACGCCTGTTTCCCATAGGGGTAGCGGATTTCCACTTGCTCTTGATCCTTGCATACCTCTTTGGCCTCATTCATTCTCATTAAGTGGCGTGGCGTGGATTTGTGCAATAAACATTGACTAGAACGAACAGTGTATGGAAACATTAAAATAAACTAATATAGGTGATTTTTTACCAACGGTATTGATCAACCATGGTCGTTTGATCCGCATGGAATAAATCGTCTATGAAGCATCGTAATGGAAGGAATTCACACCTAAGCTCCGACAACAGTTTGAAATCGGCCACAAACGTGTTTCATGGTACTTGTGAAGATTTGAAGATATATTAAATACTTGACGTTGGCGAAATGCGTAATAGTGCGAAGCCGTAATAATAAGTAATAAAAAAAAGAAAAAGACATCAAATATATTTTTATATAAAATCATAATAGGGTTTAATGGTCATAAAATTTTATTCATTGATTTTCTTACACATCGAATAACATTTGGTATATAATTCAGAAATGAAACACGTCATTGTATTTACCGTTTAAGATGACTTTCTGAGAAAAGCTGGAATATTATATCGAGTTTTTTAAAATTTAAACAAATACAGTTAAACCGTTATTACACCACCCCAATCTCTCAGGTCCATTTTTCGGGATGGGGTGGTGTAATAAGAAACATGAAATAAGCGTCCCTAACTAGGGAGAACGACCACTCGTAGATCAACATCCGATATCCCTAGGTACCTGCCATCCTGTTGACAAGGTGGTGTAATATAATAAGGTGACAATTCAGGATTCCTTTTTTATAGCAGAGGCCGACAAACGAGTACATGGGTTACCTGATGTGAAGTGATCTCCACCGCCCATAGGCACCCACGAGAATACCAACAAGACTGGGAATGCCGACCTAAAGATGGGGAATGGAGATTAAGGATCTCTTTCTTTTCCCTTGCGTTTTGCCCTCCGGTATTTTCACTCATTGTATAAAAGGCAACAGTTAGCTCACATTCCACATAGGTTGTCTAGAAGATGCTAAAAACTTCGTATAGATGTGTGTACGTTATTAATAAAATATGGACTTATATGCAATTCTAGATAATATAATACTAAATATCGTCAAACCTATCGTACGAGAAGGCAAACTCCGGTATTAAGCCGGGATAACGCCATACAGAAAGAAAGAAAGAAAGCATCAGATCATTATTTGTATATTAATTGACGTACTTATATTAATAGCTGTTTTAATGTATTGTAATGGAGCACTAATGAACGGTGCGAGTTATAAATAATTCTCTTTATGACATATTGAATGAAGACGTCTACATACGCGTCCGTTCACGTGTGTGAAGTACGAATAACAAATGGCGGTTACGGCCTGATTGAGATCTAATTTATTGGCTCGCATTCTGAGAAGAGCCACAAACTAAATCACAATAATGGCATACGGCCCATCCTCCACAAGTGAGCAGATTATGTGTATTGTACGCTTTGTTCTCAACGTTGCTTGCGTAGTACGAGTTACAAATACGTTCACTGATTTCGAATTCGTATAAATTACTATTTTTAAACTGTCAAACTAGTAATTCATACTGTAAAATGGAAAAAATCGCCCGAAAACTAATTTCGTAATTGACTAATATGACATAAAATAAAGCATATTATCAATTTTAATTCATCATAGTTCCCACCTGTGCCTACCGCTACTCGACTTATAGAGAGAAAACGCAAACTGTCATCTTTTTATAAAACTATCAAAACTTGTATTAGGCCTACTATACTTAGCATCTTAACTTGAGATTAAGCTAAATTGTAATTAGGTAAATATGATTAATTAATTTCCAGCTAATTTTGCTTTGCAAATTCTAGACGATAATTAAGTAGTCCCAATCAGAGTCAATAACTATGGCGGCTTTGAACTCTATCACTTCACTCGGCTTCTATGCTCTTTGTCACACAAAGCAAAAACTACTTCTACCTCACGTGACTAATTTCAGAGTTGCTGTAGGTAATATTTGACGAGATCTCTACCAACTACAGTACAATGATTAAAACTGGATACGATGGCCCAAATCCTCACTCCCCTGCACACTCCCTCGATGATCCGTTTCCTTTAATTCTTTTGATATCGTGGACATTCATGGGTGGAGCTGATTACTTATCAGCGGACACTAGCTCGTTGTCCGACCTATGCTATAGAAAAATATGTGCTTCTACAATTTATTACTCTTTATATATGTATTTAAAATTATCCCGTACAGATGATCAAAATCCCGCCACAGTGACTCGTTCAGACGAGTCTCTTTCCTGGATCAGCCAGTGTATATTCAGTAACTTCAGGCTGACTTAATTCTGGTGACTGTGGTCGCAATGTTACTTGACGGTCAAAATCATATTTGGCCTGTACTGTACTTAACATCAGGTCCAGGGCAGTCACTTTGTCGTTCTAGGATACAAAAAAATGTAGTGGAAGATCATAATACGCCACTTATAAGATTTTTTATATTTTGAAACATGTCGCAAATATAGTAAAAAAATCCCAGCCGAGTATGATTCTGAGTCGCGGACTGAGTGTCTCGTAACGCAACACGATTTATTGACTCATACTAGGCCTATTTTGCTAAACAGTTTAGTTAGAAGCTTGCCGTTGTATGTATTACCGTTTTTATGACAAATAAAAAACAAAACACTTTGAATAAAACCTGTTTCCTATAATAGGATCCTCTTAAATAATTGCTTTTGTTATGATTTGTTGGCGCATTATATTCTATGAAAATTTCAGCTACCTACCTATTCAAAAGATAATACCGGTTCAAAAGATATAGCTCTTTAAGGGTAGACGGGGTGGCGCGAGCTAGGCTTAGTAAAAGAGTCCCGTTGGCATCTTTTGGGCATGGAACCCTAAAACTTTAAAAGGTAAAAGTTTATGCGTAAGTGGATAAATTATACATGAGACCTATTGTAAGTTTTCCCCTAAAATATGAAATATTAGATCAGAATATTATAATCACGCCTATAAAATTCTCTAAATGGGTGGCAGAATTATAAAAAGTACACTTACATTTCTCCATGAGTATTTCCATGTTGTGTGATAATAAGCTTATTGCCTTGTCAAGTAATAAGTCGAGAGAGAGTGTTTTCGTATTTTGTTTTTATAAAGTTGTAATCCAATCTCTTTAGTTGAACCTAGCTGGCTTTTTATGGTACCAAAATAAAAGTGACATTTGAAAAACACAAATTAAAAGTAAAAAACTATTTCCATATTAGCTAAAGATGGAGCCATTATTCTACTTCCTAAAGTGAAAGCGGGATCGCGAGATACCAAACATTGGTAAAAGAGAGAGACAAAAGGCTTCTTTTTTGTCCCCGTCGTTATTTTGTTTGTCATATTGTCAGTCGGTTGGTTTGATAGAAAATTTTATTCAATAGTTTTTAGTTTTGCGAGCTAATAAAGGAATTGAAGACGCTTAAAGTAAAAATACACATTGATAGACAAAAAAAGAATGGTGGGGTGTAGTGTGCTAGGCTGTAAAAGCCGTAGTGAACGACAAATTGCCGGCATAAGCTTTCACTCGTAAGTAGTTGAAAATGTTACTATTTTCCTGTTGTAATGTCATGTGATGTAAAAATTTGTAAACTCTGAAGAAAGATTTAGGAATCCATTAGGAATATAGAATAATAGAGTATTTTTACTCAAAAATTAAAATCGTTTATAGGTTTGGTGCTGCCAGGTTGTAAATTTTATTTACCCAGATTTATTCAAACAATGTTTTATTCTACTATTTCAGGTATTTCAATGTAGGTTGAATTGGGAGCCTGCAAAATATACCAAAATGTGCTATGAACATTTTAGTGAAAGATCACCTATGTAAAAAAAAAAATTGTTACATGCAGAAGCAGTGCCAACAAAACTTAGACATGTGAGTATATATTATTTAAGTTATTGACCGCTACCCCGATTTTGTTGGTATTGTGATTGCACTCTGAGCAATGTCAAGGTCTTAGGTTTGATTCCCAGCCATGCAGCTATGGTATATTTGAATAGCTGTTTCGGGTGTAAGTCTGGGTGTTAGATATTTGTATGGCGGTTGTTTACTTTAGTATCCTCAATAAAACTAGTATTATCATAGTGTTGAGTTCATATAAAAAGTTTTTTATATTACAGGTTGTGAGCTCAGAAGGACTGAACGTTTTACAAGAACTGCAAACTATTAGCGAAATCTATGCTGGGTAAATTTTGTAACTATATTACAGGTCGCCCCATTAAATTGCTGCTAAACAGCTGATTTCTTATTGTGATTCCTGTGGATTTGAGATTGATCATAGAACTTTGTATTCCGTTTCTTGCAGTTTAGACATAAAAAAAATAGCTGACTGATGGCATACTTTTTTGGCATTATCTGCAAAAATGTTAATTGTCACCTTACAAATGTTGTTATTTATTTATGTAAATGTGCCTCCAGGTACTTCAGAAGATGTTTCCATTACAGAACAACCTAGTCCATCTGCATTGACATCAACCCATAAGAAGAAAAAAAAATATTACCTAGGTCAAAAAGCAAGATCAGTTAATCTAATGAAAAATTGCGTGTTGTGCGTGAATCAAAACCTAGATTAGTCAAAAAGCTAGCTCCGTTAGAAAGTGGTGTAGCAGAGCTAAAGTGTAAGATGAAAATGTATTCAAAAGAGTTCGATTTACTATCAAATAATTAAACTGAATACGCTGATTTTCTGAAACGGTATACTGATATAGAAAACTGCCACTAAAAATATTCACCCGCACTAATAAATAATAATAAATAAATACACCCAACAGTCACACACATAATCCCGATCCCACACTAGGTAAACCTGTATCGTGGGTATCAGGAACTACGAGGGACTTGTGGTCCCATAACACAGATCAGAAACAAACTTTTGTGGATCACACAAACATTTGTCTCGGTGCGGGAATAGAACCCACGCCCTCTCGCTTTGCAGCCGGCTACTCGCCCATGGCGCCACGTAGGCTGTCTTTAAATTTTATAACAGAGTTTTGTTTTGTTTGTAAATTAATACTTAACTAAAATAGATAGAGATTATAGATAGTGATTTCTTTTTACCATCCTCAGTTACCCATATGAGTGATACATATAGTTCGGGTTCAAAAGCTACAAGCATTTTTTTTTCATCTATTTTGTCTACAGTATAAATGAGCCGGCTCGACCGAATTGTTACCACTGTCTCTCAGAAAATCGATGTTAATTAACGACTTGCTGCTGCGTTTCATACAGTGAGTGAGATATCCGAAAGCCCAAATCGCCTTCCCTTCTCAGGCCCATAATTATCCCTTTTCTTTAAGGTTAGAAACGCGACCATGATTCTTCTGGTATTATATGGGCGTTCATGGATGATCATTTACCATGAGGTGATCCACTTTCTCGTTGCCCGGCCTATGCTATAATACATACATTTTTAATTAAGAAGAAGTAGTTTTGAGTTACTAACGTTTTTCCTAAATGCTGGACATAGTTGTGTTTTTCGTTACTTTAATGTGAGTTTAAACTTAAAAGATAGGAATTTGACAGTAGGGTAGTTTCCTATATTGAATTTTATACATTATTTTATAAGTAACAGAAAATGATACACAAAAGAAACCCTTTTATTAAAACACAATCAAAATTGGTTCAGAAATGTGCCCGCAGTTATGACTTTAAATGTTGGTATGAGGAGAAGTGGGGATGTAGTAGGGATATCTCACTATCTCGCTTGCACTCGTGCACCATTATGAACATTTTACACGTTGACGTCAAAGGTTGCATCGTCCGTCATTTGACAATTACCCCCTCTACAGGATTTGAATGGCTTCTAACTTATTTATTTTTGGTCCGATTTATAAAATTCTTTCTGTAATATATTTTGAGTAACGTAACTTATTGATGTAAATAATAAAAAAAATCTAGTCAACTACCCTGTTGTGATATTTTTTCCCAAACATGAAATGGGGAAATATATGTAACGTAGCAACATTTCAAAAAATCTAGCTGTCTCATGTGCGGTCACGCCATGGCTCTATCTTTAAGTAATATATCAATGATTTCCTGCCATTGTTCAATTGTTTTTCTGTCGAAAATGAGTGAATGTAGAAGATATTCGTTACATTTTAAAGTTTATTACAATAATCGAAAAATATGACACAGTCCGTGAAATAATAATAAACCGTAAAAAATGTATGTAAAATAATGTCAGTCAGGAAATATTAATATTCAAGATGCGGTTCGGTTTTTTACGGATAAAGTTGATGAAAATCAATGGTGAAAATACATGATCCACATATTAGTAGTTAAGACATTGCTGATTCTTTTTCCACAAAACAGATAAGAGTTATTTATAAAATTTTATTTTGTAAATATTGTATTATCGATTATTTTTGCATTTTACTCATTGGAATAAAACTAGTTTATACGGATTTTATCGAGGTTTAATTTTTATTTTAGTCCCGACGTTTCGAGATGACCTACACCTCAGTCTCTCCCGTGACCACGAAGGCTGAAAAGTTTCGAAACGTCGGGACTAAAATAAAACATAAACGGCGATAAAATTCGTATAAACTAGTTTTATTTCAATGTGTAATATTCGCGTAAACCTAAGAAATCACCATTTTACTTATGTCAAATATATCAAAAAGATGTAAATATAAATATAATAAATAAAATATAATGGACCATGTGTGAATTTACTAAAATTGACAATGTATGTTTTGTGTATGGGCGTAATTGATGGTTTTTTTTATTGTAAATTAGGTCTGCTACCTCGTATATGTTTGTGGTTAGACACAATGCATGTGTGTGCGACAACGCTACATAAATCAGAGCTCAAGCACATACAGCAAGGCGATTCGATCTATCTACACTGTAGAAATCCTGTTAATGCAGACTAGCATTTATGCGAGCAGCTCATTTAAATAAAACTTAACAGAATTCAGCAATAGAATGCAGAATTTTAATTACTTTAAAAGAATAGTTCCCACATTTTAATAATGATACAAGGAACGTTTATGAACTATAGGTACAAAAAAGCTAGCGTTCGCCGCGTGTGCGAAATAAAATGCAAGTATCTACGAATAATATTTTTGAGGGTGATGTTCTGAAATAGCACCCTACAAGGCACTTATAACAATTTATGTTGTAATAACATATTATTATTCCCTTTAAACTAGTAACGCATTTTTCGAGCAAGATTTTCAAATGGTTTCCAATTTCCGATTTTACTCACAAAAATGATTGCCTGAGTCTGAGATCAATCACTTCGTTTTTACATCCTTATTACGCTGCTAGTAACTTTAGGGACAAGCATCTTCTCAAATAAGTTTGGCTACATCACACATGCAAGCCAAAGAACGGTGACATCAACGGATCTGAAAGATTAGCCGTACCGAAGTGTAGGATAATGATGAAGAAGACAGTCACAATACAAAAAAGTGAATATTAAGACCGATAAAAGTCAGTACTCTAATGTAATACAGTAATACAACTCCAAAATTACATTAGTGATTCTTATTAAAGCCTCACAAAATTAAGCGTAGAATCTCTGCCAAAACCCACGCATAGATACAGGTAATACCCAAGTTAATATAAAGCTCGTCGGGCGGTCTTTGCGTCCATTGAAATGTCATTTCTTTGACCTCGTTAATCTCTTGCTACTTAAATCTTTCAGCTCACCTGTGATAGCCTCGGGTATTTTATTATTTCGCCAATAACGCACGCACGTATTCTTCTTTATCAAATTTTAGTTTTATTGTAATTCTAAAATTTTATTAGGGCCAGTTACAAAATAATATAGCAAAGCTAAGCTTCTAAAATTAGAAGTTAATTTAATTCTTTTTCAGTTTATAAGCCGGTTTTTTTGTTAGTTTAGAACTTTTAGGAACTTTAGGCAGGTTTGCACAACTATCCTAACTAAACATGTATAAACAATGTCAAATCGTTTAAAAACTCGACGTTAGTACAATTTTGTAGTTGAATATATGGATCGTTGTGCAAGTCGACCTCAGTAAAAGAATTATCAAAGTCAGTGCATAAAGGCTGAAGTTTTAATCTATCATCCTCGATTGCAACATCTTAGAGGCCAATTTTTTCTTAAAACTTTACATTAATTAGATCAACAAACTACCAATAAAGAATTTTCAAAACTGGATCAATCCGAAAATATATGCATGATGTATGAAAAAGTGTACTCCTCGAATTGAGAATCTCTTTTTTATGACCGGTTAAAATATATTAGGTTATTTTTCCACGCGGAAATACTTTAAGAGTAAGACATCAAACATACACACGGTACTTTAATTCGTACCCTTCTGGATTTAAGTACACCACTTCGGGGTTTACCACCAGAGCCACAATAAAAATAAAAGATCACGGTATATACTCAAGTGATGAAGTGATCCCTCCATGTATAATTCACTACATTATCTAGGAAGATGTGATACATTATACAAGTTGGATTGCGTGTATGTGAGATTTCTATTAATCGCCTTATTTTAATGCCGTGACCCTTGCTAAGATTTGTGCAATAGTCTGTGAAATTGACGATAAAACCGCCGTTTATCAATCTCCAAGTAAACCTTATTTATCAGATAAAACAAAAGACACATTTAATTGTACTAGTGATCGCTAAGTGGTCGAACTCTACTTATTTTTTGAATTTTATGTATTACGTCAGCTGCGAGATTTGACATTAAGATATTGTCAGTATAAACGTAAACAATTAATGTTTCCTTTGCGGGCACTTTAAATCAGTTTTTTCTATTTCACACGATATTTTTTATGTTTAACCTATTTTATCTGTGTAAATGAAACAGTATCGCGTTCAGCCACTATTTTTCACAATGTACACTGGCGAAATCACCGATCTACGGCGGAGCCAAACACTTTAATATATAATTATTCCAGATATTATATATAAACAGCTTTCTGCACTTCTCCTTCATGTAAACCTTAAATTTGTCAAATCTCGCATTCCTCTGTTCGCGCGATATGCTTAAAAAGGGGCCCGAAGTTTTCTCTAAATGTACCACAAAATAACTGCCAATAAATTCTTTCCTTCTTAATTAACATAGGTACATGTTAGACTGCCGCATTCTAAGACGTCAGTTAATTTTAATTGTCGTTAAATCATTCCTGAAGTCTGATTATTCCTATACTCAAGTACAGAAATAATACAAACTGACATCTCTGAGAAATTATGAATCCAAGTAATAACTAATGAATATTTAAATGTATATTAATACTAGCTGTTGCCCGCGGCTCCGCCCGCGTGAATGCCTATTTCCAGGATTAAAGTACCTGGGCGACCCCGTGGGAAACGCGCTTGACAAAAATACTAATATCGCTATTAAAAAATAGGGGTTGATCGTAGAGGGCTGACAATTTAGGGTTGTATGTATTTTTTAATGTTGTATCATTAAAAAATAAAAACAAAAAAAATTGTCTTAAAAATTATAAATAAAATTAAGTGGTGGACCACCCTTAACATTTAGGGGGATGAAAAATAGATGTTGGCCGATTCTCAGACCTACTCGATATGCACACAAAATTTCATACAAATCAGTCCTGCCGTTTCGGAGGAGTATGGGAACGAACATTGTGACACGAGAATTTTATATATAAGACTAGATGTTGCTCGCGGCTCCGCCCTCGTGAATGCCTATTTCCAGGATTAAAGTAGTCTAGTCGCATCAAGCGAGTCCCGTCATCGGTTTGAAAAACGCGCTTGACAAAAATACTAATATCACTATAAAAAAATAGGGGTTGATCGTAGAGGGTTGAAAATTTAGTCTTGTATGTATTTTGTAATGCTGTATCATAAAAAAAAAAAAAAAATATTGTCTAAAAAATTAAAATTTTGGGGTGGACCGCCCTTAACATTTAGGGGGATGAAAAATAGATAGTAGCCGATTCTCAGACCTACTGAATATGCATATAAATTTCATAAAAATCGGTTGAGCCGTTTCGGAGGAGTATGGGAACGAACATTGTGACACGAGAATTTTATATATTAGAAGATGATGTCTCTGAATTCCAATCCAATTGCCAATTATACAAAATTATCACGCTGTCAATATTATAGTTAAGGAGAATCGTATGTTAGGTCAATTAGTTAGTATCCTTAAATTGGCTGTCATACGGTGGTCATGATGGTGGTTAACATTTATTCAGGCATTGAAAATCGGCCCTTTATAAAATATGACTTATCGGGAATGGAATTTAACTTAGTATTCAGTTTCCCCAGAGGGGTTAACGTCAGGCAGGCGGCCGGTCATAAAAACTACAACCCAAATCTTTATGTAAACATGTGTTCAAAAGCATGTTGCGCCAACCCTACTGCGAGTGGGATAAGGGTGGGCAGAAGAAGAAGAAGATGGTGACATAAGAAGGTAGGCATATCAACCGATAACTATTGCCATAATGTAGGTTCACTTCTTAAACCACCGTCTACACTACGAGTATAAAACAAACACGATGTTACGTTATAACAAGTATAGGCATTTATTATATATTAAATCTAAATGTATGTAATGTATCATTGTGTACTGCCCTATTAATAAAGTATATTTCTTTCACACTGATACTTATGAGAACGAAAGAAAATTCAAGGTCAGCAAACGTGGGCGACCAGACGGTTCATGCTGAAGATAACTTTGTCTTCAGTACAGTACTATATGGTTCTACGAATAAATATATCTTAATTTGTGTACAACTTATTATTCAGCTTTCCTGACAAAATATTAAATTATCTTTGGCGCTGTACTTCGTGAATAAATTTACATTTAGTGGAAACATGCTTGTAATTAGAATAAAAAATATGTACATTGTACAATCCTTTACGAGTCGAGGTTCCCTTTCAGCAGTTTATATTTAATTTATTACAGAATTATTTTTCTCATTAAATTTCTCAGAAGCTGAATTATAGCGCAAAAGGATTAATATTTACATATTGGTACAAAGTGTTCGTACGTTTTTGTATTGTATTTTCCCTCTCAAAATATATGTTCAAGAATAACTAACTAATGAGCAGCCTTTGTCTTAGGCCTGTCTCAATATCTGTCTGTCCATCGCTCCCTCTGCCACTTTGTCTGTCTGTTCTACATAAGAACTATATTATCTTTTGAACCGTAATAGTCGGCTGAAACTTTCATAGAATAGGTTTTTTATGGCAGATATACTTCAAACAAATAACTTATAAAATATAGTAATAAAAGTAAAATTTAATTAAATATAGTGCAAATATTGTAAATCAGTTTTTAAAAGAGCAACATTAGAGTTTCTTTTCCGTTCTTCTCTAGCGAAACAGCCTTTTGAACTGGCGTGGGCGGTAGAAGTAAAATTTGACTGAGTCTAAATGAAGTATAACATTTCATGGATTCAATAAATAATTTGATATTGATTTTAAGTGGGGTGGTATGGAATGCTCGGTAACCGAGTCCAATTAGCACTTAATCGGTTTTTACTAATATAGGTACATAATAAGGTTTTTATATTTACTAAATTTATCGATTATTGTCGTTCTACGGTAAACATACTCCTAAAAACCTTCCAATTTATTTACGATATAAGTAAAATAGCTACATAGAATAAGAATACTTAAGAATGGGCAATCAATTTCGTTCACTACGTTTTAGGTAGACAATATTCAAATACCATGTAATGAAACTATACCCTCTATTCGAATTCGATCGACCGACAATGCATTGAACCCGAATTCTATTTCCATCATCTGGGAAGTAATCCCGAAAGTCATCATAGTGATGAGGAACTGAGTTGTTATAATAAAGATACTAAGATAGGATCATTTTCCAAATTCTGTCCCTAAAGTATAAAATCGAAAATGATAGACTAAAGCTTCGACATTTTTACACCGATTTTGATGATATTTTCACTATAATAATAGTAAAAAGAACAGTGCTCTCTACCAATCATTGATAATTGAATTCTAACACCGAATAAATATTGGTTTATATTATTTTTAGCTTTTTAGTTTAAACACACCACTTTATATTATGGTAAGCCGTGATGGACATTTGTAGATACGAAGTGCTCAGGTCCGTTTGGATTTGGCATGTCTGAGAAGAGGCCTATACCCAGCAATGGGTAAATAAAGGTTGATAATAAAATAGTTTAAACAGGCCAAGAACAGATCTTAGATATTATGGTTCTACTCGCAAAACAAATTGCCACCAAACGAGCTAGAAAACAGAATAATTAACATATTAGACATTTTTCTCCCCAGCGAGGCTGACGTAAGGCAGGCAGCCGGTCGTAAAAATTACAAATCAAATCTTTCTGTAACATGTGTTAAAAAGAATGTTGCGTCGACCCCACTGCGAGTGGGATAAAGGCAACGTATTAGACATGTTTTTAGTTAGCCAACTTTTATGTCATCATATATGTCGAATATGTTTTTCTGAATCTCATTTTTACATTTTAGTTTACCAATCCACATTTAGGCCAGCGTGGTAGACTAAGGTATAAGCTCTCTCTATAATAGAGGAGGCTTGGGCTCTCCTGTAGGACGATACAGGACTGAAATTATTATTAAAATTTGAATTACAGTTGTTCAGTACAATGCAAAGTTTTTAAATGTGAGAAGTTAGATTGTATTTTATCCGACACAAAAAATAAAGAAAGAACTTCTCAATAATATATATCACAAAATTCTTTAGTTTTATTTTAGCTTCTTTTTTGAATCCGATTTTTTTTTGTTTTCATCAAATTAAAGACTATTACAGAGAAAATTAGAGCGCCTTTAATTTTTTTATAATACAGAGCGTTAATACTTAAATCCATCCAACCATTTGCTACGACTTATAAGTAAGCAACTATGAGCAAGAAATTGTTTACCAACGTTGATAGACCCCCGCGAATCTAATAAACGCTTCGTTCAACATTGCAGCCAGGCAAAGCGCACGTTTAAAATTATATCTATGCACATTTCCGAACAACTTACGAACGGATTTATATTTTTTCCCCTTTAGTAATAAACTTGATAATATACATACATTTAATCTAACTCACTTGACTACAAGACAATATGTGGGGCCATATTATGTTGTCCTCGTATTAAGTCACGTTTTGAGGTACGCGAGACAGAACACCTCAACCCACACTTCATCTCAATACAATTTCATACAAAGTGAATTTGCGTCACATGTCGCGATATCACCGTTTCGGTCGCATACTTTTTTTTTTTTTTTATGAAAGAGGTGGCAACGGAGCAAGCGGGTCACCAAAAAAATCCTTTGATCACTGATAATGATCTATATTCAGGATATTTTTATCATTTGCATAGAAAAAAATAAATATAATAGAACTTCGTTGGCGTCAATTGAGGCACCACACAAAACTTATGTTGTTAATTGTAATTGAATCGGTTCGTGTTAGTGAAATAGTCCGGACTCCAAAGTTTAGACATCTTAAACTTCAGGAAAGTAAAACTGGCCTTTAAATGAATGCCTTTAAAAGGAAGCTATTTTAATTTATATTTTGTTCTTTAAAGAAGCTTTAATAATGTGCAGCCTCATTCCGTATTATTTCAAAATTAGCTTGTAACAATAATATTAACTTTAATCACCGGATGGTGCAATCCACACTAAAGTAAGCTTAAGAAGAATTTTATTACAAAACACACAATTTTGGATCACGCAACATTTGTCGCAAAGGGTGAGTAGCCGGCTGTTAAAAAAGAAGCCGCGGGTTTGATCCCCGCACCGTGACTAATTATTGCATGACCCTGAAATACATACATACATACGCACTCTCGCCTGTAATCCCCGAAGAGATAGGCAGAGGTGTAACCAGTACACCCACATTTCACGGAAAGACCCTGAAATATTTGTTTTGAATTTGGGAGTTTTGGCACCATAAGTCCTTCGTAATTCCTTATACCTACGATACAGGTTAATCTATATGTATGTGGCTGTTGGGTAAATTTCTTAAAAAGCAAACAATGTTTATATATTTCCTTTGCCAACAGTATAATATAGGACCGCGAGCCGAGCATTTTTTTTGTGTCCGATGTTATAAACTAGATGTTATCGCCCTCGGTGCACGTTGAGCTTAAACTGTCAAATGTTTAGTAGCAGTTTATTTCAATAAAAACTAACTAACTTCTTTCTGCTGATGGGAAACTGAAACATATTTGTACCCGACTTGTTAGCAGCCACCGTACACATGATAAAAAACTTGCCATAATGACTCCTTTGAGAGATTCACAGAGAAAGACTGAGACAGGCATTAGTGGATTACCCTCTCTAGGCAGCGGCTATCCTATGCTATAATGTATATACATTTAACTGATGATTACCATCTGTTATCAAATTAGATGATTGTTTAGTATAAACAGATTGTTAAGTAGCAGTTTTTTTATATTAACCTATACCATGTCACTGCCGGGCAAAGGTCTCCCCCCTTTCTTTCCATATATCATGCTTAATTGCCACTACAAGCCATTGTGGCTTAAATAGCAGAATAGATAAAAAAAATGATATGAGATATATGAAACTAGATTTATTTTAATGTGTAATATTCGCGTAAACCTAAGAAATCACTATAAAAAAATGATGTTTTTTACGCAATCTCTTGCCATCTCTCTAGCCGTATTGCGAGGGTTTTCGATAGCTGTCACTTTATTCGTATACGAGAACTATGTATGAATCTAATACGTTCCAATACAGTCCGCTAGGATATATTATAAAGTATATTTTAACGGACACAAAAATGTTCTATGTATTTTTTTGTATGTTCACGCATAACTCCGCCAAATATGGACTGATTTGGGTGATTCTTTTTGTATTGTAAGAAAAGAGAAAGATACGGTAAGATAAAAGACTAAAACACCTTTATACACTGATTTATGCATCGAGTTGGATATTTTTTTACACCTAAAAATAGTAAAAAGAAACTTATTATCAAAAAATGAAACCGACTCAAAAAAAAGTAAAAAGCTAAAATAAATTTCTAAAAAAAACTAAGTCGGTGGTATCAATAATTGACTACAGTACCAATGGCGTTTTTTTTTAGTTTTTGTAGGTTTTTGCTTTTTTGAGTCTGTTTTATATTTTGATAAAAAGGTTTTATCGTAAACATGGATGACGTGACCGCTATCGAATAACTCGCAGAAATTTGCAACTACGAGCACAACAACACACAATATTCACTGGAACAATAATGAGATTCCAAGAGCAATACATCATATAAAGTTTCACAGTTCTCTTTATAAATAATATTTTTAAAGATGCAGAATTGTTACAGGGAATAAAACAATTAAATTTTAAGGTTGGCGTGCGAATTCTGATGAATTTATTTAATTACATAAAATGTTAGGGTCGGCAATCAAAAATCATATTAAAAAGTCACGTGTTCGACACTACAGCGACATTTCGATGAAATTATTAACTTGGTTAGGACAAGCCAGTTAAATAGTACGCAAATATTAGCAGAATATTCCGAGGACCTGAATATGTTGTTTTTCATGAATAATGAGCTCTTCATTCAAGTGGATTTTAAACATTATAATAACTCGATTGTTTCATGTAATTATGCTTTTATCGTAGCTTTTTACAACTATTATTTTTACTCTTTACCCTTGATGGTGAAAAATATGTGCCATCTGCTATTTTAATCCTTATATGTATTACGGAACCACACAGTGGGGTTCGAATGTGTCAAAAAACACGACAAGAACGTTCGTGCCGTTTGAATTTGATTGGTCGAGAGACCAATCACGTGACGTTTTCCGATACAAATCTGAGAAGACGTGATGGAACGTTTTGATTTTGAATTTTTGTATTCTAATAGGGCAGATTAGATCATTAGATCAAGATTTAATTACCTCTAATGGTGATTTAATTAATTTACAAAAGTACACGTCGACACCTGTACGGGGTAAGGAGTAGTCAAATAACAAGTGCATCCACCTTTTGCCGCCTGCATATTCAACCGAGCATGTGATCTTACTACATCAAGCATAAATATGATAAGAAAAACGAAGTATATTCCACGAAATGAAAACGTTCTTTTAAGAATTCGAACTCAAGATTCTAAACTGGTAGAGCCACGCTTTAGACAGTTTTGTCTACTAGGTAATAGAAATTGTTATTTTTGAAATTTCAGTCTTATTTTGTTTATATTCATTTCGAGTAATCCACTACACTATCCACTATCACAAAACTCGTGACAACATATTATGACAATATAGTAACAGTACACGCAACACAATAAGGAGATGGGTTCACGCATACAAATATTGTGATATTTTATCGTTTATATAAGATCTGCCGTTACTTTAAGTTATGCCTAGCTATGTGTAGAATTGAAGTGTAAAAGTCTCCACTTTTGACATTTTCCTCCGCACCGAGAGGCGTGACTGTGACAAACACGCATGACAAAATCTCAAGTGTGACTAGCTATAGCTATATTGTTGACTAGCCTTTGCTCACGGCTCCGCCTGTGCGAACGGCTTGTTTCGGGATAAAAATATCAGCTACGATATCCTAATCCAGGTCATGGTCTGCCTGTATGACAAATTTCACCCAAAACCGTTTAGCTGTTAAGGCGTGATTGACTAACAAACATCCAAATTCACAATCATACAAACTTTCACAATAGTAGTGGGATTTCGGTAAGGTGAAGTCTCACAAATAATAGTAAACAAAGTTTCGAAGCGATTAAAAAGAGAGCATTCAGCTGCAAAATGCAATTACATAATATTAAGCAAAACACGAAACATGTCCCGTCATGGCAGGATTGCAGTAAAATAAAATTCAACTGGGATTATAGTCGTTAACAAATAAAAGTTTATATTGGCAATTAACATGCACTCCAGCGTGGTTTTATAATTTCAAAGATGCTTTTTTACTAGCGCCGTTATAGCATTAGACTGTCTCGGTGGCGCAGTTGTAACGCGTATGCAGTTCGATCCCCGGGAGGGGTAAAAGTGATATTGAGTGAATTTTGTATATTATTAATAATTATATGCTGACATATTTTTAGGCCGACAAAAACGACAATTCATAATTGTATTTAGCCACTATGCATGTTTATTAAATGTCAAATCGTATAATTTTTTTACATTAGTAAACATGTTTAGTAGCTAAATATTATGAAAAATCTTTTTTTGCAACGCCTTAAATATTACACAAAACAATAGAATAGTATTTTAAAAATGTTAACATAAATTCTATCGTACTGAAATTAATATGACTTCATTGTTGGCGCCCATCGTGGTGTTTTAACAAGGTTTTACTAGAAAAAAAAATGCAGTTAAAATGCATACAGACATGACAGAGTCAGCAACCGTTGTTCTGTGGTCGCGTTTAAATTATCAATGTTAAATGAATGATTTACTTTTAAGATAACAATATTATGTAATTTGATAATAAAATCCTTGTAATAGATAAATTCTATGAATGTTTAGATTGTTGTAGATATTATTATTAATGTAAGTGTAAGAGGATTAATGCATTTTAAAAAAGTCGTATTTAATTATGCTATTTATGCTTTTTTTCTTAAATTTATCACTTGTCTACTAACAGTACAGTTAATTTTCTTTAAATAATATGCCAATATCAGCTTCAATTTCAACCATCGATATGAAAACTAATTTCACTATTTAAAATAGAATGTCTAGAACAACGTTAATTAACACAGAAAAAATATTATTAGTACGGTTTAGTTTCAAAGTGGCCGACGACGTATCAACAGTCCTCAAAACTTTTAAATTATCTGTGCAATTTGCTTGAGCTTAGAAATAAATAATTTGAAAAATTAAAATTTTATGGTTTAGAAGTGAACCAACGGAATTTCGACGAAAAAAAGAAATGTAAATAATATAAAAAAGGTTAAACGCGAGAATTAACGACCCGCCGAAGGGTTCCAGCTTTGAATTAATTATCTTTATCAACGAGATAATATTTTTCTGTTTTTACGCTCCACCCGAAACGTTGTGAAAATTCAAATACCAGGCGAATAACTCATGAATGGCGTGTAATTTTTTTTCTGACATGGAATGATAGACGTTTTATTATAATTATGTACTTGTACGCCTGATGTTTGCCATATTCTATAGACTCTGAACAGTACTTCCACTCTTCTTTCTAATACCCATTCTTAGCTTTCAAGATCGGTAACGCATTTGTGATTCTCTGCTATATTTCGTATCGAAAATCCAAACACAAATTGTGATTGCCCAACCTGGGATTTAAACCCAAGACACCCGGATTCTACCTAAGTACGTTGCCATTATGCCAATGAAGTGATTGAGACACGCTGAAGATAAGTTTAAAATAGCGTCGGGAGTTAGACACTATAAAGTTTACTTGAGTTGTTACAACCATTTTTCAAAGATATGAACGTCATACGGCAATTTCATAACAGGAGCCTCGCTATGAGTAAAGAATGGGCTCAAACTTGTTTTGCAAATAGAATTCACTACGCTCCCTTGGAACAGCCGAAGGAGCTCCAACTTTTTCCGTGTCATTAATCTTTCCCCACTCATTTATCGTGCGCACGTGTCGCTGTTAGTACAAATCTTGTACGGTCAGCAACACAGCTGATTATAGCCATCTGTCAAAACCATATACACCACTTTTATGATGGTTAAGTAACGTTTGGTCAATTAAATGAGAAGTGGATATTTTATGGGTGCCTATTACAAGATGAAACTAAGTATTCAATGTGTTAACCAAGAGATTTAGGGATTCGTCTAACTTAACTGAACAATCACCCACATACACATAATATTAAAAATCTCCTATATAACTCATTATGTAGGGGTTTTTTTAAAGTTTTTTTTATGTTATAGGTCGGAAACGAGCAAGTGGGTCACCTGATAGTAAGTGATCTTCACTGCCCATGTATGCCCACAATACTAAAAAAACATGGGCGCGTTGCCAGCCGATAAAGTAAAGGGATGATAAAAGGATTGGGAAAGGGAGGGGGATTTAGGCCTCCAGATATTTCACTCACCGTACGATACGCAGCAGTAAGCTGTTACTTTTCATCGGTTTTCTGTGAGACAGTGGTAACGACCCGGTCGAACCGGCCCATTTATACTGTAAACAAAAGTGTCTACAGGCATAAATAGCTCTACCACTCGCAAATTACTTGCAATTTTTATTATGATCACATTTCAGTGGCATTAATATATAAATATTTTAAATTTCAGAGACTAATTGTTTCATCTGGAAATAAGTGCATATAAACTTTTAGAGAATTCTACATGACTTTTCAGTGTATACTCATATGTGTTAATTCCAAATAATCTTGAACACAGTGCGGGCTGAGGACGCCGTATAGCAATCAAGCGTTATGTTCCCCATTGAGATTCGATGACACATTGGAATGTGGTTCGGTTCATCTCAACTCCATTTCTTTGTTCAAGTACGATCCATGGATCTGTGTAGATAAGCACCGGTTATACGACAGGGCATTGGTCTGCCCTTTGTCACGGAGAAATCCTATTTTGGCTGTGAGATACTCTGAAAAATTACTGCCTTGAAATGTACCTCGGGATTCTTTATAATATAGAAATCTGGAATAAGCAAGTTAATTGGATACTTTATAAGCCAGCTTGGGGATTGAGGCTGATCAGTGTCTAAGATCTCCTTTTTAACTGACGAAAAGAGGGACGAGGTTCGACTAGTATATTTGTTTATTTTTTGTATAACTACGAATATCATTTCACATAGTGATCCGATTATAAGAATTCTTTCTTTGATCGATAGTATCGATAGTAGCTGAAAGTTAGTCTCATATAAATAATAATAAAATAAAATCTAAACGGATGAAATCAGAGATGAAAGACTAAAACTTTTTAACTTAAGCTCAACTTTATTGATTATTCCACTACAATCCCTAAATAAAAAGTTTATAACAAGAAAAAATAAAGAGCTAGAAATATTACCTATTAACCAATTCTGAGTTAATGCAAGTAATGGCTAATGATTGGTAGATAGCACCGACTTAAGATTAGTTAATTTTATTTTAAGGTAGGTTTTATTTTTATTTTAAAGTATTTGGTCGTTGTATTTGGACCAATTAGTATTTTTGTGTTACATGTAGGCACACATATTGAGTGGCAATAAAGATACAATATTTTGTTTTACACGTTTGGCACTTAATATGTATGAATCGCCAGATTTCTGAAAGACTGATCAATGTAAAATTAAGTAATCAAATGTCAAATCTCATGTCAAGTCGAAATTAAGTTGCTAGAAGTGTAGTCAACACCTTTGATTTGACACACATGTTAGTTAACATAACTTTCAATTGAATATGAAAAATCGTATGCCAATCGCTACTAAAGAGACATCAAATATTATTATTTTTTTCACTAAATATCGTTTCAGCAACTCGAATTGATTTGACAGCGGTGGCAAAATCAAAGTTTTGTTAGTTGAATGTTGATTTAATCAGTCTTTTAGAAACCGGGTGGTCTTGCACCACGTTTTACTGCAGTCACTCCATGTCATTCAATCAATTTGCGTGTTATTAAAATTAAGTTTTGTCAACGCAAGATTTTCGTATCACATAAATCCACGTAGTATATATATTTTATTTGCACTAATATTAATATCCGGAATGAATAAACAATAAAACAGAATTTCATAGAATTCAATGTTTTGCATCATATGAACGTATGCGTGGGCTTATGAAATCCGTGATAACTTTCAATCGTATTTTCAATAGGTCCATTGTCCACTTATATATAGCAAACCAATATTCGAAATGTATTGTATTGAAAATTAACATGTTATGTTTATAATATTATTTGTAGAACGATTCGAACTTTGTGTTTGCTACGACGCGACGCTTTGTCTGCTATTGACAACCGCTTAATTATATATGATTTTCAAATATTAATCGTTAAATTTTAACTAGTAGGTACTAATAATTAAATATGTACGTAACTTAGACAAGTCAGAGGTGTATGCTCTTGGGATTGGTTTCGAACTTTTGACTTTCGTCTAGGCAGTACATACCACTCGCCGCTGAGCTATCGCTGCTTCATTGTTAATTATCGCTTGCTTGTTGGTGATGGAAACATGCATACCTGAGTTCTCCATAAGTATTCCGAAGGTACCTACGTGAAGTCTAACAACCTGCTCTAGGGCAGCACGATGGACTGAGGTCAAACCCCCCTCATACAGTAGAGGAGGCACGTGCCTAGCAGTGGGCATTATATGTGTCATATTGGTCAAGGCCTTGGATGGATTACAGCGACAGGCTGGCCGCATTGTGAACGAATCAGATTGCATACCGCCCCGTGGATTGGGGGCGTTTGGAAAATTCTACCACGGTATCCCCTGCTTGTCGTTAGATGCGACTAATAGGGGCCATCAGGGGTCGCGAGCGCTCAACTGGGGCCTGTCGTAGTGCCCATTGTACTTTACACTCTTGTACGTGCGACCCCGGGATTGACGGCAGCATAAGTGGTTGCCGTCGTTGCTGCCATTGTCGCCGAGGACGTCCTTCGATGCGCGAGGACTTCTGAGCCACAACAATGGAGACAAGGCCGCAAGGCGGCACTGCGCAGGGGCGGTTTCGGCCGAAGCCGAGGCGCTCCTCGCCTCAGGAACCCGGAGTGGTTCCTAATGCGCCAAAGAGGGCCACCGCGGAGTTTTTAGTCGGTCGGTCGTCCAGATGTTTTCCATCTCTCCCGGGTGGCTTAATGTTGGGTCAATTGACCAACATAACCTTCTCGCCTCCGCCCGGGACGGGTTGGTAGTGATAAATTGATTTTCCCCGCGACACCAAAAAGAAAAAAGGTTAGAGTCGCTACAGCTGCAGAACAGAACCATTGTCCCATTAGCGTTTTATAGTGTGTATCACTGTCAATGCTATAAAGAATTGTTTGAACTTATCTCATCCTCACCTTTCCATAACAGAACCACGCGGGTTGCCTTGTGGAACCACAGCTTTGTGGTCTCCTTCATCTCGGCTCGAATTGAGAAGTTCGTAAAATCTTAGTTCTACCGGTCCATTAAGTGGTAGTACCACCCAGATAGTTTTGTCTACAGCAGGAATAGGCCGGTACTGTCTCAGTCGTGTATTTCAAAGCAGGCCTTTAAGTTTTCGGACAATCAGATATACACTTTCAATATCGCGTTGTCCATCGACCAAGCGGAATGTTGGCCGGTATCTATTGTGTTTGCACATGACTTGTGGTTATCCGACAGATGCGTCGCGTCTGTGACATGTCAAAGGTTCCATACATTGATGTTGGTTCAGTTGCGTGAAATTCTATCTTAATACCGGTGTACATAATAATACGTGAAGAAGGCATAGCGCAATAGCGCTATGCTTAGCTGTTATTAATTTATGATAGCTGTAGTAGAATCACTTTACCTGATATTGTTTAAACTAAACACTTAGCGCCTGTTTCACTACCTTTGAGTATATGCTTTTTATCTAATAAAATATGACACGTATATCAGAAGAAAGATGTCTAGTAGGTATAATACATATAATAAATAATAATAAATAAATACACCCAACAGTCACACACATAGTCCTGACCCCACACTAGGTAAACCTGTGTCGTGGGTACCAAGAACTACGAGGGACTTGCGGTCCCACAACACCCAGACCCGAGACAAATATTTGTGAATCAGTCAAACATTTGTCTAGGTGCGGGAATCGAACCCACGGCCTCACGCTTCGCAACCGGCTACTCGCCCGCTGCGCCACGGAGGCTGTCAAACATAGGTATATATACATAGGTTCACGCCTGTTTCCCATAGGGTTAGGCAAAGACAACGGATTTTCATTTGTTACGATCCTTGCACACCTCTTTGGCTTCCTTCACTCTCATTAAATTTCATCCTCATCATCATATAATGAGTCAAGTAGTTATTTTTAAAAATAGATGACTTTCTTATATTTTAATTTGTGTTAAAATTTTACTCAAATTTTGTAAACCAGGCTGCATGGACACAAAAAACAAGCCCAAAACTAACCTAACATTTAAATTCTTTCGTTAATATGTTACACGTTCAATTTTTTGTGCTTGATGTAGATGTGTTTGGGAAAATCACTTAAACGGGTAAGAGAAAATGAGATTTGTCAATTTCGATTGCGCTCGATTCAATCAAGTAAAAACGCTAGCGGAGTTATCTATAGAAAAATTTGTTGAGCTATCCTCAGGAATTCACATTACCAACTATTTTATCTATTATTGAATCTTAAAACCTAACATCTTTTTTCTATAAGACATTGTTTATTAATCGAAGGGATTTTTTGCTTTCCACAATGAAGCATTTTCCCCGTTTTTAAGTTATTGTGATATACCTTTTTTGATGTTTTCTTGTACCCATCGAAATCTTGTACAACACGAATGTTTACTCCTAATGGTGGAACTAAAATGTCAGGACATAATTTATTTTAGTTTGACAAGAGTCACATACACAGGGAATGCAGGGATAGATTTACTGTAGATTAACTTTAGTATTACTGTTTTTTTTACTAGCCCTTTATTATACACGTCCCACTGCTGGGCACGGGCCTCCTCTACTGAATGAGATGGGTTCGGCCTTAGTCCACCACGCTGGCCTAATGCAGGTTGACAGACTTCACATATCTTCGAAATTCCGAACCTCCATCCGTCCTTACGGAATACTAAAACCCGGCCAATGAGTCAGACTCGTGCACCGCGGATTCCGTACCATCCCCTAACATTTTTACTTGTTATTTGTCTTTTTTATAGTATAACTGCACGTAGTACACTCTGCTGATTAACGCACGACGCAATGGTGAAACTTAGTTCCCGTTGCGGGTTGTGGGCGTCAGATGGCGCGTCGCCCCATATAATGACAAATATCACCAAATTTATGGTACGAGAAAGCGGACCCTAGAATTAGGCCGAGATAACGCCCGGCAGATTTGTTTTTTAATTATTTTTTAAGATATCTGCTATGGTAATATTCTGTGAATATCTCAGCCCGTTGACTTATTAAGGTTCAAATGATAGAGCCTCTTACAGCCGCCGTGGCAGAATGGACGAGTAGGCAGCTGCGAAGCGAGAGACCGTGGGTTCGATTCCCACACCGAGACATTTTATTTTTATAAGTAATAGCCTCGCGTTTGGCCTCTATCACGCCTGATAGTAAGCGATGATGTGGCCTAAGATGAAGCACGCTTGACTAGCAAAAAACGATTCACTCGGTGAATGAACTCGATTCACACAAATGTTTGTGTGATCCACAAATATTTGTTTCGGGTCTGGGTGTTGTGGGATCGCAAGTCCCTCGTAGTTTGTACCCATGTGATGTGATAACCTAGTGTGTGGCAGGACTATGTGTGTGACTGTTAGGTGTATTTATTTATTTTAAAGGTGGTACATCTAGACGGCGCGGCGTAGGCTAATTAATAAGGTTCTGCAGGCACTCGTCGGGTGCAAAACCCGAAATACACTTGTATTTGTACAGTTTGACAAAAGAGTCATCTTTTGTAGATTTTCGGCATATTTACTATTAAACGTTTATAAAGATCATAATCCGATTATGTTACAAGATAATGTCACTATCCTAAATAATACGCGCATCTGACTACAAATTATTAGAAAGGGGTTGGGTCCAACAAGCTAACTTAAGACCTGTTTTGAGGTGCGGGACGGAGACAAGAGACCTCGACGCGCAATTATAACAACAGGTCTACTTTGTATGAAATTATGTAGTACGTTCATAAGTACTTTAAGAATATATAAGATAACTTAGATTTTAACTATTGCTAGACAGATAAAATGGTAAAATTGTAGAGGTGAAAGGGATTTTGTTTTAGACGATAAGAATTTTATTACAATCCTATATTTATATACAGGGTGCTCTGTGATCAAAACCAAATAATTATTTGTGATATGTTACCAACATGAAAACTAAATTGCATTTGGATCCTTTACAGCGCAATATCTATCTTCTACAATTTATAACAACTAGTTCCTTAGAGGTAAGTAAGAATTATTTACGCTCGTTACCCGGCCATGAGCAAATTCTAGAATCGATTTTTAAGAAATTTGGCACGGAAATGGACTTCAATTCAGGTCAACACATAAACTGCATTTTATCTAGAAATCGAGGGATAGTACAAGGCAGTTCCGCATATCATTGATCTCAACGAGCGCAACGTAGACCATACTAATAACTTGAATAATTATACCGGATGAAAGACCGCTTCCGAAGCCGAAACGGTAATAAAACACTACCTTAACATAAACGGAAATCACTATTCTTCTGCTGTTTACATGCCATTTTGAAAACATAAGCCCGCAATGTAAAGCGTAATAATACTAAAGACGCTCCTCCATCGACGTCCCCATCATGTTTTGGCAGATCCCAAAGACTCCATCACAGTCGCTATCGAAGCAGCACTTTCGTTGCTCAATTCGAATCGCAATAATAATACGCGACCCCGACATAGGACACACCTGCGAGTCCGAAGAACTCCTACATCTGGCCCTCGGCACAATGATGTGCAGAGGCGGCCCTAAACTATACTCCTCAACTATTGCTCAAGCTGAGGTCTGAGCATTCTAAAAGGCGCCTCTGTGCTACTAAATACATTATACATATTTCTGGCTAGAGCGCCATAAGCACCGGCTTTATTGTCACGTGAAGCTGTAAAAGCAATATACGCTAACAACATGAATACATTGGAAAAAAAGACTAAAGCCTGACTTTCTTTGACAATGACTCGCACGCATTACCGCGTGTGCATATACTCAGTAGGCATATCACGCCGTGCGCCGCGTTACACAGCTGATTCCGAGCGTCAACTGATTTACATTGACTGGTTTACATTACGTTATTAAGCATAATACGATTTTAATTGTTATTTGAATAAAACGACACTGTATTTATTGGCCCAAAAGAGCGTGTGTGTGAAAATAAAAAATAATATGTCGACTTACTTCGCGGTTTTTTTAGTACTATCGTATTTGTTATCACCAACACTTCCGCCTGTCTTCGTTTTTGGAAGCGTTTCCCTTACACCCGGTTTAAATTATTTTAATAAAAAAACATTTTTTTAGAAGACAATCTAAGGTGAGGCAGATCAGTTGCAATGATAGGCGGGCTTCAAAAATAGTTGTTCAAATCACGCTTAAGATGTCAATAGTCCGAAGAAGTTTGCAATATTTCTAACTTAAATTACAAAAGTCAAACAAATACTCAACAAATTGCACCGTCTGGTGAAAATAATGATAAAATTAACGGAATTAATGAAACAATCTGCCGCGGAGTGGTAAGGTTTTAAGAGGCAGGGGAAGTCAGTGAAAATATAATATAAGTACTTTTTTGATTGTGAGTGATTTTTAATACAGTATAAATATCTATATATGCTCACTCCTTTACTATATTTAGAAAATTCGTTTTCTATTTCTAAGTTATTTACATGTGCGCACGCACTCACTCACGCCTGTAATCCCTGAAGGGCTAGGCAGACGTGTAACCAGTACAACATCACAACTGCGTCACCGAGAAGGCATTTACATTTATTTAGTATTTTGTTTCTGATTGTGATAATTTTGCAACTGATTATAATTAGAACTGTAGTGATTTCTTAGGTTTACGCGAATATTACACATTGAAATAAAACTAGTTTATACGGATTCCTACCTTCCAAAGAACAACGATTCCTACCTAGGATGATTCGCGAGGCTATTGAAATTAAGAAACACCCAAATTTCAATAGAGAAGATGGTTGGAAGCTTGCACAAGCCTGGGATCCAATTATACATTTAATTAAATCGGAACCCAGAAGACCAACTGCCAGACCTCAAGATACCGTGAGCTCTTTCTGCGTAGATCGGACTAGTGTCAACTAACTTTTTAAATAATTGAAAATATATGTATAATTTTAAAATGAAGGTAGCCATTGTAACATTAACTTTTCGAGACGACCTACACCTCAGTCTCTCCCGTGACCACGAAGGCTGAAAAGCTTTCGAAACGTCGGGACTAAAATAAAAATTAAACCGCGATAAAATCCGTTTAAACTAGTTTTATTTCAATAGAACTGTAGTATCATTTCTAAATGTGAAATGTAATCATAATTGTATGATATTGATTTGTCTCAATAAAGTCTTGGTTCGATGCCGAGATGTAGAATCATTGTTAAGAATTTAATTTAATGCTTAATTTTATTTAAAAAGATAAGGCGGTATATTTATTAGACTGAAATGTTATGAATGCTCCAAGTACCTTGAATATTGCCTTCCCGTGACTCGTAAGATACGTTTATAAAAAAAACGGAATCTAGACGACGAACTCAACCTATCAAATAAGGTGGATTTGCGGTTGATTTTTCTGTTGTGAATTGTGATTGATTAAGAGATGACAGTCGAACTATTATCTATGTAATATTTTTGAAACCAAATGATATGAAAGCAATTGGATATAAAGTAGCTATACAAATTTCGATTCGATTCCAAGCTATTTTACTTATCAGGTCAGTAAATGTGAGTTAAAAGTATCTTAAGGAACTTACTATAACGTAGAGCTAATTATGGTGATTAGGATTTTTATGACGAGACGAGCAGAGATAAAACAAATATTATTGACTACAGAATGAGTGGGCCGGCTAGACCGGGTTTTGCGCACTACCTCACAGAACGGATGTGAAGTAGTATTTTGCTGTTGCGGTAAGTGAGATATCCGGCGGCCCAAATCTCTTCTCCCCTTCCCGATCCCTTAATTATCCCTTTCAATGAAGGTAGGTAGAGCGTAAATGATTGTTCTGGTATTAAGGGTGTTCATGGGCGGTGGTGATCATGTACCATATGACCAACGTGCATACCTACCGATAAAAAGCAGGTCGCCGTACAATAGTGCAGTACATACATAGAATTTGTTTACTCAGATTCGAAACCTAAAGAGTACAAAGGTTTATTTAGTAATAAAAACGTACACGTTTGAAATACGATTTGGTTAGAATGCTGGATTTACATCGCTTCGAATCAGTCTCAGAGAGCTTGTATATCCTTTTTTTCCTGCAGGGAAAATCCTTTTTACAGATACCTTCTCAACCTCGGAGGTGGAACGATGGTTATACCGGACTCCCAAGTATTTCGAGATGTCTCTCCAAATTTTCTCCCCAACGACCGCTGGATCGGGTCCCTATCTCTACGAGTACAATCGTCTACAATTTATTTTATTTAATCACTGTTGCTCATAATAGTTTGAATGGACAAATTATCGTGTCAGGCCATTGACAATATGATAAAAATGACATATGTGATTTGAAAATACAGCGATTTATATATTAGGCGCAACACCTTATGGTTCAGACATAACTAAGCTCGGTTGAAGTTTGTCTCTTCATACGCTCTCTACATATCCCATCACCCTTTCGAAACCTAACTTTTGTAGAGACAAAGAATAGTTGCGATGCCACTTGCGAATAACTTCAGGCCGAGTAAGTTACTTTGCGCGTATTGTACACTAGCTTTTGCTCGCGGTCTCGCCCGCGTGAACGATCTTTTTCGAGATATAAAGTAACTTATGTTCTAATCCAGGTTATGGTCTACTTGTGCGCAAAATTTCATCCTAATCCTTTCAGCTGTTAAGGTGTGATGGACTAACAAACATACAAATTCACAAACTTACAAATTCGCAGAAATCCAAACTGCAACATTTATAATAGTAGTACCCGAAACACAAAATTTATAGTCTCATAATGCACAGTAATTTCACCGGCTTAAATGTCCTTCAAACCGAAACACAACAGTGCTTACACACTGCTGTTTGGCGTCAGAAATAGACCAAATGGTTGTATCAATCTAGAGGGTTTCGTGCGTACGGGGGATTTACCACATGGTTACCTGTCAGAAGAGCTTTTTTTTTACTGCATAGTCCGGCAAACGAGCAATTTGGTCTGATGGTAAGTGATTTCCACCGTCCATGTACGCCCACAATACTAGAAGAATCATGGGCGCGTGCCGACTTTAAAGGAAAGGGATAATTAAGGGATTGAGAAGGGGAGGGGATTTGGGGCTCCGGATATCGGACTAACCATACGAAACGCAGCAGGAAGCCGCTATTTATTATTATGATTACATAATTTTCTCTTCACTATTCGGTGCATAACGTAGCGTTTTCCTAAAGCTCATCTGCAGTTTAATTAGATGACGTCCTCACTGTATCAAATTTCTTGTATAGTAAACTACTGCGCTCGTTTTATACATACATATAGGCAAATGGAGGTACAATAGGCGCTTTAGGTCCATAAATTATATTTTTAACCGCTTCAAAACACACAGGTTTTCAATTATTTATTCGTCTGTTATATTTTATGTATGTTCACGCATGAGTTTGCCAAATCTGGACTTATTTTGATGATTCGTTAGGGTTTACTGCGGTGGTTGGCTATTTATTTTTTTTGAGTTTATGAAATAATTCCACCCCTACGGAAATCGGGCCAAAATGACTTATGGTCATTCCCAATATTCTATCTATCGTCAGATTTACTTACCTACTGGCAGAAAAATTTTGATTTTGTATAAATAAATAAATAATAAATACACCCAACAGTAGGTAATACACATAGTCCTGACCCCACACTATGTAAAACTGTTTCAGGAACTACGGGCTCGGCGAAATGTGGTTGTACTGGTTACACCTCTGCCTACTTATTCGGGGAATACGGGCGTGAGTGCGAATTTATGTATGAAAAAATTGTTAAATTAAAATTTATTTAACAAAATAATAAAACAGAGTTAAAACCATTAAAAATCTATAAATAAATCTAAACAATTTTAGTCGGTACTGTACCACCCATTGAAAACTGTTTAGTTTTATGTTAAGCTTTTAGTTTTTTTTTGAGTAGGTTTTATTTTTTGTCAAATAGTTTTTATTTGTAGAATTTTTCTTCCTTTTTGCTGGCCGTATCCTGGCTCAAAGGCAGTGTCCGCCTAATAATATTTTTAGTACAACACTACCTAATTAATCATGAAATATAGTGAAAGAGTTTAACAACAGGAAATTACACCCGTTTTAGCGAAATATATCATGAGCTAATAACTAACACCATCCCATTAACTTCATAATAAACTAGTTCTTATCAAACTGAATGTTTATCTTAACTATAATAATTTTGTAGGTAGTGTATATTAACAACTTTGTTACCACCCATTTTTATGTAGATACTTTAGTAACAAAAAATATTACATACATACATACGCATTCACATCTTTAATCCCCGAAGAAGGTTTCGCTAAGCTTTTTCCATCCCATGATTTGATAGGAAGCGAGGTTATCGCCATACCGAGCACAATTCCAGACTCCGGGCTGATACTGAGCATTTCGAAATAGAAAAACCCAATATCACTTCTACCCGACAAGGGAATGAACTCGAGACCTCAGCACAGCAGTGGTACCACGTATGCGTTACAACTGCGCCACTGAGGCAGCAAAAAATAATATAATTATCGGCCTATAAACGAGCAAATAGGTATCAGAGGTAAGTGATCTCCACCGCTCATGAACACCCGCAATACTAGAAGAATCATTAACGCGTTGCCGATCTTAAAGAGAGGAGATAATGAAGGGACGGGTAGGGAATGGACTATTTGGATCTCCGAATATCTCACTCACCGTACAAAACGCAACAGCAAGCTGCTACTTTTACACATTGGTTTTCTGTGAGACAAGTGGTAACAACCCGGTCGAGCCGACCGACTCACGCTGTAGACAAAAAGTTTACAACAACAACCACTTCTAGTTTATCCAGAACTTAAGTGGTTACCATCTTAGCTCAAAATATAAATTAAGCAAGCTCACAATTAAGCATAATTAGTATTTTTAAGTGGATTAAGCGCCATCTACATGCATAGAGTTTCTCATACGATATAAGCGGGAATATTAATTTACGTGACCACATCATATGATTCTTTTTTCAAATTATATGACGCGACCTCGTAAGCAATAGTTTCTGTTATACTCTCGTCTATATCATGCGATAAACTCCCGCCATCTATAATAATAATAATAGTAGCTCTATATTATATACGTCCCACTGCTGGGCACGGGTCCTCCTCTACTGTATGAGAGAGTTTAGGTCTAAGTCCATCCCTCCCTCCATCTATATAAGGTTTAAATCATCAAAGGTTATATTAATTGCGTCTATTCCGTAGAAATATCAGTGGAAATTATATTCATTATCAACGAAGGTAAGGTAATTTCATTTTTATAAGTAGACGTAAGGCGCGTTAGTAATAATACAATTTTATTTTAGTTAAAATGTTATATGTCACTATTTTTAACGAAAGAATATTCAAAATCGTTGTATATATAATGATGTTTGAGTCTTTCATCCCCGATTTCACTCCTTCATAAATGGATTATCTTCTTAATATTCTTAAAATTAAAGTTAGACCACCTTGGAGCTACGAGTATGTTCGTTCGAATAAAAAAATTATCATCCAATTCGGTCCACATTAAATTTGGCGGAGTTACGCGTGGTTATACATACGAAAAAACGCGTCGAATTGAAAACCACCTCCGGTTTTTTGTCGGGTAAAATAATATATTTTATTATGGTAATGTAATGCGTATTGTTATGCGCGCACAATTTTTTATTGCGTTAAAAATAACAGGACTTACGAAAAATATTGTAACAAATAATTTCTGAAGAACAATAGAAGGACGGAATCTAAACCATGGCATGTTTGTGTCGAGACTCGAGGGTGGCCTCCGAAATTGACGATATTTTATTTTATTCATAACGCTTGGATGTCGGTTGTCGTAGCAGTAAACAACAAACTTTTCGTTATGCTTTAATTCAATACAAAATTAACATTTGCACATAAACCTGTCAACGGTATCGGATGATTTATTGGACGTAGTATTTATATTGCTTTATCTGACATATTTTCTATGTAAAATATATTACTATAATCGCGCATTATTGATTTTTTTCTAAATGTTCAACGTACTATTTGACTATAAAGTGACAATATTTTATATTTCATTTGTTTTATAAGCAAATCTTGATCAATCTTGATTTATAATTCAGGCAATAATATAAAAAAATATATATATTATATAACAATATTTGTCGTTTGTTAAAAAATACTAAAAATAATTTAATTATATTATCAATATAAAAAAATAATGAGAAAGATTATCGCTTTACTTAATACAATAATACATAATAATAATTAATGTATGTAATACTGATACATACCATCTACCACCCTCTTCTCTCCTCTCGTATGTTGACTATTGACATAATTATTTAAGTCCATCATTACCAAAGTCATAAACACAAACAACAAAAAACGAAACACCATTTTGAAATAAGCCATCGTTATTTAAAATTTTGTTTACGCGTCTCCGAGTTAAACAAATCACATTTTGTTTCAAAGCACTCGAATAACCCGCGCGAACACAGTGAAATTAGCTCGAAGGACCAAAAGTTGTCGTACGGCGCGACACTGCTCGCGGGCCGGTAGCACTGGCGAGAGTCGGCTAACGACTGGCTCCTGACGCCACGCGCCCGCCCTTCCCGGACCACCCTCTACCGCCCTCAACATCCTCTTTTCTACACGATACGCACGACTTGTTTTATTACTTTTATTTTTCTTTAATAATCTTGCTTAATGGTCTATTCCGTTGTTCAATAAAACTTCTTAAATTTCCTCTTTAAATGTCACAATAGCTCGCAATAAGTTTTCTCACCGTTGACTGAAAGACACTTGCGGCCTCCCGAATATTAGGCTGTCAGTGTTTACGGCGTTTACTTTAATGAAGCAACATTTATTCCGGGTAAATTATTCATGAATTTCTGGAGCAGGTTTCATTTCTAATTGTATGATACCTTATAGCCAGATCAAACTTGATCTTGATGATACTAATTATGAATTAGATATTGTAATATTAAAATAAAGATGGATAATAAATACCTATGTGAATTGAAAAGAGGATATCAAGGAAGCGGGAGAAAGGGGAACACTCGTGTAATGATATCCGGTTTTGATAACCAATGAACATTTATTTTTATTGCGAAAGGGCATAGATTGCTTTTTACACTCGAAAATATTTTGGTATTTTATTGTTTTTCTATCGTTGTTTTGTGTCACTCCCCAAATACTGTTAATAATGTTATGGGGTTAGCAATTTTTTATTCATAAATAAGAATATCTAACATCACTCTGTAAGGAATTATTCTCTCACTCAATTATGGTTGATTGAAGATTGATGTTTCAAAGTATTTTTATTTACTCTTTTTTATATCGATATAATTAGTGGCTAAGCGGAGTGTTAGTGGGCCACCAACATCTTAGGCTCAAAACCAACTTCATCTGCGCGTGGTTTATGCTGTTTTAGCCGAGAGGATAATGGCGAAACTTGGTTCCCGTTGTGGGTTGTGTGGGTCAGACGGCGGGTCGCCCTACGTATTACCAAATCCACCGTCAAATCATGATAGGGAGGTGTAGCCTGGCATTAAGCGGAGATAATGCCAGGCAGAAAGAAAGATACTATTTCTATATCGAATAGTTAGTGATTTAACAACTGCTGTCAGTTGATAACAGCCGAGACCTAATTTTTACGTACGCTCCAAAGTACAGGTACGCTCATTTAAAATACTAATAAACAGTTACTCTCTCCATATAACTTGAGGTGCTCGATTAGGTAAAAATGTGTAAGTATAACTTGCTAAGAGCATCTCAAGCTCTTATCTTATACACATGCGCATACTTATTAAGTATGTACGTCTCTGGGTTCATAAATATAATTATGATAAAACGTATTTAACTATACCGATTATCTGATGGTATATAAAATATCTATAAATTCATTAATCATTGTTTAACGAGAACATAAGCGAAGACCAACGTTTAAATTAAGAGAAACACGAAAACATATATGTATATGATCTAAATCTATACGAATCGATCAATACCATAATTAAACTTATTTCTTATGTTAGCAACTACAATATCGGTCGTTGGGTTCAATTTTTTATTATGATGACGTGACTAGGCGTATTTGATACTTTCTACACGGCGCGGCGCTACAATGCTACGACGCTACGACGCTTCTAAAGCTACGTCATCCTTCTTTTTAATACCCATTTATTTTTACTGTTTTAAATCAAATTAGTATGTTTATTTGTGGTGGTACAAGTGGTCCCGTATTGGTTGAAATTCGACCTCTCTAATCATATACTTTCTGAATTTTGTTCGATTACGTGAGCTGCAAATGTAACATATTATGTGTTTGACATTAGCAATGTGAACGTAAATATTGAATGCTTTATTTAATTTAATTTAATGTATAATTGTTACAGATATATTATATATAACTTTCTACACTATTTCCTCATATAAACATTAACTATGTCAAATATCACACTCCTCCGTGCACGCAATATGGTTAAAAACTGTTAAAAAGGGGTCCAAAGTTTTCTCTTCACTGACTAATATATATAGATAGATTGTATTCCATTATTACAGTCAGAGTTTGTTTCTATTTCTTTCTGTCATGGTCTTTATTACTGTGCGAGCTAAATAAAAATAAGATTAATTTTGAGACATCTCAGCTTAAATTGTTTTTAAAACTTTAATATATTTACTTAGATAAATAAAGTCAAGAGAGAAGAAAGCGAAAGAGGTAACACTTATAATATAAATGGAAGAGCTACGCTGTATGTAGTATTGTGTATGAATGGGCTGGCTCGACCGGATTGTTACTACTATCTCACAAAAATACGACGTGGAGTATCATCTTGCTTTTGCGTATCGCACGGTGAGTGAGATATCCGGCGGCCCAAATCCCCATTCCCAATTCCGTAATCATCTCTTTTCTTTAAAGTCGCCAACGCGTCCACATTCTTCAGGTATTGTGGATGTTCATTCTATTCTATTTTTAGATTATGGCCCCATCGATTTTCGATGATTTCGCCAATGTCAAGTATTATAATAGCAATATGTAAAATTAAAGATCAAAACGTAGACATCTTTAAAAATATGCTCAATTGTTAGTCCGTGGATGTTCATGAGCGGTAGAGATCAGTTGTCATCAGGTGATACACTCACTCCTTTACCGTCCTATGCTAAAAAAACTACTCTTTTTTCTCGCTGGTTAAATATAGAACGGGATGAAACATTCGTCGCATTGCCTTAAACGATGCATCCACTCACTAGAAATTATCACGCGTTTCCGGTACCCGATGCTTGCCAAATATCTGCTCATAAATTATTGTTGTTTGACGCATTACAGCAAAATCTATTACTACGCTTTATTTAGCTATTTTATTGTATATTTTATAAGGTGGTAGGTCTCTCGTATGGGAGAGGGCGTCTGGGTTTGTACCACCGCTTTGTCTATTTCTGCCGCCAAGCAGCAGTGTGTAAGCTCTGTTGTGTTCAAGTTTGAGGGTCATTTAAGTCAATTATATCTCTATTTAGTATCGTCGTTCAAGTCGGCCTAGATTATGTATTGATTTTTGTTTTAAATACCCGCTAAGTACTGCATTAAGTATATTATTAACAACTCATTGAATAGAAAATATAGGCGAGTAATAATAAATCCCATTGTTTTTATTCCGTTGAATGACGAGACGAGCAAGTCGCTTGCTTGTTAGTAAGCGTTACGCCTGTAAACGGACAGAAGGAACACCACCTAGTAATTGCATTACAAAACATGTCACTATACTGTTGTGCCTCATAGTGCCCCGTTTTTCACTGGCCTCAAAGTCTTTCTAACTAGTTTATCTAGTTTAAAAGCCAGCACCTGGATAAAAAAGTTCAATCGTTCGGCGACCGCATATCAAAGGTCTGGGAGGATTGGCTGATATAAAAGGCAACGTGTCGGGACCGTCATAGGACCTATTTATACTACGAAACTAATTTAAATAAAATATAGTCAAACTTCCTAAAAAATCTGGCAATGATTAACAATAAACATATTCATAAAGAAGGATTTTAATAAATATGTGTCAATCAGTATAATTTGGTACACATACATAAACCCACGCCTTTATCCTCGAACGGGTATGCAGGGGTGCAACTCGTGCTGCACCCACATTATGCCGAACTTATTTCCCTCCTTGATGTAATAGGGAGTGAGTCTATCGCTATACCAGGCACGAATTCCAGTGTGCAATTAATGTGTGATTTTTCGAATCGAAAACTCAAATACAAATTGTGATTGCCGGACCTGGGAATTTAACCCTGGACCTTACGGTTCTCAACCCTAGTGCGCTGCTACTAAGACGATTTTGGTATAATTGCAATGTAGTAATTTATCAGAATTTGATTATTTCCACACTCAAAGCCGGTTACTGCTTTATGTTTCCTTACTTTGTCTTTCTGCTAGTTTTTCTTTCCTTTTCATGATTTGACGGTGGATTAAGTATTATGCGGAGTGACTCGCTGTCTGACCCCCACAACCCGCAACAGGAACCAAGTTTGGCCATTGCCTTGTCCGTTAATCAGCAGAGTGTACGTACAGGTGAGTTGGCTTTGAGCCTAAGATGTTGGTCGTCCACTTACACTCCCTTATGTTCCAGAATGTCACACAAAATGCTTTATGCTCCGCTACTATTAGACGCATTCTAAAAAACCTTAACAATTAAATTTAATTGCCGTGTCTGAATGAGTTGGTTATGTGTATTTTTTGTAACCTCGGTAATGTCGGTAGTCTGAACGTTGTTAATTTCCCACGCGTTTTATAAATAAATGCTGCTGAAAACCTGTACAATGGCGAAACACACGCATTAATAAAACTGATAACATCACCCTTATGTGTTTATCCACGGGCCCGATGATTTCAACGTAGCGTATACAAACTAAGTTGTTAAACTTTTAAATTGAAATTATGATCACAGAGCGAAAGTTTTGGGTCCAATGTCCACCCAAGCCCGGTGGACCGCAACCGAAGTAGCTACTTGTGAGTAATCCTTGTTCCTAAACTTCCTAATTTTTTTGATACTTGAACTCTTAAAACTTTTTATGACGGTATCGTCTATACATCACTTCCGATAATTCTTATACATAAAATTATGACTGTATTTCCGAAGGGTGGGCAGAAGGTGCTACTAGTACAGTCACGGTCCGCTGAGATTATCTCCGTCCTATGATGTGATAGGGGGCGACCCTGTCACCATATTGGGCGTAAACTCCAATTGCTAATTATCGACCTTATAATAGCTGAATTACAAACTATAAATGGTGATAGATAAAGAATGCTGTATCATCCCAAACCTAGTCCCGGTAAAATCAGAAATGAAAAACTGAGAACTTTAATCCTTGGGCCTAGATATCACACTTAGGCACTGGCTGGTTTCACAGCTAAATTAAGCTACACTACCGTAAACCATCACGACAATGTTACAAAGTTTCCATCTTTCAAAGTTCATACCAACTGTTTGGTAGACCTAAATGAAAAAATAATTTTAATATAGTTTATCATTTTCTTCATCCATCTGCCTCTATCCTAGTCGCAGTGGGCTCGGCGCGACATGCTTTTTAACATATAAATGTTAAAGAATGTTTTGGCTTGTAGTTTTAACTTTTAACGACCGGCGCGGCCGCCTGCCTGACATCAACCCTTCTAGGAAAGAAAACACCCAAACCAAATAAAAATATTTGTGGATCACGCAAACATTTTGTATCGGCGCGAACCCGTGGCCTCTATGTTCACATTCGGCCTCTCGCCGACTGCGCTATGGAGGCTGCAGTTTATCATAGTATAATTAAATATATTATTTATGATATCTGACATTACTTTTATTGCGTATCCACTGAAGAAAACTGGATGGTCTCCTCATAAATAGCGCTCGAAATTACTTACTCGCATAAAATTCTTTGTTTATTTTGTCGATCTTTTTAATACACAAACAAAAAACAAAATAAGTGTTTTTAGTTAAAAACTTTTATTAGTAATTATGTTAGTAGAAATAATTGAATGTTTAGTTTAAATTTATTTCCTTATGCATGTCTTTATATATCACCAACTATTAATAGTTGAGTCACGCTGTAGATAGTTTTGTCTCCAGTATGACCCGGCACGACCTGGTTGTTACTGTTGTCTTACAGAAAACCAACGTGCAGTAACAGTTTGCTGTTGCGTTTCGTACAGTGAATGAGATATCTGGAGGCTCAAATCCCCTTTCCTTTAACAATTGCTCAGTCATCCCTTTTATTTAAAGTCGGAAACGCGTCCATGATTCTTCAGGTATTGTGGATGTTCATGGGCTGTAGGCCAATTCTATTTATCGAGACTAGAGACTAGTCTAACGATATCAAATAAGGTGAATGGTAACTAAGGTAATCCTGATGCAGGGCTCGAGCCTGCTCGCCAAAAGGCTGTGTTTTTCGTTGAGCTATTCAATGAACATTTTAAGTTTTGAACGAACTCTACATTCGCCGCGCGTATTCTAAACAAATCTAATTAACATTTTAACTTTAGGTAAGAATAACTTGAAATGTTATCCCCATATAATCTAATATCATACGAAGTATATAAATGTATTTATTTATACCATTTACTTAACACTGTCAGCTAACAACTTGATAAGGGTTAAGGGAATATGCTGACATTGAGCAATATTACACTGACCTCCAATGATAAAAAGTACAACTACGATTTAAATTATGAGCTTTGGGAATCTTTGGATATTTAAAAAAAAACAGACAATAATATGATAATGATAAAGATCTAATAATAAAACCTGTTACAATAATATAGCAGCAATAGTTATGAGGGGAGTGTTACGGATTGCCTAAACTAAAGTTGCAGGTTCGAAACCAGGCCCAAGAGCATGCATGCACCTCTGACTTTTCTAAGTTATGTGTGTATTCATTGCTACTTATCGGATTATCGGTTGCTTTAACGGCGAAGCAACATCACGAGAAACTTGCATAAAAGTTTTCCATTAGAATTTCGAAGGTATGTGAATTCTGCTAATCCGTATTAGGCCAGCGTGGTGGACTAAAGCCTAACCCCTCTCATTCAGTAGAAGAGGCCCGTGCCAGATATCACAATAGGGCTGGTATTACAATATTATATTAAGTACTTATTGTTATGTTCCGTGACTGGTCGGACCCGGATAACCGGGAATTCTTGCTCTTGTAACCAAGTGGTAATCCCCTCTTATGCGAGAGGCCGTCTGGGTTGGTACCACCGCTTGTCTATTTATGCAGTTAAGCAGCAGTGTGCTACTGCTGTATATCAGTTTGAAATACATTGAATTACTGGGCATTATGAGACTTGACAACTTCGGTCTTGAGGTGATGAACGCAGTCCAGTGTCATGTAGTGCTTTGTAATTCAAAGTTCTGTTTGGTATTTTTTCTGTTCAGGCGAGCGACCTGCTCGTTTCATCGTTGAAGCTAATACCTAAATATTTAAAACATGTACGTTTAATTTTATCTGGGGCTAAAAATAGAATAAATAAGGAATGAGAGATTATGAAACCAAACACATTGCAGGTAGATTAACATATCAAATGTCTGGTAATATAAAAGGAAAACCAAACTTTTTTCATCAGCCTCTAAGAATCCGTTTGAATGCCCATATTTCCGCAATCTCGGTGCTGAACAAAGAGGAAGAACTAAGTGCGATCAAAGTTTATCATCTAAGTTCCTAAAGCGGGAATACAGGCTCGCACGCTCTTGCACCCACGGATTTAAACATTATCTAAATGCACGGATAGTTTAAAATACGGCTTAAATAAGAATACATAACAATTTAAGTTTTAATTATTTGAATAACGAATAATGGTAAGCACCACGCCTGCTTATAAACAGAACCAATGCCACATCACATCAACCTTAAATCACAAAGCAGTGCATGGTATGCGCTCGTCATCAAGAGAGGAGTGGTAGAGCCACGCTGTAGACAGTTTTGTCTACAGCATGAATGGGCCGGCTCGTCCGGGTCATTTTGACTGTCTTACAGAAAACCGACGTAAAGTAGCGTACATGGTACGTCATCAGCCCTATATTATACACTTCCCACTGCTGGGCACGGGCCTCCTCTTCGAATGAGAAGAGTTAGACTTAGTCCACCACACTGACTCCTTGTACGTAATGACAGACTTCACATACCTTCGAAATGCTTATAGAGAATTCTCAGGCATGCATATTTTCTCACAATGTTTCCTTATCCGTTATAGCAGTCTCCTTGCTTCTTAGATGATCGATAAATCACAATATAAGTGAATGAGACAGAGATGTACTACCTATTTGGTTTAAATTCAATAAATATTGTGTTATCTTCAAGCTATAATATTCAAGTTTACAATAATTTTAACAACTCCTCAAGCTGCAAATTAGCATGACGTGGCCTAATACAGTTTTATCGAAAAGCAAAAAGCAATTTCGAATTGCGGTCTCGCTTCAAATGTAGCAGCTGGTCATCTTTGAAATTTGATTTCAATTAAGGAAATAAAAGTCAAAAGTTTTATTAAAACGGAATATCGTTCGGTGTTCTCCCGCACTTACATCGTTTAATATTTAATACGAACCCTAAATCTACAAATAAATTAGAATTTCCATTTTCTCAACAGAATCAACGAGTCGAATAATAGGAATAAATTGAGGTATGCAGTCGTAAGTCAAAAGGGATAGTTTTCGTATCCCTCATGGAATATTATTCTTATCCTAATATCAAATTACGAACGTACCGTGCTCTCTCTCAAAAAGTCATATGTTTTAGTTATATTGATAAGTCATTACGTATAAACCTTTAATAATAATAAATGAGTTTCGTTAATTAATCAGATAAATCGAGTACCACTGAATTCATGTAGGTATATAGATAGATAGATAGTAAATCTTTATTGTAGACACAAAAAAACAGACAGCAGTAAATGTAGGTACTTACATATGTTAAATGAAACAGATGATATTATTTGTATGCACGCTTACTTATGAGAAGACTCAAAAATAAATAATAAAAAATACCCTGATTGTAATACTTTTTTTAATTTGTGTGTGATAAAAATATTAAGATTAAAAAGCAGACCAAATTTATTAAATTATATTTTATAATCTACTAGCTGGCCCGCGCGGTTTTACTGGCGTGCATATAACGCCCCCGTAGTTCGTAGCATGATGATATATAGCTATGTACCATCATCTCCACGTAACACATATTAAATCTTAAATAACTTGACCGATGGAGGTTACATAATAATTATTATTTTTAGCAAATTTTTATATTCAATGCGGAATTTGTTTTGAATATGTAAGGTGTGTCCCGACTCGTACGCTTTCACCTTTAACTAGCATCTTTCTGTGATGTGTGGATATAGCACATCAGCGTAACAAAACTATAAACTTTAACGTCAGCTCTTAGCATATATGCGTCGAGTATAGGTACACTTCCGATACGTGCGTCAAGCGTCATACGCTTTTATCAGAGACGGTCCCGTCTCTCAACACCTTATTAAATTTCACCTTGACAGCTGACGACGCCGTGCATTAGTGACGATGTCGTTGAGTGATTTCTCGTATATTTATAAAGTGCGTAACACTAACGCGCAGATGCGACGTCACTGCCGCCGGTGTCGTGACCATCTAAAGGTTGCCTTAAATGCTTTGTCAAACAGACAGCCAACTGAAAGCGTGGCGAAGCCAACCGAGGAATACACACAGTTCAACACCCTTCGCTTTTGCATTTTTATGTGACTAGACTCAAGCAACTACCTTATATTACAAAAATCACTGCTGCGCCATTTCTCATGGAATGACACAGTAGTGAGTGATGAATTTGTTTATGTTTATGTTTATGTTTTTGTTGTGAGAAGTTTATACATATTATTAAAACTAGTCTGTAAGAACATTGTTACTAACAAAATGGACACCTTGGTTTGAAATAAAGTCTTTATTATTATTATTAAAAATAAAAATGCATCGCCTCGTCTTCGCTTTGCTGTCTGTTTGACAAAGGTATAAGAGTGGAAACAAAGCTATAAGTATATATTTTGAACATGAGCAGGTCACCCTACATAAATTACCTTGATCAAGCAAAGCATTTTTGAAGTAATATTATGAATATACTGTAATAAAAATTACACTTCCGTTTACGAGTAGAATTAGCATGAAAATATCGCTATTCCTTTGTACATTTGTGGCTAAAGCGTTACGTATTCACAACCCGTAGGCTTTAAAGATCAGTGTGCCGGGTTCTAATCTCACCTTTGCCACTAAATGACGTTAATTTAACAAGCTCGTTTCTGTTGGGCTTATTTCAGACCGTGTGATGTACAGCGCGGCCCACCGACCAAGGGCTGAGAATAATGTTTACTTACATACATTACCACGAATAACTACAAGCAAACCTGTTTCTTTGAACATCCCTAGACCAACGCTAAGCCGCAATAACCACGCAAAGCTACTTATTTTTAGAATACTATCAGTTTTGTAAATTGTGATTTCAATACAAGTTTAGTTAAAAATTGAGTTTTTATGTATTTTATTATTATAACTACTTGTTTTATTAAAAAATACTATCAAAACTTGTTAGAAAATTCACTGCACTTCAAAATCAACGGCTACGAAGCCATAGGTAGAGTCGTAAAATAATATGTCAACATAGTTTGTCTATTAATACTACCTATTATGATTCGAAAAACATACATTATTGTATTTGTGCCCGATATGATAGCTTCAGCCACTATCACATCATGCACCGTAAATTAACCCAGCGAACCACCATGGGGTGATACTAATAGGCCTTTCGAGGATACAGGCATTAGGTAATGTTACGTACATTATCGTAACAAATCATAGATACCTACAATTTACAAAGTGGTAGGTCCCTCGTATGCGGGAAGCCATCTGGGCCACCGCTTTGTCTATTTCTGCCGCCAAGCAGCAGTATGTCAGCACTGTTGTGCTCCGGTTTTCTTTTTTATAGCATAGGACGGAAAACGACAAAGTGGGTAACCTAATGGTAAGTGATCTCCAACGCCCATGTACACCCACTTTACCAAGAGAATCATAGGTGCGTTGCTGACCTTAAAGAAAAGGGATAATTAAGGGATTGGGAAGGGGAGGGATTCCGGATATCTCACTCACCGGACGAAACGCAGCAGCAAGCTGCTACTTTACGCTGGTTTTTTCTGAGACAGTGGTAACGACCCGGACGAGCCTGCTCATTCATGCTATAGACAAAACTGTCTACATCGTGGTTCTACCACTCAAGGGTTTGAAAGGCATTAAAGCTAGTGAAATTACTGGGAATTATGAGACTTAACAACTTATGGCCCAGGGCGACGAGCGCAGTCCAGTGCAATGCAGTGCTAGTATTATTATTATTAAACTAACTTTCCCTCGCGGTTTCACCGCAGGCATGTTACTGCCTTAACCTTATATTTAAAAACCTTTCGGAATAAATTCTCTATATGATAGTGAAAACAGCATCTAAATCCGTTGCATAATTTAAGAGAAATAAGCGGACACACTGACAGACAGACGCAAAAAAAGAAAAAAAGATAGGTAGCGACTTTATTTTATACTATGTATTGATACCATCGAAATAAGATTACTAGAACGATAACTCTCATATTAATCTGGCAAAAATACGGCTCCACTTACTTACACATGCAAAGGTAAAATCACACGTAACACTCATACACGCAAGAAAAATTAATGAACGTTCAAAATTATTTCATAAAAGTTAATGTCTAAATATTAAATTTCTAAATCGAGATACGACGTTTTGTAGCGCGCAAAAAATTAGACGTATTACTTGTAAGTGTCAACCAGAGATCATGAATCAAATGAATGAACGAGCTGCACATACTTTTATAGCCCCGCCCCTTGCACAGAGTTTTGGTGAGGTACATTTTTTACTTGAGTTACGTTTCTTGTCATCGTATTTCGATGATTGATAAAAATAAATTAGTTCATTATAGTGGGCTTGCGGTTAATGCTGTAATTTCTGCCGATTTGTTATAACCTTAACCATGACAAATAAAAAATGCACTACGCAGTTTCGTATGGTTGAAATATTTCGGACTTGTACACAACTATTCTTTAAAAGCAGTGTGTTGTCAATCAGCAGGATACGACATTTTATGCAAAAGAAAGTGTTAACTAAAATAGTATAGTGCCGTAGTTTATTTTTTTTTGGTAGTTATTCGACAGCTGTTACGTCATTCGTATATAAATATTATGTATCCTATGTGTAAATATGTGTAGATCCGTACAACGCCCCCAGCGGATTATATTGAAAACGCATTAGATGCATATATGTATATATTTCTCGTATTCGAATCACGCGACAGCTATTGAAAAAGTATTGTGTTACGGTTTGAGGGATATTGAAGTCAGTGCAATTACTGGGGAGTCTGAGACTTAACAACTTATATCTTGGGATGGGGAGTGCAGTGCAGTATCTGTAGTGGTTTTTAACTCAACGTTCAGAGTAGTGTTGCTATCTGTTGTTTATGGACAAGCGTAGCGCCTACCATCAAGCGAGCGCTCTGCTCGTCATGTCATTAAGTTGTATAAAAAAACCTCAAACTACGACTAAAGGTCAATGCCACTTCGTTCACAAAGAAAGGTCAAACATGCAACATGTTTTGAATACGCGGATTTATATGGATTAGGGGGAATGTATGTATTAATACAATAATAATTTGACTGCATCGGTGGCGCAGTTGTAATGTGTAAGCGTTACGACTACGGCGTTAGAGTACAAAAAATTCAAGGATTAATTATATAATAGACTTTCATGCGAGAGGAGCCCCGAGCAAAAGCTAGTATGCTATGGCATACTTCTGCATAACTAGACATAAAATATTTTTATTCATAAAACACTAATGGATACGTTCGGAATAAACTATAACTATATTGCATAGCGTTCATACTCCACAAATATTTACTCGTAGTGCGTAATAAGTGTATACGTGGACCATAAAATTGAATGCTTCATATAAAAATAATGATTTCGTTTATGTCGAATACTTTTAACAAGATGCCTAACAGTTTACCGCGATAATCGACATTATGTTTGGGTGGCAGGAGTTCGGCAAGACCGTTGCCCAGCAGTGGGTCACAAAATGTTGGGGTAGCTACTTAATATTTGTGCGCTTAAGCAAGAGTCACGATGCTCAAAATCGGGCGAAGTGGAACCTTTAAGCAGGAAGGCTGACCCTAGCACAAGCCGTGATAACGCACGGCAAAAAGGCAAAATCAAGGGCCACATTAAGTATCAGTTGGAAAAGATAATGTTTTAGATAATATTAAAGTCACCCCATGTTAGAGCGAACCGCAATGCGAACGAATCGAATTATAAAAAAGTATTTTTGTATTATTTTCATAAGTGGAGCTCAGACCGCAATAGCTCAAACTATAATGCGTTTTAGGATCACTTACTCAGCGGATTATTCGTCCGATATTATGGAAAGTGTGGCGCATTGATTTATTTATATAACATTATTTAGGGATCGTTCTATTGAGTTACTTTACAGCATGTCTTTTCTAATAAAAACCGTGTCTTATCTATCAATCTTACGGGTATGTTATTAGAAGATTGGATCAGTTAATAATAAATTAATAACAATCAATTTATTTAAAGTAGCAATATAACACATTGTACAGTCCGCTGACATAAATATGCCCCAGCAATGTTCTGTTTTTAGGATTCCGTACCCAAAGGGTACCAATGGAACCCTATTGCAGAACATACGCTGTCTGTCCATCTGTCTGCCCTACCTTTAAAAGGCTCAAACTTTTCTATTGCCATTTAAGGTAGATAGTTTTATTTGTTGTACAATACCTACTTATAACTAACTAACTACTTATAACTAAGAGAAAAGGATTAAAATAAACTTTCTAATTAGTTTTAATTTAAAAAAAACTATCACAAAATAGAACATTTAAATACATACCTACAGCATATCGTTAAGTACAGAATTATGCTGAAATATGAAAGCAAATCATTCCGTCTAGCCTACTGTTGGAATTGTAAATTCAGCTAGTTGCAAAAACATTATTTTTTGCATTGTAGGACGTAGTATACACGGCAATTACTTTAAAAAAAATCACTATCCTATGTTTTCCCGTTCATTTTGGTAAAACAATATTTCTGAGATGAAGAATGATATTCGGTGCTCTTTAATGATGAAATCGTGAGGAAAGAAATATTGCCTATTGCTTTGCTTTTAGACGTAATTTTTTTAAAGCAGAGACCGACAAATTACTAAGTAAGTCACCGGATGGTAAGTAATCTCCATCCAATATACATACTAACAATACCAGAAGAATTACAGATGCGGTGCTGACCTTAATGGTAAGTAATGGAGATTAGGAAGAGAAGGTGGGATTTAGGCCAACGGAAATCTCACTCACCATACAAAACGCAATAGCAGATTACCACTTAACGTGGTAGTCGTAGTAGTAAGCGTGCAGGCTGCTGTCTAATGAGAAGCGGGTTTGGTTCCCGCATCGCATATGTTTGTGTGATCCACAGATATTTGTTTCGGGTGTGGGTGTTGTGGGATGGTCCCTCGTAGTTCATGTTACCTCACAATACAGGTTATACCTAGTGTGGGGTTAGAACTAAGTGTGTGACTGTAAGGTGTATTTATTTAGGTACTAGCTTTTGCTCGCGGCTCTGCCTGAATTTTCCGAAATAAAACGTAGCCTATAACCGTCTCCAGGGTCCCATCTATCTCTACATCAAAATTTATCAAATCGGTTCAGTGATTTATGCGTGAAAGCTTAAGAAACAGATAGATTTTTTTTTCATAAAAAGTAGGTATCCTATGTTATTTCTTATACCTCCAATAATATGTGTACAAAGTTTCATGATGATCGGTTAAGTAGTTTTCGCGTGAAAGCGTAACAAACAAACTTACATTCACTTTTATGATATTAGTATGATGATTTAATAATAGAATAGTACCACTAACGTTACGTTCATGCCCATTTAAAACTTACCGGCATTGTTTGTACTTACCTACCTATCCAATATGTTAAAATTTGATTATTCTTTTAGGTTTCCATATAAATGCCTGTTTCGGGGCGTGTGACCGAGACAAGGGACCACGACACCGTATAACAGCGACTTATCCACTATGCAATTGTATGAGTACTTTTTGAGGTATGCGACCATTTATTTATGCGACCGAGACCGGAGCGCGGCGCGCGACTGTTTACATACAATTTCAAACAAAATGGGCGTGTCGCTCTCCTCTGACTCGCATCTCGTATTACGGTCTCCCTGTCTCGGTCGCGTAGTTCAAAATAGGCCTTAACACTAAAAAATACAATATATAAATATGATGGCAACAGTATACATAAAATGCATAAACTTATAGTAAATGTAACTTAAACAGAAATAAGGTAATAAGCAAATATACTTTCCCGCGAAACATTTTTGGACTTATAGGATTCGATTCGAGATTTATCGCTTGACAATTTTATTTCATTTTAATTCACTCTCAGAATGCTGGGAGGGTATTTCTTTTAATAAAATATAGCATTTGCAAATGCGATATTCAATTTACAGTGTTAACTATTTTTTTATTTTGAAATTCGAGTTGAAGTTTATTTTATTTCGTTATACTCTGAATTGAATGTAGAAGTTTTTTGCAATAGTAATGACTGGACTATGTGTATGTGTATGTGTATTTGGTATAATGGTTTTTGGTATTTGGTGGGCGACCCTTCGTCTGACTGCAACCCGCAAACGAACCAAGTTTCACCATTGCCTCGTCCGTTAATCGGCAGAGGGCACTACGTACAGTTGAGGTTGGCTTTGGGCCTAAGATGATTACAACACTATGAAGCCAAAAATCCATCACCGATTATTTCTGACAAGAATGTACAAATTGATGACGGACCTACAACAACGAATATTTACCAAATTGTTCAAAATAACTTTGTACGCCCGTACAAAAATAAAATTAAAAACATATGCTAACAAACAGAGCAATAAAACGTTTGCTATAGCGTGCCACAGACAGCCCTCAAAAATACGCGCCACGCGGCGCGGCGTCGAGTGTAAACACTTCATGTGGAAAGGCAATTAATACCCCGCGCATTCTGTCGCCAGTGTTCAAATCCTTTATAGTCAGCCTGTGGAATACATTGCCCAAATCAGGGTGTTGAAATGTGATAATTAAGTAGCGAGGCAACACAGGAACAGGGCTTGTTCAGACATCGCGCATGACGTTGAATAAGTAATGAATCTCCTTACGTAAACTGCGGCCCAAGTTGCGTTTTAAGAAAAGAAACTGTCGCTCGACGTTTGTATTTTGTATGTCTTTGCGTATAGTCACACTTCAGTTTTTATTAACTTTAAGGGACGGTGATATTATTGTACGATATGTCCTCCTCTTGGTTTTATTAGCTTGACAAATAGATAAACCCAGAGTGTATCTACGTCCAAAAAGAGATAAAGCATTAAATTTAACTCTATTCGGCAACAATCAGGTATCCCCAAAATATTCGTAATAAGTCCTAACTATATATTCTTTTCAATTATGCTAATATCGTACATAAATCATCTCGTACTTGCACGTCTTGCTATGTGTGTTCGAGCTTGTAGCATATGTAGGTACTAGTAATACGTAGCTTTGATTTGTGTGATGGTGACGCCTCATCCGCGCACCGGTGTCTGAATGATAGACACACAAAGTCGCTGTATATATTATAACCCTATCTACACATAGCAAGTCGTGCAAGAATCAGTTGGATTATCTAAAAGTAATTAACATTTACTATGGATTACATATAATTTTTTCGAGATGGACTTTAGACATAAACTTAGAGGACACATATTTTCATATTTTACTGTGAATGCCATCGTGAATGCTTGATGGAGTTCTCATCTTCACGTGGGTAGTTATTTGTAATAATTATTTCTGTTTCACAATTTCCTTGACATTTTGGATGTACAATAGTTCGTGTATGCTCAATAAAAGATTAGATCATCATCAATATGGTCAACCTATGGTTATTTACTGACATAGGCTTCTGTTAATATTACACACGCATAAATAACAAATTATTATCAAGGTTCACACTCAATGTTCGGTTCAAAGAGGGATTAAAGCAACTCGATTTATTGTTAGAAGTAAATGTTTATAAGTATGTGTGTATATTTACTCTTCATGAATTTCTTAAACCTATATAACATATAAAACAGTACGTATAATACGGGTTATAAATACGTTTACAGTTTCAATTTGTATAAAATTACTATAGACAAAGTTACTGCATATTATTTCGAACAGTGTATTTTGATGATGCTGATATAGATATGATTATTGATATGATTTCTATACATAAGTTTCTTTATTTTGTACTGACTTGTCATAAGCGTTATTTTAATTGCCTACATGATTAATAAAAGTATTTCATTTCATTTCAATTGGAAAACGCAAAAAATCGTTCGTTAATTAATTTCGTGTTCGCATAATCTACGAGTGTATAAAAACGAAATACCACTCACTCATGCACTGACTACGAAATATCAAAAACTACTAAAGCTAGGATCATGAAATTTGGTTAGATGATACGTTTACGTGGGAGTCCGATAAGAAAGGATTTATGAAAAACAATATTTTAAGGGGGAAAGGGATTCCCCTTTCCCGCGTCTATCCAGACGCGGGTGGTGTCGCGAGCTAAAGGTAGTATGATATAAAATAACTCATATTATCAATTTTAGTTCATCATAGTGGCCGCCACTGGCTACTACTGCTAGTTGGTGTATGGAGAGAAAACGGAAACTGTCATCGCTTCGAACACTATTGTAACTGGTACCAGACCTACAAACTAAAGTTTTAACAAACCAAATACATATTGCCCATTTACCTCACGAGGAAGAAACTCTAACGGTGATAAAAGTTGATTTATTATGTCTTAAGTTTATAAATGTAATATCTAAAAGACGCACGTGCTAGGTCTACTTTAGAGAATTCTATCAACTCATAATTTATTAATCCTATATGTTTACAAGGAATAGTAAAAAGTGGAAGCGCGTTTTCACACATGGAATTTATTGAATGTAGGACGTGTTTTTTTTGTCAAGTACATTTTTTGTGTATACAGCGGCCAGTTTGGTGTTCCTATTTTATTGTATGTGAAGCCATGCAATATATAATTTCTAAGATGTCATAACGATGTTGTCACTTGGCAGTTAACGGCACTTACCTAATCTTTGCAATTAACTTCGCATAAAATACATATTTATTAATGTCACAGTTTATTCATAATGTGCTAATTTAACGAAATTGAATTCGTTATTCGCAAACTTCAGAAAAGTAACTAATAACATAAAACCATTTCGTTGTCCGCTCCGATAACAACATCAAGATCGCCCTACATAAAATTCTACCTTAGCAGTACTTCAATATGAATTTTCTGCTTTCTGGAAAAGTTATCGGTGTCATCCCTTGAGACTACATATCGCCGACTCTCCGCCCTGGCTTCCCCACCGACGTAATAACAACCGACTTTATAACCGAGTGGGCTTAAATCTCACAACACCTACTGCCACCTCTCGGAACATCGTCTCAAGAATGAAATCTAAGCTCGCGATTACAATTGGTCCCGCCGGAGTCGGTAACTTATCCAAAAATCCAAGGTGATTTAATGTACCTACCTACCCTGAAGTCACGGATTTAAAACGTTCGCAAGAAGGCTTCGAGTGCGAATTCCTTTATCGCGATTTTCCTGAAATATCTTTGACCAGTTTTCGTCTCTGATCGGGAAATCGAAATATAAGTGCTCTCTCTCTACCTTCCTGGTAATCTTATTCTACTAATAAATGCTTGTATATAATAAATATACATTGTTATTTGGAGATTAACTTACTTATTGTTTATAAATTATGTATTTACGTTGTTTTTATATGAAATAGTTAATACTATCTAAAATCATAAATATAAAAAGGGGGCCAAGTTCGGTATAATCGATGTTCCGAGTTGCCGCGGCGGCGTCACGTCGTTTCCGATATTCATATTGAATTTATAACTTAACAAGTTTAAATATTTAAAATTAATAAACAATTATATATTCTTCAGTCACAAACATAGTCCTGAACCCACACTAGGTTAAGCCTGTGTCATGCATCAGCAACTATTCGGAACCTACACTTTTTAGATCTTAATAACTCCAAAACTATAATAGGTTTATTTATGATACTTAAGCTCGAATACTGAAACGATACTCAACGGATGACTGTCTAACGACTACTTATTTTCATAAAAAATTGACAGATAGGATGCCCTTAACATGTTTAACACGCTCTTAAATGCCTGAGTTGCGTTCAGTATTCGGGCGTTAGGATTTAGGTGTCAACGAAATCCTTATTAAAAGACACGCAAAGTTGTAGTATTTAGGCCTAATATTTTTTGAGTTTTGTGACCGTCGAAAGTAACTCTAAATGGTTCATGTACATTATATCGGTTGGCGCGTTGCCCTTTTCTTTCTCAAACTTTTCGAACACACTGTGGTGTGCCTATACCAATACTTCTATAATAATACTGTGTCCTATAACCCATATAATGTTATGTTCTATAATAATGTATCCACATAGTTATGGGTCGTGTATTTACTACATACTGTCAAAAAAGATTATTGTTATAACAATTATGTATTAACATTTAACACTTGAGACCTTGTATTTATCACAAACCTATTCTACAGCGAAAAATATAAACTAACCAATTCTAGTCACATAAGCTATATAAGTTCTATTTTAACCGGTCAACTGGAAGTTTTAAACAAGTCTTTGTCAGACGGAATTAAGATATATGAATCCCGACAAGATTCTTTATTGTATTTCTCAACTTTAATATTAAACATTTTATTATGTAAACTTGTGCTACCTCATTTAAGTTCCCAAGCTATGCTAAGCCGGTGATTGGGAAGATAGCATAGTTGTAGACGTGCTTCAGTGTTAACTTTTTTCGACCTGGACTATTTTAACTGTTGAGAACGTGGCAAGGCAGTAAAGTTTCCAACTAGTCTCTTTACGACGAGAGCCGTCGTAACAGTATGATTGCGCACTGAGCTTTCCACAGTAAAATGCAATAAGTTAAAAAGAAATCGTCGTCACAAGATTGTAATACAATTGTGTCAATACTTCAAGATGTTATTTTAACGTTGAGAAGCCTACTAACGCCGATGGCAACAGACATTGTTTTCTCTTAGGTTGCTTACCTTCCGGATGATGGACTGTAGCCCACAGTAACATCTACGTCATAGTTTTAAAGAAAAAGTTTGGTAGACGATTTTAGAGCTGGCAATACGCCAGTGTGTAATACAAAATGTTAAGATTTGAATAACCACGTTTAACAGTAGCTTGAATTCAAATTGCCATGAGCTTGTTGCGGTCGCTGGCACAAAATCCTAACTGTATGCATTACCTTTCTCTTAAGGTGAGCGAATATATTCATGTGCAAAGTCGTCCCTTGTTTAGCATATTAGCGGGGAATTAAATAAAGAAACCCGTGTGACGCACTTTATATTGGTCGAACCCTACCAAGTATCTATAGTCACTTTGTTTTCGGCGAACTTTAATAAAAGTTTCTGCACGATATAGGTGATTTGAGTGTGATCTCGCGTATTTATAAACCTGTCAACTTGCAAGGCCAGTTCATGTGAAAGGCAAGTAAGTAGTTTCCAGCTTGCCCACTGGCCTTCCCGAGTAAAAAGGGGAGCAAACAATGCCTTTTCCTCAATTAAGCAATTTGTGTGGACATAAATTCAACGAGTGTATGGCGCTCACCGGTTGCTGGGGATGTTTCAGTTCTATTAGCGAAACAACTTGTTTATTTAACAGTGAATATATACAGGTGAAGGTTATATTTATGTTGACTGGAAATTAATTTGAGGTTTTTGGAAATTTGGTTTACGAGTGGTAGAGCCACGCTGTAGACAATTTTGTCCACAGCATGAATGGGCCGGCTCGTCCGGGTCCTGTGTCTCACAGAAAGTAGAAGCTTGCTGCTGCGTTTCGTACGGTGAGTGAGATATCCGGAGGCCCAAATCCCCCTCCCCTTCCCAATCCCTTATTATCCCTTTCCTTTAAGGTCGGCAACGCACCCATAATTCTTTTATATTCTGGGCGTACATGGGCGGTGGAGATCGCTTACCATCAGGTGACCCACTTGCTCGTTTGCCGGCCTAAAAAAAAAATATTTTCTCCTAACTTGACGATTATTACAAAGTATATATTTTATTCAAGACGTGTATGTAAATATTTTATATTCTATTTCGTTTTATAATTTTTAATGGATACTATAGATAAACGTAGATTATATACTAATGACGCTGGATTAGTATATAATCTACGTTTATCTATAGTATCCATTAAAAATTATAAAACGAAATAGATGCATACCAATCTTCATATGTGTTGTGCAGAAAAAGCACATGTTGATGAGGGCGGTTTTTCTCGGGTGCAATGTCGTTGATGAAACTGTCTTTAATTAGGTGAACTTCGTATCCAATTCTATCCTACAAACGTCTCAGATGAGGCAAAGAGGTTGAGGTCATTCCGCAACGAACCACTGCCATATTTTAAGCCAACGTTCATGAAAAGATTCAGCGACATTTTACGTAATATTTAATTAAAAACAGTCACGTTTCCAAGCGGTCGCTAGGGTTATTATATTATAAGACGCTGTAACAAAAAACAACTACTAAAGACAAATTTAACCTAATATAAATAAATTCAAATTGCATTATGTACACACGTTACACTGTCGCGTCATATTTATCTTATTACTTTGAAACTTATTTAACAGAACTTGCATGGTGAAGTAAAACCCAGTGCACTCGTTGCTTCTGATCAATTTAGCTCAAGTTATCCTACAAGTAGTTTCTCAAGTTTATAAAACTGTAACGGAACTAAGTCTGTAAGGGCGCCGAGGATATCTGTAAATATATTTTTTATTTAATGCACTACTGATTTTATTGTACATTGTTATAGCCTTTAAGTTACCTGGAGTTCAGCTTCTAATAGTGAACTTTGCATAGAGATCCGTTCAGCCGTATTTAAGCTATTCGTGTTAAAATTACCAGATAAATAGACACCAGAGATACTCTATTTATAGATTATATTTACAACATACCTAAAACCCAAGTGGGATTGTAAAAGGTTAAGATTCTAAAAGATTTTTAATTAATTGCCCACCGTTTTATGCATAACCACAGAACTAAAAATCGGGCATTTTTCATGATTATTTTACTAAAAGGTATAAAGTAAAAACTTTTTAACCAAAAGGGAACCGAATCAAAAGGACTGAAAAGTATGAAATAAAATTAGTTCCAAATCTTATCAAACTATTATACCTAATTTAGAGTTGATGCTATCAATCATGAACCGCCGTCTTAAAATTGTTTAGATTAGATCTGGCCTTATTTTTTTAATTTATTATATATTTTCTATTAACTGTCTTCTTATATCCATCAGTACAAAACTCCAGTAAAATTTCAAACTTTCGATAGATCAACAAATAGAAATGGGGTGTTTCGCACCAAGGTCCGCATTGCCAAAGTATAAAAAATACATTAGCCGATTCACATCACGGCCATGGCCCGAAAGTGTCCATTCAAATGAACACTTAGCCGATTCGCACCGAGATGAACTGCTCATGGTGCGAATGACGAACTACCGGGAGTCCTTCAAAATAGCTTCAATTGTGATGTACGTGGGCAAAGCTACAGCCAAAAACAAGTATTTTATATAGCGGGTGTAAGGGGACCATTTCTAAAGGTAATAAAACTACCTTAACATAAACGGAAAACGCTATTCCTTTACTTTTTACTTGCCATTTTGGAAACGTAAATCCGCAATGTAAAGCGCACTAATGCTAAAGTCGGGGTCAATGATCCGCGCGCATTACCGCTCTCCAAAACTCAATAGGTATATCGCTCTGTGGCGCAGCGGCGCCACACAGCTGATTCCGAGCGACAGATTTTTTTTTATTGGCTTTACATTACGTTATTCGAAAAATACGAACTTAATTATTTTTTGAATAAAACGTCATTGAATTCATACGACTAAACAACACTGTGCGTGAAAAATAAAAAATAAAAATGTAGACTATTCTTGCGATTTTTTTATTGGTATGGTATCTGTAATAATCAGCACTACTACCACTCACCAGTCTTCGCTTTCGTGTATGTATGCATTTTATCCGCGTGCCATTTATCATAGTCGTTTACCTCGCCGAATCACGGAATATATAGATCGAGTATGAAGGTATACAATATCTGATAGCTTCATCCGTCGACCTTTCCTTTCGTGCTCATATATTCATAAAACATACACAAGCTCACGCCTGTATCAGAGGTAGGCAGAGGTATAACTGTACTGCACTTACATTTCGCAGAGTTTATTTCCGTCCCAAAATGTGGTAGGGGGCGAGCCTAGTGATGTTATATTGAAAACACAAACACAAATTTTGATTATCCGATCTGGGAATTTACCCCAGGATCTCACAGTTATTGAGAAAGTAATGTCACATTTTTCAGCCAAAGTTTCTTTGGTAGCTTGAATGACGAAACGAGCAGGTCGCTCGCTTGCCATCGCAAGCGCCACGCCAGGCTATAAACAGAAGCAACACCACAAAAAAAAATCAGTTACAAAGCACTGCATGGCACTGAACAGCGTTCGTCACCTCAAGACATAAGTTGTAAAGTCTCATAATGCCCAGTAATTTCACTAGCTTTAATGTCATTCAAACCGAAACACAACAATGCTTACACACTGCTGCATGGCGCTAGAAATAGACAAAGTGGTATCAACCCAGACGGCCTCTCACACCTGCTATCTAGTAAGTAGACTGACAGTAGAGTAATGAGGCGATCATCTATTACTCACTTCAATATTTTATTCAAACATAAACTCAGAAAACTATTAAAGACGGAAAATTGTCGCTAAAATCAAACTTATGCGATAACTTTGCCCTGCGGCAACAAATGGCAGAAATCTGAATATTTAGTGAATTTCTTCACTAAAGCTAGTAAGTTCATCGTTTGGAATTATTTGAGTGCGCCTTATCCTGCGATGACAGTTTCTCCTGTGCAATTAAGTGTTTCGGCTTTCATTGCGAGAAACTTCGAATCACTTCTTTGAATAGGTTTCGAATTAGTATGTCAGCTGAAACGCCTTAAGCGCTTTTCGTTGTCTTTTATACTTTGAACGCGAAAACAATGGCGTTTTCGTCAATTAGTCATCAATATAATTAACTTAAGCCTGGTGCTTTACCCACGTGTAATTTCCTTTGGATGGAGTGTGTAAATGCATCGTTAATTAATTATTTAGTTTATTGATGGCGCTGGTGTAGATACTCGTGCGAATGCTTTAATTTTTACATACATACACACATACACCTGTAATCCCCAAAGGGGTAGGCAGAGGTGTAACCAGTACACCCACACTTCGCCGAACATATTTCCGTCCTAAGATTGGATATGGGGAAAGCCTATCACCATACCAGGCACAATTTCAGACTCCAGGCTGATACTAAGCATATATTAGTAAAAAAATAACAAATATAATTCTCATAATTTTACTCAGCGTCAGCCTCAATCGTAACGCGTACGCATTATAAATGCACCACCGAGGCAGAATAATAAACATATTATTATACTATGATAAACATGAATAAAAAAAAAGGAATACTTGTTCAAAGTATTCTAACCCAATTTAAGCACCATGAAAAACATTTTATTTAAAAACGTTTCATTATATTAATAAAGCTACCTCAATAAAAAGTAGAGAGTAATAAATAAAATTTGTTCTAATCTAATCTAATATAACCATTTTTGAGTTTTTTTTATTTATTAGATTGAATGACGAGACGAGCAGGTCGCTCGCCTGATGGTAAGCGCCACGCCTGCTCATAAACAGAAGCAACGTCACACAGAACTTTAAATAAAGCACTGCATGGCACTGGACTGCGCTCGTCACCCCGAGACATAAGGTGTTAAGTCTCATAATGCCCAGTCGGGGTTATTTAAGTTTTTTAAGTTAATGATTGATAGGTTCACGGAATCAAAATTGGTTAGATGAGATAAGGAGCTAATTTTGCTGATCGTTTATCCACTTTTTTAAAGCGGTTTTATTTTTCGAAGCTTTTATTCATTTTATAAATGAACACTACTTTCATCCTCCTCCTCCTGATATTGATCCTTCAATTTCTTTTTTATTATTTTATTACGATCCCAATGTGGCATAGAATATTTACACGGAAATTAAATTTAATTCTAGAAAACTTAATTGAATAAAAATTAAATTTTTCGTAGAATTAAATTTAAATTAGTCTAGATCAACTTTTTACTATATGGAATAAAAAGTATGATCAAAATCGGATCACTCTGAGAAAAAATGTGCATGGACATGAAAAAATAATCAAAAAAAAGTGATCAAAAAACACGCGTCCAATACAGAACTGTATTTTTTGCGCCGGTTAAAAATACTAGAATATAATAATTTACATTAGTCAAAAATAGGAAACGAATTACGTAGTCAAGTAACGAATGTTTAGTAAATGGACACATTATTCTGTAGCTTCAAGGAAATAAATTTTCAGTTAATAGAAACCCGAGCGGGATTCTGAAAACGTACAAATGTTCAATTACACGATGAGGAGGCATGAATGTGAATTTGTTTTCTATTTAATTATCGTGTTTTCTAAAAACCATCGAATAATATGATATAAATATTTAAATTACGGGTATCCAATAGGTAATATTTTTTAGGCTGTAAGTGATGTAACTGAGAATATATGCTGACTGTACTATATTAAGCTGACTCAAATCACCGTACAAATAATTTATGTGAAATTTAAGATTATCACGGAACTAATTGTCAAGCATAATTTGTGTATATTAACGTTCAACTAATATAAAACAGCTTTCATTGCTTACTGATATTTTTAATATGCCACGTAAATTTATTAGTGAACCTCCTTTTTTATTAGCGTGAATGACAAAAAGAGCATGCTGCTCCCCTGCTGGTAAGTGCCACGCCTGCCCATAAACAGAAGCGACACAAGTCAGAACTTTGAATTTCAAAGCACTGCATGGCATTGGAATTTGCTCGTCATCCCGAGACATAAGATGCATCTAACTACTCTGCAGTAAAAATTTAAACCTTATGTAGTTAAAAACATTTACTCATTTAAAGAGCGCTCAACTAAACCGAAAAGTGTTTCGTTACACCCAAAAACTGAAGGTATTCAAACGTAAATCACCAAGAACGCGATTATTCTTGCCTATACTGTACTACAACATTTAGCAAGTCGTCTCTCTTGAGCTCGTAAAATATAAAAGCAATAAATGTCAAGCACAAACAACCAAGTTTCACAACATAAAAGTTTGCGAGCGGTCGTGAAGATGGCCTCGGAGACCAAGAGGCTATTCAGCATTTTTCTATAATATTGTTTAGCAATAAGTACAATATCATTTGCATTGGAGTTCACCATGAAATATAAATTTTATGATAACTTCCATCACGTTGGTTTTACTGCGATTGTGTCATTGTTAACATCATTTGATTCAATGTATGTATTTTTTATGGCTGATTTTACAATCCTCAAATAAATTTTATCTATCAGAAGAAATATAAGACGGCGAAATATAAAAATATCTAATTGTAAATATATTCAGAAAGCTGCGCATGTCATTATGTCAGTATTCTGGAATTAGTCATTGAAAAAATCGGCACTTAATGAAATAGAGTTCTAATGAATTTATTAAAAATTAGTACTAATTATATCATAATTCGCCAGAGGGGTTGTCATCAGGCAGAAGCCCGGTCGTAAAAACTACAAGCCAAATATTTCTATAACATGTGTCAAAAATCATGTTGCGCCGACCCCACAGCGAACGGGATAAGGAAAGGTGGAAGACGAAGAAGAGATTATCTATCAAAATCTCTATAAGCGAGCCTCCAAAATCGGTATTTGTCAAGGAGTTTATGAGCCGCGTCTAAACGGTTTAAATAGGTGCTATAGGTATAATAGTCACCAGAACTTTCATGCGGGAAAACCGCGAGCAAAGCTTAATAGTAATTGTCCATATTAAACCCAGTAAATCTTTTACGCTGTTTTTTTATGCCAGTGTAAGAACTTAGGTGCAAGTAAGTACAAGACAATGGTCCAATTTGTATTATTTTTATTGTCAAAATTGTCCTATATTTATACCAAAATTCATAATGATTAAACTAATCAGAACGCGATAGTATATCACCGTCAAACAAACGCGTGGGTCATCTGATGGAAATTAATCTCGCGGGATTATAGACGCGTTACCGACTTTAAAGTAGAGAAATGTGGATGAGGCAAGGCCCATTTAGGCCTTTAGAAATTTCAGTCACCGTACAAAACGTAACAACAATCTGCTACTCCACTTCAGAGGGGCTAGCACGGAAAACTATCGAAATCGTAATGTAATATATCTATCGAGGGTTCGATAGATAATTCCTTAAATATCATTGGTCTATATTCCATATATATTAGTTTCTTTTACGTACGATAGAGGCGCTGTACTAAAATCTTATAGTAATTGTTGTCAATGACAGCTCGAATAACTTTTCGCAAGTTTCCGTGCTAGCCCCTCAGTTTCCGTCGGACGTTAATACAATCTCGGTCGAGCCAGCCCATTTATGACAAAACTGTCTATAGTATGACTGTGTATATATTACACGTGAGTAATAAATGCAAGTATTGCTGACGACGATTGTGGGCATTTCCACCAAGGTATCCCCCTGCCTATTGTAAAAGGTATTATTTTGACACTATGCGTGCAGGCTCGCAGGTAACGAAGCACAACACAATAATGTTTTAGAATGTAAGACATCCCAAAAACCTATAAAGTAGAAGTTAACTAGGTGGAAGGTCCCTCATATGCGAGAGGCCTTCTGGGTTAGTACAACCGCTATATCTATTTCGGCCGCCAAACATAAGTGTCTAAGCACTGTTGTGTTTCGGTTTGAAGGACATTGAAGCCAGTTAGTTATAAATAAATCAACTGAACTGTCTGTTCATTATGTTTCAATTGTGTATAATTTACCTATCGATAAATCTGACAGAGTTAAAATCGCATGAACTGTATTTGTATAACCTACAAATCCAATAACCTTGACGATTTGCACCATACAAAAATCTATCGAATGGAAGTTCAATGAAATGCAGCACAGCAGTAGCGTTTTTATTGGTTTTATTTGCTATTTCAACTTTTTTGTTTGAAATGTTGCAAAAGTAATACGTCGCGTTTTTCTATTCAAGCACAAGGGTTATTTAGTTAATTTGAATCGATATATCGTTTTACTAAAAATATTACGTCTAAAATTACAAAATAGAGGTAATATTTTTTACATAAGTTAAGCGTAATTAACTGCTTGAACAGACAGTTCTATAATGAAGCTATATTACACAAAAAAAATATACCGATTGTATCATCAGATTTCTCAGAATTTTCTTGTAACGTCATTTTTACGACTTACGACTTAGTTTTAGCCTTAAGCTGCGACCACGTTCTATGAGTGCATTGCATTACAGCTACATTGTCTATTTATTCATAGTATAAAATCATAAAAAACCGACTCAAAAAATACTAAAAAGCAAAAAATAAACAATAGAAAATAAGTGATCTCCACCGCCCATGTATGCCTACAATACCAAAAAAAATTATGGCTGCGTTGCCGACCTTAAAGGAAAGGGATAAGTAATTGGGAAGGGGAGGGGTTTGGGCCTCCAGATATCTCACTCACCGTACGACGTTTCGTAGCAAGCTGCTACTTTACACCGGTTTTCTGTGAGACAGTTGTAACGATACGGACGAGCCGTATCGTTATCGTTCGTTATTTGGCCCATTCATGCTGTAGACAAAAAAATACCTATCTGTAAATTTTCCTATCTATAAAACCTTTACATACCTATATTTAACTAAAATATATATACCTTAAACCTTATGTAGTTACAATATATATACCTTAAACCTTATGTTGTTAAAATTAAAAAAAACAAAAAAAAAATATGGCGAGGGTCTCAGAACTTTCTCAGATCAAGTCGTAGCTATTCTCGAAAAAGGCCAGGCAGAAGTAGTACCCTATACTGACGAGTAGCAATGAAGTATTTAATAATAGTGAAGGAGGCTAAAGTGTAAGTATCGTAGTAAATGAAAGTCCGTTATCTCTACGTAACCCTATGGAAAACAGATATGTCTATGTATGTGTGTAAAAAATACCACCTACCATCCACCTACATTCAAATTTTCAACAAGATTTATTATATTCATTTCTTTTAAAAACTCTTCAGTAATGGAAACGTTTCAAAGCCTTACAAAGTTCTTTGCATAAAAAATGGCCAGTTATTTTTAAGTGCAGCCGTTTGTAACTGAATATTTCTTTGAAATACAACCCCTATCTCCTTTGGATCTCGATAACGCCTACAATTTATGCACGATAAATGTTGACTATCACAATGTATAGACGATTTAGTTAGGAGCTGTGTTGTCAGAGGTTTAATATTCAACACAAATGTTTTATTAGGTTGGTACCATATAAAGCAAGGTATTACACTATATCGGGGAGAATGGAGATCCATTAAGCAGCGGCAGAGACAAAGTTACGAGGAGTCGGGTCTATGCAGGAAATTTAATACAATATCAGGTGTTGATTGAAACATATAAATTTCCTTAGTAGTTACATACTTTTACAATTAATAAGTTTACTTTTGCGTAGTATTTGAACATGGTAATCAGTTTTTTTATTCTGTCACAACAATGTCATGCCTCTGGTTCGCCTCACCAAAAATACAATATGAAAAATTATAAAGAGCTAAAGGTCTAAAAATATATTTTTAAATAAAGCAATCTTGATTAATGACGAACTGTTTACTTTTAAGGAAATGTGATTTTGTTTGTTGTATAGAAAATTAAAAACTTCGTCGAGCATAGCCTGCACGCAAATGGATATTGAAGTATTGTCGATATAAGCCACATTATATCTTCAGACACTTTTTGAGGTACGCGACAAAGACAGGAGACCATAAAGTGCAACATCAGACATGTCCGCTTTTTATAGAAATAAATAAATAAATACGTTTTCATTTTCATTGACTGCCTCGGTGGCGCAGTTGTAATGTGTACGCGTTACGACTGAGGCTGACGCTGAGGTCTCGGGTTCGATCTACGGGTCGGGTAAAAGTGATATTGGGTTTTTCTATTACGAAATGCTCAGTATCAGCCCGGAGTCTGGAATTTGTGCCCGGTATGGCGATAGGCTCGCCCCCTATCACATCGTGGGACCGAGATACGCTCGGGGAAATGTAAGTGTTACACCTCTGCCTACCTCTTCTGGGATTACAGGCGTGAGTGCGTATGTATAAATACGTTTTCAGAAGAGTGCGACGCACGACCGTTTACAATTGTTTACAACCCGAACCCGAGACCTCAGCGTTAGCGTAATCGTAACGCGTACGCATTACCACTGCGCCACCGAGGCAGTCTTTTACATTTTACATTATATTTACATTATTATTAAAAAAAATATGATTTAAATTATTATTTGAATGGAACGCCATCGTATTTCACGTTCCAAACAAGACTAGTATAGTGTATCTTGTCTATAATCACTATCACATATGTTCGCTTTCGGAAGTGTTTCCCTTACACCCGATATAAGAGACTTTACATCTTATGGCTCGGTGTGACGATCGCAGTCAAGTAACACGTAATGTTTTGTAATAGAAAGTTGTGTAGTGTTGCTTCTGAATAGAGCATACCATCAGGCGAAGAACATGCTCGCTACGTCATTCAGGCGAGTAAAAATCTCTTATAAATACATAGTATAAAACAAAGTTACTATCTGCGCCTGTTAGTCCGCTTATTTATCATATACTATGCAATGGATTTCGACGCCGTTTTCACTATCATTTAGAGCATTTATTCCAAAATGTTTATATGTATATCACGCTATGACCTATTGGAGCGGAGCAGTAATATGTGCGCAGGTGAAACCGTGTGGGGTAGCTAATCCACAATTCCATATAATATGATTAATGCAAAATTAACTCTGTCTGTTACGTTTTCACGATAAAACGACTGAACGGATTTTAATTAAATTTGGTAAGGATGTAAGTCATATCCTGGGCCCTTGCCCAGGACATAGGGTACTTTTTGACCCGGAAAAATAAGTAATATATTAAACTAGAAGTGTATATATGTATGAAATGTATATATCAATAAAATAATAGGTTAAACGATCAATACTATCGTGTTGTAACTACGAAGTTTGCGCAATCATATTACTTATTGAGACATGTGTCGGATACTGAAATCTGAATGAACCGCTATCCTCCGCAGGTTACACAAATTTGCATTTTACGTAATTGAAACTAGATTTGGGAATCGTAATCAGAATTGGCCAATCCTACTTTTCGATTCGATAGATTTAGGGGTTATACCTATTAGCTTAGTGCGCATGTGCTAAGAATATTACTAAACGGGCACTGCGTTACGCGAGCCTTTTTGTGCCTAATTCGAGCGTTATGAACAATTTTGGAAGGTTTAATAATTCAGTTTAATAAAAAATACCATCTTTTTAAATGTTTAATAGATTATTTTGAAGCGAGAGGCCAGCTGGGTTGGTACCACCTCTTTGACTATTTCTGACGCCAAGCAACAGTGTGTAAGCACTGTTGTGTTCCGGTTTGAAGGACATTGAAGCCAATGAAATTACTGGGCATTATGAGACTTAACATCTTATGTCTCGGGGTGACGAGCGCAGTCCAGTGTCATGCAGTGCTTTGTTAGTTAAAGTTCTGTGTGGCGTTGCTTCTGTTTAAGAGCAGGCGTGGCGTTTACCATCAGGCGAGCGACCTGCTCGTCTCGTCTTTCAAGCTAATAAAAAATAGGTTCGTTAAACAAGAAAAACGTTCATGAGAAATCATTATGATAGTAGGTACATACTTGATTTCCTTTAAACATATAAAGTAGAATATTGAAAGCGATTTAAAAGAATCATTCTTAAAAATATATATTACGTAGGTACTTTAATATTTTTGTACTAATCCTACACAGATCGCAAAATAGCTTAGCAAACATAAAAAGAATTAAGTACCACTGTTAATAATTAAATTCACTTCCATATTGTTTATAGTTTCAAAAAATGTACATTCATATAAGTTAAATACTTTAAATACCGACCTCAAAATCCTAATCGCGGTGCGTTTGCCGTTATTCGTTGAGTGGTTTCCCATTTCCCTCGTCATCAGATCTTAACCAAATTTATACGGGTGGTTATCGGAATAAACTTTATCAAAAAGAATCATCAATATTGGTTTTTATTTGGCAATTACGTACACGTCTTTCAAGTTTATTAAAAAGTCAGTGTCGTTCATAATAAACATTAGTGGTGTGATCATTCTTAATAAACGAGTGATAAAGTCAACGTGAAATTTTGGGATGTCTTGGTTTCGAAAAGATCCAATACATAAATAATCACTGTAAGATGTATTTAATGAACCTAACATATGACCACAACTTTCTGTTACACGTTGTATATTCAACAAATATTGTTTACGACTTAAGATCTTAATAAAGGTAAGTAGCTATGGCCTGTATTAGTTTCAATAGCTGTAATTGGTCGGGCAATGTAATACTATTTTTTACAATTGTAATATCAATGATCATTTCTTCGGTAAATTATTCTCAAAATACAAAAGGGTTCGATTTAAAATCCTTCACATTCTTTGAGAGTAACGCAGTATTAGGAAATCCTAAGTTAGTATTTTTTCCCAATGACTTCCTCCCGAAGCTGCGATCAAAATCAAACTTGCTGAAATTTGCAATGGAAATGTCACTTGATTTCCCTTTTGAGTTTTCAAGGTTTGACGAGACTGAGCTCGTCAACAGCTTAAGGATATTAAACTTCCTACTCTCAGTATCATCGTCGTTGTCTCTGTGGAGATTTTTGTTTCTTTGTACAATACCAGATTTTATTTGCTATTTTACCGGTGCATTATGCTATCAACATATTAATAAGTAGCATTAATTATACGTTCATGCCACTATAAAACGTACCGATATTATATATACCTATCTGATATGTTTAACATGTATTTAGATTATTCTATTAGGTTTCCATATAAAGGCTTGTCTTGGGATTTGTGATTGAGATAAGAGATCATGACACTGAATGAAAGCTTACATATCTACTGTGTATGCAATTGTATAGGTACGTTCTAAGGTATGCGAGCGAGACCGGAGTGCGTGACGCACGCCCATTGGCATACAATTTCAAATAAAACGACGTGTCGCTATCGTCTGACTCGCACACAGAACACTATTACTCTCACGAGGACTCGCATCACGCGTCGCGTTCTCCTTGTCTCGGTCGCGTACCTCAAAAAAGGCCATAACACTAAATTAAACTTCGTTAATCTTCTTCTTCTTCCATATGCCCTTATTCTACGCGCTGCCACTGGGAGATGCTTTTTAAGACATGTTACATAATGATTTGGCTTGTAGTTTTTGCAACCGGCTGCCTGCCTGACGCCAACACCTCTGTGGAGATTAGTATTGTATATTGAATCTTGTATAATATTAAAATGTGAAAGTTTGGACGTTTATAGGTCAATCACACCTTCACGGCTGAACGGATTTGTATAAAATTTGGTATACCTGTATAGGTAGACCATTTAAATGAATTAGAACATAGGCTACTTTTATCCCAGAAAAAGATATTTACGCGGGCAAAGCTCCGGGTAAGAGCTAGTTATTTTATATTTTTAGTGCGTGATAAAAGCGTGTTTTTTATGTACATTTATTTTATTATATCCACCTATCTTCGTAACTCTCATTATTTACCAATAAACCGAGTTAACCTGTGATAACCAACATCACTTCCGTATTAATACATACTTGTATATTGTATCCCCGAAGGTATAGGCAGACGTCAATATGTTCGTTCAAACCCTTGGTTGCAATAACAGTATTTCCATATTATAATGACGCCTTGATTACTATATCTGGTCACAAATCTAACACAAAACCTCAGGGCAGACTTTAAATTTTTGGGTCAATAGTAGGTTCACTAGGTTAGATTTTAGTTGAAAAACTTTCGAATTAACAAAAACTGTATCATTATAATTTGATTAAACGTCTTTTCAGGTAGTTTAAATCGCTTGCGACTTAGCAGTTGAACCATTTGAGCAGACTTTCAATTGAATGATCAACAAAAGGCTTAATACAGCTTTTGTTGATTTAAGTCTCTTGTTGAAAGCGATTCAACTTGTCTGAATCTGTCAAAAGCCGCCATATCAGCGCGTTCGAACTATGTAGTATTGGCTAAAATTATGGGAGACTATTCCATGTTATTGTCATTAACGCCCAGCGTCACTAGCGTTTTCAGTACAGCGTTAATAGCGTCATTGACGGCCGCGTTTGATGCTTTACGTGACCATCGGAAATCTGTATAGAATTTGCCTTGGTTAATCACCGCTTAAAGTACAAAATAAAATGAACAATATACCTATTAATAAAACATTCATTCAAAAGTTAGAAATGCGGCGGAATAATAAAAAAGTTTATGACAAAATAAATAACTCAATACATGGAAGAAAATTCCAAACAACATCGAATTGTGTGGTAATCTACTCTGGATCAGCTATCCATTCAGTTTTCAGGTATACCAGGAAGATAACGTACCAATGTAACAGAAATTTTAAATTAAAATGATTAGTATTGAGTTACACAGTTAAGTTAACTTATACCATTGTAAAATTGGACGATTTACAGCAAATATTTTGATCGGTATACATAACTTCTGGAAATGCACTGATGCACAATGATGTTCGGTGCTGCGGCTCCTCAATCATCCAAAGTCAACTTCGAGGCGAAGAGGCCAAAAGTGCAGTATTCTCTTTCAAACTACGGGCCAAATGATCACACTAAAATATTTAAATAGCATTTTTATCCTAGCATGACAAAGTTACTGTAATGCATTTTAAGGTAAGTTAAAATGCATTACAGTATTTTAGTATTTTATTCTTAATAGTAGCAATTTATTACTAAAATTTTCCATTGCTCAAACTGCAAATATCTGCCTTGATTTAGTCACTCCAGTCATTCTGATGGTCACTACTTATTGTGCGTGTAACTTTAGTTTGAAAAAATAAATGCCATTTAAATTATTTACAGCACTTCATTACTGAATGAAATAATGACGGCGTGGTGGCATTTTCGCGGTTCATGGAATTCACCGAACTTCGAAATGAGTGTAGAATTCAGTTATATTTAATTGGGTCAGTCTGCTTTTCTATTTGAATTAGTCGTTGTGGCCTCGTACGTACACGTGTCGGCTAGTCATCATCTACTATTCAACAACAAGCACTCAAAGTCCGAACTAGGTTAGAGAGGTAGATGGTAGGTGTTCCTTATTTATTGGATGTCAATCCAATTTCCAATATATGAAAATAGTTTAACAAATAGCACGAGATAAGGGTGAACACATATTTGAATTAAACATCAAGCAGTTCTGATGCGAAGAATTCGTGGAGAAGCCTAACATTAAACACTCAATATTTTGTTACAATATTAGTTTACCTGACACGAGCTCATTTGTGTCACATTTCAACAAACAAAGTCATGAACACATATAATCTTTAAGTAGTTATGTGAAGTGTCATGATGTCCACTAAATGGGTAAAATATTTGCATTTGCGCCACCAGATGGCACAATCTTCGTCGTGCACGTTTCCTATACAAATATAGGTAATAAAATATCTAAATCTAGTTATTAAGAACTTATTTATTATTTTCATAGGTGGGTTAGGTTTTATTAGAACTGTGTCATTAAATGCGTGAGCCAAACGAGCGAAGGGAGCGTGCTGCGGCAGCGGCGGATGAGACTATTCACCCACAGTTTCCATTATACCATATTTTGAAAGCCAGCAATAGTCCTTTGGATTTTGTTGCGTGGTTACCCTACTTTCTTATATTACATCACGTAGATAAAGCATTAAGTGCCTCTAGTGGTGGATAATGTAACTATCTTACGATATGATCATACAATGTTTGACCATATCATGAAATAGCTATGTATGTATTTAGTTGTTTATATCGTCAAACAAGCTCTATTCAAATGTTAATTTGATCAAACCATATCATGAAATGCGACCATTTCATGAAATGTTCGAGTATTTTATGATATAATAATTTCAACCTATTTAACATCACGCTATGAGCCATGGAAGCGGAGCAGTAAAATGTACGTGGGAGATAGGTATGACGATATGGCGTTCGCAAACATTATCATAATATAACGTAAACTAAATGCGGCATTCTGACACATGACCCATTTTATTGTTAACAACAATGAGAGACTCTGAACCACTCCGTGGCGTGGCACGCGCCTTCTCTACTATAGTGTGAGATTAGACTTTTATGCACCACGCTTGTCTAGTGTAGTTTGGTAGTGTTTGGCTCAAATTCCTTCTAATTTTATAAGAAGACGTTTGTCAGGTGTGCAGGTTAGTATATTTTACTTTACAGTGATAACGGGCGATGATTAACAATAAATTACTTCTAGTTAACATTCCAGCTGAAGGTATTTTAGTAATTCAAACTGAACTAAACCTGGGGATATACTTTCCCTTCGCGCTAACCGGTGAAAATTCTGTCATATAGACGAATATATGACAGGATATATGACGGATGACGACGACGTGGCAGAATGAGAGACTGGAGTGGATCTTGGCGCCTTTACACCGGAGGCAACGGAGGCCCTTCCGTGTCTCGCTTCAGCTTCTTACATAGCCCACGTGCTCTCCTCGCATCACGCTCTGTCCTTTTTTGGGATACCATATTGAATACACTACGTACAACCATCTTCCTACCCATTCTACATAAAAAATGTAAACGCTACTAACAAGAGCAGATGTTATATTAAGTAAAGCGGATTGGAATATTCTTTGCGAATCTTTGTGTCCTACCCATGGAAGCGATTCTGTTTCTCTTTTGATGATCCCGATGCTTGTGTGGACTGCATTAGAGACGCGGGGAGTACTCTGAGAAATTGTTTAAGAAGAGTTGTTTCAACTTCGCCATTATGCCATTGCTCCACCTCCACCACAATTCCTTCTTGTACGTTATGTTTCTAGCGTTCGTTTATACAACGCACGTGCAAGCTCTGGAATTAACTCCCTGTCACGGAGTTCTCCTGTCCACTGTGTTCTCCGGAAGCTATGAGCTGTCCTTTAATTGAGGCTATTCTTTCAACGCTGGGCAAAGGCTTCTCCCCCGTTGCTATTTCCCCGATATTGTCGATGTCCATTAGCGACGGTGACCGCTTACCATCAGAAGGACCGTTTGCTCGTCTCCCTATCAAGGCAAAAAATGTCTGCCAAAAAATACATAATATTACAGTCCATTTAAGTAATAGAACTTATTATTTAAATTCGATTTAAAATTTAGTACATAAACACAAAAAAGAAAATTAAGAAATAAATACTTCCTGAAACCACTTAAAGTTAATAAAAATATAGTGAGTCTATTTGTTACCATTTACATAGCAACACTTTATTTCTTAAATACTGACGTGAATACAAATTAAATAAATGACCCTCGTTCCGCCTTTATAAGACCAGAAGAAATTAGTTTTTCTATAGGGAAAATCTTGTTACAAAGCCGAGACCTTCGGATTCAGATTTTGCTTTCGGAATTCTCCATACCTTTCGCCTCGGCTCGAATTTACTGTAAATGTTTGTGTTAGTAAACCTTTAAATATTTTACAACTAGTTATTGGCCTCGGGTCTGAGGTCTCGGGTTCGATTCCCGGGTAAAATAAATGTTCAGTATGAGCCCTGAGTCTGGAATTGTGCCCGATATGGCGATAGGCTCGCGCCCTATCACACCATGGGACGAAGATACGCTTGGCGAAATGTGTGTGTACTGGTTACACCTCTGCCTACCCCTTCGGGGATTTCAGGCGTAAGTAGGTATGTATGTATGTAAATAATTTATAAAATAAAACTAATTATTATAATTGGTTGGTATCCAGTAGGAGTAGGTAATTCGCAGAAATTATTCGATATTTAATAAAATAGAAAATCCTGGGTGGAGCCTGGAGTAGTGGTAATGTCGTGAATCGTGGCTAATGCGTAAGGGGGATCAGGGACCCTGAAGGGAAGAGAAGGGTGGTACGAGAGTTACCCGTTAGGAGGCCACCGACGCGCGCACTCGACAAGTGTGAGCAAAACTTTAAACAAAAAACATACATTATATAAAAATATCCGAAGCAAAACCAAAATATAATTGAATAATATTTTTTAATGTAGTGTAGCACTCTTTCCCATCGCAATGAACACAGGAATTAGATTTTCAATTCAAAGCTATTAAAAATTAAGAATCTACTCGATTGTGCGAGATATATAAAAAATCACCATGATAAATACGATTAATTACGGTATTAACTTTGTGGTTATTACGATAAGTGAACAAGTGCGAGGCGTGAGGCGGGGGTGGGTATACACCCGGCATCCCATGCCACGCTCACTCGGCATCAGTCGCCCCTAAGTCTCAGGTTTGCACGCAGCATCCCGACATTTTATCGCTTACTTTTTACACTAAATAATCCTTGGAACAGTCAAAAAAGAATGTAAAATATTGTACAAGTAACTGAGTAGGCAGGGTATTGATTATTTTTTATAATGGCGTTCAGAAAACGCCACGTTTCTGTGTTCACCGGCTTGTTGTTGTTACATATAGGGTTGCTGTCAGCGCAGCCTTTTCCTGTCGAGAAAATCGCTGTTGGTAAGTTATGCACGTGTTAATTTAATAGTGCAGTATTTTGTTTTCATCCACTGTAGTGCTTTTCATAATATTTTAATGAGTGTATTTATTATGTATTGTCAAATAAAAACAAACGCTTATTATGTAGTTGGCAAGTTTACAAAATACTATGTTTTAAAATCCTATAGTTATTTGTGTTATGGTTTCATCTCGCTTCAGCGCACCGTGTTACCCATCCCTGCTACGACGCGCATCGATTTTCTCTTTTCAGCAAAATATGTCTGTCTCTTTCGCGCACCGTAGTACGTGACATTAGCTGAGGTCAAACTGTTTCAGACGCGCTTTAAATTATTTTTATTTATCATTACTTAAATTATATTTATCGATAAATAACTAAAATTTTGGAAAAATGACATCAGAAATGTATAAATAAGAACTATTGCAAAGAAAATATTTACGAGTGTAGATTTAAGAAGTTAGCAGGTGCTTAAACAAATTTAATTATTACCAAATAATTAGAAAAATATCAGTGATTACAGCTGTTTTGGTTTTAGTAACGTACCACATCAACAGAAAATTAATTAAGACATTACCGTCAAAGTCATTTATAAAGTCATGTAAAGTTACTCTACATACATACATAGACTCACGCCTATTTGCTATAGGGGTATTCAGTGGCAACGGAATTCCACTTGCTACGATCCTTGCACACCTCTTTGGCCTCCTTCACTCGCATTGAATTACTACTACTATTAAAAAACAACAAGTAGATCTATTGCTGGTGGGAGACCTAACATTTTATACTAGGTATTTACACCTTTTTACTAGGTGGTAGGCTCTCGTATGAGAGAGGCAGTCTGGGTAGGTATCACCGTTTTGTCTATTTCTGCCGCCAAGCAACAGTGTGTAAACACTATTGTGTTCCGGTTTGAAGAACATTGCAGCCAGTGAAATTACTGGGCATTATGAGACTTAACACCTTATGCCACAGGGTGACGAGCGCAGGTCAATGCCATACAATACTTCATAATTCGAAGTTCTGATTGGTGTTGCTTCTGTTTATGCGCAGGTGTGACGCTTACCATCAGGCGAGCGACCTACTGGTCTCGTCATCTAAAACTAATTTAAAAAATACTCGACTGGATAGCGACCATCATTCTCAGGGCGAACAACTTGCGATAGTGGCTCGTTCAAGGAAGTCATGTCAGCCAGTGTATAGGTATCTAATAACTTCAGGGCGGCATAATTTGGCCGACCGTCGTAAGATTTAATGTTTTATTTTGATAGTATACGAGTATTTGGATTGTATTTTACTTAATATCAGGTCCAGTGTAGTCATTTTACCATGCTAGTATAAAAATAAGACATACAGGCAAACACACTATTCAATCAATAAATAACTAAATATATATATAAGAGTTAACGGTATCTCATGTAAGAGAAACGTTATTACCTCTCTGACTTCGCTCCATTTACATTGCATATATTTCTTTCTGCCTGGTGTTATCCCGGTCTAATACCAGGGTCCGCATTCCCATCATGACTTGACGGTATTTCGTACTATATGACGCGATCCGTCGTCCGACCCCTACGATACGCTACGGGAGCCGAGTTTCGCCATTGGAAGAAAGAAATAATAATTTATTTTACTTAAACTACAAAAATAGAAAAAGAAAAATATACCTACATTAACACAAAATAATAATAGAACCATCGAAATAAGATAACTAGAACGATAACTCTCATATGAATCTGCCAAAAATACGGCTCCACTTACTTACACATGCAAAGGTACACAAGGTAACAATCACACGTAACACGTGATGAACGTTCAAAATCAACTTTATTTCATAAAAGGTAAATATCTAAATATTAAATTTCTAAATCGAGATACGACGTTCTGCACCACGGCGAATTAAGTGTCAATTAGAGATCATGAATATATTTGTATGAATTAATGAATGAACGAGCTGCGCAGACATTTATAGACCCGCCCTCTTGCACAGAGTTTTGGTGGGGTAAATTTTTTGCTTAAGTTACGTTTCTTGTCATCTTATTTCGATGGATAAAACTAGTAGTCATGTTTATCATAAGGAAACTCCTGACGACGTATCTACAACTGACAAATTGCTTCGCTTGCAATTCCTTCGTCAGTTAATCAGCAGAGTGTACCACATGCAAGTTAGGTTGACTTTGGGCCTAATATATGGTACCTATATACCAGGAATAGGCAGCAAAGGAAATACAATATCTATAATCTCTATAAAAATTCCACTTTCCTTCAAAAACAATCTTCATATTATCATTAAAATGTCGATTATTAAGTGACAATTTCAGTCATTGACTAAACATGGAAAAGTTTTGACTGTCTAGACATCGAATCTAGTGTCTACGCAAGCTCGAAGTGTAACCTAATTGGTTTTCCATAACTTTAGACTTCATAAGAAACTACTTATTAGTTGTGATGAATCCGCGACTAATTTTGAAATTGAATTAGTAATTTATGTTTTCTATTTACTTCATTTAAATTGTAGGTGATATTAAAATTTATTGGTTAAAATCAAAATTTTCGACCTTGCTTTTAATGTAGGTAATAAAATTTAAACAAATGTTTCATACAACACTATAATATATTTTCAGACTGGATCAAAAATGTTTCTTTAAATGACTTGTTTTGCACTGATTTAATTATGAATTTGATTTCTTCTTTTGTTGTCTTCTCTTTTTCTACCTGATGTCGTTGCGGAAAGTCATATTTATTTCTTCTTCTTTGTGTGACCATCCAACTACTCAAGGTTGGCCGTCAGCATAGAATATTCTGTTTTATCTCTCGCGAGGCGGAAAAGCTCTGCAGGGCTCACAATGCCTGTCCACTCTCTTATGTTGCGCAACCAGGATTTCTTCCTACGTCCAACGCTTTTTTCCGGTGATCTTGCACATCATTATAAGTTGCAGGAGCGTATCTTTTGTGTCTCAGCAAATACGCAACTTTTTTCGTCTTTATGGTGAGGAAGAGTTGACGCATCTGGCCAATCTGACACATGACTTCTTCCTTGGTGACTCTGTGTGTTCAACTAATGGTCAACATACGCCTGTAGTACAATACAATACAAATATTTCCACACGTTTACTGAGATAATCTTTGATTATTCAGGCCTCACATCTGCATAAAAGTACGGGTCAAATATAACAGTAGAAGAATCGAGTACGCAAAGAGACCTTCCTACTTCAATTACAAAGAATTTTCTTAATTTTTAAACGGCATTTCTAGCGATTTCAATACGAGTCTTTTGGAATTTTCAGTCAGCCAGATGCCTAAATATTTGTAAATGTACACTTTCTCTAGATAATGGGTTGTAAAAATATCGCGGGGGATCACGTGTATATAGCAGATTCTTAAGATGCCATACCATAATGTTCATTGAACTATAGATATACCGCACAAATTACGTATACATATATATGCTGCTACAATGATCAAACTCGGCGATGAGATCGAAGATATCCGTATCCAATTTTCAATTCAATAATGTATACGAGCGTCATTCTTAAATCGGATTTGAGACTTGATCTTGGCAACGTTGTGCTAGTTGCATTTCTACTAGAGTGGCTTCACCTCTCACTCAAGCTCGAAATGCTGTTCAAGAGTACCAACAACATACTCGTATTATAAACTAGAAATCACGATCTAGAGATAAATCTTCTTCCTCCTGCCCTTTATTCCTTTATTTATGTATATCGGCTTCTTTGTAATGTTTACTAATAGAAGCATACTTTTATTTAATTCACATTCCGGCTGATGCTTTTATTGTTAACTTTCTACGTTCAAATATGTACATTGTATGTACGTATTGTATGCCTTTACAATCACTATTTTTTTTTTACTATTCTCTGACAACAGAAGGCCAATTCTCGTACTGCGGCTGTATTTTAATCGAACTAAGATTATATTGTGATTTGACTAAAAAAATGCTATTCTGCTCCTCTTTAAGTTCAGTCTGGTTTCAATATGATCTCATTTCGATCTCAATTCAGTCACAATTTTGACGTTTATATAAAGCTTGTCTTTTAAAAATGTTAGCAGAACGCCGTTTAGGCTTCAGTCAATTTTTAATCTATGTTCATATTTGAAGTAGATTAGTAGTACTGGTCTATGAGAATACCATTTGCAACTCTCTTCACACTGAAACTAGATTAGAATGATATTTTGAACATTTTTTATTACGAGAATCGACCTTCTGGTCATTGGCCTCCCTCAGTTCTACCTACTCTCCACTTCCTATGGTGAATTTAATTTACCATAAAAATTTAACATAAGTATTTATATGTTCACTGGAGTTCCACTTATCATAATAGTAAAACCTGCTTCATAATCCGTTTAGCCAACTTTATGTTATACGCGAACAGAGTAACAGACAGACAGAAATCATTACTCTATTTTTTTGTTCAGTATATATCTACACATAATTGAGTGACAACATCTCAAATGCAAGGAGGCGTGCAAAAAAAAATTATAGTCAGCATGCCAATGAAAATCGCTTTAAACGAAAACAGACTCGCTTTAAACGAAAACAGACTTGCAATCACCCGCAATATATCCAATCGATACGAATTTAGCAACAATGTATCGGACTTGAAGGATTGCTTTAAAACTAGGATGCAACATTCGGGTAAGGACTCGCCGTAATCACCTCACTGGAATAGTTCGTTTCATGCTCCCGTACACTACAATACACCTGCGCTAGTCAGTGCTGGCTGTGAACAAAGGGACTTGGAATCTCCATTTTATACCATATATAAGTGAAAAAACAAATTGCTACTGTCCGGCGGCATAAATTATTCGCATCGGCATACTTAATGTTGGTCTATGATTTAGTACAATTACCTATGCAATGAATGCCTGTTCCGGCCAGTCACTCAAGAGAAAAAGAAGTACTTAATCTAACAGTACAGATTTGTTCGCGGCACACTGTTAATAGTTTTGTCTACGGCATGAAGGAGCCGGCTCGATCAGGTTGTTACCACTATCTCACAGAAGTCCGACGTAAGGTAGCGGTTTGCTGCTACGTTTCGTACAGTAAGTGTGATATCCGGAGGCCCAAATCCCTTAATTGTCCCTTTCATTTAAGGGCGGTAACGCATTCATGATTTTTCTGGTATTGTGGGCATTCATGGGCGGTGGACATCACTTACCATTAGGTAATAGTAATAGGTACCCACTTGTTCATTTGCAGGCCTATGCTATATAAAAATAGGTTTGTTAGGTAACTTGTGCGTACAAATCCTAAGATTGCCGATGCGCTTAATTTTAAAGCCTTTTAGTTCATTTTACTAGCTGGAGTGACGAAACAAGCAGGTCGCTCGCCTGATGGTAAGCACCACGCCTGCCCATAATCAGAAGCAATACCACACAGAACTTTGAACAACAATAAGCACTGCATGCCACTGGACTGCGTTCGGCACCTTGAGACATAACATGTTAAGTGTCATAATGCCCAGTATTTTCACTGGTTTCAATTTTCTTCAAACCGCAACACAATAGTACATACGGTAGAAATAGACGCGGTGAAGCGGTGGTCCATCCCAGACGGCCTCTCGCATACGAGGGACCTACCACCTTGTAAAGTGCGAGTCAAGTCGAGTTGGTGTCAAGTCATCCTTATTCACGAAAATATATAATATAAGTAAATCCATTGAGCACCCGCAGTGTATTGTATTGCAAACGTATGAACTTCATACATAATACGAATGACATAACATGAATCGAAAATTCGCACTAAGCACACTGTTCAGTTGATTACAGATAAATGGTAAATTGGTGACGGTATTTGTTCTCAGTAGGCATTATTAAGATATACGATAAATCATAAAGAAATTGGGTTACAAATGTTTCAACCTTCAAACGTTGTCCTAGACAGCCCTTCTAAATGATTGTCGTGTAAAATACATATAATATGTGAAATATGACTTCATTATGGAATTTTAAGTCTTGATAGAATTCTTGTATTTTTAAAATTAATGTATCAGCTTTTGTGCAATTTACGCACTCACGTGTCACACTAAAACAAGTAACACATCACTTTAAAAACAAATTCGTCAAGTTACTAAACAATTGACATACATACGCATAATTTCTGCGAATTACCTACTCCTACTGGATACCAACCAATTATAATAATTAGTTTTATTTTATAAATTATTTACATACATACATACCTACTTACGCTTGAAATCCCCGAAGGGGTAGGCAGAGGTGTAACTAGTACACCCACATTTCGCCGAGCGTATCTCCGTCCCACGATGTGATAGGGGGCGAGCCTATCGCCATACAACAATTGAATAACCATTAAACACTGTGTCGTCAAGCTAGACCTCAACTGCACGGCTCAGGTAGATATTTTGTTAAGAGCGCACGGAGTTCAAATCATTAAGATCGTTGACGCTCAAAATAGCCTTATGCATAATGCAGTAGGCAGAGGCGCGCTGAGGCCAATTTCATCTACAACTCGAGTACCGCCACAGTACGAGAAGCACCACTATCTTAAAGAAAAGTGACGCAATGGGATTGCCAAAAATCTAAAAAAAACCGACCGTTCTCATCCCCCTTTTTTATGTTGGTAACGGATCCATGATTGTTTTGCCTTTGAATAATCATAGCTGGTGGTGATAATTTACCATGAGGGGACCTACTTACTTGTTTACCGACCTTCAGTTATAAGAACCTAACCTCGAAAACCCCCAACATCAAATAGGAAAAGAGCTATGACTTCTAAATTACTGATCAAATGTTCTACAAACATGGCTAAGAACCATCGCGATTAAACCAATATTAAAATGAAAATACGGCTTTTAGATCAGTCTATCCGTGTAGGTGTTACAGTCAGTCAGACAAGTAGTCAAAATTATACCGAAAATAAAAGCGCCACGAAAAAACTAAATTAAACATAACTAATTTTGAGTGCTATTGCAATATTTATGGTCAACTAGCTTTTGCTCGCGGCTCCCCCGGGTGAACGGCCTATTCCGGGATAAAAAGTAGCTTATAAACGGGATGAAAAATAGCTTATAACTCTGTTTCCAGAGTACCATCTATCTCTGTGCTAAAATTTATCAAAATTGGTTCAGCGATTCAGGCGTGAAACCGTTAGAAACACACTCACTTTTGCATTTATAATGTTAGTTAGGATTACTATAGGAAGCACGTACTTAAAATTATTTTTAGATTTTTTTGAGTCAGATTTATTATTTCTTAAAAGTTTTAATTTTTAAGGAATAATCATCTAATACGGTGCGTAATTTTTGAATCTGACATACCCTATCGAGTACAAAAATAATCATTCAAATCGAAACATATTTGTGCGGAGTTAACCAACGGCTCCGTAACCACATCATTCAATTTTTACTTTTTAGTCTATTAATCATTTGTTAAGAAACCCGCCATAATAACACATTCTTTAAAAGATATAGTAGAAAAGATAGACAGATAGGGCTCCGTTTGTAACCTTTGGGAACGGAACCACGAAAAGATCAGAAATGCCTAGTTTAAAAACAAACTTTTATTTTACTAAATATCTATGCTCCAACGCAATCAGACTAAAACCATTGTTTGATATCCAACAAACAGATGACCAGGAATACTTTTGTCATATATATGGAATTTTATTGGAATTTTAGTGAAATTGGTCATGTATGTCAAAAGCAAATTGCAATCAAACATGACATACCAAATGGGATGAAATCTACAGCATGCAATTAGCATTATTAAAAAAAAGCAACTGAAAAGCAAGAAATAACATTAACTCCTAAAATAACTGATTGATTATTGGTTTAAGTGAATGTCATTTGCAACTTTCTTGACGCTGAGACTAAATCGGAATGATATTTTGACCATTTAAAATTACGAGAATTGGCCTCCAGATAGTAAGTGATCTCTACCACCCATGTACGGCCACAATATCAGAAGAAGCATGGGTGCGTTGCCGAACTTAAAGGAAGGGGGAATAATTAAGGTATTTGGAAGGCGAGGGGGTTTGGGCCACCAGATATCTCACTTACCATACAAAACACAGCAGCAAGCCGCTACTTTACGTCGATTTTTAACCGAAGTCATCTGTGAGCCAGTGATTACAATCTGGTCAAGCCAGCTCATTAATGCTGTAGACAAAACTGTCTACAGTGTGGCCCTAGCACTCTATAAATTTTTTACATGTGGAACAAAATATTTGTTGACTTTCGATGTGATGCCACACACACACACCACACACATACATAAAAGAGAGATAGAGAAGGATTAAATCTATAACGACCCACTTTTTTGTCGGGCATTAAAAATCGCTAAAATTACTTCAATATCATAGAAATGGGTGTGTAACATACACCATTTATAATACCACGCATCAAATCTGATTATAAGACAATTTAATAGTGTACAAAAGCTTTTAACACGCACATAAATATTTAATGGGGTTTTATTGGATTTTGCAAATTCAATCAATCCGTAGTTTCTCCGTTTGGTTAATAGCACTATACGAATAATCCGATTATGTCTTGATACATAAATACATATTATATTCGAATACACTATTATAACTTTGAAGGGAAAACGCATAACACGCAGTTCGTAGAGCCACTGCGCTCCAGTAAATACATTCCAATCCTCTTACGCCTGCGGGCTTAATCTATTATGTGCTTCGAGAAAATTTTGTCGACTGGTTTAGTCGTGAAATAACCAGTTATAACAGGTTATCCCTTTATGTATATCAAAGATAATATGATTGCACATAAGACTCGACTGGTTATGTCAAAATTAGTAGAGAAAATAGTATGAAATATGGCGTAATTTTATCGAATGTTGTAATTTTTATCTGACATATTTGTCGTCGCTAGTTTTCTCTCTCGTGCACGAGATATTTCGTCGACTTATTACGTGTCGGACATTGTTATATGTCTATTGACAGCCTCCGTAGCGCAGTAGGCGAGTAGCTGGTCGCGAGTTCGATTCCCCCACCAAAACAAACTTTTGTGTGATCCGCAAATACTTGTTTCGGTATGGGTGTTGTGAGACCGTTAGTCCCTCGTAGTTGCTGATACCCACGATACAGATTATCCTAGTGTCGGGTCAGGACTATGAGTGTGACTGATGGGTGTATTTATTTATTTTATTGCCAGGCACAGATAGTCATTGCATCTAAATAAATACACCACGCAGACATAGCAACTTGTGTACAAATGAGTCGGTTCTGAAAAATACTGGTTTTAAATTTCAACATACAGTACGTCAGAAAGAAAATTACAGTCTGTCGTAAAGCTAAACCGGAAATCCTATGGGCAGCCAGAAAACTAGTAAATCGGCAACTATCAAAATTTATCCGTCGCCTAACCGGAATCCTCCCAGCGTGGGTAATGGTCCCAAAATCCATCAGCCTTAAAATGAGGCGGGATCCCTACAGTAAGATGTATTACAGTCGAGTCCTATGTATAGATCGATAACATGTTTTAAACAGTATTTTCTGTTGATTTGAAAATTGATATAAAAGCTGCGCTTCCATTTGATCAACATCAGAACGTCAAGAGCATACGGTGCGTCGGCACTTCCAAATAACCAAGAGGTGCATCCACTAGTAACTGACTGCACTCGGACGCGAATGCCTGTGACAGGTCGTATCAGTGGTACGTTTCTGTCTCCTGCGACAGGTCCAAAAGGCGCTAGCATGACGTTTTAGAGAAAAACGTGACAGTCAAAGGTTACTACTATAGAGAATGCTCAAGTCCGGGCGAAGTGGAAGCGTTTAAACGCTTAATTTTGTCCTATTTAGGTAGGAAGCCGGATCTAGCTAGTTGTAGCAGTAGGCCGGGACATCACCAGACGGAAATAAAAAATATAAGTATCTAAATGTGCTGCTCTAGATACAAGGGACTGAAATCGACATGGATTAAAACCATTTGTCATATAATATGAAAGCTCATCATAAAATAATAGGTATTATTTGTGGTTTATACTGTCCGCGAATTCTATGTAAAATTGTTTTGCCTAAAGCGATATTCTGATGTGTTATTTATTAAAATTATTGCTGTTTTCAGTTATATGTTTATGAACATCAAGAAATATGGAAGTTCGTCTCCACTTATGACATTTCGCCATACCAATACCCGAAACCGGGACAACAACGCGTGACCACTCTCAAGTGTGGAAGGTTGCCAAATGTGTAATGCGTACGCGTTACGATTGAGGCCAACGCTGTGGTCTCAGGTTCGATCCCCGGGTCGGGTAAAGTGGTTTCGGGTTTTTCTATTACAAAATGCTCAGTATCAGCCCGGAGTCTGGAATTTGTACCCGGTATGGCGATAGGCTTGCCCTCTATCACATCGTGGGACGGAGATACGCTCGGCGAAATGTGGGTGTAGGTACTGGTTACACCTCTGCATTCCCCTTCGGGAATTACAGGCGTAAGTGCGTATGTATGTACAAATTATTTGAATAATAATCGATTCATCCATCATTCTAGATGGATACAAATGAGTCGATAATAAAATATAATAACATTGAGCGATCCGCTCTATAACATGTTGTTTATAGATTTTGTTATTTTTTGTTTTAAGTCACTACAAGAATACAGTGCGTATTACGACATCCGTCCACATTAGCGTAACAAGTACGTGTGACAGCTAAGCTACGCCTCTCGATGTAGATGAAATGTGACGGAAGTGTGAATCTGTGAACGCACCTAAACATAATATAAGTATTTATTCCACACAATATATCTTTACAATGTAAATTTCTAACAATTTCAATCTTTTTGAAATTCTAATATTTTATGCTCATCATTATACTTAGTATGCACATTACGAAGTTACAAAACCATTTAAACATAGTTAATTTTTTTCGCAGCTCTGTACACGTAATAGGTAGTTTTTTTTCTCACTAAAAACTCACTTTTATCACATACAGCAGCACATATGGATAATATAGCTTCCCGTTGGTGAAAGGATTTACAGAATCGTATCAATAGTTCCAGAGACTTACACCTCATAAACAAACTCACAACTATAAAATATTATTGGAAATAAATGTAGATTTAAAACCCAATGGTAACAATATACGCATTGGACCGATAGTAAAGGTTGCGTATTATAACTGAAAAATATATTTATTTCCCTTTGTGCGATAGTATTTTATTCTAAATCAAGAACAGTTGCCAAACGAATGGAACGCAAAAAAGCAAAAATTAAAAAAAAACCGTCATATAGAAGTAAGATTCACGCTCTGAGGGTTCCGTATTACATGTTTTAATAAGATTTTGTAATAATTTCATACGACAGTGGAAATTAATTACTTTCTTTCTTGCTTCATTTATGCCATAAGACCTTCTTATGTGCCAAATTTTAAGATTGTAGGTCAACAGCAAGAACCCTATACAATATGTTACAAAACCCTGTTGGGCGTTTTAACTGTGATAATATCAGAATCGATATTCAAACGTAATGAAGTAACTCGCATATGAAAATGAGACTATAAAAATAATCATATTTATTTTTTTATACTTAAATTATTTTATTGTTTGTTAACCGTATTTCGATTGATTTCCTCTGCAAGAGCGATGACTTGGAGCCAGAGCAAGATAGCAAGTTGCGGCGTCTACGTGAGTCAAACACGCCGCGCCGCGTGAGCGCCCGGCTTCTTCAATACGTCACATCAGTCAGCTTTTCATCACTTTTCAGATGAAAAATCATTTTTTATATATGTTAATTTTTCTAAGCTACTTATGGAAAGATAATATCTCGCTTCCGTTTATAATTTTTTTATTTAACAACTTTTATTATGTGGTCTATATGTCTACGACCTAGAAAGGACCAACAGGGTTTTTTACATACTGTATAATAGGTTTTGATGACTTTTAGAACTTTTTTTTTTATACCTTAAAGAGTTTTTAGAGCTTAGTATCTCATAATTATAGTGTCTAAATATCACTTCTCTTACTGAGTAAAAGGATCTTGAGAGTCTTGACAGACGGACAAACAGCAAAGTTGTCCTTTAAGATCCGTTTTTCCTTTTGAGGTACGGAACCCTAAACAGAATAAAAAGTAATCAAAAACAAATCTGCATTATTCATTAGTAAAGATAATGTAAATATTGAACGTCATACAAGCGTTTGAATTCCAACACATTAATTAGCTTTCAATAAAGTAAAAATAAAAACATTCCAGTTTCCAACTCGGAGTTGAAAGCTAATTATTGCGACTAATGAATTGCTAATTAAACTCGTTGTTCAAAGTATCGCAGATGTTTATGTCCAACGTATATTTGTTGCGAAATGAACATATCATGTTCGATTCTCCCGTATTGAGTTTACCGAAAACAACGGCGTGCAAAGTTTGAACAATATTTGGATAAAGTTTGTAACATTACCAGCCACCAAAGTTAGGTATCTCTCCGGCGATACTTTTAGATACCTCTCATATTATAGACGATGCAGTGTTACGGTCAACTTTCCTTGCCTTCATCCCTCGTAGCGTAAAGGGAAATAAAATTGGATAAAATATTTTCGTATAAATCTTGTTTAATGTTATTTATCTCCTGACAAAAAAGCGGAATGTTATAAGATTGATCCTTTTGTCTTACTGTCTGTGTATTTGTCTTTGTGGGATATGGTATTAAAACAATGGAGCGAACTTAATGTTTTTTTAAAGCTGATTTTATAGAGATGGTTCATATCTATATTCGAAGGAAATCTGTTCAGTTATTTATAAAGTACAGATATTTTTTAATTGATGTTGGGGTTAGGATATATGCATTCATGCGTGAGTGTGTACGCCTGTAATCCCCGAAGGGGTAGGCAGGTGTGTAACCAGTACACCCACATTTCGCCGAGCGACCCATGATTTGAGCGTCCATCTCCGTCCCTTGATTTGATAAGGCTCGCCTATCACCATACAGGACACAATTCCAAACTCCTGACTGATACTGAGCATTTCGTAATAGAAAAACCTTATATCACTTTTACCCGACCCGGGTATCGAATTCGAGACCTCAGCGTCAGCCGCAGCGGTAACGCGTACGCATTACAACTGCGCCACCGAGGCAGTCAGTTAGGGTATGTTATACAATTTGGTTAAGTGACTAACAGTTGTTTTTTCAAATGGACTTGTGTTGTTAGTTAGTTAGTAAAGCAATATAGGCTGCTTTTAGTTTACGAGTCTAGTTTTATTAAATGAGAATTCGTGTTATCACTTTGTTTTTATTTTGTTTCTGATTATAACCTATCCAAGCCGTCTACTTATTTAACTTTCGTTCTATCCATCAAAAGATTGTCTAAAAGAAATCACTGTTAGTAATAGAATCGCACATTGGACAACCATTCACTAAAGTAGTAGTATGAGCCTACGTTTATTTTTATGCAGTTGTAACTTATACGACCTATAAATATTATCAAAAAGTCACGTACTACCAGGTCTTCCATGTGTCAAAAGTGATTGGCAACAGATGAATATAGGCGAGCCCCAGCGTGTTTTAGTAAAGATCGTCTGGCAAAGTTAACAACCGATGATCTGATAGCAACACAAAGGGTAACAGTAACTGGGCTTTGTTCAAAATACGTAGATGATATGCACATTGTCTGTCATTAAAACAGTTGCGATGCTCTGACATAGAACGTTAATATTATGAGTATAATATTAACATAATGTATTTTGTTACAGAATTAAAATTTACTGTAAACTTTCACCCAATTTTTCACTCAACTCATTTTTTTAATGAATAAATAAATCAAATTATATCATATATAAAGCTGTCACTTTAAAAATAATAATATATTCTTAGTCGGTCTCTTCATTGCCGAAGGTCGTGTCTAGCTTGAAGTAGTGATCACCCCATGCACTATACTCTTCCATGTGGTCCTGTCTTCGGCGGTCTTATTGCTTTAGATATCGGCAGGCCAGTGATCGTCTTTATTATGTTTGACCAGCGGATAGGTGAACGACCACGAGGTCTTTTTCCGTTGACCTGGCCGACTACCATCAGCTTTTCCAGATTGTCAGGGTTCCTACTAACAGCATGTCCGAAATAATTGAGTATCCGTTGAAAGCATATAATGGATAGCCTTGTGGTTATTTCGAGCTCCTTGAGAATGGACACGTCGCATGGGTTCGGCGTGCGGTCCAAGGTATTCGTAACATACGAAATAAATATAATAATTAACTTAGTTTTAAAAATCTCCAGTACATAAAATGCTTATATTCTCTTAACTAGTAAAAAATAGCTATGACGAGTTAAAATAATACAAAGTATATATATATTATTTGAAAAAAGTGCTCTTAGTCAGAACTTAAATATTAGCATTTCATGGCTACTATATATTTTTTTATTAGCTTGAGTGACGAAACGAGCAGGTCACTTGCCTGATGGTAAGCGTCACGCCTGACCATAAACAGAAGCAACACCAATCAAAACTTTGAATTACTAAGTACTGCATATCGTTAAGTAACGTTAAGTCCCATAATGTCCAGTAATTTAACTGGCTTCAATGACCTTGCGACAATTATCTGGCGGCAGAAATAGACAAAGCACTGGTACCAACCCAGACGGCCTCTCGCATACGACGGACCTACCACCTTGTAAAGTGATACTAGTGGTAAAAATATTGTGTGTAATATATTTATTTATTTAATTAACAAGTGCTAGGCGTCGGGGGGCCAGATTGTTACCGAATAATAAGGCAGCCTCATGCTTATTCTGTTTTATATTCGCTAGTTTTATCTTCTCATATTATTTATATTTCCCACAAATTATGTGAACAAAAAATAACCAATAAGACGACTCGGATAGAAAGAAAGCAGAACATCAGTCTATTCTCTATATATATTCTGACGGTACATTAAGTGATACCCGATATTAGTTTCGAAACGAACAAAGTCGCTTTTCACTATAAATTTCACATGGTTCAAGAGTGCATATTTTTTTATAGCAGAGTCCGGCAAACGAGCAATTCGGTCAGCTTATGGTAAGTATAATATCAGAAAGGTCCTGCATGGGTCTGTTGCCAGCCTTAAAGAAAAGGTTTAGGGACTGGAGAGAGGAAGTTTGGTCTTCCGGAACTCTCACGCCGGTTTTCTGGAATATAGCGGTAATCACCCGGTCGAGCCGGCTCCATTTATACTGTAGACAAAAGTCTCTAAGGCGTGGCTATACCACTTATAAAAAACTATAATAATGGCATAAATCTGAAATGGCCAAAGATTAAGATGTTTTATAACAGTTAAAGATTAAACATCTCTTTTACAAAAAAATGATTTATAAATAAAATTAAAGTAATAATTTAAAATAAAAAAAATCAGGCCGACTCAAAAACCTAAAAATAAAATTAAACAATTTTAATTCCGTGCTATTGCAGTCAATGATTGGATACAACCAACTCATAATTATTTAACTTTATTTTTAGCGTTTTTGTTTTTGTAATCTTTTTAATTTTTTGTTGTGTGTGTGTGTGTGAAAGTTTTATTCTTGCATCCCCTTAAGTGCCGATTTTTTTTTAATGTAAATAAGACCACCAAGAAAGTAAACCATATCTAATATAAAAAGAATCATCCAAATCCGCCCGCATTCGGAGGAGTTGTGCATGAACATACTAAAAGTAACGAACCCGAGACCTCAGCACAGCAATCGTACTACATAGGCATTACAACTGCACCACCGAGTCTATCAAATAGTCTAAGTGCTTCATATTATGATGTAAAATTCAAAAGCAATAACTTTGTTAACGGTTAAAAAACATGTACATTTTGATAGCTATAATAAAAAATCTAGACAACCATCCAATTATTATGAAGTAGTTGTGCGGGACCGCTCCTTGCAACTATTTTAACATATTATATTATATAAATTTTAATTATGTGAAGAATTCGCGTGTTAAGTTGCTGGCTCGCTTCCAGTGCGCACCGTTCCTGCTAACCACATACAAGTTAAAAATTATCTCCTGCCTAATAAACCTGCTTTACAAAATATAATAGACCGAAATTCTGGAAAAAACTCGGAGGAGTTACTTACGTTATGTCAATTCACGAAATAAACTTGAATAAACGTTGGCTAAGAATTTTAGAAAAAAAATTCAGGATGCTCTCGTGTGAATTTTAGGCTTGGTCTTTCTAATGGATATTAAACAAGTGATAAATACCCGGATCTGGTTTACTCGGTTGTTTATTTTTGCGGACATACGTCTTAAATTGATAAACGTGTTCGCTGATTTTTGTTTTAAACAGAAATCGATTGTGCACCGAAACAAGCATAATGGTAAGAAAAGTTTACACTACTTCATAAATAATAATAATTAATTCCCATTACAGTATAACAGTAGATATAACCAAATTATTTTAATTAATACAGATGACGCCTGAGGTTATTTCTGAAATAGTTAAGAAGCGCTCGGATCCTGTGAAATCAGAAACATCACAGACGTAGAATATGGATCTAATTATGTTCTAATTCGCAAACCGAAATCGAAACAAAATCTTGTGCATGCCTACATATCTACCCGGATTGAGACTGCACTCAACGTTACCGCAGTACGACGGCAGCCGACCTCACGAAAAATATTTTTCGTGCTGTAAAGTAAAAACGAATAAAGTAATAACTTTTCGAAAGTGGTTGAAGGCAGTTTCTCATCAGTCACTACAAAATTGCTGTTGTGACATCATATCAGATACAAAAAACGTGGCGCGCATATTTTCATATAGATTCAAGTACTTGTGACGTATATTTAGATTTATGTCTGTGATTGACATCCTTTGCTATTAAGTACAAATAAACTGAAACAAGTTAGTACAGTCATAATAGCAAATCTAACAAAATTGTGAAAGTAAAATGAACACGCCTGAGGCTGTATATATACAACAATATTTACTTTTCACCGAAACGGAAGTAAAGTTAGCCCCTAAAAAAACCAAACAAAACTTTTTTCCATGTTAATTAAAACCTTGTTTAGTATACATATAAAACATAATATAAAAAGGAGAAGTGAAAACCCTACTTGCAAATCAAGAAAAAAGGCATAATTTTATTTGAAAACATTTACTCCAGTGGGTGGAGTTGGTGAAAATAAATTAAAGAAACATAATATGAAGCCATCCACTTTTATTTATTATTCTCTATAAGAGCTCAACATCTCTTATGTTTACTAGTAATTTATTTAGTAATGTACCACGAATTATTCTTTTTTTATTTCCTGTTGGTGCGTTAGGAGTGTAATGTCGGAAATGGGGATCAAGTTACATAAAATAATGTATGTTTTTTATATTACGTACTAAATTTTGAATCCAATTATGAATGGAAAGCGCAAAGATTCTGGTTGAAAAATTCGAAATGGGTAACGTTGAGATTGCTAAATGCGAACATCCTAAAAAGTAGAGCTCCGTGGCGTATTTTGTGTCCATTAGCAGATGCCTTTTCTGACTTATCTGCAGTTTGAAGGATATATACTTTTTAAATGCACGCTTTAGAGAAGACATAATAATATCAATAATCGCGTTTCCTGATTAGATCATATTTTACTCTATGTTTGTGTAGGTCAGACTTAATTTTTCAAATGATAAAACATAGTCTATGTAACTTAAATTCTTTATAGCCAAAGGAGTTCATTTATTTAAACATTATATGCGACAAAAAACATTAAAATTAAAATTCGACATTTGCCCGTACAATTGTAATTTTTTGACACACACACATTTTTAGGAAACCATTGCCGATTACTTAAATTATATAAAATAAATGTTACTTTGTTTGTTTGTCTCCTATGATGGCGTATCCGATTCATCCGATTGCGTGATGCAAGGATTGTGTGAATTAAAAATGAAAATGCTGAATATGCTTATAAATGTACATTACTTAGAAATAAAAAGAGGAATTGCAACCCGACCGGGCACAGCTAGTTTTTAATACAAAAAGTAACATCGAATAAAAATAAAATAAAAATCATGCATCAGCAAAATCAAGTTTCTAAAATAAATACGGCGATGTGAAATTACCATGAGCATTGACGGAGGCCCGTTTCCACTATGCAAGTTTGCGCACATGCCCACTACATCATGCATACCGCCTGGCTGCCCTGATGCTGAACCTTAGCAAGTATATATAAAATGGACGGTATTAAATGCATATTACATTCATAGTACCAGTTAGTTATAATTCGTCAATTTGTCAATCAGGAATATTTCTTCTTAAGACTCATCAAGTGAGAATGGCTTATTAATAAACATGTTGAGTGGGTCTACGAACGAATGGGCTATATTTTTAACACTTTTTGTAAAGATAACTTAACTAATGATAATAAAATTATGATGATATTATAAAGTTAACATATTATGTAAAAAATCTCAATGGGGAGTACATAGGTAGGTGAGTATCAGAATACTCCGTAAAACATTGTTTACGACAAAGAAGTGACAGACATATAGGTTAAAATTCAACTGGTCATCCTTCAACAAAATAAAGTGAATAAAAACAAGAGGCTACGGGTAAACGATCCGGTAAGTCCCGCATTCTCTGTGATAGGAGAAGATAAAACTATCACTTTATTAATAATCTAAATGGAAAGCACCGCTGTACATTTTTCTTTCCTTGTAGAAATAAGTTTCTTGACACTTTCTACATCGTTGAGATATCGCAGTATCACGCTTTGTTGTTTTATTTTAGTTGGATGATATTATTTAATATTATTGGGAATTATTAAATGCGTTTATGTTTAGATGATAGTGTGAGCATTGTATTATAGACCAGCTTTAGCCTTGGTTATAGTTTTGTGTATTACATCCTCACTTTAGATCGACAAACTCTTTGAAGTACTTAGTATGCCTTTTAAATAATACATATTTTAATAATTCATCGTCGGCATTTTATTTTAATTTTATTTTCATTTTACAATTTTTTGTAAATACTTAATCCATTTAAAATTATACATACAACGTTTTAGAAGTATAAATTAATGCTAATTAGAATACAGTTTTTATCAGAACATTCTACGGTTTTTAAAAGCAACCATATAAAAACCAATAGTTTCGTTTTGCAAATGACACGGTAGATTTAACTGGCACAACAATGAGCGTCATTAACTTGCATATTTGTTGGGGTTTGGTGCTTGCATAAATAAAAATATTACTTTTGCTATATTATTGCACCCGCTATTATCTTTACATAAAATCTCTGCCACTACAAAGCCTCCACACTCCCTAGGCTTAATACTTTTTAACGCTGAAAAAGTTTCTTTAATCCTCTTTTAATGAAGTTTCTGTCTCCCGGCCAGGTAAGACACTTTGCAGTACAAATAAATCCTACTTCGTAAATACTTAATAAAAAAGATATAACGTAAAATTATTGCAGTTGTTTAAAATAAGCTTTTGGAAATAAAACCTTCATAGTTTAAGGCGCATCTGGGAGCAATTTATTTTTATACGCCGTTGTCGTATTGGAAATTGCTTATGATGAGACGATTGTCAATCAAGGTTCTTTGGTTGTTTTGTTTTATTAATATTGAATTGCTGTATAAAAGATGTTACGGATATGGTCATTATGTAAGTTATTTTATTTCAAAATGGCGATGTGATTTGTTTTCTAAATAGAGTGATAATTTATTTTTTGATAGACTAGGCCAGCAAACAAGCAAATGGGTCACCTGATGGTAAGTGATCGCCCATAAACATCCATGAAGAATCATGGACGCGTGCCGACTTTATAGGAAATGAATGATAGAGGGATTGGGAATGAAAAGCGGATTTGGGCCTTCGGGTATGTCCTGTGAGACAGTGGTGGCGCCCCAATCGTGCCGGCCCATTCATGTTGGAGACAAAACTATCTACAGCGTGGCTGTAAAATATACATATAAGATACCCAAATTTACAATTATAAGACTGTCAATACATACAGAGAAATGTAATGATGTGATAATATAAAATTGGATACTTTCTAAATCGGCAGTAAAAAATTTGGACATTGACAAATCGGCCCTTATTGTAAGAAAATAATAACGTGAAATTGGTTCCATCCTTTGTAAACGTTACTGAAAAATAACGTATGCCGAAAATAAATTATGTTTAAGCAAAACTTATAAAGCGACTTCAAAACAATAATTAGTAAAGGTCTTTTAGAGTCGGTACCAATGCCACTACCTGGCAACTTTAATTGCACCAACACCAAAAAAGACCTCTTATTTTAGTTTGATTTTAGTTTTTTTAGCTATGACATATAAATTCCAATATAATAACACAACCGCCACGAGTAAGCTGTTATCCTTTGAGGAGTTTTAATTTTTAATTCAGTACTCCGTCATATCTTAACAAAATTGATATAAGACCGCATCGGAGCTCAACTCTATTGAAATATATTTTTTCAACAAAATTACCTCCATATTGTGAGAGAAAGCGATGTAATTACATACATAAACACACATAAAAAAAGTGCCCAATTGAGATTCACTTCTTTTTTTAAATCGATCAAGAATTAGTAAAATATCTTAACATTTAAAAAACGCCTTAGCGTAATAAAGAAAGAAATGATGTTACAAATGGAAGAAATATTGCTAGAAACGGAGCCGTAGAATTGCTCTTAGGATGTAATGTCCGACCGGCGGGAGTGAAAAAAGACATAGTGATAGTGTGCGACCACGTAAAGCAAGGCGAACTTGCGGGCTTAAAAGTATTAAAGGAGCCAGCGAGCTGTGGCTCTAGTGATTCAGATAAACGTTTTGGTCAGCACTCATATATCAAGCCGATGACGCTTCCAGAATATGAGCACCCGCTTTTTCACTATTCGGAGAATGGAGATGTCTATGAGAGGATTTCAATTGTTTTCAAATAGTCTTAACTGCTATTTTAGGCCTGAAAGGTTTGCGTTTTTATTTAACCTTAATAAGACACCAAGCAATTCATAATGTGTTTAACAAATACACACTGTGTAATGTGAATATTGTGTAATAAAATTACTTTGAAACGCGAAAACGTAACACGATTATATACATTTTGCTTTCAGAGAAGACCTAATTATAATTAACCTTTGATAAACATTTGTGTTTACTCACATCATAAAAATTATAATGATTTTTTCAGTTCGCATTGAAAATTTCATTTTCACTTCGTTAAATGGTTAGCTTCGATTCGAATTTGTCTACTGCGGGACATAGGTCTTTCCAAGTTCGTGCCACCCTTGTTGGTACTCCGTCTTCTTCATTCAGTCGCGTTATTAGCCGCCACTCTGGATTGTTTCAACTTGACTGCATATTGTCTTGTGTTCTCTGAAAGTAGCATACTATTATAAAATAAGATAATATTTTTCGCAACTGATATCACTTTCATAGCTGAGGGGCTAGCACGGAAAACTTGCGAAAAGTTATTCGAGCTGTCATCGACAACGATTTCTATGAGATTTTGGTACAGCGCCTCTATCGTACGTAAAAGAAACTAATATATATGGAATCCGTGGCGCAGCGGGCGAGTAGTCGGCTGCGAAGCGAGAGGCCGTGGGTTCGATTCCCACACCGAGACAAATGTTTGTGTGAACCACAAATATTGGTCTCGGGTCTGGGTGTTGTGGGACCGCAAGTCCCTCGTAGTTCCTGATACCCACGACACAGGTTTACCTAGTGTGGGGTCAGAGCTATGTGTGTGACTGTTGGGTGTATTATTATTATAGACCAATGATATTTAAGGAATTATCTATCGAGCCCTCGATACCTTTACATTACGATTTCGATAGTTTTCCGTGCTAGCCCCTCTGAACATTTTAAGTCTATGAATAGGAAAGTTAATAAAAGACATCATTTATTCTTATGATTGGTGGATACTGCTACCAACCCATGAAAAGAATGAAAGTTATGGGTACCTAATATTGAATACTAGAAACAAGGATGAAACCTGGTAACTTCCCATCCACGTCATGGTAACGTCACAAAGGTTCAATTACTTATCACGTCAAGGGTTTAACTTTTTATTTGTAATATTGATACAATGATATTATAAAAACCTAATTTATATCTTCTCGACTCCTAAAAAGGTCTGTTACTGGCGTCAGTAACGCTGCACTTGTGCTTTAGGACTACGCACTATGTAAATGCACGTGTTGCAAGTATTCTGTCTAGGCCGCATACTTCAAAATGTGCTTTAAATCTATAGAAGACCATTTGACAGTAACTGTAGTGCTACTAAGGCAAGGCGTCATTAGCTGTCAAGTTGAAATTTAGTATAGTACTGAGTCTGACAGACAACCTCATTAACACTAGATGTGACTGACGGAAGTTCGCCTTTATCGAATTATTTTTACTAAACATATTTTTGGTTTCAGGTGCAATATTCGATCAAAACACAGAAGAAATCCAGAATGTATTCAAGTACGCGATGACAATGCACAACCAAAACATCAGCAGCCGAAGATTGGAGTTTCAAGCCTATGTAGATGTTATTAACACGGCTGATGCATTCAAGCTTTCACGACTCAGTGAGTATTTATCGGAAACATTATGTTCCACCTCGTTGATGCAGGATACAAAATGTGTTTATTATGCAACGTAAATTATCAGGTACAATTTAAAATCCTTGTTTAAATCATTTAGTAGTTAATGGCAAAAGAATTGGCGAGCAAAGAGCTGAGGATAACAAATATATAGTTATGCGAGTATGTAAATAAGTATAATATATTCTAATTTTAGGGAAAGAATCATCAAAATGTAAATTCATAAATATCGTAGTTTTAGTCTTTCGAAAATTGTGGACTTCCATCCCCTTAAGAGTGGATTTTTATAGGACCGCTGTCAGAGTAAACCCTACCGAATATAAAAAGAATTATCCAAATAGGTCAACATATTTTAGCGTCCAATTTGAGTGATGTGTGAGTGATTATTATATAAAAACATACAGACAAATTAAGCACCTTGTCCATTTTTTTTATTTCGGTTAAAAAGAAGATAATCGACACAGCGCCTATTGGTGAGTTGGCCATAGAACATGACACAGTGACGACTCGTAAGGGATCTATGGCATAGAATCATCCATATACCAGCTAATGTATACATAGAAATGCGCACTTGTGATACCATCACAGTTATAGGACTTTATATTTCATTTACCAATTACTCAATTCCGTATATAGTATTTCTCTTTATACGAGTTGATAAGGTCTGCAATAAGTCCTCGACGAATATTTTTTCGTCACTTTCTCAGAAACTTTACTGGCCAAAAATGTACACCTAGCATTTTACCTAACTGCAAGTCAAGACTAGAGCGCTTGCGCCTGGACTGCATATGCTTGTACCTCTACATTATGTTAATAATAATAAAATTACTACGATCAACCGTGGTTGGGGAAATTATTAAATTCGACCGCTGAGTGAGTCGATGCGGAGAACACAAAATTCGAGGAGCGATTGTGAGCGGTAGACGCGGTTAGACGTTAATATGCACTCAGCCATTAAGACTGAGTTTAAATCACATATTTAAAACAATATATCACAGCTATACTGGGTTGAATATTAATACACATGTCAATAAATGATACGGTAGAGTTCAATATTTTTAGATTGACACCGCTCCAACTTTCTATTCCTGCAAAGAAAATACATTCCAAAATGTATATGTTGATTTGCTTCACCGTTTGTTTCTGTTTAATTTTGCAAGCAAGAAACTAATGCCGAACAAATTTACCTGTGCTAGGTTTCTGACACATAGTTTAATTCTCGAATAATTATAAATTTCGACAGTTAACTTTTTACGAGATGAAGTCAAATTTAAACCTATAGTTAGTAGAAAAATAAATATCTAACGGCCGATTGCAATAAACGATCTCGATTCAAAATTCTACATCAATTACAGAAATCAAACAATCAAAATAAGTAATTTGTACGCGTGACCCTCAAACTGTATTATTATTGGCTTATTTGAGGAATCGATCCGGATTCGGATAAACTGAGATTTATTAAAATCGGCCGTAAGTAGAAATAAGTCTATTACCGCTGTTCAATACAGAAGCAAGTAAATTTAATGATCCCATCTTGCAGTAAGTCCGCAGCTGGCTACGAAACAATATTCCATCATTTTAGGACATTTTAGTTTTTCAGGATTTTAAAAACTTAAAGTACCTCAAGATCCTCTAATAAGACAAGATACCATACTTATTGCTGCTGGAGTAGCCGTTGCTCAATATTGAGTCATTATAATAATTCAGTCAATTGTTTAAATTAATCAAATCCGCGACTTACGATGTTATGTGTGTATTCAATTTTGATTGTGTATCGTTCACTTTAAATGTGAAGGAAAACATCACGAAGAAACCTGTATAAATAAGAGATGTCTTTAAAAACATATAAAATGTATGTGAAGTCTACAAACCCGCATTGTGCCGGCGCGGCGTGGTGGATTAAGACCGAATGCATCTCTTTAGTAGAAAAGGTCCGTGCCCAGCAGTGAGATAGTACCTATAGACTCTTAATTTATAGGGCATATATTATTAATTCATTATTAAAAAGTTTCCCAAAACCAGAACAGTGAGGGTAAGTCAAGTTTTAAACAAACATTCTGTTCGACAAATATATTTTAAAGTTAACGCGACAGGAATACAATTCAGCTCTTATTCAAATAGTGGCTGTCTTTGTAATAAAATTAAGGTTACAAGTCTGCGTACCATCTTCTCAAGAGTGAGGAGAATCTTTAAGGCAAGTGTCATCAGCATTTCACGTGATCAGAATGTAGAAGCGAGTCAGAGCTGATCGATACTCGGTAACCGTCTAGGAAGAGAGGCTCCCCGAAGAATTTTATTATATTCTGTATAGTAAACATCCTCACAAACACTGTAAATGAAACTCGCAAGCAAACAAGATATATTACGTATGCAAGATAACTTTTCCGCGCTCAGTGGAGTTGACGTTCACCGTAACATACATTATAGTTCAACGTTTTATTTTGTTTTCAATGTTTTGTTTGTTGGCAATACTCGTATATAAATAGTTATTTAACGTGCTATTTAGATTATTAACATATTGTATAGTTATTTACGTGTAAAACATAATATGTCCTATATTCGGATTATTGTTAGAGCCCCTGAATGGGCACCTGTATCAATCCCCAATTGACACTGTTTTTCTATGAACGTATTAGTTACAAGTTTTGTAATAACAAATATAAATTTATAAAAAATGACAAACATTCAAAAGACCTACGGTTGAGTTTCTTGGTGCTTCTTCTCAGACCAGTGGGCATTTGCAAAGCATCGGTAGATTCCAAACTCGACGTGTAAAAGTGCCCTTGGCGGCCTAATTACTGAATAAATGATTTGATATACCTACCGGTATAGTTTTACAGACGAGAGGTTGATTGATGTTAACAAGTTTAATATTTAAGGCAAAAAATATTTTACGAGAAGGCTTAGCTTGGTGTGCCCCAACCACTATGTGTTAAATGAAGTAATATCAATTCATAGGTAGGTACTCGTCAATATCATCAAAGCATTATGCAGATCTCTGACTTTAAAAGCCATATTTGTAATTGAAAGGTTTGTGCGCAGTTATATCTCTGCAGTTAAATTAAGCAGTGCCACAGTGAACTGTAACCCCTTTAGTTCGATCAAAAGCAGCGGTGCCTGCCAAAAGTAAAAAATACACTCCAACCTTTGCGGCTTAGCATGGAAACCCAGCGTATCGAGTTGTACAAGTAGCTATATGAATACTTATGTTTTGATCCTCTTCGAAAGAGGTAAGAGTCTTATTTTTCTTTGATAATATACCTCGTTATTTTGTAGTTTATCTACGGTAGTTAAATATCTATATAAAAATGATATACAAAGTGTTTCATAATTCATCCATCATCCTATATCCGTCCACTGCTTGACCTTTACCTATCACTGGTAAAAAATATTATTATTTCAAGCAGCGATAACTCAGCGGGGAGTGGAGCGGACTCTCTAGACGAAAATCGCATGTTCGAAACCAGCCTCAAGAGCATATACCTCTATGTCTTTTCTAAGTTACCTGAGAAGTTCTCCATAAGAATTTCGAAGGTATGTGAAGTCTGCCAATTCGGATTAGGCCAGCGTGGAGGACTAAGGCCCTCTTAATCAGTAAAGGAAGCCCATGCTTTGCAGTGGGACGTGTATAATACAAGGCTAGTATTATTGTTATATTATTCATATAGGAACAATCAGCTAATAATTTTTCATATTTATTGTTAAATAAGTATTACCAAGTCATTAGTAATGTTGACCGCAAACCTTCGTTTTCGTGGTTTCTCGTTCAATCATTTTAGGTTTAATTAAATTAATTCAATAGCTCTTCTACCAACTTTATTACTCTCAAACCGTAGATACATATTTTAAATATTACAACATTGATAAAGTAATTATTCAAATATATTTTTATTAACAAGTTTTAACATTTTTGTCCATAGATCGTTCTTTAAAAACAAGTACATAATATTGTCGTAATATTATTGAACGTTGTGAAAAATGTTGCGAAACGATATGTAAGTAGAACTCTGAAAAGAATTTCGGAGCAAATTGGAACGCCAGATACGAGTTGTACAAAAAGTAACATCAGTACACTAGGATAACGTCTTTGTCTCAAACAAGCAGCAAATGTTATCGGCCCATCCGTTTCGCGCCAATGTATAATAAAAAGAATGACAATAGATAAAAAAACATAATGTCGCCTTGTAAATAAAAACAATGTGAAAATACTAACGCGGAAATTAAAAAGTAGAAACAAAAGCAAATTGGCCGTGAAGCGGGATGATGGCCGCAGACACTCGCGCCTATTCGCTCTAATGACGAGTGCTTCCCGTCCTTCTGCGGCCTCACCCTCTGTTTCAAATCTTTTCTTATTATTTGAGCTAAATGAACGGCCCGCGCTATGATTTATTTTCATACAACATCTTAAAAATTATTCGGTCCGAAGTAAAAAATATTTACTAACGTATTGTTTTCAAGTAGTTAGTAGTAGTAGTATTTAAAAACATTTTAATATGTTTCAGTAATAGAAAAGACTAAGTAATGTTATTTGCACGTTCAAAAAATATTACTACTAGTAAAGGTAGTGTTTAAGATTTTATATCAACTCTTTTAAGGCAAGGTGTGTAGCTGCCTACTTTCGGGTTAAGTGCCTCTAACATAAACTGAAGCTCGTAATCCCATAAAGAAGCCAAAGGCACTTCAAATTTTGTGACGAAGTTAAACTTGTATTGCTTTTACGTAGTATTTTACGTTAAGAAGGTGATTTTCCTCCTTTCCTGTCAATGTTTTACACTTATTTCCTGGCAATATATTTATGCTCGCAAATCGCTTTAACCAGAATAGGGAAGTCAGTGAAAAAGATAAAAATCAACAAAAAAAAAAGTTAAAAATTGTTGGCAAGCTTCCCTTGCAGTCGTGAAGAATATAGAAGTGTACAATGCTTATAAAAAGTCATATGTTTTAATTTTTAATGTAGCGGGATGCAAAACCACGAAACTTGTTATTCATCTTTATTATTTTAAGTTCTATATGAAATATCAAATTACTATGCATAGCTAACTATGATTGCCTTGGTGGCGCAGTTGTAATGCGTACGCAGTATGACTGGTGTGCTGAGGTCTCGGGTTCGATCCCCGAGTCAGGTAAAAGTAATATTGGGATTTTATATTTTGAAACGCTCAGTGTCAGCCTAGAGTTTGGAATTGTGCCCGGTATGGCAATAGGTTCGTCCTTATCACATCATCGGACGCAAATAAGCTCGGCAAAATGTGGATGTACTGGTTACAGCTCTGCTTACCCCTTCGGGGATTACAGGCTTGAGTGCGTATTTATATATGTGTGCATAGTTAAATGATATAATACGCACGCAACATCATGACACTCGCACCAAATGTTTTCACATCGCTAAAAATACCCGCCTAGTACCCAGTATCTATACACGTTGAAAACTGTTAATATACTTAAAAGCTTATGAAAAGCCCCAATTGTTATAATAATACAAAATATAATTAAATTTAATAATACACTTTTATATAACGAAGCAATTTGATGTATTAAGGAAAGGTCAAGCACTTTCTTAGTTCATAGTAGCCATACGAATTATTTTTATATTATTACAACAGTTTAAATTGTATTTTTTCACATTAAAACTATTAATTACCTGTAAACATCGTATAACTTCACGTCAGGGGTACTCAGATGACTTAGTTCCAGCAATTTACCATAAATTATTTGTATAGGCATAATGTGATCGCCTGCCTACCACTATAGAAAAATATTTAACTATTTTCTCACCTACAATTTGGCTAGCAAGCGCCATGATTTATTGTCGTCGGTATATTTTTATTAACTAGCTATTGTTAGTATGTATTCAATGTTGTGTATCCCAATAAATGGGTGCAGGTCGACAGTCCAGAGGACTTGGCAATGTCAAGAGACTGGAAGTCTGGTTCTTGAAGATAACCATGCGAGCACAGGATGTCCGCATTTTGGTGAGTCAGGCGATGAGAAGTATTCATGTGTTGACTTCAAGAAGGACCTAGAAGAAGAGAGAGGTGTGCATATGGGCTTACGGCCGTTTTGGAAGGAGCTTCTCACTCCTAATATACGCAGTAATCGACAAGCCCGTGGCCTTACATTACACCATGTGCACAGTATAGTGTACGGATATTGAGGGTACCGCCACTATCAAGTATGGTAGACTTATGTGCATATGTACTTATGTACCAAGTATGGTACTACGTCAGATGGCATCTTATCAATACGCTCGCTACTTCGGGGAGCGCAGTTCTCTCCCAACTGACAAGGTACCCATAACTGAGTGTTATCCGTGTTCACACGTGTGTTATGCGAAAGATCTAGGTATAGGTGACGGACGGACCCAGGTACAAATACGACAGAATTGCTAGACTTACCTTCGCCTTTTACTCATGACAACACTCGCGTCTACCGTTCTCGTGATGTGAAAGCTTACGAGTATATTCAAGAGGTCGGGAGTCGTCGTTTGGATTGACCAGCTTCAAGTACTGACCTCAATCCAACAGAGTACATCTGGGATGTTCTGAAGCGATGCATAAGATCAGGGCAGCCCGCTTCGCAAAACAAGAGGGAGCTAAAGAGTGTAGTTGCCGTAGATATGAAGGGAGTTAAGTCAAGTAATCATTTACCTATTTCATTTATGAAAAAAGTAAGTTTTTGCTTCATTGATCTTCCGTAATGTACTGAGCAATATACTCATTATAGCACAATAATGTTGACCCAGATCACCTTTAACCCCATGCTGTGTTGTATATTACATGGGAAGATGATATATAATAGTGGGTCGCACTGAAGAAACTTTCACTTATTTTTTCACATGCTATGTTTGAGTTTTGACAATGTATCACTACTCTTAATCTAATTCAGTGCATGTAAAACTTTACGATTTTACATTGAATACGAACGCTATGGCGCGCATTTTTTCCGTGTGCTTAAATTTTTATTAGCTTGTTTTCATGTTCGCATTTACATTGAACATTATGAAGTGAAACATGTTTGACACAATAACAAAAATACAATTCAATCAAAAGACCAACCTATTTCTGGTCTTCTGAGTGCGATTGCACCAAGAAAACATCGTGCCTACAACATGTTCCGAAACACGAGTGACATGTTTTAGTGCACATTATCGATTACAGTTTTGATTACGAGTAACTCTATTGCATCAATTCGTGCATAAAATAAAGATATTGTGCATATATAACAAGAAAAAATTAACACGAGATTTCATAGACTCTCCAATGGGTACAAACTAATAAAATGGAGCTGAACATCGGTTATTTCTCCAGTACCTTTTAACTTTCCGTCCAATCATCGAAGTTGCGCTTTATTGCCAATTCTGGGTGATGTTTTTGCTATCGTATCACTAATAAAATCGTACGTGGGTTTTTTATGGGAGGTATATGCTACTATTAGTAATTTACTATATTGTATTATATGTATTGTTTCTTTTTGTACTCCCCAGTCCAGTGTAAAGAAGAATTATAAATACATAAATATATCGTAAATGCTAACTAATCACGAATAAGATATGATAAAAACAATATCAAATCCTTTATTAAGTAATTAGGCCGCCAAGGGCACTATTACCCGCCAAGTTTAGGACTTACTTACGGGTGCTTAGGAAAAGCTCACTGGTTTGAGATGAAGCACCAAGAAACTCAGCCATGGGCTTTTTGTTAGTGGGTAATTAATATTTTGGTATACAAAACACACATAATTTACTTAATTAGTAAGTATATTGAAAAATTAGAGTTGTTTAGAGTCTTAATTAAATACCTAATAAAAATAAAATAATGACCGGTTGAGTGCGAGTCGGATTATCGCACCGAGCGTTCCGTATCCATAGCCTTACGTTTTTTCTGTACGATATACGCTAATATCAAGGCGGGGTGAAATTTTCACATATTTTTAGTCGTAGGGCAGACAGACAAACAGATTCTGTACCAGGGTTCTGTTGGTACTATTTGAGTACCCTAAAAAGTAGAATCACTAGCACGTGCGTCATTGGCTTTTCAGTAGGGACTTAACAGACGAGAACTCGTTCTGTTTAATAAACAAACTAGTCAGTCGATCTTCTGATCGATTCAAACGGTTACGCCAAGACGGTCTAAAGGCTTTCCATACTGCAGTTTTATAAACAAAGTATGTGAATTGAAACTTCTTATAACTTAATAGTGAAACATCTAAAGGCAAACATACGCACAAACACCTGTAATCACCAAAGGGGTAGGCAGAGGTGTAACCAGTACACCCACATTTCGCCGAGCTTATTTCCATCCCATAATATGATAAGAGGCGAGCCTATCGCCATACCGGGCACAATTCCAGGCTCAAGGTTAATACTGAGAATTTCGAAATAGAAAAACCCAATAACACTTTTACCCGACTCGGGGACCGAATCCGAGACCTCAGCTCCAGCCTCTGTCGTAACGGGTACGCATTACAACTGCGCTACCGAGGCAGTCTTGAGAAACACCAACATGATACTAAATATTCACAGTAAATAACAGTATTTGTGTCAAATGTTTGAGAAATATATTTAAAAATATAATCGGAAAACCGACTTTCAATCCAGAATCATCAAAATTAATCCACATTTGGCAGAGGTTTCGCGGAAGATATCTAAGAAAATTCAGTCGAGTTATAATAAATAACTAACTTATTAGTACATTTTAATACCTAGGAAAACAATAACCTATCAGGAAAGCAGATTAAAGAGATTAAGAAAGTTTTGAATATCGCGTACCGTGTCATCGTCATGAAATTAGTTTGTTCCGAGGAAACAAAGGTGCGTCAAAGTTTTAATAAACTTAATAAATGCTAAATTTAATTATTCAATTTCTAAAGTAAAGCAGGTGACGTCAAAATTTCTTCAAATTGTATTCAATACCAAATTTTCCTTCAGTTCTATTTCCGTAACCACATTTAGGGAGATTCATGGGTCGGGCGATTTAATCAAATCAAAATACTGTAACCCATACATATACTTATATAGTCATTGAACAGATACTAATTTATTGATGTGATTTATAATTTGCTACGCCATACTACAAATAAATTCTAACTTTAAGGGTGAACAAGCTTATTTCGAAATCTTTAATTTTCTGAGCGCCTTGAAACTAAGTGATTAATAGTAGGCCCGCAGTGTAAATCATAATAATAAAGATGGAATAGACTATTTGAGAAAACCCTATTAACATTTAAGTGACAGTGCATACCTGAAATGATTCCTGACACCTATACAAAGGCATTGACCACGAATATCTTTTAAGGGAATAAGATTTTTTTGAAGGAAATTTCATTCGATAGAAATAAGCTATGGTGTGGTTCCATATACCTAAATTTGGTTAAGGTGATGACGGATTACCGAGGAAAAAAATGAAACTCCTTAACGGATAACATTATTCCCGCCACGATTATGTTATTGTATTGAAAATTACATTCCATAGCTAATGTCATTTTGGTTAAACCTAACACTAAAAAATAAAAAATAAAATGAGGTTTAACAAAACTTACAAACAGACTCCAATAAAAAAACAGTGAAAAGTAAAAAATATAATTTTCTAGACGTATATTTGGCGTCGATGCAAATAAATTGTTACCTATTTTTTATATTTCAGTGTAATTTTATGAAGACAGTTTTTAAGTTTTGTTAATGAGCTTTTCAGTATTCTGGCTCCAAGATACTCTCATAGAAGACAGATAATGACAGATACCAAGATTGAATGAATGTAATAAATAGTGAATAAGATAAAGAAACCTCAACGCTAGTTCATTATTGTTAATAGACACTCGGCAGCGAGGCACAGGTTGACACACCTTTTATTGTAATTGCAACCTAACACAATTACCTTAAAAGCCTGTCAGAGGAGCTAAATTTAATGAACTTGAAAATAAAGTAGATTGTATTATTTAATCCTCCTTCGCTTTTGTATTTTTTGCTACCCTAGCGTTGACAAGTAAATTAAAACTATACCTACCTACTTTCTTTTGTTACACAAGCAATTGGAGGGTTTGCAGTTTTGTAAAAGTACAGTTTATTGTGGCAAATTATTATTATATTAAAATTACATCGCTCAAGTTTTACATTCTCCGATATTCTTTACATCCTAGTAAGAACACTGATATCATTTAATAACAGAATCATATATACATACATATACATACGCACTCACGCCCGTAATCCCCGAAGGGGTAAGCAGAGGGGTAACCAGTACCCCCACATTTTGCCGAGCGTATCTCCGTCCCATGATGTGATAGCGGGCGAGCCTATCGCCATACCGGGCACAATTCCAGACCCCGGGCTGATACTGAGCATTTCATAATAATTCCAATATCAATTTTACCCGACCCTGGCATCGAACCCGAGACCTCAGCGTCAGCCTCAGTGGTAACGCGTACGGATTACAACTGCGCCACCAAGGCAGTATCACAGTACAGAATCACTTCATTATATTCATGATATGATCTATACATATAACCTTTGTTTGCAAATAGGGATATAAAGGATGCTTGTATTTCTTTATTCGAATATTTTTATGACTGGAATAAAAAATCTATTAGACACAGGGAAGCCACCTCAAATATACGACAGTATTATAATTTTCATATCTTTATAAATTTTTCATACATTTCATACATTTTGTACAATTATAAAAATTACTTATTACTATTAAAGAACTTACTACTAATGTATTGTGGTAATCTCATAGTGACATTCAAATTACTATGTTTGAATGTTTCTTTGTTTATCTCTTCTTAAATCATTGATCATATTACATGAAACTTTGGTGAGTTATCATCCGCACGCATGGGAATGTTCGTGACAAAGAAAAATATAATATATTAAATTCTTGTAGATCTTTCTTTTTTTAAGAGACCAGCAGCACTCGCCTGATGGTATCCGTCAAGCTTGCCCATAAACAGAAGCAATATCAATCAGAACTTATATATTATGAAGCACTGACTGGCACTAGACTAAGCTCAAGCTAATGCCCAATAATTTCACTGGCTTCAATGTCATTCAAACCGGAACACAACATTGCTTACAACTGCTGCTTGGCGGCAGCAATAGACAAAGCGATGGTACCTACCGAGGCGGCCTCTCGCATAAAAGGCATCTACATCCTAGTAAATCTGCTGTATAAAGAAAAGGCGGTATTACAACGCATACACCTAGTTATTAATAATGTAAAAATCCCTGCACATATTCAAAAGGATCCGTCTATAACTATCCCATCATGGAGATGGTACAATATAGCAATAGTGTAGTATGACCCGCTTCGCTAACTACAGTAGTGCGCCGCCAAATATCATATGCAGCATCGGTCCACACCGCTAAAGGCTCCGTTTTACACAATAAAAGCAACCCGTTTGCATCTCTATTTTGCATAACGTCGTAACTGTCGATTGGCAGGAGCTCCTCTTCAGTTGGTTATCGCTTCTCAAATTGCCATCGTATAGTATGCTATCTGGAAAATATTATTAGTATAATCCTACTAATATAATAAATATGCAAGTTTAGATGTTAATGTATGTTATGTTAGATGAGTTTGTGTTTGTTAATAAATCATCATCTTAACGGCTGAACGGAATTGGATGAAATTTGGTGCATGGGTAGACCATGACTTGGTTTGGAATATAGGCTTTTGACCCGATATTTCCAATAAAGATTTGTAAAACCTTATGCTGTAATAATTGTAAACTAGTTTTGAAAAGAGCAACCGTGGAGTTTCTTGTTCGTTCTTCTAGAGCGAAACAGCATTTCGAACTAGCGGTAGAATTTTGACGGAATCTAAATAATGTATAACATTATAAGGATTCAATAATATATTTTAAATTTCAAATTTGATAAAAGACATTCACGCGAGCGGAGCTTCAAGTTAAATCTAGTAATATATATATGTGAAAGTTTGGATGTATAACGGCTGAACTGATTTTCCATGAAATTTCAAGCACAGGTGGACAGGGCTAGCACGAATAACTTGCGAGAACGTATTCCTATCGAAATGTCAAAAAATTGTTTGCACCTTCATACAAATGCTAGTGTTCTCGATTCCAATACTTATTCGTAAGTTGTTCGTGCTCGCTCCCCAGATCTTAATACTTATGGTATAAGATACCTGTGGTATATGATACAAAAAAGACATTCATTTTGGCGGAGCCGCGAACCTCTTATAAATATACAATGTGTTACAAAAAGGGTTGGTCATATTTAATGGTCATTACATACACCTGACAGTGAATGTTTATGTAAATACTGGATCTTATCAAAATCTAGATGTCCTAAAACACGCTAATTTTAATCACTCGTTTATTACGATCAATATGATCGATCGTAAATTCTCTATAAATTAAATGAAGTGCGGGAGCGAGATATACAATACAAAATGAGACAAAAACTTAGCCGCTTATCGTTTAGTCTTGTCCAAAGTTGCAAGTTGAATATCGGCATGTTACTCATACGATAATATACAAAATGCTTTATTTATGGTTCGGCAATACGAGTGCAATCGCATTTAGTACTACGGGAGGTGAAATACTTGAAGCGTAGACTATACGTTATTTAAATTTTACCACACCTTTCTGTAACACGTAGTATCGTTTAACGTATTATAGTTTTACATTTTATTTGCATGCTTCTCCACATACTCGTACATTAAATAAATGTATAAATAACATAAATATGCAATAATATTTTTTCCAGTAAGTAGTATAAAAAATACATACATACTCACATTTTTTATGTAAGATGGTACAGATCACTTACCATCAGACCCACTTGCACGTTTGCCGTCCTCTATTATAAAAAAGCAGATCGCGCCGAAAAAGTGTGATGTGAAATCGTATATAATGCTAGCCATGAAAATTTGTCAATTATAGCGGGATTTTCTCATCTATTCTTTTTCACCCTTTTTATTAGGGCTAATGCATTAAAACGCCGGTGGCTATGGATTTTGCTCAACTCTTTTTTGTATTTGATTACGATATTCGATTTACGATTTTTACGGCAGATTACTACATATGGGCATATGTATTTACGGTAGGCAGCGGCTTAGCTATGCCCATGGGCGATGCTAACCGCTTACCATCAGGCAGGCCACACGCTCGTCTGTGTACCTGGGCAATAAAAATACATACGAGTATTACACCTTTCTAGAAGATTTTATTGTATTTGTGCGCTATATATACAGCGTAGAGTTGGCTCTCTATGGCGTGATGGGACTGAAATATAGGCGATGAACTGTGAGATCAGATAAACTAACCGTTAAAAGACTCCCGACTCCAATTAGAAAAATATCCGTAGCCTCTAAATGGGCGAACAGATTTTTAAGAACCTTCTTAATAAAACAAACACATTCAAATAGGTTCATTCGTTTAGGTGCTGCAATCTTTTTCATATTTCTGCCTGCCGTTATCCCGACTTAATACCTGGGCCTGCCTACCCATCATAATTTGACGGTGGATCTGCTATTATATGGGGCGTCCAGCCATCTGACCCCGACAACCAATAACGGGAACAAGGTTTCACCATTGCCTCGTGCGTTAATTAGCAAAGTCAAAGGGGGCTGGTTTTGAGCCTAAGATGTTGGTGGTCCACTTATACTCCAAAGTACTTATAATTATTTAACAGACAACACACACATACAGAAAAAGCAGTACACACTTCTCTTTTTGTCGGGGTAAAAATCATACATATTATAATATAAATCCAAGTTATTAAAATAATAATCATAACACTAACACTCTTCTACATTTCTATGTACACATATTTTGGACTACAATCTAGATTATAGCTGTATAATTTTATCTTTTATCTTTGCAATAATTGTGTATTATAAAAATAAATCATTGACATTGTTTACAGTTTGTAATCAGTTCGCCCGCGGCGTGTTCGCAATGCTTGGCGCAGTCACGCCGGAATCCTTCGATACCCTGCATTCTTACACCAACACGTTTCAGATGCCTTTCGTCACTCCTTGGTTCCCTGAAAAGGTGAGTCTATATATTCCGATCTTAAATTTTTCGCCCACAAAATACTTGAAATCTTGTAGAGTTAAATTTATTTGTCGTATACGAATGCGAAGCAGTTAGGTAGATCACTTTTATTAAAGTCGCAGAGTCATCTAGTTGCTTCTTACTCGATATAATTTTATCAATAAGAGTAGCTCTACAAGACTGAATTGTGGATGAGGGGCATTAAATGCAAATAATTATTAAACTCTAATAATAATAATAATGATTTATTTATGCAAAGTGAACATGGTACATTTCAAACACAAGGTCAGTGGCTCTCAAACTAGGCAAGCCTGTATCTTGAGAGCCTGAGGTGAGTAATCTTAACGAAACTGTACTGCAATACAGTTCAATTCTGTAATAATCTGTAAATATCTAAGGTTAGTAGTAGTTGGATGTAAAAAAAAAACTCTAACATTATTAATGGCATTTTATGATATTCTCGTGATTGGATTTGTATAGGAAATGGTTCGCCACTTATCACATAAACCACTGATGACACTTTTTCTTATCCCATCGGGAATGCAGAAGTCATGGTACAATATGTTTGTTGTCCCTAAAGGTACATTTTGTGGTACGCGACCGAGACAGGAAACCGCGACGACAGCGACACGTCTGCTTTCTATGAAATTATATAAGTACGACTACGTTTTGAGAGATGCCCTCGTACCTCAAAACATGCCATATCGCGATACTAACATGTCGTCTGTCGGTCAGTTTTCATTGAGTGAGCCGAGTACAAAATATATTTATATCCAACATAAATTATGAACATTCAAAGTATATTTTATAGATTTGACGTTTTCCTCGACGCTTCTTACAAACTGTACTACAAGGTGACAAAGCCTTTGACAGCTGTATTTTATTTCAGTACATGAATAGAAGTTCGTAGAATATTTCATAAATATATTCATTTTGAAAATGACAAAACCTTAAATGACATGTCACGGTGTATGTTCCGGGGTATCAAAGCGAATTGCTATCAAAGCGAATTGCTTTGTGACATTAGGTCATAACCCTTCACAACCGTTGACTGAATATACTATTCACAACCGTCCACGCTTGAGAGTTTGTCACGCGTCTTTGTCAGTCACTTTACTCGGTGCGGCAGAATGTCACAAGTTGAGAAGCACTTTTAAATTTAATTGCTCTACGCAAAAATACCTAAATTTATTATCAATTAACTTAAGCAGGTAAAATATATATCGAACACAATAAATACTCAATTTTGAGCGTAATTGCCTAGTTTTCCTTTACAAGAATTTTATGCATTTTGTCATCGAAATATTTAATACTACTAAGCATATTTAAATCAACTTGTGGCTTCCTATCCATAGGGAATATCAGGATAGAGAAGGCTATATCAGGCTCTTACCTAAAATGTGAGTCTGTAAAATTTATATAATGCTTGGAGGTTACTTGATACATTTTTATACCCGATTTTTATACCTACATCGTACAAGTTCAGGTGAATCGCGTTCCGAGGTTAGTATAGTATAATAGCTTCCAACTTCAGGCTATCATAATTCTAGAACCTGTTAAGGGATGCAAATCCCAATGCCTCTGACGGTCGACATTGTATTTGAACTGCACTGTTTTCACTTTACAGATAAGAATATATAGTTTTTGTGTAAGTCACGAACCAATAAAAATCTAGGCTTATAGAATATAGACTAGACATTTATGGTATTGTCAATACATTATGTATTTTATTTGCTTTACGTGGGGAAACCAAACTAGTTAAGGTTCTGAGAAATGCAGGATTTTCATCCATTGTTTGCATTGAAGACAAAACACAGTCTGCAGTTGGTCCAAAGTATTGTCAAGTAAGTGAAGTATACTAGGATGAATGCTGATAAAAATTGAGTCTTTTAACAAAGATGAATGCTGCAAACATCTACAGTGGAAATGTTGACGCTCATTGCATTACTCGGCATCAATTTCTGTCTCTTGTACTCCATTTAATGGAAGCAATTTATTATACGCCCGAACAAGAATATACGTTTGTAAATACTGGAGACAATTATTTGATTATACGGTAAGCATTGTTACTATTTGTCCTAAAGGAAATTAACATAGTTTTTTTTTGTTAACGACTTTTTCTGTTATTTAATAAACATTGCTTATTCCATATTATATATATAGCCTAATTAGACAGACAAGCAGTCCGCCCACCTGATGAAGTGGCTATCGCCTATGAACCTCAGCAATGCCAGAGCACAGCCGAGCCGCTGTCTATCGTTATATACTTTTAAATTAGTTTTTGAATGCACATATGAATAGATGTTAGTGAACTTTGTAATTCAAAGTTTTGATTGGTATTGCTACTGTTTATGTGTTGGCATGGCGCTTACCAACAGGCAGGCGATCTACTCGTATCGGCATTATAAAAACTGACCGATTGAATGTCGGAGCACGCCCAGTGAAAGGTTCCGTGGTTAAGATGAACGTCACAGTACATACATAGACAAAAAAGAGTTATTTTTGCGGTCGTAAAACTAGAATATTGTGTAACTTAAATTTCACATATCTCAATAGTTATACAATATAGCTTATTGAAACTAATTTAGGACCGGAGGAACGTCAAGGGTGGCGCCATCTTGGAAAGGCCTATGTCCAGCAGTGGACGAATTCAGGCTGATGATGATGATGATGATGAAACTAATTTTCGTTAAAAGTACCATTTAAGTTATACTACCTTAATTTTAGGATACATTTTTCGCGACTTTAGACATGCATTACTCACAAACTAATGACTTATAAAAAAATCGGAGTGGTAGAGCCACGCAGTAGACAGTTTTGTCTCCAGCATGAAGAGGCCCGCCCGTCCGGATTACCGGATCGTAACCACTGTCTCACAGAAAACTGGCGGCAGCTTGCTGCTGCGTTTCGTACGGTGAATGAGATATCCGGAGGCTCTAATACCCCTCCCCTTCCCAATCCCTTAATCCCTTTCCTAACAGCTCGGCAACGCGCCCATGATTCTTCTAGTATTGTGGGCGTACATGAGCGTCGGAGATCACTTACCATCTGGTGACGCATTGGGTAGGTTGCCGGCCTATGCAATAAAAAAAATATAATTCTTTAGATTCTTCTATGTCATTTTAAGGACCTATTTATTACTTTACATATTATCTGTGTGCAATGGCAAAAATTTCATCGCGCAGTTAGATGTATGGAAAGCCAATTAATTATTTTTCTTATTATCACTACAGTTTTGTGCAACGGTTCATAGAATACAACTACCATCCAAATTTCATCCATATCATGCTAATAATAGTCTCCGAATAAAATATAGTACATAAGGACGGACAGACCGATAGACGGATATGACGAAATTATAAGGGCTACCTTTTTACCATTTAGATATGAAACCTTAAAACTGGAAATAGGTGCAAATTGGAGTTTTGTTTTAAAGCTCTATAGCTAGTAAAGTTCATTGAAAAACAGACCTTACCTAACTTAAAATAACTTAACGGTTTGTAGTGATTTAAAAAACCAAGTGTCGTAAGATGTCAAAGGATTCTCATCCGCTTTTAGGAATAATTTTATTGAGGAAAAATCTATAGACTTATTTAGACTGACGACTGTATATTATTAAAATCTTGATCGATGAATCTTAAAGAATAAACTTAATTTTTAAAAAAGTCAGCCCAAATTAAACGCACCAACTATATTCTCTGTTTTTAGTTATGTAAAAGAAAGAAGTAAGCTAGTAGTAGTGGTTAGTAAGTAAAAAAGCACTGACTACCGATCAACGGGTCTTATTAACTTTTAAAATAACTTTTAGGGGCGGTCTATATAATATGCTAAGCATGTTGCGCGACAATTGTTGCCTAGTGAATACATGGCTTAACATTGCTATTTTGTATGCGACCCAAAAATCCAATAACGTCAGGATTGAACATGAAACGTGGGAAAGTAAATAAAATAATGTTTACATTTGAATATTTTGCCTTTACCCATGTGACAATTGTCGCACTTTAAATTTCTTCATAATAGTTTTAGTTTACTAGGTAAAAAAACGCTTAAGTGCGGTTTTCCACTTTTTTGTTTTTGATAGTATATCCGCCATAGTCCTGTTACTATTATAACTGTATAACTTTGGATGTTTGTAAGTATATGAATATGGATATTTGTTAATCAATCACGCCTTAACGGGTGAACGGTTATGAATGAAATTAAATGAAGAATGAAAATTATACACAGGTAGCCCATGACTTGGGTTAGGACGTAGGCTACATTTTATCTCGGAAAAAACCGTCCCTGCGGGTGGAGCCGCGAGCAAAACTAGTAACACATATTCTATGATTTTTTTGCCGGCTCTTTGTGGTTCAAAAGATAGAGATTTTCAGTCAGTTGTTTTTACAGGGTAATTTAAAAAGTACACTTGTAAACTGTAAGTATGTTGTTAAAGTAAGTTTTTCTTTTTCCGCATAGGTGATCCCACCCTCATCAGGGCTGATCGATCATGCAGTGAGCATGCGACCTCATTACCACAAGGCCATAGTCGACATGATCCTCTACTACGGATGGAAGGAGATCATTTACATGTACGACTCACATGACGGTAAGTACTTAGTGATGTAATTATAGTAACAAAAATTATAATCATACTTCAGCATGTAGTACAGACCGAGTCAACGAACTTTGAATATAATGCAAACTAAACTTTTGTATTACATACATATAGAGTCAAATGTCTGTTTCCCATAAGGGCTGGCAGAGACAACTGAAGGCCAATTCTCGTAATTAAAAATGTTCAAAATATCATTCCCATCTAGTCTTAGTGTCAAGAAAGTTGAAAATGTTATTCTCATATACCAATTAATCAACGACAAATGTGATATAAATCGTAAAGAGATCAAAAATTTAACATTTTTAAATGACACAATATGTCCTTATATAAACGTAAAAACTGTGTCTAATTTGTGATTGCAATGAGATCATATTGACACCCCCCTAAACTTAAAGAGGAGCAGATTACGATTTTTTTATCGAATATCAATCTAATCTCAGTTTGGTTAAAATTCAGTCGCAGTGTCAGTTAAATACGAAAATTGGCCTTCATATTTTCAATTGCTACGATCCTTACTTATCTCTTTGGACTTCACTCTCATTGCATACAATATTGTATTCACTTTCTAATATTTTATTTTAAAGGTATCTATTATCATGTATCAGAAATAGTAGATCTTATCTTTCATCCAAGTATCATATTTCTATTTTGTAATAAGAATGTTTGGTGACCCAATAACAAACTAAAATGTAGATATTTTTTCCAACGGCATTTTAAAATCAATATAGGATAATATGTCGTATTTTATGTTTTATGTGCAAACCATCGGGAATTATTAACGATTCAATTTATCATGCGTGCTTCGTTTTATTTTCATTCAGTAAAAATAATTTATCTATCAACAGAGTCTTCGTAACAATTTTCTAATCAATGTATTCCTGTAATGATGGCACATTACAAGGTATTGAAAAGAGCAGGTACCATAAACATTCACAATATCTGAAGAATTATGGACGCGTTACCGACCTTAAAATAAAGTGCTGATTAAGGGTTTGGGTGGGGAATGGGATATGGGCCTCCAGATTCATTTTTCAAACTGTATAACGCTGCTTCGGAAGCAAGAGATTTCTGTTATTTTCTCGTTTCTCTAATGCGATCTAAGAAATTTTCTTAGATGACAGGTTCGTCGTATGTGAGAAGTCATCTGGGTTGGTGCCATCACTTTGTCTATTTCTCCTGTCAAACTGCTGTGGGATATCGTTGTGTTGCAGTTTGAAGGACATTGAAGCCAATTAAATTGTTGAGTTTTATGCGATGTATCATCTTATGTGTCGGGATGACGAGCGTAGTCGAGGGATTTTTATCATTCAAAGTTCTGTATGGTGTTGGTTCTGTCTATGGCAGGCGAGCGAAAACTGCTTTTATTGAGATTATATTTACAAACTATTTACTGACACCTCGTGAAAGCAAGTTCTACAATCTCTTTCTCGATTCTCTAACTTTAAATTAAATTGTAGGTACATGATCTTCATCACAATCTTGAATCTTTACATTCAAAGATTTTACACAAAAACGTGGTAAATTATGGCAAAATATGGTGTAGCTCGTCTTGAGATAACAGGTAACGGAGAGAGCAACGATATCCTTGTGTTTTTTTCAGATTAACTTTTTAATATCAGTGAATATTAAGATAAAGGACAAGCAACGGGGTGAGCCGCGAGCTCCCGGAAAGTTGCGGATTAGTATTTTCTTTATCGTTTTGCTTTACAACAGAAAATGGCGGTTTTATAAATCGTAAATTGTACAGCTCGCCAGGGATTACAACGAAGCTGACTCCTCCGATAGTAAAATGTCGACACGATAGAGATTGCGGTGAAAACGGTCGCTGCCGCTAATAGTCACTGCAGTCGTTTAATAGGGTGTAGTCGTTTATCACCGATGGAATAGCGCCAAGCTTTCTTTTAATTACGTCGAATAGTCCTTCGATGAAAATATGAGGGGCCCGTTTCTGTCCGCGGTTTACTTGCAGTGCTGAGGCCCGCTGCGTTCTACTAATATTCATTTCCGCTTTATTACCAGTTCTAAGTCTATTAAAATATTCCCGGAATATTGCAAAACAATGAGCATATCTCTGTCAACTCGAACATATTTATAATGTCAATCTCGTGGCTATTTTATAGCATATATAAGCACCTTTTGTAAGTTGTCGAGCCACGCTGTAGACATATCAACAGCTTAAATAGACTGGCGCGACTGGGGTATTACGACTTTATCATAGAAAACCGACGTGATTTGGCAGCTTGCTGTTAACTTTCGTATGGTCAGTGAGATTTCCGAAGGCTCAAATTCCTGCTCCCTTTTCCATCTCCCATTCCTTTCAAGGCCCATCTTATTTGACTGGTACTCCACCATCCATGGCTGGCGGATAGCATTTACCGTTGACCCGCTTGCTCGTTTGCCGGCCTCTGCTATAAAAAAACTTTATATACATGACCATTTAATTAATGCACGTTAAATTCAAGTGAAATCCAGTTATTGTAAAGCAAATAAAGTCTCAATTGAGAAAAAATATCGACGCTACTTACCATAACAGTTTCATAATTGCCATTTTAATGGATACAGATACCGGTAAGCAAATAAAGCTTAAATACAGACCTGCCAATTTAAAATATGTGTGATTTTTGCCGGTTTTCTGAATCAGCTTATGTTCGATTTTTCTGTTGGTGCTGCAATTAATTCACGTACAGGCCGAGTCGCACTTTGTGTCTACTGCACGCCGCAATCACCTTTTTGTATCAAATTTTAATTGGAGCGATATTCACTTCGCTGACATAAATATTGGTCGTACATATTTCTAAAAAGGGAAATTATTATTCATTTAATGTTCATAACATTCTCTATTCATTTTCAAATTGGCTGAGATTCAATTTGATTAGTCAGAATATAGTTGTCAGAATCATATATCTTTTGAGAATTGCTTAGTGCGTTGTCTTTTTTAAAGATCTTTAATAAGTAGTTGACGGTGTTTAAAGATGGACTGGTCTTCATAACTCCTGATACGACACACATGGATTTTTTATAGCAGATGACGGCAAACGCGCAAGTGGGTCACCTAATAAATGATCTCCACCGCCTACGAACATCCGCAGTACCTAAAGAATGATGGACACGTTGCCGACCTTAAATGAAAGGAATGATTAAGAAATTGGGAAGAGGAAGAGGATTTGGCCCTCTGGATAAAGATATGGTGATTGAGAAATCACCATACGAAACACAACAGCAAGGTACTACTTCACGCCAATTTTCTGTGGAACTCTGGTAACAACCCGATCCTGAGCCGAGCCATTCATGTTGTAGACAAAATTATCTACAGCGCAGTTTTACCACTTACAGGGTGTCTTTTTGTAGGTTATGAACTATGTATATTAACTGTTTATTATCATTTATACATACTAGTGGATCCGTGTTGGTCGAAAATCAACCTCTATTATCTTAAACTTTTAATTCTATAACTTCAGCTGCGAATTGTGACATTTAGACATAGTCAGTTTATTTAATTTAATTTATTGTAGGTATTTATAACATATATTATATATACAAATAGCACATACTGCATGTTAACTGCACTTCTTCTCCATATAAACTTTAACTATGTCAAATCTCACAATCCTTCTTGCGCGCATTTTGCTTAAAAAGGGGCCCAAAGTTTCCTCTTCACGTATTAATGTTAATATACAGATGATTTTAACAGAAAATCATCAACGCTACATAAGCTAATCCCTAAGAAATGATAGATTTCGTCGTATTTCCACATAAATATGTGGAATTTCAAAGCAAGTCATAAATATTATTCATAACACACGACTCGAACACCTTAGGAAACTGCCGCTCTTGGAGTTATGAAACTGCCCAGGTTTTATAAGTAGGTATCTTGCAACTAAACACGATCGCTTCGTATATATTACGGCGCTATCAATTTTCGGTTAGGTATCTAGAAAAATTCTCCTCCGGAAAAATATTCATTTTTATGGATAGCGGGAACACGATTTATGACTATTAACCTTAGTGTAAGAGAGGACATGAGAACTATCGCCTTACAAGTTTGTAAGCGCAAATCGTTGGAAGTAGAAAATATGCGCGCAGGACAATGGACTTCAGAGGCCGGTACTACGTTCAGTTTTACTCCATAAATCTAGTTGCTGGAATGGCTATCTGTTCACATATACGTGTGAGTTTAGTAATGTTATTTTTAACTTTGCCTCGGTGGTGCAGTTGTAATGCGTACGCGTTACGATTGAGGTCAACGCTGAGGTCTCGGGTTCGATCCCCGGGTCGGGTAAAGTGGTATTGGGTTTATCTATTACGAAATGCTCAGTATCAGCCTGGAGTCTGGAATTGTGCCCGGTATGGCGATAGGCTCGCCCCCTATTACATAAGGGACGGAAATACGCTCGGCGAAATGTGGGTATACTGGTGTGGGTGTACCTCTGCCTACCCCTTCGGGGATTACAGGCGTGAGTGCGTATGTATTTTTAACTTTGTCATATGAGTATGCGACTATAATATTTTATTTGAATTTATTTCTTACATATATACATAGACTTACGCCTCGTTCCCATAGGGGAATGTAGAGACAACGGATTTCCACACGACTTTTCCATTTGAATGCATTAATACCCAATTAGAAGGAAAGAGTTTATTGTGCAATATAGGTGAGAATACCAATATAGGAGGCCAATTCTCGTAATTTTAAATGTTCACAATATCATTCCGATCTAGTCCCAGCGTCAAGAAAGTTGCAAATTGCATTCTCTTAAACCAATAATCAACGTCAAATGTAAACATAGATCGTAATAAGATTGAATATAGAATAAAAGTTGACTGAATACAAAACGGTATAATGCTACTGCTAATGCTAGGTCCATTTGACGTTGATTATTGGTTTAAGAGAATGCCATTTGCAACTTTCTTGACGCTGAGACTAGATCGGAATGATATTTTGAACAATTAAAATTACAATAATTGGCCTTCAGGAAACTGTTACGTGTCCGCGTCATTCGCTGTTTTTCCAAACTGTATGTTGCCATACAAACATGGTCACATGGTCTCGTAAACAAGAGTTTTCTATTAAATTCTCGTCTGTATCATGTGTAAACTGTCTTCATCTAAATTGAACTTTTTTAGGATGGAATTATGTATTTATATCACATAGGTACATGTTCATTGTATTGTGAATTGCTTGTAATTGTACTGTATTGTGATTATATTATGTACTTTTATACTATTTAGACTGCCTCAGTGACGCAGTTATAATGCGTACGCGCTAGTACTGCTAGACTCAGGTTCGATCACCGGGTCGGGTAAAAGTGATATTGGGGTCTTCTACCATGAAATGCTTAATATACACCCAGAGTCTGGAATTGTGCCCGATATGGCTCGCTCCCATCACATCATGGAACGGAAATAAGCTTGGAAATATGTGTGTTTAGTAGTTACACCTCTGCCTACCCCTTCGAGGAGTACAGGTGTGGGTGAATATGCATGTATGTATGTATTTATACTTTTTATTGATCTTTATTGTATATCTAGTAGATTTTTACAACAACGAAGCTTGATATATAAAAAATAGTCTCTGTTCAATGCATATGTTTTGATATTGATCCTGCCTAATGGCAAACTACATAGAAAAAGAACGTCAGCAAAAATACACACTGTTGCTATTTCAAAATGGAATTCACATTCGAATGCTTACGCAGAACATTCTAAAATAAATATTTGTCAGGACATTTTATGTTCTCGTTTCGTATACATGGTGAATTTCATTTGATTATCGTATCGCGTTACTGGACCGACAGTAAAGTTTTACACCCTACGTAGCGGGATTGCAAGAACACCTTCGCACTGAACGTGCACCTAATGATATTAAACTTGTTATTGCAACGTTTCAGTTTTCTCGTTAGGAGTAAATCGAAACTGAAACGACAATGTTTTTACTAGCTCGATATAACACTATGATATCGGTGTGGGTCAAACATTATGACAATCTACGGAAGGGTTACTTGTCATTTGTAAGTAATCAACTATTCGCCTACAAAATAATTGGCATAAATACATCTATTTTTTGTTTCGTGTGAAAAAACGATGTAGGTCATTTATCGTGTTGCTACACTACCTCGGGGGGAGGCAGGATGGTTATGTTGGATTTCCCGGTCTTATGACTAGGACCCAGCTATAATCCACCCGACAGAGAAGAAAATCTTACAAACGACCATTGGGCCAAGTAATTTAACGCAAAAAATTACCGCGCCCCGTCCCCATATATATGGGGGTCAAAAACCCTCGACGTCTACGGCAGCAACCACAGGTACCAACTGCCGGCGAAGCCGTCCATTTCAAAGTCGCACAATGTACCTACAAAAGTACTGTAGTACAATGTAAATGGCGATGTACGCTAAATCGTAAGCGTCGATGGGCCTATTAGTCACCTCTTGCGACAAGCACAAATACTGTGGTGGTATTTTCCGAACGCCCCTAATTCACAGGGTGGGTGACCCTGCTCAGTCTTCACCCCGGTGTCTCCTACGTCTCTGATGGCGAGAGAGAAGGACGAAGCAAACTGAAAAGAGTGCTTCGTGAAGAGCCTAAACCTTTAATGAGTTTAATTTCTCTAATCGCCATACATTGAAGCTATTTACTCCAAAGATTCATATAGAGAAATAGGTGTCAAAGTATCTACATATGCATATTAGATGATATTGCTGTCGCATTGTACCGTACATACCGAATAATTAGCTGAGGCATTTATCTACAAAATGACTGTGTTGTACAGAACAATTGGAAATTGATTGGAGTCAAGTTAGCTGACGCCAATGGCTGCATATTGTGTACATATCTACTAACTTCAACGTCTAACATCAGCGTTGTATTTGTGGAGCTGTTTCCTTATCTTCAATGTCTAACTACCAGACTAGATTTGCTAGTCTCCAGTATTATTCTCGAAGGCGGAAATCAAAATCATTATAAAAAATAATTAATTCTTACACGGCTTGTCCTTATGTTTGATATATTTTTATAGGGACTTTGGTTGTGGGCCTGTCACCATTGACTTAAATGTTTGGGATCATGACGACTGATGCGTCACTGTATTTTTATGAGCCCATTCCCATACAATCTTTCTTTCTACATATATAGCTACGCTATCACGCCTGTACGTAATCCCTGAAGGAATAGGCAAAGATGTAACCAGTACACCCTCAATTCACCGAAAATATTTTCGTCCCTAGATGTAATAGAGGGCGAACCTATTGCCATAGCGGACACAATTCACGTTCCACTGGTCGCATAATGATCCACGAATCAGGATCCCAATTCCTAATGTCAGATATAATAGAGAAGGATTTTAGTACATTCCATTCCATGGGGCTAACACGAGCTTACGAGATATCTCGTGCGCAAGTGAGAAAACTAGCGACGACAAATATCTCGGATAAAAGTGTGAACATTCGATAAAATTATATCGTCATGTTGGTAATAATAGAATAAATATCCCTTTATGGATAACCTGCTATAACTGGTTATTTCACAAAAAAAACAATCCAAATTTTCTCGAAGCGTATATGTTAAGACCAGTATGTGTTGTGTTGTGAGACCGAAAGTATAAAAATTCCTGATACCAATGACACAAGACTCGTATCTTAGTGTGGTTTTAAGACTGTATTATGTGTCACTGTTAGCTGAATTTATAAACCATTCTTTAAAATAAATACATATAAGACTCCTCAAAATTCGAGATTGCAAGAAACTTAATATAGGTAACATTTTGTGAATTTACTAAGCCGTATTTTTAGGCTAATTAGGCAGTGGAATCTAATTATAATAAGTAAAAGCAATTTCTTCTTATATTTTTCAATACTTAAGTAAGTACTATTAAAATGTAAATCAAATCAAAAGCGAAATACGTCAATTAATTCGGTAATAAATTATATGTGTTCAATGTTAAAATTTACGTAAATATTAAGATTTCAAATTAGGGATTAAGTTCTCAATGAATTCATAATTCTTAAAGAGTATCAAAGGTTTTTGCAGATTGCGGCTTAAGGTATTAAATTATATTATTATTGTAATAAGTAAGGTGAAACTTAAAACGATAAGTCGATTATCAATATTTATTTTAAATTATTATCAATAATAATAATATGTAGGTTCACCAGAAAGTTTTTCAACCAGACCCACACAACAAAACACATTCGTATATCCTCACACACACACCATACAATCTAAACGATACACATTTTAATAGCCCCGCCCCAGCTTCATTGGAACTTACTTGGCTTAGGCCGTAAGTTCCATAAAGCCGGCTTATTTTCTTGCTGTAAAGAAAAATAGTCTAATAATAATAAAAATGGTTTCACAGGCTTGAAGAATATTAAGATCTAAATTGGAAAGTGTAGAAAATATGTATTTCGTGGGTCAAATTATATGCGAATTATAATATAAACAAAGTGTTAATAGCTACTAAACAGATATTAACACTTTGTATAGAGAATTCTTACCTCAATGAAGATTCATTATTAAAAACTTGAATTAGAAAAACATCTGTAACTATTAAATGATTAAACAGGTTTACTTCAAGCTTCAACCATCCAGACGAAACCAGCTTTCAAAATAAAAAAAATACGTCAATTTCAATCTGTCTTTTCGTTTAGACTGACTGCCACAGACTGATACACACACACGTGAGCGCGCGCGCACGCAAGCTCGCAAGCATATACAAAGGGGTTAAATTTGTAGCACCCTTTTTTCGGGGGTTAAAAAACAGTTGTTTTTGATATCAGAATCCTCGATATTGTCTAATGGCCGTTCCCAATATTAATCTTCAATTTCACGATAGATAGCTATCGTCAAAGATCCGTATTGTTCTATCTACTGCTTGGAATCGTCCCTATTTTTTAGATATGCACGTCGGATACTATGATAGCAATAGATAGGCAGTCTATCTGGGCCCTCTTGTGCGTTATGTTCATACAAGCTGAGAAAGAGGAACTATTGTTTAATTTATGTTAGAAAATATGAAGATATGATTTAGATTAGAAATATAAGTTTTAATTTAACATTTATCTATACTTATTATGTTGCAAAACACAATGTAATAACGAAACGTTTTACTGTCAATACATTACGGCTCTGAATACAAGTCCTTTGAACGAAAATCCCAAGCGAATTTGGGGGATTTTACTGAAGTGGGGAATTATTTTGTTCGCATTAACAAATATTTATATGTCTCTTGCACTTAATTTAATTATCTTAACGGTGCATTATTTTTATTTATGGTAATTTTAGATTTTTTTTATATTTTCTTTTAGATTTTTACTTAATTTATTTAGTTTTTTGTATTGCAGTGTAAGTGCTATGTAAGCCTTGTATACTCATGGCTATTTCTTCAAAATGCGTTATTTATTTCGTTTTTTTTACAGCCGAGGATATCTGTTTATCGGTCAAAATCTACCGATAAAGAAAAAACTAAATAACTTTATCGACAGATAGCACATAAAAAATATTGGGACGCTTGAACTGTCATTTTCATAGTGTTGTATATCTGTAGTCAGCTATTAGTCCCCTCATCGGTAGACAGCAATGAAGAATAGGATTACCTATCATTAGTAAGTTTATTGGGACGGTAAAACGGAAAATAGATAACATTTTCTATCGCCGGTATAGCAAAACTAGAGACAGACAGAATATAGGGAACGGCCATTAGTCAATTATTTTGAAAGGCATAAGTTGAAGGTTCAAGGTAAAATTATTCTGTTACCAGAATAATATCTTAACGGTTCGGAAATTCGGTGCCTTTTACAACACATTTCAATTTTATTTCTAAGGAGGCTGTATTTACTTTAGACAATTGTCTCTGGACAGAAATGAAATATTGAAGTAACTTAATACTGCATTTATGATATTTAAAATATCTTCGAACAGCCAAACTAAGACACAAAAGAACGTCGTTTATTTTTCTTTCATTTGCTTTAATGAAAATATGAGCAGGTCGCTGGCCTGATGTTAAGCTAGACCGCCCATAAACTAAGCAATCCCACACGTTTCTTCGAATTACAAAAAACTACATGGTAATGGACTGCGCTTATCACCCCGAGACATACGACTTTTAACTCTCAGAATACACAGTAATTTCACTGGTTTCAATGTCTCTAAATTTAAAAACACTTCTTACATAGCTTACTTTGAATGGTAGAGTCGCGATGTTTTGTTTATAGCACACATGGCCCGGTTCGAGGAGTCATTACCACTATCTCACAGAAAACCGACGTAAGGTAGCGCTTGCTGCTGCGTTTTGTACGGTGAGTGAGATATCCGGAGGCCAAATCCTCTCTCTTCCCAATTCCTTAATTATCTTTTCCTTTAAGGTCGGCAACATGCCGATAATTCTTATAGTATTGTGAACGTACATAGGCGGTGGAGATCTCTTACCATCAGGTGACCCACTTACTTGTTGGCGGCCTATGGTATAAAAAAAGCTCGGTGTCAGAAATAGTTACAGCGTTTATCTCTCTCTCGCATACCACAGACCTACCATTTAGATGATTAATGCGATATTACCACACAATACGTATTAAAACTCAACGGACAATAGCCAACTGAGTTGCAGCCATCCGATTTATTCCCGATTCCTATCAACGATAAGTACTTGCATTCAGCGGAAATTCTCGACGAGTTAATGACGGGAATTACGCTCTATTTTTCATTCATTCATTCATTTAAGCATCCGCCAATGTGTTTATCTGTATAATACTTCCGAGCCATTAAATATGGCTGTTTAAAAATACGATAATAGAAATATTGTCTAAACAGTGAGGTTGTGCGCGTTTTTTACATCACGTCTTTCGTATACGAGAATATGTATAAAGTTAATCAATCAATGCGCAAGGGGGGCTGTACAAATCTGCATACGTAATATTTTCGTGAATTCGCATCTCGTGACAGTCATCACAAACTCGCACTAGGGGCAAAGATCTATGCTACATTGCATTGCGCCCAGAACGTTGCAAGTTAAATGCGACTGAACGTTAACGTAGATATAATAACAAAAATAAAATGGCACTGACTCAGTTTTTTTTTAGCTTTTAGTTATAAGTTTGTGTCGGTTGATTTTTTATTAAAAAGCTTTTATTTTACTATTTTTAGTGAAATAATCATCAAAAACCTTCAAAGATTTAAGAGATAACATCGAAATAAGATGACGATTATACATTTATATGTATAATCATATATTTGTGTATACGCGCCGAATTGAAAACATTCTGTTTTTTCTCCAGTAAGAAATTTACTAGACGCTAAATAATGTTTAAATAATAATTTAAATTATTTTCCAAATACCACAGAGTTCCGAATTGTAATTGTGTCCGAAACATCACTGCGGTTAAGCGCCGGTATTTAGACGTGAACCACATTTAGTGGCAAAATTCTCATGACTCACATAGCACGGTAAGCTTTTGTCCAGTCTGCTGAAGATAGAAAGTTGGTGGCTATTTGTTACAAATACAATTAATGCTAAATAGTCGCATCACGGTTGTGACGTCACACTATGATTGTATAGTTTTATGTCGCCGCCTTATACATAAAAAATCTATAAATTATTTTATTATTCAATTATAATTATTTAAACAATAATTCAGCATGTCGAACATGTTCAATAAATACAATTACTGATATGAAATATTTGTAAAAAGTTGTAAGGTGAATATTTTTTCCAGAGGTCAGTAGGTTAGTAGACGGAATATAACTCGCTTCTCTGCTCAAATTTATAGAAGATTATGTACTTTGTGTTTCAATTCATCCACTGCGGAACGTATTTTATAATTGATATAGCTATTATACAACGACTTCACTGTTTTGAAATAAATTTAATAAAACTTGAATCACGTTTCATGTAATCAATTTGTATAAACTATAAAAGTTTGACGCTACACATTGATTACTGCATGAATTTTTAACCTTACATATTTTAACTCAATTATCTACCGCTTATGTCCAAGCATCGAAGTAAGATCGTCGGCAAATAATACAAACTTTTTATTTTTTATTAGCCCTGTATAACATACGTCCCACTGCTGGACACAGGCCTCCTCTACTGAATGAGAGGGAGTTAGGCCTTAGTCCACCACGCTGGCCTAATCCGGTTTGGGAGACTTCACATAACTTCGAAATTCTTATGGAGGACTCCTTAATTAGGTATGCAGGTTTCCTCACGATGTTTCCTTCACCGTCAAAGCAAGTTATATTTAACAATTAATACACACGTAACATAGAAAAGTCAGAGGAGTATGCTCTTGGGTCTGGTTTCGAACTTGCGACTTTCGTCACGGCAGTCCGTACCACTCCTCGCTGAGCTATCACTGCAACTTAACTATTACTAGGTAATATTAGTATACAATTTATATACAGTGAGCTAAGTGGGCGGCCGACGTGCCACACATCACTGGTAAATAAATACGATGGGGATGCATTCCGAAAGCACTTTAGAATATCGGAGCCTGCAAATTATGCGCCTTATGGAAAACCAGTGTACAAACTGCGCCTTGTTATTTACTATATAACCAATGGATATAACTATTACTTGTTATATACCATTCCTAGATAATATCCATAGCTTATTAAATAGTTTTTTTTTAAATTATTATATAGGCCTAATACACGATGTTATTCAAATTATAACCGCAAATACATTCAAGTTGTCTCACGCTTTCATAGCTTTGAATTTGTCGTACTCAGAGACTTGAATCAAGTTAAAGTATTCATTAACCGTTTCTTAGAAATCGATTATTTCTTTGAGATGTCAATTTAATTTATTTATGTACCCAATAGGCAATAACGAAGCATAAAGTATTTTAACCACCCATAAAACGAGGGATATTTTAAGTTGAAGTTTGTCTGTCTGTTTGTACGTGTGTGTCTGCTGTGGAACTCTAGCAAGTAAACGAATTAACTGTATTAGCCGTTTAAAAGTTGCCTATATGTTTTCCTAGTTAACGTTGTGGGTTTATACATTAAAACCCCTGATAAGATCTTCTTCAAACGTAGAAAGAAAGAAACCGCAGTCAAATCGTCCCACTCGTTCCTACGCTACGAGTATAATGTCACAGACAGTTTTTTTCGATAAAATATCGAGTTGCATTTTTTTATAATGTGTTAATATTCCTACATTCAACAATGGTACACATAGTCCTGATCCCACACTACCTTTAACCTGTATCGTGAGTTACAGGAACTACGAGGGACTCGTGGTCCCACAACACCCAGACCCAAAACAAATATTTGTAGATCACAGAAACTTATGTCGCGATCACTCGACTATTCAATTTGTGCCATTTTAATTGATATCCATAAATTACTTATCACCTTTACTTTACGTGCAATTAATATTGATACAACTTTCTACAACTCTTTATACTGATGCCAGATATACAAACTCAATTCACATAACTGAATTTACATAAGTTTTCAGAAATTTTAAAATCATAGCCTTTGAATTCAACAGATTTTTAATGATGGTATGCATTTATGAAAATATTAATACGCGTGCATTTAATTTATTCAGAAGCTCCTTTCATTACCTTACCTTTAGTACCAAAGGCAAATAAAGCAACGTAATATGTGTACAACCGCTGTCCGGAACTAATTTCGCCTAGATGTTCTTCCTCGTTTATTAGTTTTTGAATGTGGAAAGATAAATAATAAGGTATTAAGTTAATATTGCTAGAATAATATCAATTGCATATTGCCTTTTCAAACTCGTGAGCGGACTTTATTTCTCCCGAGCTACTCGTAAATTGCAATTAAGCTATAGGATAAATAATTTTTTTCGATTTACAAATATCTCTCGTAATAATCTCTTACAATGGATACAATTTCATTAGTTTATATGGAGTCATACATAAATGAATACGTGAAAAGAATACTTTATTACCCCTTTTTAAGCTTATTGCACGCACAGAGTACCGAGTCTGAGATTTGAGTTACACATACATTAAATTAAATTTAATAAATAATTAATTGTTTACGCTGTCAATGAGAACACATAATCTGCCACGCTCGCAGCTGAAGTATCTATAGAACAAAAATGTATATGAGTAGAATTCGAATGTCGACCACTACGGGACCACTAGTGATAATAAAATACATCCAATATTCACACACGTAGGTAGTCCTGACCCCAAAGTAAGATACGAGTCTTGTAGTAGGTATCAGGGACTACGAGAGACTATCGGTCTCACAACACCCAGACCCGAAACAAATATTTGTGGATGTTTGAGTGGTAGCGCCACACTGTAAACAGTTTTGTCACAGCACGAATGGGCCGGCTCGACCTTTGTCCCACAACTGACGTACTGACAACTGACGTAAAGTAGCTAGTAGACGTTAAATTTGTCTCGGTGCGGGAATCGAACCCACGGCCACTCGTTTTAAAACCGGCTACTCGCCCGCTACTCCACGGAGACTGTTTTAGTATATTCTGATCTTTGGAATCCGATTTAAACTCAGACATTTGTTATTAAAGCTAACTATACATAGTTTTGTAATTACATAAAACCCACATGGCTCGGTTTCCATCATTTCAACGAACGTAAATAATAATGTTGTGTAGAACCGTGCACTCACCTCGACGGTAATATAGAAATGTGAATTTATTGCAAATAACACATAAATTGATATTTATGCACTGTCGTAAATAGCGCACGGAAGAAACCTTCTGAGTATTACGTAGCGGAGCGCTCAAGCTGAACAATCTGCGACGCTGGGTGTTAATTGTATCAGACTCTCGTCTTCACAAAGTAAACTAGAAATCAGTAATTTCCTTGAAAATATCTATCGCAATTAAGTGTTAGGAAGTGCAAAATAATTGGTGTCAACTAACGGATGCATTTACCCTTTATTTCGCCATCGGATAAAACATGATTTTATTAATGATTATTCTTAATATAGTAATAATTTAATAAATCGGTTATATGTTTCGTATTGACTTGACCTTCTAAGACTCCTCCGTACCGTAATACTTACTTGTAATTAGAAAATTATAACACATTATTAAATAAACAACAATAGGTACATGAAGACATAATATTCAACGCCCTTTTGGTCTAGTGGCTGCGTACTAAGGCTGAGAACAGTGAGCTCCCGGATTTAGCTCCCAGGGTCGATCGGTATTGGAATTTATGCCTGGTATGGCCATAGGCTCGCCTCCTATCGTATAATATATATCTATTAGTTTGTTTGTATAATGTGAATCCGTTATTGGCCATAAGATATGTCTCTAACCTTTTATATGATGTTAATTTTAAGGGATGTGGATTTTGTTATAAAATAAAATAATGAGATGACAATTAGCTCGGCGAAACGTGAGTGCACCTCTGCCTACACTTTCGGGGATAAAAGCGTGAGCTTATGTTATGTTCTATTTGAAAAAGGTGCCTCTATCAAATATGAAATATGTGTAATGTATTACGATTGAATGGAATAACAGCATTATAGTAAAGTTGAAAATGTTTTCTATAAAATTACACAAAGATATTATTACCTGTATTAAAATTTAATCCACGACAAAACACATACAAACATGATCATTCGTAAATAATACTTAATTGCTTTTATTAATTTTACACTGAATTCAACGAACAATTATAAAGGCGTTGTAATTTTATATTTGCATATAATATAGCTTGTCTTCGTGCACCAAATAAATCCCTCAGCAAATCCATGTAGACAAAACATCCAAATAAATCCCCCGATGGATTCAAGCATCTTAGTGGACAAAGGGCCAACATTACATGGAAGTGTCAATAGCAATTTTAAGAAAAAAATAGTTTTTATTATGCTACATTGTACCAATTAGATTTGTATAATTGTAATTAATTTCCCGACCCAAATCATAAGAGTTTGATAGAAATATTATTATTTACTTTCATTTATAAGGTTTTGAAGTGATTTCACTTAAGGCACTCTAGGCTCGATCGAATTCGAGAGCTATTGAAGAACTTATATTAATTTTCATTCAATAATCAATAATGAATATTAATTACGATTACTGAATAGAAAATTAACAACGATAGAATATTCGCCGCGGAACGAAAGTGAAAAAGGAAATGGTAATTTAAAATCGATGTTTAGGTATTAATGAAATGTTAAGTAGGGCTTCACACTTTAACAATGTTACTTTAATGGATATAAATAATGCGCTACGTACTCCGTCGGGAATGTTTGCATTTAAAATGCAAATATATTTAGCAGTGTATGTTTGAACGAGCGATGATAATTTTACTGCTTCGCAACAGTAAAAATTTAACGATGGTGTACTCGAGGGATGCATAGAAAGAAAGTCTATTACCAAGCATAAAATGGAAACGGAAGCGCTTTGTATTTTTAAAGTTTGCACACAATACTGAATATAGAAAATTTGGATACGACTGTGCTACTACCCTAATCGAACCGATTCACTGTACAGCATGTCTCTACTATTTACGAAACAAAGTATTTGCAGCGTGCCTCTATGACTTTAAAAATATGTCCAATGTTGTAGGTTACTAGGTTGTAGATCGTATGCGAGAGACCGTCTTGATTGGTACCACCGCTTTGTCTATTTCTGCCGCCAAGCAGGAGTATGTAAGCACTGTTGTGTTTCGATTTGAAGGACATTGAGAGCCAGTGAAATTACTTAGCGTTATACCACCCTATATCTCAGAGTGAAGAACGCAGTCCAATACCATACAGTGCTTTGTAATTGAAGGTTCTGTGTGGTGTTGTGTCTGTTTAAGAGCAGTCGTCGCGCTAACCATCAGGCGAGCGACGTGCTCGTTTCGTCAGGCAATAAAAAAGGTATGTATCCCGGTTAATATCCGATTTAGAGCCTGTCGTAAAGAACCAAAAGTCAAAACAGTTTTACAAAATGCAGAATATGTTGTGCCGAGGTCATTTTGACGTTTTTGGTTTATTTTGAATAATCCTCATTATAATATATATTTTAAACCAATTATTCCTCAACCGATTTGCAGTGGGGTAACCGTATTAATATTAATAAACCCATGATGACTTGTATAAACGAGTTCTAGGTTTTTGATGGTGTTTGGGTAAACATCCGTATCCAATAATACTGCCTTCTGCATCTGACTTCTGACTGATAATGATAATTATAATGTTGTACAGTACTCATTATTTTAACAGTTTTTTTTTACATTTTTTAATATAATCAAATCATAAATAAATCATTAATAAATAATTTGTATTATTATTGTTATAATCAAAAATATATGTAGTTTATATTGAACACCTATATTTGCTGCTTTGGCAAGTCAAGGGCTTAGTTTGTGCAAAGAAAAGAGGAAATAAAATTGCCGAGCGAAACCTTTCTCTCGGAGAATCATCTGATCCCGATGCCAGAAAGCTTTGTTCTCGAATGAAAAGGTCGAATTCCGAATACACATTGATGTAAGACTACAATATAATTCTTGAAATTCGTATAGAAATTACATTGAATAATGAATTGTATTTAATTTCTCGTCACAATAAATTATATTCACCATCGTTGATCATGGAGTTATGTGATTAATCGTATTAGAAAAATTGTATTAATAATTGTTCTGTTACTGTTCTGTATTGTTTTATTATTTATAATTCGGCCACCAACATCTCATACCCAAAGACAACCTCACTTGCACGTGTACACTCTGCTGATTAACAGCGAGGCAATGGCGAAACTTGATTGTGGGTTGTGGGCTCAGACGTCGTCGAAACACCCCATATAATACCAAATACCGTCAAATCTATGGTACGAGAAGGCGGACCCTAGCATTAATCCGGGATAACACCAGGCAGAAAGAAAGATTGCACATATGCTTACATTATTATGTAATCGGACACACGTACCTATATCTCATTAAAACTTACTACCGCGCTATCACGTGTGTGTGGCGCTAGTTACCCATTGTAAGTTGTGGTTGCCTGTTTATGGAAGAACACTATATTTTTTGTTTGTTTGCGTATGTTTTTATATTAGTGTAGTGTATCGTCTTCTGGTTATCCTAAAATAAATAAATAAATCACGTGTTGTATAATGCCTGTTCCCTATATTCTATTTCCAGGTAGATTTGCTTTCTATCAGTAGTGTTTTGACAGATCTTTCGTACAAAATGAGTAAAAAAAAATATTTCCAGTAATCAAATTTGTCGGTAATCATAATATAGGGAATGGCCATAACTCTTCCATAACTACATTACGACGTGTGACAGGACACTCACTGTCACACAAATCAAAATTACATAAATTTTAAATTTGCTTCCGTAATGTGTGTTCTGTTTCAAAAGTATGAACTATTATAGTACTAACTAGTTATGATGATGACGATCAATGTATTAAAGACCTGTTAGAAAATAAAATGATATACTATTTTATACGTGTTAGACAGAAAGCGCAGCACAGCGCAGATAGCTGAAAAATCATTGCATATTCGTATACATGTTCGTATGTATGTCTTAAAAAACTAATATTGGTGATGCGTTTTAGTTCAATATTAATACAGTATCTACAAGATCAGGCACACAAAGCAAGACGTGCGCTGATGATCCGATATGACGATTAGGAACAAATTAAACAAAAATCCTAAAACTGTTTTAACAAGTTATTGTTTACCACTATACTACATACGCCGATGACGTTTCGTTAATTAAATTACATTATCAGGACTTTCGGCTCAAAATATAGTAGAAGAAAAGCTGTAAATATCGAATTCTAAACCTCACTGTTCACGGACAATGGCTGCTAGGTCAAATGAAGCGATAGTTTCTACTACACTAATGAGGTAATTTAGCTGAATTTACTTGTGGATTATCGCGGTCTGGCAACTCTTCTCAACTTGGCTCTTTAACAAAACATTCGGACTAAACTCTACAATGTGACTTAGATGCTTATTGTTGCAGCTGTGTCGTTTATATATAAACAATTAACACATAGTATATAAAGATTCCATATACAACGTGTTACTCAAAACTGTGGTCGCATTTTAGCAACGTATTGTGTACGAAAAATAAATTATTCTCATCTGTTATTGAGAAGAGGATAAGCGTGTCCTTAGAGAAGCATCTGAATAACGAACAAGCAGGTTTTAGAAGCGGGTACTCTGCAGTAGACCATATACATTCAATAGAGCAAATCATCGAGAAGTATTGTGAATACCAGAGACCGTTATCCTTCATCGACTATCAAAAAGCCTTTGACACTATCCTCCATTCCTCAATATGGGAAGCTTAAAAAACTCAAGAGGTACACATCAAGTATATAGAAGTTCTAAAATATATTTACAGTCAATGTAAAAGTAGTGTGAAACTGGAGACAACAGGACCACCAATACCCATAAAAAGAGGATTACGACAAGGCGATCCAATTTCACCTAGGATTTTCCTTGCAGTGCTTAGAGTCTGTCTTGAGTAAGGTCAACTGGGCTAGAACAGGACTAAACATATCTGGCAAACACATCAGCCATCTCTGTTTCGCAGACGATATTGCTCTATTTTCTGAAAATGCTGAAGAAATAGAATCCATGATATTTTCACTACATAGCAAGTAGAAAAGTAGGTTTGGAAATAAATTTAAATAAAACAAAAGTTATGACAAACTCTATTCAATACCCTATAAAGCTCAGCGGTGATTTATTAGAGTATGTTGATTCTTATATATACCTGGGTAAACAGATCTCCTTCGCAAAAGATAATAATGAATCAGAAATAAATAGAAGAATAACAGGTGCTTTGACAAAATTTTGGAGCTTAAAAGAAATACTAAAAAGTTCAATGCCAATAAAAATAAAGAAAAAAGTAATGGATTCCTGTCTGCTCCCCTCTATAGCATATGCATGCCAGACGTGGATATATACATATCGAGTAAAAAACAAAATACGAAAATGCGAGAGGAGTATGGAGAGAAGTATAACTAATGTAAGAAAGATACAAAAATACCCCATGCCACTATTAGAAACAAAACAAAAGTAACAGACGCTCTAAATGATTCACTAAAACTAACTGCGTTGGGCGGGTTATGTAGCACGAATGCGTAACGATCGTTGGACGAACCGACTAACGTCATGGTCTGGACCAATGGGTAGCAGAAAGGGAGGAAGACCTATAACTCGCTGGGATGACGATATAACGACATTTGAAGGGCACAATTGAGTGTCAACAGCCAAAGATAGAGACTGCCGGAATAGTCTGGAGGAGGCCTTCACCTTCACACGAGGGGTTCTTGCATGAAATATTATACAAACTGAGATTATTTTATTCAAATCAATTATATTATAATTATTGTATTTTTAAATCAATTGTATGAAATCAAATTTATTCAACTAATCGAATCAATTTATAATTAAAACTAATGTAAAAATGTATTAAACAAGGTGTATATATACCATCTATAAATCATAATAATATTTACTTAATCAAATAATTTTATACCAAAAAAAAAACAAAATATGTTAGAAAAAAAAACTTTTTTTTGTGATATTGTAAGAAATAAAAGGCTTTTTTATTTTATTTATTTTTTTATTTATTTATTGTGTACGATATGAGTATATCACCCCTTGGCTAGGACATAAATAAAGCAGCATTTTCTTTTTTATCGAATGATTAATATATCGATAATCGACTTGTAACTTTGGGCAATACTAAATAATAAGCAGCTGAGCTTTTGTCTCCCTCCAGCATTTTTATTCTTGCTAACGCACTTCACTTAATTTATAGAGATGTGATCGATCGTAATAATAGAGTGATTAAAATTAAAGTTGTGCTGAAATAATGTAAAAGCCGGCCAAGTGCGTGTCGGACCACGCAGTGAAGAGTCTGTAGTCAGGATGAATAAATTTTGTGTAACCGATAAAATCCCATATCTATATATTAAACCAACCTACCTAAACCACCTAGCTTATTGAAACCAATTTTGCGTTAGAAATACTACGTTTTGCCACCCAATTTTCCACCCCGTAGTTAAGTTAGAGGTTGATACATTTGGCTAAGGAACTCTAAAAAGATGTAACATAATAATATTTTGTTAAATACAATTTGGCTAATACATATTTAAAATTCAGTGCAATAAGGGCGAAATAATAATATTACATTAAAGTGGAGTATTCTCCAATGAATAACATTGTTCAAACTAGCGCCATTTATCTTGTTTATTAGCAAATGACCTTCATAGAATTTGATGTTAAGCAAAAATAAACCTAATTTTGGTACTATTAAATGGTAATATAGTGCCTATTTTATAATTTGAAAATAACGATTTATTAATAAAATTTAGTACCGCAGGGACATTTTAAATTATATAAATAATTTATGAATTTTGGTAAATATGTTAAACATAATATAGCAACTTATTTTTAGTAGAATAATATAATATACTGACTGCCTCGGTGGCGCAGTTGTAATGCGTACACGTTACGATTGAGGCCGACGCTGAAGTCTCGTGTTCGATTCTCGGGTCGGGTAAAGTGGTATTGGGTTATTCTATTATGAAATGCTCAGTATCAGCCCGGAGTCTGGAATTGTGCCCGGTATGGCGATAGGCTCGCCCCCTATCACGTCATGGGACGGAGACACGCTCGGCGAAATGTGGGTGTACTGGTTACCTACCCCTTCCTACCCCTTCGGGGATTGCAGGCGTGAGTGCGTATGTAATATAACAATTTTTGACAATTGTTTCACTAAAAGTAGCAAAATAAAAATGATATGTTAACAATAAAACTGATTCAAGATAAAAAAAAAACATATTCGCTAAAAAACAAATCACTTTTGAGTCGGTGCTATTACAGTTTTAAGCCAATGAGTGTAAGCACCAAATAGATTAAGAACTAATTATAATTATAGCTTTTTAAACTTTACTATTCGATCTTTAACTAAAATTAAGTTGAAATATCATCCATACTTTTTGTTCTGTAGTCTATACGCAAACTCAAAAATATTCGTCGTCATTGGACCGGACCACTGATGAGTCTGAATACCTGAATGTTTTCATCGTTTCCTTACAATAAGGTACCGGTGCATTTTCCTCTATTTGTGCATTCTCCACAGTTATACAAGCTTACGTGTCTACTGAAAGAGCTTTTGAACAAGTTTACCCTTCTTTTTCTGTCTCTAAAGCGTCGCACCTGACCAGTGACGCCAAAATACAGTCTGAAGCCATCCGCTTTCAATTTTAAAACAAAAACTAGGTTTTCTACACATCGCATACAATATACTACGGACTTTTCTAACCGTGCTTTATTCTGCCGTGGAATTTCTCATTTTACAAATGCAGCTCAATGGCAAATAAAAAACAATGGAAAGTTAAGAATATTTTTTTACATACAATATAAACTCAACCTTGTATTCCCGAAGGGGTAGGCAAAGGTGCAAACAGTGCATCGACGGTTCACCACGCCTATTTCTGTCCCAATAATGTAAGAGATCAAATATTATAAAGTGTAATTGTGTTGATCAATGGCAAGGGGTACAATTGTAGCAGTAATAAAGATAACTAACAGTTACACAGATAGTCCTGATCCCATACTAAGTTAATCTGAATCATGGGTGCCCCACCCAAACAAACACCCAAACCCGAAATAGATGTTTGTGGATCACTTGCCTCGGTGTATGAATCGAGCTCGCGGCCTCTTGCTTCACAGCCGGCTACTCATCCACTGAGCAACGAAGGCTGTCCTTATTAAAGGTCATTTTCAATAAACGATCTCGGTTTAATTAACTGGATAGATACCGTAAATGAACCAATCAAAGTAAGTAATTTGTCACGCGTGACTTTCAAACTATATTGTGATTGGCTCACTTATGCGATCTATCCTGTCTATCAAACTAAGATAGTTTATTGAAAATTGACGTAAGTCAGTAATGACTGTACCCAGTATCAAATCGTTGCCCAATCCCCTTATGAAACTATATCAATTCGCCGCCACAGCCATGACAGTCATCAAAGTGTACTCAAGCTTAACGCTTTTTCAACCGACTTGAAAATTAAGGAGCTTCTCAATTATTTTTTTAAAGCAAAGGGCGGTAAACGAGCCGTGGGTCACCCGATGGTAAATAATTTCCACTGCCCATGAACGCCCACAATACCAGAAGAATTATAGACGCGCTGCCGACTTTAAAGGAAAGGGATAATTAAGAGATTGGGAAGGAGTGGGGATTTGGGCCTCCGGATATCTCACTCACCGTACGAACCGCAGCAGCAAGCTGCAACTTTACGTCGATTTTCTGTAGGACAGTGGTACCTATATACCTATGTCAACGCAAAACAGCGACATTTATCCACTGATTTGGTGTTTATTTTTCGTTCGTAAAAAGTTTTTTTCCATGGTGGTCTCGTGAATTCTGGTTAAGGTCTGATTATGGAGTACGAGAATGAAAATGAGAACTCTTAAACGTATAATTTTTTCATTCAATTCATTTCATTTATTATTAGCACTCTCCTGCTCCCCAGAGGTGTTGACGTCAGGCAGGCGACTGGTCGTAAATACTACAGGGCAAATCTTTCTTTAACATATTGTGTGAAAAAGCATATTGCGCCGATCTCACTGTCATAGGGATAAGCGCAGATGGAAGAAGAAGATTTACATAGTATTATTTTTCAATGTCAAAATACAAGTGAAATAAATGAAGCACTTATTTGAAGCTACAACATCAATGAAATTTATTTTGTTTCCGATTTGAACTAATGTTTGAATTTTGATTAATTGTACATTAAACAGATCATAATAATTACGCAAAACTTCGTACTTGATATTCACGTCATTCGCGGTAAAACCATGTTTTTGCTTCAACATGGATTAGTGCTGCAAGCATAGTTGTTATTTATGTGTTGCAATTCGATATATGTTATAAAGAGGTTAGTTATGGGTAAGGGCACATAATGGACTAAGTTGATATTTAATTGGAACGTCTCCAAGTTGCTACGGTAACTTTTAAGCGGGCTTTCTGTCAAATGGGGAAAGTGCGCCTTCCACAGAGCAATTCGTTTGCCTTTTGATGTCTTTATTAAGTGAATCATGAACTTTACGTGACGGAATTATAACAGAATTGGAATTAGGCCCCGCTCCGTCATCGATTCTTAGTATACCATTAATTAATAACTTTATATCTAAAGTAGCTGGCGTTTATGAAATTTAGTTGTAAGGCTTTACCGAATTAGAAGTAAGTATTATTACATCAATACTCAGTATGTAATAGTTCCTTATTGATGACAAAAAGTCTAGCTAAATCATATAGTATTCAAAACGTTTTTATTCGTTCAATTGAAATACAAAAAATTAATAAATTTAAAAATAAATTTTGGTGGGACTTTCACATAAAGTATGTAGTTATGTACGAAACGCACTTATTCATGTTATACTGTACTGAGGTACAGTTTAGATACTGCATTTTTTGCTACAGATCATGACGTGAGAAATAGTGAATTGCGATTTAAAACGCGCAACACTGATGTCGAATTGAACAATTTAAACCTACGCGGCTACGGTTTGAACAAAACTTCAGATTTTGCATACGCATGAATTTCGACAAGATCTCATTCTTTATCTCGGCATGCAAATACACTTGCGATATATTATAATAGTTGAGGATATGCATATATACACATGTATGTTACCTACTCAACATGTTATTGAAAAATTATGCATTTTATAGTTGAGAAAAAAAACAACAATTCCAACACTAATGCAAATTATAAAAATCTAAAATATAAACCTAAAGTGCTGGTTTGAGGTGCGCGACCGAGATACGAGACCGCAATACCAGCGGCACGCCCGTCTTGTATGCAATATGGTAGTTTCCTATGTTGAATTTAATATTATTTTATACACAACAATAATAATACGAAAAAGAAACCAGTTTGTTAAAACACAATCAAAGTTTTTTAAAAAATGAGCCCGAATTTATAATTTTAAATATTGGTATGAGCAAAGGTGGGGCCATGTAGTGGGGATATCTCACTATCTCGCTCGCACCGTAATAGCTATTTTGCACAAAGACGTCAAGGTTCGCGTCGTCTGTCATTTGACAAGGACCCCTTATGAACTTTAAATGGATTCAAACTTATTTATTTTTGGACGAATTTATAAAATAATTGCTGCTATAAGTTTTAGGTAATGTAACAAATTTATTTAAATTATTAAAAAAGTCGCTTGTATCAACTTATTATATAGATATGTTTTGAGATATGCGGCTAAGACAGAGCACCGCGACGCGCGACCTTTCCATACAATTTCATACAAAGCGGACTAGTCGCTATCAATCAAATCACTATCAAAGTCGTTGACTCGCGATACGTATCGCGGTTTCCCTCTCTCGGTCGCTTATTTCAAAATAGACCTTAAAGCTGATGCCTCCAACATAATCTGAACTCAGCCTCATCTTTAACAATTCCGGGTACTTCAAGCAATCATTCAATGTCTACTCTGGTCAAAATAAAATAATCTGTGTGACATTTTTCAACCAATCTAAACACGACACAACTGCGTTCAGCGTGAAATTGAATTGACATCAATCAAAACGAAAACTTTCAGCACTCACTTTATACGTATTTTGAGGATTGGCCATCCTGCGATTAAACCATTTTCAATACATATATAACACGTAACATATAACCAGTACATCCACATTTCGCCGATCTTATTACCGTCCCATAATGTGATAGGAGGCAAGCCTATCGGCATACCGGGCATGATTCCAGACTCCGGGCTGATACTGAGCATTTCGTAATAGAAAAACCCAATATAATTTTATTACTCGACCCGGGGATCGAACTCGAGACCTCAGCATAGCAGTCATACCGCATACGCAATATATATGCGCCACCAAGGCAGTCAATACTCAATACTATAGTTATATTCGTTGATTAGTCAGTTATTGCATTGTTTTATAAATCATAGGCTATGATTGAAAATGTGATACAAGACCCAATGACTAATACGACTCCAGTGATTGCTGAATGTACCGTTATAGTGAATCAACGTGCTTCCTTATTTTATTTACTATTTTCTATCAAGCTGAATGATTCACAGTGACTTCACCGTAACTTGTGAATGAGATAGTAAAACGAGATTTTATTTCTCCATCAACTTATAGTAATGAGTTTCTTTTCAAAGGCAAGTTTTATTGGCTCGCTATTTTTGCTTTCCGATGTTTATCAAACTCGATTACGTTTCTATTATTAAAACAACATCTCTCTTTGTTACAAGCTCTTATTTTCTAGTAAAGCTTATTAACTTGTATAATAAAACGAGCAGGTCGCTACGCCTACCCATACACAGAAGTAACACCACACAGAACTTCGAATTATAAAGCACTGCAAGACTGTGTTCGTCACCCCAAGACATAAGTTGTAAAGTCTCATAATGTCACTAGAAATAGACAAAGCAGTGGTATCAACCCAAACAGCATCTCTCGAGGGACCTACCACAGAGTAATAATAGAATAATAATAATTCAGCCTATTACCGTTCACTACTGAACATAGATCTCCCCAACATTGCGCCAACCATCCCGGTCTTGGACAGCCCTCATCCATCTGCATGCCGCCACCTTTTTCAATAATAATATAATAGTATACAATCTACTGTCACCAACTAAACTTTAGTAAAATATAGTTTACTCCTGTGAAATGGGTGACGACAGGACATAACTTATGTACCGTAGACAGCACTGAAATCAACTACACATTGATATACACACGACACTTTTGATTATCGATGCACTAAAATTACACGAAATTAAAACTTACTTCATTAATTATATTAGTTTAGTATGTGACAAGTGACAACAGTATTGCCACGAATAACATATTGATGACTATCGTAAAAAATAAACCAAATGAAAATTTAACAAGAATGTTTCACTGACAATTAATTCATACATAATGAAGTAAAGAAAAAGATCCAAATTGCGGGATGAATTTATCCATATCTTTTCACGTTATCTATTATTATTTAACAAAACGGATGTCCCATTATTCGTAATGGAGGAGATCAATACTTCAACTAGCTTGGCAGTCGATATACAACGTGTTATAGAAAGGGGCGGGCAAATTTAAGCAATGTATAGTGTAGGGTATAAGTATTTTATCTCCCATAGTACCAAATCCGATTGCATTGCTAGGACAATAATTATAGAATTTTCTTTTTTATCGAATGAGTAACATGTCGATATCGATTTTCAACTTTGGACAACACTAAATGATAAGCAATGATACTAGAGACCTCCTTTCATTTAATTATTTAATAATTAAAAAAAAACATTAAACAGTTGTCAAATGTCAATATTTATTTGACGCAGTCAGTTCCGCAATTTCTGATTTTATGAAGTATGATTACGAGTTCAAAAAATATGTAGTGTTTGACTAAAAACAAGTATTATGTATTGGGATATTGTGTTGGTGTAACTGATAACAGCTTTTAAGAGGATCGTCGACTGTATTAAGCCAAATTCATAGATGGAAGACCCGAGAATGAAGTCTTTAAAATGTTTCTAGAGAATGGTGCCTATATTGTCTTCAGCACACAATCTCTTTCAGGTGTTAATTTGTGTTTAAATTACCTAAAAGTTACGTACGTATGTCCGTAGAATTACGTACATCTTATTCAAGTTTCATAAAAAGTGAGTGTTGTTCATAATAACAGTGGCGCAGTGGGCGAGTAGCCGGCTGCGAAGCGTGAGGCCGTGGGTTCAATTCCCACACCGAGACAAATGTTTGTGTGATCCACAAATATTTGTTTCGGGTCTGTGTGTAGTGGGTTGGCAAGCCCCCCTTAGTTGCTGATACCCACGATACAGGTTAACCTAGTGTGGGGTCGGGACTATGTGTGTGTCTGTTGGGTGTATCTATTTATTTAATTTATTTAATAGTGATGTTATCAATCTTATCGATCTTAATAAACGAGTGATTAAAATTAACGTGAATTTTTTGGATTTCTTGGTTTTGAAAAGATCCGGTAAATAAATACTCACTGTTAGGTGTATGTAATGACCCTAAAATATGACCACACCTTTCTGTAACACGTTGTATATCTAAAATTTTGTTTTATTTTAGAAATTTTACAACTTAAAAATACCCACTTACTTTTAATCATAAATGCCTCGGTCATGCAGATGTAATGCGTACGCGTTACGATTGAGGCCAACGCTGAAGTCTCGGGTTCGATCCCCGGGTCGGCTAAAGTGGTATTGGGTTTTTCTATTACGAAATGCTCAGTATCAGCCCGAAGACTGGAATTTGTGCCCGGTATGACGATAGGCTCGCATACCCCTATCACATCGTGGGACGGAGATACGCTCGGCGAAATGTGGGTGTACTGGCTGTAGCCAGTACAGTACAGAGGTGTACCTCTGCCTACCCCTTCGGGGATTACAGGCGTGAGTGCATATAAATAAAAATGTAACCAAAAAGCTTAAAAGGTTTTACAACTAAAAATCATACAGTAATAACAAAGAACTAAAGAAGATTTAGGTGTTTATCTCATCATTAACTGACTGATAACTCATAATCCTTAGACCAAACTCCGACGTAAAGGCACACTAAATCAAGAGCACTTTGAGAACCGTTCTTGATCTTGACTCATATCGGGACAGTATAATATAATGTTATTGTATTATTATATTTGGTATAATATTAGTATTATATCAAATGTTAGCATTTGTATTTGAGTATACGCGGAGGCTTGTAATCAGCAATTTTATTTAACAAGTCACTACATATCATGTATGTTATTAGTCTGCAGGCCATCCGATCCGACAAGTATTTAAAAAGAAGGGTTTTTGATATATTCCATCTTTAAAGGTGTGACAAAGAGTGATAAAGATTGCATAGGAAATTATATTTTACCGAACAAAACTTGTAACTTGGTAACATTACTCTTTACCATATTAATTAATAAAACACATATTACGGCGTTTTCTAAATTTATTCACTAAGAAGTGAAGGGTTATTGGAAAGTTTGTATGGGAACCCTTATTATGTTTCTGTTCACAATATTTTGAAACTCTATATTAATCTTAGATATAAGTGCTTCTCTATATTCATTCTTTGACATAATAAAAGGTTGTCTGGTAGAGATAGCTAATAGCCATAAGACCGCCTATTGTTACATTTATAATTTTCTTTTGTTATTTCTTTACTGTAATATTCTGCATGGTGTACAATAAAGTGTTATCTATCTAGATAGATAGATAACACTACTATAATTTGACAGCCTCCGTGGCGCAGCGGGCGAGTAGCCGGTTGCAAAGCGTGAGGCCGTGGGTTCGATTCCCGCACCTAGACAAATGTTTGTCTGATTCATAAATAGTTGTCTCGGGTCTGGGTGCTGTGGGACCGCAAGTCCCTCGTAGTTCTTGATACCCACGATACAGGTTAACCTAGTGTGGGGTCAGGACTATGTGTGTGACTGTTGGGTGTATTTATTTATTATTTAATTAATGAAATAAGTATTTCACTAAAGGCCATGAAAAACTTTATATCCTAGAAAAGAATATCATGCGGAACAAGCTGACTGCTGTGAATAAAAGCTAATTTCAATGTATTCGATTTTCTCTCGACGAGTCCTAGCGCGAGCGTACCTCGTTATCATATTTTTCTATACCCCATTTTATTTTAGCCCTTTTATAATTAATTGCCATACATTAGGAAAAGATGAGCGTTACAAAATCAGGATGATATTATATATCAAATGAGGTTTTATATAGCACAGGTATTATAATAATAAAGTGCATCATGCATGCGATCGTGCAGTTTGTAGTTATTTATATAAAAACATATCGCTCACGGGCTCACTCACGTTAGTCGTTTCCGCGATAAAAAATAGTTTTTTCAGACATAACTTTCCCGTCCTGTTTCACCCCTTTAAGGAAGGACTATAGAAACGATTCTTATTGCTTACCTATGTCATTATGGTCATTAATGGTTTAGTATTGGCATGCATGAATCAATCAGTTATGTTTATATAAAAATGAGATGCTCGGCGTGGCCGCATGTCAGCGGTCCACGAGCGGCGATGCGGCCACCTACTGAATTTTGCCATGGATTTTCATTGTGGATTTACGAAATATCAAAAGAGTATAGTGGTAGTAAATGTAATGACAAAGGAAAAGCGTTTTCCGTTTATGTTAAGGTAGTGTTTTATCACCCTTTCGGCTTCGGAATCGTACCTTTACACCTAGTATAAAACTAGGCTCCGGCTCCACCCGCATGAAAAAAACTCACAAGGAAAATATCCTATTAAAGTCAGGGATAATGTAGCTACGTATTTCCGAATCGGATAATAATTACAGAGATTAGCCCCTACAGACATAGGTACTCATAAAGAGACAAATGTGACCTCTTTATACCTATAAAAATAAATACAAAATATTTTTTTTATTTGATGTTATATTGTGATATTAGAAAGGTAACATGACCCAAACAACGACAAATTGTATTTCCTAGTTTTGTCAAGATAAATTGTATCTCGTAAAATCAATTTCGGTAAGACACCAGACCACGTCTTTGTAATCCAATTTGTAACCTATAAGCAACGATATTGGAATATAAGGGGAAAGGATATAACAAAAAATCCCATCAAATGAAATGGTTGCATCAATGTATTTACTATATACAACGGAACGGCAAGCCTGCAGATGCGATGAACTAATGTAAAAAGGTTTTCTCTTTTGTTTTTCTTAATATGACCAGTATCAGATATATTAAACCTCTGTTGACTCCGTCATTAAATTATATTGCTAAAACTACTGTATAGAGTAATAGGATCCTATAAAAGATTAACCCAAAACGTATTTATTTAGGCAATGGCTTGATTTTCAATCTGAAGTAAATTATAGTAAGTTCAGGCCAGCATAATTCTAACGACCGTAAGGATGACATGCGGTCGATATTATATTTGGACTAGACTTAACATCAGGTCAAGTATAATCACTTTGCCGTGCCAGAATCATATATAAAATGCTATTTATTAAAAAAAACAAAAGGTTAAATATAATAAATTTTTAACAAAAATAATAACTAACATATAAAAAAATCCTATAAATAAAACTAAACAATTTTGAGTTGGAAGCATTATAGTATAATAGTCAGTGATTGATATATTGGAATTTTTGAAATTTAAATGGAACAACTCTTGAAGTAAATCCTATAGAATTTAAAAAGAATCATCTATTTCGGTCCACATTTAGCGGAGTTACGCGTGAACATACAAAACATAACAGACAATTTAAGAACACCTTGTTTTTTTCGTTGATTAAAAATGATCACGCCGCGCTGTTATTAAGTATATGCTAAGAAGTACTATGTCCAACTGGTACGTTATAAATTGGACATTTGTAATCGAGCCTTAGTGAAATTATACAAGAAATGGTGTAGGTAATATAAAGCTGAAATGAGACTATAAATAAATTATTTACGTATTTCCTAGCAGCCAGTTAATTTGCAACAAGTTATCTTTTACATTACCTGAGTGGTAAAGTTAAAAGTTGACGGCAAAGTTGAAAACTCCAGCTAACTATTAACACTCCTCATAATCGTCGCATTTAGAGGACTCTGCAGAGTTTTGCAACAGTTATCAAAAGGTTTACAAAACCACAATCTTGCTGTTAGTGGAATATCCAAAAAGTTTTTAATTCTTCTATATTCTAACTTCTATTGCCTGGAGGTTAATTTCAGTTTTAGAAACCTCTTTCTTTTTTCTTTCTTTATGGCCTTTTTTATGGCCTTTGCGGGTTTTAGAAACCTGCATGAAACAAGCTAATTAGATATTATAATGACAGACAATGTCTATTTTCGGTTCCAATGGGTTCCAGTAAACGTAGGTAATTATATTTATTGCTAAGAATAACTTGTTTGAAGCATATAACATAGATATTTTGTATAATTGTCTAATATTATGATAATTAATTAGCGACAAAGTATAATCTACTGGACCTTCTTGGAACAATTTTCTCTTCTAGGATTCATTTTTCTACATTTTATAAAAGAATAGGCAAATTATCCATATTTGCCAATAGAATCCACAATAAAAAGCTACTTCGCATGTTGATGTATATGAGGTCGGCGGCTGCAATGTACAAACGCCAACAATGCAAGATTGCGTTTTTTTAATTACCTACCTTGAATGACGAAACGAGCAGGTCACTTGGGTGAACGTAAGCGCGACGTTTGTCCGTAAACAAAAACACCACACAGAACTTTGAATTACAAAGCACTGTCAGTGGACAGCGCTCGTTTCCCCGAAATATAACATGTTAAATCTCACAAATAAATAAAGACAGAAATACACAAAACGGTGCAGTGGTACCAACCCAGAAAGCCTCTCGCGTACCACTTAGTAGTTTCACCAGGTTTCACAATACCTGAAATAATTATCAGATTGCGATGGGTGTAGAGATGCCATGGATTTAGCTGGATATGTGTGTATATTTACGGTCTGTCAGGCCAAATATTTACGTGTCCGGATATGTATTAATAAGACATATTATGTATTAAATTTGTAAAAAAAATGTGATTCATTAGTATATAGTAATTAATAAACAACTTTAATACACACTTAACCGATTTTTTTATTATAAAAGTGATGTCCGGCTTTGTAAAGGTACGTTTTGAACTTGCGACTTTCGTCTCGGCGTGGAGTTTGTACCACTTCCCGCTAAGCTATTCGATAGATATTTGATATATTATCTACTTCCTGTGATACTGCTGGTTTTGGAATACAATTCCTGGTTACTTCTGTTAACCTTATTATAGATATACCTAGTGTGCCCTCTTAGCGATGAATATTATCGTTGGGTTATGTGCGCCTTGTGAAACTTCAGATAGTGTCACTAAGTGAAGTGTAAAACGGGCCAGCAAAGATCGGAAGCGGAAAAGAGCAAGCCATTTAGGGCACCTCATATCACGTTCGACAAGTTTATAATAGATTCGGGGACACGGCGACGGACCCAGCTGACGTAACAGGCCATTAGTCCGCGACAGTGGAAAACCTCAAGGGTCACGAGTTCAGACGCGACACATGGTGAGCATAGTCCGGGTGCGGCGAAAACTTTCACCGCATTCCATCCCGCACATTTATCTCCTAACAGTAAAACTGTTTTGGTTATCCTTTTGCTAATGTGTAACCACGTTTACGGCTGTAGCCTCCTTATTGCTTTTACTTTAAATAACATTTGGTGGTGTCAATTTGTTAATCCAACCTGATATTGCCGAAATATTTTTTTATTTCAATAAATTTATCTCTTACAACATCGGTTCCATAACTCTAATCGAATTCAGTCTGTCCTTTGACAAGTAGTTAAAAATATATACAATCTTAGCCTGGAGATTCAGAAAAATAATTTTAGCGTGACAAAATTTGAGCTTGTTAGCTTGTTAAGAGCATACATGTGCTAGTGTGGAGACCGCACTTAGGCAGACATAGTGTAGGACGCCCTGATGCACGATGTACCATCGAGTTGAAAAAGGTGGCAGGTAACGTATGGATGAGGGCTGCCCAAGACCGAGATGGTAGGCGCACAGCTGAGAAGGCGTATGTTCAGCAGTGCACCGCAATAGGCAGATTGATTATTAGGTATAATATTGTTACTCAAACTGCTATTCCTGACTGTACGTTACAAGAATCATAAAAGCAAACACAATTAAATAGGAAACTAGCTTTATAGATATAATAAAATAACCCCTATTCATATAAGATTTTGAAATATGTGTTCATTTTATGAATATACATCGTTACATCATCTGCAAAACAGAACGCGGGCGTTTAAAGCCGTAAAAAAATATTAACGCTATTTTTGACCTTTGTCACTGAGCGATGGCCACCGATTGCCCGTTTTAGTAATAAATTCAATAATGTCGTAGACCACGTTCGCACGCAGCTGGAAGTTTTTGGGCTAAATTCAAAAGTGCACTTTGGAATTTGGCGCCTCAAATGTAATAAAGCTTAGCATCACGAACAAAGCTGATCCAATAATAAAGTTAGTCAAGGGAAAACTCAACAAGAAAAACAGTATAACTCGGATATATATTATTGTTCATAGAGATGAGAGTAAGCGAGTAAGCGGGTCAGCTGATGGTGGTAAATTTACAGTCGGGATGGTATTGATTACCGCCGTCCTGGACCACCTACAATACTTCTCGTACCTAAAGGATTTGTGAGTGCGATCTTTAATTCTCCACCTCATTACTATGAAAGGTAGATTGGCGAGGTGAGGCTTTCTGGGATCTCGCCGTTTACCAGTCACATGAAAGCGAAGCTAAACAAAGCCTCTGCTTTGTTTTTTCAATTTTGTGAACTCATTGTCTCTACAATGAGTTCACAAAATTGACAGATGTGGCCCGGGCACGTTTATAAACAAACACTGGCTTGGAATATGTGTCGATTAAGTAGCAGATATAAGATTTAAATTCCTACGCCAAAGTTGAGAGCTTGATAAAAACCCAATTTTATAAAAGATCAAACTACCACGTTTACAAACCCGTTGAAAATGTAGTGAAATTTTTATTCGTATCGACGGGCAATAACCAAAGGGTAAACTTCGTTGCATCGGAAGCACTCTTGGCACAAGCATCAAGTATCTTGACTATCTAGGGACCTTTGAAATACAACTCAATCTCGGCAGGATTTCTGAAACAAATATAAATAAATACAGGTATTGCGCAAAACAGCTGTGCTTTTTATAATCGGTCTTCTGTCTTTATTACTTATTACAATTTTCGCCATGTGCACACAAAGTGACAGTTTAATCTGAGATGGTTATCGAAATAGATTATTTCAAGTTAAGCGTATGATCACTACTAGATTTGCTTTCCAGAATAAATCACTATTCTGTTGAAATACCGTCAAACTCGGTATAACCACTTGAAAATTATCTCGTTCAATTATGATAGACGAATAACTTGAGCTTTCACTTGGGTTTTGGAATAGTGTTAAACGATTTTGAGATTAAATCATTATATTATTATGAAAACTATTTTAATACATGATCAATATTATAGAGGCAGTAGGGATACAATATATATATTATGTATATTGTATCCCTACTGCCTAGATTATAATTATAGTGTAGAACATAATTAACTAACCTCATACTACTTAATTAAAAGATATACATATCATGATACATAATAATAATAAAGCATGACCTAGTAGTCATGAGATCGTCGTAAACCAGCAACTTGCTCTTCGATATTACCTTGTGACTTCCGAGGTACCGTATTATCAGTATTATGTCGCTCAACCAGCTCTCGAAAATAGTCATGCAACGCTCTATTGGAATCTATTATTACGGACAGGACTATTGTTGCCAATATGCCTAATATTGTGGTAAAAGATCGATTGGCGCGCCGAGCAATGCTTGTTGATGTCACCATTCCGCTTGGTGAGAACCTCGTAAAAGATAAAATGACCAATATCTAAATCTGACACACGAGGTTACTAACATGTGGGATGTGGACTCGACAATCATTGTCCTGATAGTAGTTTCTGCCCATGGGTTGATACCGAAGATTCTCGAACAACATCTTCAGGGGCTCTCAATTAGTGATCAGGAGACAGATGCAAAAGGCGGTATTATTGGACATGGCACGCATTGTGAGGAAATTCCTCACTCTGTGGCCTTAGGCCTTAGGCCTTATTCCATCACACTTACCTAAAGCAGGCTTCACATACTTTTGAAACTCTTATGGAGAACTTCTCAGGTATGCATGTTTCCTCACGATGTTTCCTTCACCGTTAAAATGAGCGACAACTAACAATGAATACACACATAACTTAAAAAATGACAGAGGTGCTCTTGAGACTACTTTTAAAGCTGCAATTTTCGTCGCCACAGTGTGTACCACTCCCCGCTAAGCTATCGCCAATACAACATGAACGATTCGAAAATAGATTAATTACAATAAATTGCAAAGACAAGTATTATTATGACCATACTATTTGTGTTTTATTTATCGAGAGATTGGATTGAGTAATATAATATACTGTAATTGTTTTTGCACAAAGTTAAATATAGCATAAAGATCTTCACTTCACTGTCTGAGAGTGGGATGATAGGTAGGTGGGATTCTCTGACTAGATTGTCATCTAAAGGTTTGTGAACAAATAACGACTTCTTATTTTATCCTTTTCATTAGTTATATTATAAGCAAGTTGGAAGTACCAGGGGCTACCCACTCGCGCAGCGCAAAAGAGTTTTTATTTTTTGCCTCTTCGAGGCACACTTTATCCCTTTTTCGTTTCGCTTGTTTTATATGGGGCGTTTAATTCGATAAAATTCGTGTGGACTCGAATTGGTTTAGGAAAACCGGAATGTATGTAGGTATACCCTACATAGTATATGTGCTAGCGGCATCCTGAATTCTTTTACATAATTACTTGCCTATATGCTGGGTTATTATTCTACACATATTTAGTAACCCATTCGCATTAGATTATTTTTGTTAATGGGTATAATTTTATTTCTACATGTGGCAACTAAAATAAATCGAAAACTTAACTCATGATTCAAGGAATACATGCTTTCACTCCCTTGTGTCTCATAGATCTCAAATAAAAACAAGTGAAATGTAGTTCGGTTATATCAACCGTCTGTTATTGAAAAAAAATCAGAAAAAAACTATTGTTCGTGTAATTTAAAGATTGTTTCATTTGTATAATGTAACAATACGTCAAAATCAGTAGATTTCGTAAGCAATAATTGTCTCTTAATGGCCGTTTCCTATATTTAATTTACAGATAGATTTGCTTACTAGGTAATAAGTAAATAGTATTTTGACAGCTCTTCTATACAAAATATGTCGAAAATTAACAATCAGTAACAAAATCGGTCTATAAACAAAATATTTGGAAAGACCATAAGAACGCATAACAATTACTGACCGTTGAAACAACGCACAATGTGACTAAAAAATCTTTGTTTTTAAAATTAATACACAATTCCGTTATTGGGTCACTGAACAACATTAACAAATGAAACAGTTGTGGTTGTAAATAAACGTGACGAAACCACACGTCAATGGATAAAAAAAATCACCGTTTCACTGTCAGGATTACTAAGGCTTCAACAACTATACCAAACCATGCAGCCGGGCCACACTGCGTTCAGAATCTCACTCGTGAAGCGGATTAATAACGCGTCAGACGCCATGGAATTCTTGTTAGCTTTGGAACAATATGACCGCTGGGGAAACAAGCGTATAGTACTTGATTGCAACGCGAAAAACGCCAAAAACATATTGGTGGAGCATGTCCGAAAAGTGCAATTGGGACGGCGGACCTATCACTACATGCTCAGTGGACTTGTGAGTGTCGTTTATATCTATTTGTTAGGCTTTCGAATTATTCAAGTTTGTTTAAAGTTTATTCAAGTTTCATTTCCAGAGATGACGAATATAACATTGATACATTGATAGGTATCAATGTTATAATCAATATAACATTGATACCTAGATGATGTCTTATGTATATTATATTTTAACTGATACAGATAAGCATCTGTGAAATCTATAAAAGATTACATTTTATTACGAAAGTATTATAAAAATAAAATATGATATTTTTGGAACTATAAATATCAAGCATGAAAGTTATCGCGGGTTCGATTACCGCATCGTGTCATCGGCTAATGAATCAGAGCTATATTTTCATGGACAAAAATACTTGTCTCATATCGACAATACAAACATCGAAATATTTAATTTTATTTCATTTGGTTAACAAATAAGTAGTGTCTTAAATATATAACATAAAAAGTTTAGTTAATCACTATTTTAAGTTTTCGCATGTTAATTACTAATGTTTGTTTATTTTACTTAAAAACTGGAATATGTACTTAATATGATAATATGACTACAGGATTAAATGTAAATCAGCGCAAATCTCCAAAATGGATATTCAGTCCATAATACTTCACAATGTTACCAAACTTTATAAAGAAACAAGAGCCATATTTCATACAAAATAAATGTGAAATATTAGCATGAAAATTAGAGTTATGGAATTGAGTCCGCACCGACTTGTTCCCACGCGACGACGGTTCGTTCCCCATACTTTCATTCTAAAGGGTTCCTTTATATTAGGGCGGATCTGGAGTATATCAGACGTCGCCGATCTTCTATTTCCATTTTTTTATATTCCCATATAAATGGCGGGACTTTTTGTTCGGACGAAGCCGATATTTTATGTAACTATTATTTTCATTAAGAATAAATATATATAATCTATTAAAATATTGATTTCTTTAATATAGTTTATGTTTCAACCACGTTGTTTAAATATTTGTGCTGATTAACATTTAATCCTACATAACAAAGGGCTATATCTTGCCAACGTTACAAAAGCTATTATTGGGGTTTTCTAATTAAAACGTGGACTTAAATCGTTCCCGTTAACAGGTTATGGACGATCACTGGGAGAACGAAGTAACAGAGTACGGTGCAGTCAATATAACCGGGTTCCGCATCGTCGACCACAGTAGGAAGATTGTACGCGATTTCATGGACGGTTTGCGGCGAATGGACCTGTGGTTCAAGGGGACTATATCGGTAAGAATATTTTCATTCGTGCTTAGTGCACAACCCCTTAATATAAGAAATGCATGTAACTACAATGGATCATGGAATACTGATTTTCCATTCTCATAAAGTATATTATATATAGAAAAGTTCTCGAATGGAAGCAACGTACGGGCAAGCGCAACAGAGGACGTCCACCTATAAGATGGACCGACGACCTGACAAGGGTTGCAGGAAGCCGATGGATGCAGGCCGCTTCCAACAGGTCGGCCTGGAAGGCATTAGGGGAGGCCTATGTTTAGAAGTGGACGTCTTGTGGCTGATGATGATGATATATCTATTATTAAACATTTGCCGTTTAATTTTAAGTCACCACATTATATTGATTCGAATAAGCGACCAGAAGTTTTATAGCTGGCTACTTACTATTTTCCTACTCAAACGTACACGGGCAATGGTGACAGTATTATAAAACCTGAGTATTCAACTCACGGACTTGGATTAAAATGTTCACGTAATTACTTTAATTTGTATAAATACAAAGCATGCGAACAGCTGTGGTTAAACCAGAGAGAGAATGCCATTTACAACTTTCTTGACGCTGAGACTAGATCGGAATGATATTTTGAACATTTAAAATTACGAGAATTGGCCTCCTGATTGTTAACACTGTCTCACAGAAAACCGGCGTGGAGTAGTAGCTTGATCTTATGTTTCGGTTACGGTCAGTGAGATACCTAGAGACTCAAATCCCCTCCCAACCCTTAATTGTCCCTTTCCTTTAAGGTCGGCAACGTATCCATGATACTCAAGTAGGTATTATTAATGTTCATGGGCAACTTGTGGATCTACAACACACAAATCCGTAACAAACAATTGTCTCGGTGTGGGAATCAAATCCGCGGGCTCTTGTTTCACAGCAAGCTACTTATCCTCTGCACCACGAAGGTTATCAGTATAATTATACGTACATTATTTTACACAAATTTCTCAATAGAATAATAATAATAGAATATTGTGTATACCACTCAGTTGCGATATAATGTTGCAAATTGACCCTAAGTGGCTTCCTAAATCTATAGGCTTAGCACACGCAGTGTGATGGGCTTAACATTAAAGCCGCACCGCATTTGCTGTAATTAACAATGCAATACCCAAATCAGTAATCCTTCGTTATCCAAGTTTTTAATTGTGGTTTAACCGGACGAGTAATTGTGAATAATTACTTATTGTTTAGAACAAATCATATTCATTGTTGTGTAAGATGAAGTTTATGTCACAAGGGAACGAACATATCAGCGAACTTAGAAGGAACACATGTTTTTTTTTTAAATTTAGTCTTAGAGACGAGTGACTCTGCTATTTATTAACCAGCTGTAATTAACGTATTCCCGCGGATTCGCGGAGATCGTTTTAAGCTGTCCATAATATGGACTGCAGAAGGAAATTCATAAAGGACGCATCACAATTTTAAATCATGTCGTTCAACTAAAATTTTCACACTGGCACGCGGACAAAAGCTAGCAATTAAAGAAAATTAATTCTATTCAGTGAACAGGATCGACCTACATTCAATAAGTGAATTATAAAAACCACCAACGCACATGAAAAATATCGAATGATATTCAGAAATAGTGTTTGATAAAAACGCTCTTTGTTTCAATTACTTGCTCCACTTAACTGCATTAATATATCAGTAATACTTACCACAACAAAAATGATTCATCGCTCATGCTAAACATAAAGTCCCTTGCAAGATAGCGGTATCCATCGTTCACGAAGAAAATTTCGGCGTCGAGTAATAACGCGTTTATGTAGATTTCACTAACTCACGTATACCCTAATGAAACCATGAGTGAAGTACCTCCGCATAAATTATTATTCCACATCATCTCCCCTTTTCTGAGTATACACTTAGGCCTTTTTCGTGTTGAACATAATATGCCCGAGAGGATTGTTTCGAAGCGAAGTTAACTCATCATTGTTGAACATTGTGGAAATGTACGAACTCTGCGATGAGTTATAACACAAATTATATCAATCATTATAAAGAAACAGTACGCTTTTGAAATGAAATAATATATTGATAGTAAATTTAAATCTTTAAGTGACCCTAATTATTATTATCGTTCCGTACGTGACAAACGATTATTATTATTTTTTAGACCTGTCCACATTCATGTCTTCCTTCGACATAAATCCATGGCTGATCAAAGTAGTCTTAATAGACGATTTAACAGATCTTTGCTTATCATATTAGTTGAGTCTAAAAGCAGGTTTCTGATGATCACATCAAGCGTCAGATGCGAGTTCTCTGTCAACGCCATATTGGAGGTGCCAGTGACGCCATGGGATAGTCACTGTGATGTCTAAACTATTGTTCTGTACGGTTAAACGTCTTAATAATATGTAAAACGCTGCGTCATTGACGCTCGCATCTGACGCTTGATGAAACCAACAGAAGCTTAAAGCGGTATGACGTTTGTCTACTTTTAAGTAGCATCTTAGCAACGCTTTGTTAGGCTTTTGGAGTCAGTTGAAGTAGTCCGGTGATAATAGGCATTTATCAATTAGATACTTAATTTATTAAATACTAGGTATAATTACGATTCAATTAGACCTCCTCGGTGGCGCAGTTGTAATGCGTATGCGTTACGACTGAGGCTGACGCTGAGGTCTCGGGTTCGATCCCCGAGTCGGGTAAAAGTGATATTGGGTTTTTCTATTACGAAATGCTCAGTATCAGCCCGGAGTCTGGAATTGTGCCCGAAATGGCGATAGGCTCGCCCCCTATCACATCAAGGGACGGAGGTACGCTCGGCATAACTGGTTACACCTCTGCCTACCCCTTCGGGGATTACAGGCGTGAGTGCGTATGTATGTATGTATCAATTAGATCCTACTTCTAACAAAACTTTAACATGGAAGAGATTCCATTCTAGCAGGAGCCAAGTATGTATGAATTACTAGTATAAAGTTCGGGGATTGTTCAGTTTAGTCCTGTGAACTGTCTTGCATCTAGTTAGAGAAGTCCTAGTTCGAAAATGTTCACACTATTTTGTGATCATCAATCAAATTCCTACTCAGATAAGTTCAATACGTTCTGTGCTTCAATTTAAATTGTTTGTATTCACTATGTAATAAAACGCAAATATAATAGCGAGTTTGGCATTATCGCGAGGGTTTCCAATAATTGCAAGAAACATCTCGCTTATATATTATCTTTAAGAATCATTCGATATATAATCAGTCTCTTATTTGACTTCTTTCGGATGAATCAAATTTGATTAAACCATTGTTAAAATACTATTTACATCCACATTAGCACTATTTATTAATATGTGGTTCATTTTATATTATTATATAAATAATGACCCTTTAACATGATTCTCATTTTTGTGCGGAAGAAATCAAGAATGCTGTTCATTTGCCTAAGAAAACTCTAGTACAAATACTACAATAGAAAAATTGCCCTTTCATTACATAGTTTCGTTAAAAGTTGATAATATAATAATATATTACATGCGTAATAACACCTCTCGAAAGCGAAATATACGAACCTAAACTGTCGTTTATAGCATGATATAAATATTACAACTCCGCAAGAAGCGCCACGTTCTAAAACAAATGTATTCCGCAAGTTTTATGGACACTTAATGTATATGAGCCATGCAGATACATAATCGTAAAAACATAATATGTTTCATGCCCTTAGGCCGAAACAGCGCTGATGTACGACGGCGTTCAAGTTCTCATGGACGCACTCGGAAGACTTTGGAGGAAGAAACCAGACGCTTTCAGGAGCGCTTTACGTCGAGCTGCAGGCCAGGCAAACTCCACCAAAGTCATTGACTGCAACCCAGGCAAAAGTTGGGTTGTACCATTTGAGCACGGTGATAAAATTTCAAGACTGATCAAAAAGGTATCAATAGAAGTTCGAATAGCGATTCGATTTCATATAAAGTTTTATTTGCAGTTTCGGTTGATCATAGCTAATTGATTTGCATTAATTTCTGCTGAATACTAGGTAAGTACCTACATACCTAATGGAACAATCATTCAACTTGTTAGGAGAAACTTGATGATTAATTAGTTTATTGTTTTTCTACCTCGTATTATTTCTGTTTGTTGTAGACGGATATCGAGGGCCTTACAGGAACTATTTCGTTCAATGAAGAAGGGCATCGGTACAATTTCACATTGCATGTTGTTGAAATGACTGTGCAGAGCGCTATGTTCAAGGTAAGGTAGACAAAAAATAATCAATACCTATTCCTGATGGTGCTACTATAATTTAACGTTTCACTCACAACTGCGCATTCCAAAATAGATTAAAGTTGATGTCAAGAAGGCGTTTGGTTATAAAACTATAAGTTAAATATTTGTCGCAACACATAAAGACGACCAAAGACATCCACTAGAGGCAGTCGCGGCATCTCAAGTGAATACGCTGCTTCAACCTCAGGCGAGCCGGGTCGAGCTATATCTTGAAGGTTTTTTGTCGCACTCCAAGGCGCATTAGTCGGAGTTGTGCATTTAATGGAGACAGACGTGTCGCTTAAGGTCCCAAGAATATGATAGAGATCGAGAACAAACTTCAAAAAAATTAATAAAATTATAATGGTATAATTTTAACACGATGGCGTGTTCTCAGGGATCTGACAAATAGAAAAATCGGTCAAGTGCGAGTCGGACTCGTGCACCGAGGGTTCCGTACGCACGCCGTTAATTTTTTGACTTTTCATTAATATTTTGGTAAGAAATCCTCCATAATCACATCCTGTGAAAATTACAGCCAGGTATATACATACCATATCATAAAAAGCTCTTTTGTATACACAAAAGAACTTTTTAAAGATAGGACGGGCGGCAGACAGTCAGACGGTAGCGCAGATTCGGTCTGTTGGTGGCAGGAGAGGGTGAGAAGCCTCATTTTGTCTCAAATCGAGACTTCTCGGCGTGATGCTGCCCAAAATACTTAGCGTAATAAAACAGGTTGTGCTAACCCCTCGTTTTAGCATATAGGTAGACCATAACTGGATGAAGATTTTCACAATAATAAAATCAACCGCTCGCAACAAGTCATATAAAAATCATTATTAAATTATTTTATAATACTGTTCTATTCTAAATAACAATAATTCTATAACACTACTAAAACGCATATCACCATCATATTGCAAAGGCCGTTTTCTTGTCATTAAAATATTTTTCCCAACTTGAAGTAAGTAATAAATACAAACATAGTGTCCTGGCAAACTTTTTTTGAACAAGTAATAAGAAAGTCATCTCTACGAGGTAGGATCGCTTTTATAGGGGTTATTTCATCCCGCGCGAACTTTGCACATCAGTTAGCAGGTACTTTCGTCGAAGGTTAATTTTAACTTTATTTCACCCTACTCTTGTTCCACAACTCACTAATGATTTCTCGACGTTCATAAATCAATGCGTAGAAACTTTTGGGACCATTCTTCCAGTCGCCACTTGGGGCAAGTTTAAAAATTTGCTATTGCCGAAACCACGTTTTCGTTTTATTATATTAGTTTTAATTATATTTATTTTGTGGGGCTATTCAATTATTATTATCAAACGATGAAATAAAAATGTTTTCACTCTATTGTAATTTTTTACCGTGTTTATATAGAAAAGTATAAGACGTGATCTGTTCACACATTGAAATCGTGCATTTACTAGGTTTTGAAAATTATTATCCCAATATCTCCTTTCTTGGAATTACCTATTTAGCTCAATTAACCTGCTGCCTTTGCAACTAAGGATCCTCTGTTGATTTATCTTGTTAGTTTTTTTTATAATATATTTATCGACTGACGAGTGGCCTATTCTTGGATCTAATTGTAGACAATGTCCATGCCACGACACAACAGAAATATAAGAGCACGAGTGTGACGTAGGTACTGCTTAATATTTTTCATTTTAGGTAGCCACGTGGACAGATTCACACGGATTACAATTAACATCATCAAAAGTAGTGCAGCTAAAATCTCCTGCTACCTATGAAACAAACAGAACTTATATCATGACTACATTACTTCAAGAACCATTTATGATGCAAAAAATTGTAGAATATGGACAAAGAGAGGAGCAGTATTATGGGTTCTGCAAAGATCTTATGGATCTAATTGCAAAAAGACTTGGAATTAAATGTTTGTAGTCTTTCATTACTATCTTTTTTCTGTTGGTTTAGAAAAATGAACCAGTAATGTATTTCAATTAATTGTAGTAAACGGAATACGTATCTAATAATTTAAGTATATTTTCCCTGAATATTATTTATCTTTTTTTTATTGCATAGGCCGGCAACCGAGTAAGTGGGTCACCTGATGGTAAGTGATCTCCACCGCCCATGTACGCCCACAATACCAAAAGAGTCATGGGCGCGTTGCTGACCTTAAAGGAAAGGGTTAATTAAGAGATTGGGAAGGATCCCCCTCATTTGGGCCTCCGGATATCTCACTCACCGTACGAAACGCAGCAGCAAGCTGCTACTTTACGTCGGTTTTCAGTGAGACAGTGGTAACGACCCGGACGAGCCGGCCCATTCATGCTGTAGACAAAATTGTCTACAGCGTGGCTCTACCACTCACCTCTATTTAAATATAGAAATTATTAATATTTTTTCTAAATATTTAATTCTTAGACGAACTCAAAATAGCCAAAGAGAGGAATCATGTACCTGAAACCATACCTGGAGATTGGTCAGTGGACGAAATAGTTCGAAAGGTAAGTAAGCATATCCTTTATTAATGCTTGCATGGCCCTCAGATTGTCTACCTGATCTATACGTTTTGAATTCGAGAAATGTCGATCTGATGTATCCGTAATACTTTTTGTATGAGCAGTTGCGTACTAGATAAGATTTCCGTTTTCCGCAGACCGCAGTCGAGAATATTATTATCATCCGAGATCATGATCTCAGATTCGAACTAGACTCGAACCGGATGCAGTGCGTAAAATATTGATTTCAAAATTCTGATTAATTAACTGACAAGCCAAGCATTCGGTAATAATAATTTGGGAGCCTATAATCAGTATCTAAAACACTGACTAGCTCGGTGGCGCAGATGTAATGCGCACGCGGTACGACTGCTGTGCTGAGATCTTGAGTTCGATTCCCGGGTTGGGTAAAGTGATATCAGGTTTTCTAACATGAAATACTTAGTATCAGCCCGAAGTCTGGAATTATGCCCGGTATGGCAATAGGCTCGCTACGTATAACATCATGGGACGGAGATACTCTCGGCGAAATGTGGATGTACTAGTTACACCTCTGCCTACCCCTTCGGGGGCTATATGGGGGGTTATTAATAAATAATAAAATTAAAAGAATTATAAACAGAAGTGAGATATCCTTACACAGGTATCTTAGAAAATAAACATATTTAAAAATGTTATTTACAACTGAATTTCTGTGTGTATTGACGAATCCGGGGGCGCGACACGGTTGATGTATGTACGTGGACGCCGCAACATGCTATCTCGCTCTGGCTCCAAGTCATCGCTCTTGCAGAGGTAATCAATCGAAATACAGTTTACCAACAATAAATTAATTCAAGCTTAAAATATAAATATGATTATTCCAATTTTCTTATGCGAGTTTTTTCATTACGTTTAAATATCGATTCTGATATCATAGTTAAAACGCCCAACAGGGATTTTGTTACATATTATATACCATTTCTTCAATTGCGCCCTCCTTCCTCTAGATACGCACATTAATTAAAATTATCTTATTTCGATGATTAGATTTTTAATATCAGGAGAATATTTTACATGCCGCACTAGTGAAATGCACGACCATTAGCATATATAAGAGTTCGCAACATCAACTTTACGGAGCTGCGGTCGATAAACACCTTCCCGGAAAACATCCCCCACACAATAACCATACCTTATTCTTAACGAATGGTAAAGAGAATCTTACCGCAGTCAGGGTTTTACAAAATCGGTGTGCCTAGCACGAGGTTTTCGATAGGTATCACGGATACGTTAGATTATGAAGATATATAACGTACTAGCTTTTGCTCGCGGCTCCGTCTGCATGAACGGTCTTTTCCGGGATAATAATAAGTAAGTTCTATTATAAATGTGAAAGGATTGTGAGTTTATGAATTTGGATGTTTGTTAGTCAATCACGTCCTAACGTCTGAATGGTTTTGGATGAAATTTGACACGCAGATAGACCATGACCTGGATTAGAACATAGGCTATCCCGCAAGAGGTCGATCTTGCTTGCTTTGCCACTAGCAAAAGCCAGTACTGTGTAAATACTAAGTAACATACCCAAGACTTAGTTCCCAAACGGATTTTCATATTATAATTACGGACCAGAGAGCTAAATGGTTCCAGACTAATAGAGCGACGGAGATTATGACAGTCGATTTGTATTAAGGACTATAACACAAGAAACTGAGACATGAATTTGGGTCAAACGTACATTTTGGGCGTTGTAAGTTCACACGGTTTGATTGTAGTTGACCAACTGACTTAAATCAACAAAAGCTGTAGGATTTTTGTTGATCAATTTGATTGAAAGTCTGTTCAGACAGTTCAGATCGCACACTATTTACCATTTAATCAAATTCAAATAGAATCGTGTAGTAAGTAGGCACTAGGTGGTAGGTAACTAATATGTTTTTGACCATCTGGTTTGGTACTACCGATTTGTCTATTTCTGCCTCCAAGCAGCAGGGTGTAAGCACTGTTGTGTTTCAATTTAAAGGGTATAGACGTCAGTGAAATTACTGAAGATTACAACGTGTTTTAAAAGGTGTAGTCAAATTTAAGCAATACTACGGTATTGGTAGGACATAAATAAAGCATTTTCTTTTTTTCGAATGAGTAACATATCGATATCGACTTGTAACTTTGGACAGCACTACATTAGATTAATTAAAAAAGATAAGGTTATTATCAGGTCGTCAGCCATATGAAGCCAAGTTCAAAGAAGGAAGACCCGAAAATGAAGTCTTTATTGTGCTTCTACAAGATAGTATAACGCTTTCAGCACACATGCTCTTTCTGTGTTCATTCGTAACCTTTTCTTACAGCATAGGCCGCCAAACGACCTAGTGGGTCACCTTATGGTAGGTGATCGCCACCGCTCATGTACGCCCACAATACCAAAAGAATCATGCGCGAATCATGCCCATGATGAATTTAGTTTTTGTGTAAGTTGCTCCGGGAAAAATGTCCAACTGTGCAAGAATAGGTCAAATATGCCTAATCTACAAAAGATGGAATTACATATCACATGCAAGTATTTTGATCTATTTACTGCCTTTTTCTATTCAAATTATTAGGTACGAAATATTGACGTAAGCTAGGATCTTTGGTTAGATGGTCTAAGGTATCCACAGTTGTCTTAGAGCCAGGAAGCGATCGGCAGAGAAATGTAATAAGCTCACGCACTAATTAGGAAACAGGGCGCCTGAGAAATTGGATGATGTAATAGCGGTTTTAGATACAGTAAAATGTGTTATACATGTCATAATCACAATACATTTGTGAATACTCTACTTGCCCTTTATTCCCCTGCACAAGTTTGTTTACAGTTAGCAACTGGCCCGACACAAAATCATATTAACCAAGTAAAGCAAACAAAAGACACAGTTGATGTCTACCTAATAGAAATGTTATGACGTATATATGGACTTCATATAATAACTCAGTACCAGACGCTAACTTTACGACTCCTACGTCGAAAAATATTATAACCAACGTTTCGGCACCAAACGAGATACACAATAAAAAAAGCTTTGACGTTCAAAGATATACAAGATTAAATCTCGAATCTTAGAATGGAAGCACGTACGGAAAAAGTAAATCTCTATTCCATTAACTGCTGCACTACAAAGACTGAAGTTTGCTTAAAGGGATTTATTCACCGAGATAAAATAATACAGTTTATTGCGACTTCGATGTTTTCCGAAGAATTGTGCTATGTCAACAAATAGTGTGGACTTTTTGTTCCAATCCAATCCCAGAGGAATATAAATACACTTTGCAAACAGCAACTTATGAAGCCAAGATACCACATTATCCCGCGGGAGCGTATTAAAATTTTATTCATTTTTCTCCCGTGGCTCGAGCAGAAAATGGGCGTTAGCCGTTGAAAAAATTTGCGCGCCCGGTGTTGCACATTTATCCAAATCCACGAATTCTATGCGGCGAATCTCGTAACTTTTTGCCTTCCACAATGAATAACGAGCCAGACATAACCAGTGGGGTAGCGGCAAGTTATAGGCCGGCGCGGAGCAGCGCAGCGCGAGCGAGCAAGCGGTATTACCGCCTGCCGCGAGTGGGTCGCACTTCGCTCCAATCCAACAGATACTATCTAACTTTGTTTATTTGCTTAAAACTGCAATACTTGTTAGTTAATAACAAGCTCAAATACTTTTGCATTCACCAACTTCATAGGTGTTGCTATAATAGATTACGAGTACCATTCATTGCTGAAGCATTTTTTTTTAATAGACTTCATTGCAATCTAACGTTTGACTGGCTACCGTGGCTACATTTAACAACGTTTAATTTATTTGGTAAGAAACAGATAAAAGTGTTGAGGCATTACAAGATATTAAATCTTTTTGAGTTCAGTTTTGTAATAGTTTTAAATTTAACCTTGAACTTGTGTTTTTAATTTTTTTACAGAATCGAATAACTTAAGTATGTTTCGATTTTTTTTATGGCTCATTACAATTGTTATTATTTTAGTTCCTAGATAATTCTTAAATCTCTCTTTGCTGGAGAGCGTACATCTGCATTCTATTATATCTTATAAATTAGTATTTGTATCAGCAATATCGGATTTATATAAACAAATCCGGTGTTAAACACTATTTTATACTTAAGCTACCTCGAATCTTTAACCGAAGTATAGGTAATCTGAAAGATAAAGCGAGAAAATAGCGGGCTTATAGGCCCTCTTTATTGAGTTTCAAGCGTATTATTGTACCTAGTTGTAAAGTTTTTGCAAGACCTATATTCGTGTTTCCAGTGTTAACTTTAACAAGAAATTCTACAGAGAATCTAATAAGGTGGTAACTTTCTTCGAAAACCCATTTTTATTGTTACAAAAACCATTCATGCGTGCCTGTCTCTTTCTTTATCCATATATACATTTAAATCTATAGACTTGCCAGTTGCCGATACATTATAATGTCTTTCAGATTTATAAAATATGTCCATGGTACCTAATATTAATAACCCTCAGCATACGAGTTTTTGAATTTAAAAGAAGAATATTTCCAGTTACGATCATGGAAAACTCTTATAAACCTATATATGTCATTTTTTTTTAATTTTATCAAGCTATATTGCGCAACAGTTTGTACAAGAGTAATCTGTGATCAAAGACTATTATGCTTTCGCTGTTGTGCATAAATCAGCGAGCGATGTCTTTTTTTGTATGCCAGTGTCAGATCAAAGCGAGCCAGAGTAAACAAAACAGGCCAAGTGCATATCGGACCATGTACAGTGAAAGGTAATGTAGTCAGGATGAACGTTCATAGTTTTAAGCAAGCACCTACAAAAACTCGTAAATGTAAATAATATAAAGTACAATATTCATTTCATCAACAGTAAATAAGTTGTAGATTTCAAAGACACTGTGAAAAAAAAAGTTATTTTCTGGTCGATAAGCTAAAATATTGTGTAACCGAAAATATCATATATCGCAAATTATACAACCCAGTTTTTATTAAACTAATTTCCGTTAGAAATATCATTTTAGTTATACAACCTTGATTTTTTTTAAAAATTACCACCCTGTGGATTAAAATTTAGAAGAGGGGACATTTTTCATGACTTTAGACACGCATATCTCACAAACTAATGACAAAAACCCACGACGATCGATAAATCGGGTCTAACCCACTAAACCTGTTTAAGAAACGTCAAATCGTGTGAAAATTTTACCTAAATAAATTAGTTTAGTAATAACTCGATTTAGGATCGTCGTCCAAGTGGGCATTATTAAAAACGTCATTTAGCAACCCCTATATATCATTTTTAAGGAGCTATCCAATGATTCTTACTTTATGGGCAATAGAAAAAAGTCATCCCTCAGTTCTGTTTCGGGTGTAGTCATGTTCTCGTGGGACGTCCACGCTTCCAAGTGAGTCGCAGGAGACCTAAGGACTTGGAAGATAACTCGAATAATAGCACGTGCAAGTTCTGCGCCAATGGCTATGATAATATCAAGTCTGAACAGCGTAATAAGACAAAAACGCTGGAAGGAAAATTATATAAGATTATCCTTAAGCATCCCAAAAAATATCTTGTTTATGCACGAATATAAATAAAAAAGCTCATATTCTGTCCTAGCGAGGGATGCCAGTATATTATTCCAAAAACACAGCCTTGTGAGATTTCAAGGTTAGGAAAAGTATTTTTATAGCAGAGGCCGGCAAATAAGAATTTGGGTTACCTGACGATAAGTGACCTCCATCAACCTGCGTCCATGGTTACTTACATCACCAGAAAGATTATGGATTCGTTGCCGACCTTAAAGTAAAGAAACGGGGAATAATCTCACTCACCGTATGAAACGCAACAACACTTTTCGTAATTTTTATGAGATCATAGTACCAGTTACTAACCCGATTGAACCGGCCCATTCGTGCTGTAGACAAAACTGTCGACAGCGTGGCTCTACCACTCAGATTTTACAGATACCTTCATAGTATCGAGGGTGGATGAATGGTTATGACGGATCAGCTTTCCGATCCAGTTCACATCTAAGTGATTATATCAGTCAAAGAGTAAGTTCCAAAGAGTTAACACTGTCTCCCAATACAGCCTGGGAGACATCGTTTAGTGCTCCACTTCATATGCTCTTCTCCAGATTATCTCACAGTGATTTCGGTTTTTGACGAACCTATTTATTACATAAGAGAGCAGCTTGTCTCACAGAAAACCGTCGTGACTTAAAGTAGCAGCTTGCTCCTGCATTTTATACGGTGAGTGAGATAACCAAGACCCAAATCCTCCTCCCCTTCTCAATCCCATAATTATACCTTACATTTAAGGTCGCCAACGCACCGTTTATTCTTCTATAGTGAAAAGTACTGTGGGCGTATATATGTGGTGGAGATCACTTACCATCAAGTGACCTACATACTCGATTGCCGGCCTATGCTATAAAAAAAGACTTTCCTCGCGGTAAAGAAAATGTTCAAGGTACTTAGTTCGTAATAGATTTTCGCAACCCCTGAAATCTTTAACCTTTCTAAAACGCCATATGTCGGGGGACTGGTAGTTGTGGTCTTGCAATTTGTTTCGCTATGATGCGGAATTGTTGCTATGTATGTATTGTTTTGAACCTTTACAATCCCTGTGGGGCGCGTAATTTGTTTCACACTGTTCTGTCTCTTGTTTGAATGCTGTTTCAACTCTTCCTATCTTCCTTCACTTTTGGGTATTAATAAAATAATACAAGCTCTGTAATAATACGCATATACAGGTATCTACTGAACGAGAGGGGTTTAGCCTTATTCCGCCGCCTTGGCCTCATGCGGGTTGGCAGACTTCACATACCTTCAAAATTCTGATGGGGACCATGTCAAGTTTGCAAGTTTCCGTAGTATGCTTCCTTGACCGTTAAAACAAGCGATAATTAACAATGAACGCATATGTAACTTAGAAAAATCAGAGGTGTATGCTCTTGGGATTGGTTTTGAAACTGCGACTTCCGTCTCGACAGTTTGTACCATTACCCGCTAAGCTATCTTTGACTATCGAACCTTCCATTTCATTAACTGTACATATTAGCACTAATATAAACCTATGTGGTTTCATAGATAGTGTAAATTTATGAATGTAACTATTTTGAAATAAATTAAAAAAAAAACGATTTATGACCGCAATGGCATGCACGCGATGGGATCAAATGATATCCCTATTATGTCAAGGACAAAAATACAATTTGCGGACTGCGGATGAGTAGCCGGCTGTGAAACGAGACTGCGGGCTCGATCCCCGCAGCAAAACAAATGTTTGTGGCACACATAATTGTTTCGGTTCTGGGTGTTATGCGACTATAAATCTCTCGAAGATCTTGATACCTACGATACAGGCTCACCTAATGCGGAGTCAGGACTATGTGTGTGACTGTTGAGTGTATTATTATTTATTTATTTGTGGGCTCACTAGTTAAACCTCTGCATATCCCGCCTTCCTATTTATTCCTGTTGACCTATCCACATTGAACCCTATAGATATTCTCAGAATTTTAACTATTTATTTATACATTATTCCGCAGAATATGACCCTGTACGCTTCCCTCTATATTGTAATTTACACGATAACAATAAAATCGCATTAATGCGCGTATATAAACACGTATATAAATAATTATTTATGTCCGTCTAAAATATCATCGGAAACAAAAAATATACAACGTGTTACATAAAGTAGTAAGGTGAAGTCAAATTTATACAATGTGTAGTATACGATATAAGTACCAAATCCGATTGCATTGCCAGGACATAAATAAAGCATTTTTTCTAGAATTAGTAACAGGTCGATAATTGATTTGCAACTTTGGACAACACTAAATGATAAAGAGCTGAGCTTTTGTCTCACTCCAGCATTGTTATTCTCGCTCACATACTTTACTTCATATAAAGGTATGTGATCGATCTTATCGATCGTAACACACGAGTGATTAAAATTAGCATGAAATCTAAGATGTCTAGACTTTGATAACATTACGGTACATAAACACTCACTGTCGGGTGTATGTAACGACCCTTAAATATGACCATACCTTTCTGTAACACGTTGTAGGTATAATGAAACATCAACACATAATGCATCGCAGGCTTTGATTTTTCATGTTATGAGTGTTCGATGTTAAACATTCTCAATATAGCCGGACGAGTGAATTTCATCGGATATCTATTTTGAATTTTAGGAAGCCGACATCGCAGTAGCGCCTTTAGCAGTCACGCCAGAAAGGCAACGTGTCGTCGATTTCACCGAACCGTTCCTCTCTGTGGATATTCCTATTCAACATAAAAGGACGCCAAAGCAACTAGCGGACACATTCAGTTTTCTAAGGCCTCTGTCTAAAGAGATATGGGTAAGCCTGTACCTTCATACATATTATTCCAACTTATTTACCTTGGTCTCCTGGTTTATTGACTATATATAGTAAAGAGGTAATCAGTGACTACGAAAGTTGTCTATTGCTTGATTTTATACTTTTTTAAGAAACATATTTATGATAACAGCATAAATAATAAATAATGATGATTGTAAAATAAAGCATTATAGTGGAGTGGGCCGGTAGTAGCGTAGTGGAAACATCTCACTTATACAATATACACAATACCGTAACGGTAGTGTCATCACGTTCATGCTTAATGCATCCTTTTTCTATAATTTAACAATTGTCCTTTTTACAATACTGGAGTTTATAATTTTTCTATGCAGATTTGGGGTAAAGTAGATAGAAATCCCCAATACCCAACATGACTTAATACATTAGTGTAAGCCATAAAATATGATTTATTTTATTTATGGTATTGAGTTAAACTCGACTCTATAGAATAAAAAAAACAACCAAACCAAATTAAATCAGCTATTGGCCGTCCCTTGCATGATTGTAATACAATGACTAGCAACCGGGACAGATGGTTAGACATCGTGAGCCACATCAGCCCGTACCACTACTACATGATTACCAAAACCACTCTGTCAAGAGTGATATGACTACGAAGAAGATTGAGTTGAATGTATTAACGTAACTTACGTCTACAAAAAGCAAAGATAAACTTTTGTATTGGTAACATCATGGAAATGATGTTCTAACTTGTGCAGCTAGATGAACTGCAATCATTTAAATTGTCAACTTTTGTAGGAAAGATGCAATTTTAGACATTAATTCTAGACACGTATTACCTATTTAAGTGGTAGAGCCTCGCTGCAGGCAGTTTCTAGAGCATGAATGGGCCGGCTCGACCAGGTTGTTACCAGTGTTTCACTGAAAACCTACGTGAAGCTTGATGTTTCGTTTCGTATGGTGAGTGAGATATCCGGAGTATCCAAATCCCCTTCCCAATCCCTTAACCATCCCTTTCCTTTAAGTTCAGCAATACGTCCATGATTTTGAATATGTCGATGGTATTGTCAATGTTCATGAACGGTGGAGGACCTACCATCAGATGACACACTTGCTTACCGGCCTCTGCTATAAAAAAAACTTACATGCTGGAAATAGTACATACATATTGTCGTTAATTTAAAACATTACTGAAACAAAAAATAAAGAACATTCATCACAAACAACAAAAAGACACGGTTAACGTAATTCGCATGTTTATATGTCTATAATATGAGACAACAACTATTGAAGAAACTGGTAAACAAAAGTTAGAATCTCCATCAGTACAACAAGTGACTTTACATGCCGCCCCAAGCGTATCCAAACATTTGCCGATAAAACCACGTTCATTTCGTATAGGTACGTGAATGTATATGACAGTTTTAAGGCTTCGATGCACTAATGTTTCGATATGAAACTTTGCATGTTCATATAGATAACGAGCTCTAATGGCAATCCAAGTCACACGAACTATTCGTAAAAATAGAAACTGTCTCCTTAAATACTCGTATTTGTGAATAACACTTTCTTTTGAAACGAGTAAGACATCAAGTAAAGTGGGGTAAAAGGTGGTTGTGAATTTTGATTTGTTTCTATTTTTCGTAGATATGTGGTGGGTTTTAACGACAATCTATTTTTCTTACCTTCCCTAACGCCTGTTTTACTACGTCTGAGTAAAAAAGTAGCATTTTTGCATTGCATTAGCAACAAGCCCAAATAAAATATAATAAGTTAAATACAAGTCACATTCTGATATAATTAGGTATATACCGCAAGAAAGATTTTTATTACGTACTTTTTTTTTGTCATGTACGTTAATTGGTGGTTAACCTAACTTGAACACTGTGAAATAGGCACTTACACTACAACACGCTGAATAGTGTGTTATATAAGAAGCCAATAGTCCATGTCCACTCTCGTATGACATACTTTATTATAGATCGTCGTTAGCCATCTTTGTATTTTTACAAACAAGAAATTTTATCTATAATATGAACTGGATGAAAATAAAACAGCATGATTTATTTACAGTTATGCGTAATCTTCAGTTTCTTTGCTGTGAGCATCGTCCTTTTCTTGGTATCAAGATTTTCACCTCACGAATGGCGATCTATCTCCATATCGGACACGCACTTAGATCACCCCGTAAGCAGCACAAACGAGGTAAGTGTTTCAGCATTTGGTGGAAGTTAGTTCCCATGCGATAATAAATCGATCGTAGATTACCGAATATTAAAAACTCAGCTTCATTACATGGTATGGTATTTTTGAATAACAATCAAAGGCAGTTCCAGTTTCCAATACTAGTCAAAGTCCAGATTCACTGTTTTTACCATAAACAGGTTTTTACTACTCGCAGATAAATCTGAACTTTATAAATGACACTGGTTTGGATCTGGGTTCAACAGCCATCAATGCGTTGTAATTTCTTATATTTAAAACTGATGTGGGGATATCTGCTTTGAAGTGGCCATGAGCAAATTACATTAATATCGTAGGTGACTCTGACTAGAGCACGTAAAGCTTTTCCAGTCTTCAGACTTATTTGACGAAGACATGAAGACCAGTTATAAAGAAAGTTAGCATCATACTTTGGGAGGCTTACTGTCGTATTCAGTGACATCAATTTACTTTACTTCTGTATCCAGTAGCGAACCATAAAGTAATTTCTGCAATACTGAATAGTAACGGAACATAGAGCATTAACTGGCTCTTAAGTGTGGAAGAAAACAATTTTTCAGAAATAACTTAATGATAGATTAATACAAGTCAACTCTGAATGCGACAATGACACTTCAAAGAACGATTTTCGAAATAACAATAAGACTGAAAAACAATTGTATTTTAACGTCGAAACATCGTCCAAACTTGATGAAATTGAACATGAAATGGTGAAATATATTATACTAACTTTATCCTTTATCATTTTCCATTTTAGATCATACTACACAATGAATTCAGTATATGGAATTCGTTTTGGTTCTCTCTCGGGTCGTTCATGCAACAAGGTAGCGACGTGGTGCCAAGGTAAGGTTGTCTTTTGTTTTTGTTTTCATGTATCAGTTCCAGGTAATATAATAGTTTAATGGTCTCTAATGGTTTGATGTTATATTTGGAAAAGGGGTATTACTATTCAATTAAATGTCATGAGCGAGACGATAACTCTCCAAGGCTCTTTGCGTGGAACCGTATAATTAGGATAGACAAGAACATAATTTTCATTTGATAGAACTAACTTCTTATTCAGCATAAATCTGAGATTTCGGAGTTCAGAGCTCCCCTTTTTGCCTCAATCTGAAGTCAAAGATTTTTTCATTTATAATGAAAACTATACTTACGTTGCAATAAAAACCAAACTCATTCGAATAAAAATATTATCTTAAATATACAATTATTCAGAATTTACCGGAGACACATTTTAAAGGTTTTTTACATAAACATACTTTTATATCATAAAAGCTACATTGGACATTTGTTAACATCCATAAAAAGATCTAGACCAAACGTTTTCGAACTTCTAGTTTTCAAAATACATTTATAAAACTTTGAATTAAGATAGCGACCAAATAAAGTGCTCGTCACCTCGAGATCTCAGATTTATACTTAACATTAAGCTCTATAACAAAAAAAGTATAATTGCTACGTGCCCAAAATTCACGGCTGACTCAATTTTTTGTCTCTATTTACTGCGGTAATTAATTATCTAGTTGTGTATTCTCACCAACTGATGACCGTTCGCAAAAACCAATATAACAGTATTTTTATACCAAAACAATATTTCCATAATGAATCATTTGCGAACCTTTTATTTTGAACTCCATGAAATATAAAGTACTACTCAACCAATTTAAGTTAAATTCATCGCATTGTATCCTTTTTATATAAGTAGTTAAATGAGATAGATATACGCTTTTGAGTGTAAAACTTTCTAATAAAGCAATATCTGTTACAACTTTATTTTTTTTATTGCATAGGTCGGCAAATGAGCAAGTGGGTCACCTGAAGGTAAGTGATCTCCACCGCACATGTACGCCCACAATACCAAAAGAATCATGGGTGCGTTGCCGACCTTAAAGGAAAGGGATAATTAAAGAGTTTTCTGTGAGACAGTGGTAATGACCCGGACGAGCCGGCTTATACATGTTGTAGACAAAAGTGTCTACAGCGTGGCTCTACCACTCAAATATTATACGTATTCGTAAATCAAAACGGAGACCAGAGACGGACTTGTCGGTTTCAAATATTATGAAAAAGACATCAGGCAAAACAGGTCTTCAGACTCGTAATTATTCTTTTCCTAAATATATCAACTCAAATATGCTCATAATTATGTATATTCAAAAAATATGACACACACACTATATGTGTGCTTGCGAATTCCATGCGCTAACGAGGCCTTTGAAGTTGAATAATATGTGCGTAAGATATGATAACCAGTAAAAGAACACTTGACAAAAAAAAAACAACTTACTCGACGTAAAATGATGTAAAGAAAACGACAAGCTCGGAAGTGTAAGATAAGTGCATAAATGTAATTTAAAGCGTGAGATACTGACGCCTATGCAGCACCTTCCGAGAAAAATAACGTCAAGCTTGCCAGTGTTCGAGGCTTTTAAGTAATGCGGTCAATATAAAAGCGACGCTGGCTATGGAATTCTAGATTAAATTCCATGTCTTGAGTTAAATCGTGCTTACTTGAGATACGGGCTTACTATATTGTATACGAGAATGTCGGGTGCAAAAGAAAGCACGATAATCACCTTGTTACGTCTACCCATGTGAGATACTGCGCGTAATAAAATTACTTATCTGTATTCGCCCCTTTTGTGAGAGTCGATTATAAAATGTATCGGGAAAAAATGTTCCTTGCGAGAATTACATCATAATTTTGATAAACGTTACAAAATTTCTTTTATGTTGCGCAATTACTTTTTGCATTTTTTGTTGTTTTAAATCTGGAAATACCGTTTAGAGAGAAAAGCTACCGCTCTGTTTTAAATACATTATTCCTTTGTTTTTTGTAACACGCCGCTTCGACGGTGCGTAGTTATTTCTATAAGGAAGTTCTTCTCTTGAGCTTTACCAAAAACTGTCGAGATTGTCCGAAATATTACAGTATGTAACTACTAAAAGTGAGTGTAGCGAGTTAAACCACAGCTAACAGTAAAGTATATATCACAATTTGTTTATTTATTACATTTTAATTTAATGCACAAGTAACAAACTTACTTGATATTTATTACAAAAGTTTGTATTAAACTTATACCTACAAACATTTGTTTTGTTTGTTTTACTACTAGGTATGTCTATAATAGCCAATAGTGGATAAAGATTATCTGTATTCACACTAATATTATGAATGCGATAATGTAGACAACTTTGTCTACAGCATGAATGGGCCGGCTCGTCCGGGTCGTTACCTCTGTCTCACAGAAAACCGACGTAAAGTAGCAGCTTGCTGCTTTGTTTCGTACGGTGAGTGGGATATCCGGAGGCCTAAATCCCCTCCCCTTCCCAATCCCTTAATTATCCCTTTCCTTTAAGGTCGGCAACGCGCCCATGTTTCTTTTGGTATTGTGGGCGTACATGGGCGGCGGTGTTCACTTACCATCAGGTGACCCACTTGCTCGTTTGTCGGCCTATACAATAAAATATTCATTTATTTATTTAACTTAAGCACACAAAAACAAGCTAGCGAGAGTTGCATAAAAATTTGATTTTTTATAATTGTTGCTATCTGCTTATTCCCGCAATGCTCGCCGCCACACTAAATAAACGAGTGGAAACTGCAACTGAAACTTTTTGATGGAAAAGTAAACATTGTGCTTAAGGCCAATACTCATCAAAGCGATGCGATGTTACAACCATCGAAATAAGATAACTAGAACGATAACTCTCATATTATTATTATGAATATGCCAAAAAATACGGCTCCACCTTATTACGCATGCAAAGGTAAAATCACACGTATCACTCACACTGGCAACAAAAATTTATGAACGTTCAAAATCAACTTTATTTCATCAAAGTTAATATCTATATATTTATTTTCTAGATCGAGATACGGCGTTCTGCACCGCGCAAAAAAATAGACATATCAACTAGAGATTATTATGCACAGCCTTTTATAGCCCCGCCCCCTTGCACAGAGTTTTCGTGAGGTAATTTTTTGCTTGAGTTATGTTTCTTGTCATCTTATTTCGATGGTTTCAACTCCAAAAAGGTTCATTCGTGGAACATGAGATTTAGAGGTGTCACCTTTTTACGCAAGCCGTGGCGCGGCAGTATCGCTCGGTAACTCATTTAAGCGATGTGTCCTGGCAATTGGCATTGCTTTCATGTGTGTCGAACGTTACCTACATATTTTTTTACAAATATACATATAAGAATGGTCGGAAAAACTGAACAGCGATCAATTTATTTAGTTCCCAATCTAATCTAACCGTTTACAGTTTTATACATTTTAGCTATTAATAACAACTCATAATATTTTAAGCTTTCGCTTTGTCTATCTATTTTTTGTAAAATAAGTTTAATTTGTGAATTTAGGTAAATCAATTTTAGTTTATGAATCTGTCTTTCATCCTCAATTTCATAGATTTATTCTTCTTAAAAATTTAATGTGGCTTTAAAATAATGACATAAAGAATAAAAAAGAATGAAAATCCGATTGGACCACTCTGAAAACTAATGCGTAAAATAAAATAAGATAATGAGAAAGCAAGCAGGTGACTTAAGTAAGAATAGAACAAAGAAAAAACCCACCGAATTGAAAAATCTTCCATTTTTTATTATATTACTATGGTGGTGTCACCATCGAAATAAGATGACAAGAAACGTAAGTCAAGCAAAAAAATTACCCCACCAAAACTCCGTGCAAGGGGGCGGGGCTATAAAAATCTGTGCAGCTGGTTCATTCATCAATACATAAAAATTGATTCATGATCTCTAGTTGACACTTAATACGTCTAATTTTTTGCGAGGTGCAGAACGTCGTATCTCGTATTAGAAATTTAATATTTAGACATTAACTTTTATTAAATAAAGTTGATTTTGAATGTTCATAATTTTTTGTTGCGTGTATGAGTGTTACGTGTGAGTAAGTGCATGTTTAAGTAAGTGGAGCCGTATTTTTGGCAGATTCATATGAGAGTTATCATTCTAGTTATCTTATATCCATGGGTGTCACAGCATAATATTATGTCTATCGGGCCTCTACGTGTCGGCTTCGGCCCCACGCACGCCTTCCAAAGGTCCGGGACTCTATACTCCCGAGATTATGGTATGATTACTACCTATATCGGGCAACATTTTGTCGTCAGTCATTTTTATTTACTATGTATGGTGGTTGCAAAGACTTTAATGTATACTACTAGACAAACTGCGCGGTACATAGAAATTGGACCACTAAGTTGCGGGCAATTAACCGTAACTCAATAATACCATCTCGCTTACTCTCAACTAGAACCCCTATCGCGCTCCCTGTCTGTGAGCTGTCCAACTCCCGCGTTATGTGACGCAATTATACTTCTAAACAGCCAGTCTAGTAGTATACATTAAAGTCTTTGGATGGTTGAGATAATTTATATAAATGTGGTAACAGAGGATATTATTATGACTAAAAACCTCCTGCCCCGAAAATGAATTTTATGAGAATGTAATGTATTTTTAATAAGCACCCCAATTTTAAATTGTAGAACAATCAATAATGTTTATTACTTGGTTAAAACGCCTACTCTTATGTGATTGGCAACCGGTATCGATTACTCTCTGAGGTAAAAATAACTTGAGATATTTATTGATTTTATTTGTTCGTTTTGTAACTTATTCAATTAAAATTGATTGTACAATAATGTCTTTGTTATCCTAGTAGAACTATTTCTATTGTACGCAACATACAATACAGAAGTCATTTAATTGTTCTACATTGAAATTAATAGGTGGTAGGTTCCTCGTATGTGTTAGGCCGTCTCGATTGGTACCTTTATCTATTTCTGCCGCTAAGCAGCAGTTTGTAAGCACTGTTGTGTTTTGTTTGAAGGACATTGACATTACTGATAAATGTTATCAATGAGATAAAAATATAAGGCAACAAAAAAATTATTATACAAGTATGTGAACTTGGTACTTTCTAAAGGCACGTTTTGAGTTACGTGACCGATACTCCGCGACGAGACCAAGGAGATCGCAACACCTGACACGAGTCAGGCGATAACTAACTATCGTTATGGTAACGATAAAAAATAATGATACCCATAAGACAATTATCTTTATATTAAGTTACCAAATTAAGTATCGGTAAAAGTAACGATACATATAGCGGTATTTTTATGTCTATCGGTGTCTCTGTCGCGAATTAACGTTTAAAGTAACGATATTATTTAACGTTAATTTGATTATGATTATCGATATTTTTAACGTTTATAATTTACAACATAACGTTACGGTTTTTGTAACTTTACCGGTAAAAATTTGGTAGCGGTAACCTTCACTTTGAGCAGGTTCAGCGCTGACCATCAGGCGAGCATTCTGTGCTTCATCGTTTAGGCAAATAAAAAAAACTTTAATATTATTTTTCCATTTAGGTCTTTATCAGGAAGAATAGTGGGTACAGTCTGGTGGTTCTTTGCACTGATCTTAGTGTGTTCATACACCGCCAACCTCGCGGCTTATCTGATAGTGGAACGCATAGCGGAGCCGGCGCAATCATTCAACTATGTCCACAGTCTTCATACTGAAGTAAGAGTCATGCTCTTTTAAAATGCAGGTAACATTCTTGATTGTTCCATGAAGAGATTGCTGCAGCGAATTGATAGTACCTACCACGCTCGCGTACTATATTTTGTAAATAATTAGATACGTTATACAATGCTTTAAAGGTAATGTAAGAAAACATTATTTTCTTATTTTTTGGATATATGGTACGTACGACAGTTGCTCCTGATCCAACAAATTGTTACGACAGCATCATATTAAAAGGGCTTCGGTGTAGTCATTTGGGAATGCCGAAGTCTCCTCTAATCGCGAAGTATACCTAGAATAATGGGATTTTCTCCAATAAAAAACAATCATAGTATCGTACATGAAACTAATCAATACAGCTCCATTTTTTTTCTGTTATAAATCGTTAGTATTTGTGTTACAAAATTGGCACAGCAAGTTAATAACAAATTTAAAAAATATATTTTCTTTATTACATAATTGCAAATTATTATTTTTTGTAACATTTGTTTTTTTCGTCGCAATTCTACTATTATTATTAATTAGTAAGTTTGAGCGTTTGTTATTCAATCACGCCTTAACGATTTAAAGGTTTGTGATGAAATTTGGACCACAAGTAAACCATGACTTGGATTAAGATATAGGCTATTTTTTTATCTTAGAAAATCAAACGATATTCACGCGGAGGAAGCCACCAGCAAAAGCTAGTAAAATTATAATATCGAAACTATTTTAGATGCATAGTGATTTCTTAGGTTTACGCGAATATTACACATTGAAATAAAACTAGTTTATATACGGATTTTATCGCGGTTTAATTTTGTTTCTTTTAGTCCCGACGTTTCGAAAGCTTTTCAGCCTTCGTATTAAATTTACCGTATTAATTAATTAAACCGCGATAAAATCCGTACAAACTAGTTTTATTTGAATATTTTAGATGCCCCAGTATTCGCGTAAGGATATAACGAAGGATAGCATTTTGCATGGTGAGAAATCCAGTATCCCATACATAGTGGATGCTGACGGTCAGCCAGCTTGCGACACCATGACTCGGGTCTGCCGCTACAAGCACCTAAACTACGCCATCGCTACCACAAAAGGATCACCGATCAGGTACCAAGCACTTTTATTAATGGAAAACTTTTCGGTATAAATAAATTCGGACATAAATATTAAAACAGACTTCATAACTGTTAGGTTAGGTTATCTATCTATATAAAAGCGATAACACTTACTGACTGATTTAATCAATAAATCTCAAAATCTACTAAAGCTAGGGAGCTAGGATTTCGGACCGCTAAGAATTTTTTTTGGTCATTTACATTTTAAGGGGGAGTTAAATACTCTAAGTTAAATTGAGTCTAAAAATTGCTTATTCAAAATAATGAAATACATGTTTCGCGATACTGTTAAATTCCATTATTTTATATTTTATTAATGTGAAAGTTTGCATGTTTGTGTTGTCAACCACGCCGTAACAGATGAATGGATTTAATTAAAATGTGGTACACATATAGACCATGACATGAATTACAACATAAGCTACCTTTAACCTTTCACGCAGGCGGAGCCGTGGGCGACAGCTATTTATTTATATAAATACGTATTATACGTAAATAAACAATATAATAATAATAATACTAGCCCTGTATTATATACGTCCCACTGCTGGCCACGGGCCTCGTCTATTGAATGAGAGGGGTTAGGCCTTAGTCCACCACGCTGGCCTAATACGGGTTGGCAGACTTCACATACCTTCGAAATTCTTATGAACAACTTCTCAAGTATGCAGGTTTCCTCACGATGTTTCCTTCACCGTTAAAGCAAGTGATAATTTACAATTAATACACACATAACTTAGAAAAGTCAGAGGTGTATGCACTTGGGGCTGGTTTCGAACCTGCGACTTTCGTCTCGACAGTCCATACCACTCCCCGCTGAGCTATCACTGCTTATATACTAAATAAATAATACATACAAATAAATATGTATTGCGAAAATAAATTATTTAAAATGCTCTGCCTCGGTGGCGCATTTGTAATGCATACACGTTACGACTGAGGCTGACGCTGAAGTCTTGGGTTCGATCCCCGGGTCGGGTAAAAGTAATATTGGGTTTTCTATTACTAAATGCTCAGTATCAGCCCGGAGTCTGGAATTGTGCCCGGTATGGCGATAGGCTCGTCTTCCATCACATCATGGGACGGAGATACGCTCGGCGAAAAGTGGGTGTACTGGTTACATCTCTGTCTACCCCTTCGGGGATTAAAGGCGTGAATGCGTATTATTTAGCATTGTTGTATTACGGTTTAAAGGACTTTGAAGCCCGTGAAATTACTGAGTATTATGAGACTTAACATCCCATGTCTCGGCCATCGCGACGTCAGCGGTGGCAAGCGCAGTCCGTTACCATGAAGTGTTTTGAAATTCAATGTTCTGTGTGGTGTTGCTCCTATTTAGGGACAGGCGAGGGGCTTACCATAAGGCGAGCGACCTGTAAATACGCTCAAAGTTTTCGAATTTGTATAAAATGACTACTGTCGAAATGTCAAACTAGTAATTCAAACGCTAATAAAGGAAAGAATCGCTTGAAAACTAATTTCATATTCAACTAATATGAAATAAAATTAACCATATTATTAATTTTAATTCATCATAGTTCCCACTAGTGGCTACTAAAACTCGACGTATGGAGAGAAAACGAAAACTTTCATCGTTTAGGAAAACTATTAAAACTTGTACTAGGCCTACTGATCGTTTCGTCATTCAAGCTAATAAAAAAAAGAAAATACTCGTAAGTTGTCAAGGCGCGTTCTTATATAACGAAAATAATATTAACTATATTTACAAAAGTTCTAGCTGAAATGTGACCAATAGATACTAATAGTAATAGACACTGAAGCATCGTCAGTCACCATAATGGTTCTGTTTTCATAACTTCAATGCGAAAATACAAAAATGTGACAAAAGCAAAATGGGGAGCTTAATATCGCTTATATTTGCAATTATTTGTTACATTATACTGCATAATATTATGCGACAGCTGCAGAGCGGCTATATTTAATTAATATTCTTGTAGTTTTTGTTGTGTGTGTTAAAGAGTTAATGCGTACAAGATAAAGATCATAGATATAAAAATAATTAAACAAATAAAAAATCGAAACAAGATTGAGAATAGAAAACAAAATTAAAATAAACTATAAACAAAGTGAACTCTACTTAGGTTTAACAGACTATGTTATGAGCTGAAAGCTAAAGTTATATACGTATTATATATATCTTAAGTTTAGTTGCGAGCGGAACTCATTAATTTTCTTTCGGTTTATAATTTGCAATTGGGCCCCGACTTGGTATTTCTTTTATTAACGTATTACTATTTCGCGCCATAAATCCGCCATTTTGTTTTTTTTTTCAAAACATCGGGTTTTAAGACGAATATAACGATACCTTAACCGTCGAAATCCATCCAGCCGTTTGGAAGATACGAGGTAATAAAGAAATTTACAAACAAACATACATACAAGATACGCGCGAAAAACATAACCCTTTCTTGGCGGGTAAAAATTAATACCGATAACACAAATTAATAAAATCTTTCCTTTAAATACTTCCGAAAGAATATGTTATATTGTTTATAATACATATGAACTTGAAAGCCCTGGGACATTTTAAAAATTTAATTTAAAAAAGTTAAATTATTATATAGTAAATAAACTTCGGTACTAAAACCGCCAGACAAACACGTCGTGAACATATTATGAGTAGGTAGGTAGCTAATATGTTTAACGTTAATTCGAAAACTTTGCCGGTAAACACGCAAATACACGAAACTATCCTCCCCGAGTTACACCACAAAATTGACTTTAATTAGATGGATTAATTATTATATTGTGCAATGTTTATAATAAATACTGAGAACAGTTTAAAAATGGCTTTGCTAAATGAGCCTTTTTCCAAAATCATGCGGGTGTAACAATTCCCAGCGCGTTTTCAACGACAAAATTCCACGAAAAATATCCTCGCGATAACTACCAGTGAATGAATGAATGCAAAATACGAGCACAAGGAAAAATTGTAAACGAACCGATATCAAAACGGAAAACCTAAATGGGCAGTGAACATCCATTTCTAAAGACAGGATGACAGTGAAAATAGAACATGATGTAATACGTACATCGAGCACAAACTCTGGCGTACATTTCTAGCTAGTGGAGAACTGGTAGTATCAAGCTGAAATCTCGCCTATACGCGGTGCGCGCCGCGGTAATTCCCTGCTGAATACTGAAAAGTCGTAAATTTACATGGGACGTCGTCAGTAGGGAAGGCAGTGCTCTCTACGTTTCAAATTTATACTACCCATTTTTATGGTGCACGATTTGCGGACGTGATTTTTGACAAGTTGAAATTTACATTTTATGTCATTGTGGTTTTACGATTGCGGCATAACAGCAAAGGGTTTTGTTATGATATATTGCACACAAACAAAATTTTCTACAGACTCGTGACTAGAGAAATATTACAAACACGTTTTTTTTTCACACCTTTGTATCAAGATTCTTGGTAGATGTTTTTTTGCTTTTCCATATCACAAACTTATTTTGTTTGTGGAATTTGACTGAGGCAAGAGAAACTTGAAAATAAAGTCTAAAGCACGTCGATATCAAAGAAAATAATAAGAGTAGCGCTCGTCGCCATTAACCAAGAAATTAAAAGAATAAGAGTAGCACTAAAGTAATAAACCAGAAAACTTATGAATCTACTTTACGAGATGGGATAAAGAAGTACCTATATAGTAAGTGATCCCTCGTAATGCTGAATTTACACGCTTCTATAACTCGTTCAATTCCCCGCACTCGGGTACACATAGTATGCGGGCAATCAAATGACGTAAATGGCTGGTCGTATGGAAACGACTGCAATAGTCCCCGAATACGTTTTGCATACTCCATTTATAAGAACGTTACGTATAATATCTATACTCGTAACTTGAAATTAATAAAACTGACAATCCAAACCCATGCTTAACCTAATAAAAGTTACGATCAATATTTGGTTGATCTCAATAGAGAGGATGATTACTTAAATGTGCAAAATTAGATGCGGGATCTGTTAGATGGCGTTCTTACCAGCCATTTTCCTTGTAATTTTAGTGTAAACGCGTCATACAGAACATACATAAATATATTATCTAAAAGTTAACCAACCACTTGAGGCATTTTAATAGGAATACTTAAATGATCCACGCTTATGACTTGATATGATCCAACTTTACCTATAGAAATCATGCTTTTCATAGTATCAGAGACTCGACTCTATGCAGACCTTATTGCATGCCTGCTAAGTTTATAGCAAGACATAGTTTATTATGTTCAGTGCAACACGGATATAGATTTCAAAGTCATCTGATACATTGAAGACCAACTATTCCCATTAAGTTACAAGTTATTCACAACTGAAATATCTTACAACCGACTTAGATTATATTCGAGCGAAATTAAAATTTAATGTATGTATACCTAGCGAGATCAATCAAATGAAATGCTAAATTAGCATGCTCCTTTAAATTATGATCTGCTACAATTCGTTGTTTGTATAATGTTTTAACTTGTGTTAACATTACTAATAAGCCATGTCAATAGTTCAATTCAAAATTACAGTACTGCAATTTAAATTATGCGCCTCGGAAATCTTTGGTTTGTACGAATATGCAACAAACGTCGGGCCAACCCGGCCCGAGCATACACACAAAAAAAAAAACTTTTGTTGTAACAATTTGTATTAGGTCAACATGCTTATATGTTCATATTACTATAATTATAATAAGATTGCCGAAGCGAATAATTTATAACTTAGTACTAAATTTAACGTCACGAGAAGAATAGTCTTTATGTCGTATGATCCTGTTGGCTGGTTTTTTCCTTTAAACTCCTTTCATCGACTAGGTGTTGTTTTCAGAGAACCAATGAATTTGGCAATAATTCAGCTGAAAAAGAACGGCGTTATTAATAATCTGTGGGCTAAGTGGATAATGAACACGAAAAAATCGGAATGTGATGCAACCAAAGAAGAGGTAACTGAATTACATCATAAATATTTTTTTGTATATTGTTTGCAATGTATTTTAATTAGATAATTATAAGCTAACCACAATATTTAAGAGCACGGAAAGAATGCAAGTACCACCGGCGCACTCCTCAACTACTAAGAAAGTATAATAGTTTTTTTTTACTATGTTTAGTGAATTAATGATTAAAATCGGTGCATAAATGATGAAGTTTGAATCTATCATACCCGATTCGACGCATTTGGGGTGGAATTAGTGGTCGATAGTGGTCAATTAATTGATTATAGTGTCAACAGATGCCAGTGTTAATGTTAATATTTCATAGTTTTTTGGAAAAGCCTATATTTTTAAAACAAATGTGTATTTTATGTAAGTAATAGCAACAAATATAAGCTTTAAAATGGTGTTTGAATCATAAATTTGATGAATAATTAAAGAAGTTATGGTGTTCAGTCGAAAACACCTTTCAGAAATAATATATAGAGAAGGAACCAACTTTGATCAATGTCATATTGCAAAGACATTTTAGATAGAATCCAATTTTTTTCCAGGAGACAACAATAACAGAGATGACATTGAGTCAAGTTGCTGGCATATTTTACGTGTTATTGGCTGGTCTGGCACTTGCTCTGGGCGTCGCGTTGATAGAGTTCTGCCAGAATGGTCGCGCGGAGGCTGCTCGTGCGAACGTGCCACTACATGCGGCTCTCCGTGCCCGCGCTCGTCTGGCGACTGCCACCACAGCACGCGACCGAAAAACTCTGCCACAGCGCACCCCTCAGCGCGACCACGATAGACTTGGATGGAACGGTGCTGCTTTCGCTGGGGTTAGTATTATTTTCACGTTTTCATCATCTTTATCTAATTTTCGAACTCTATCGCACACAAACTCACTTTATTTTTAAATGAGAGTCTTTTATAGGTTTCTTATTTCTAATGCCAAAACCTAATAGACGCAGAGGCGTAACAATATTACTTTTACTATTTAAAAGTTTCCAAAGTGGTCTGGAGTCTAAAAGGAGCAACCAAAAATTATTTGGAGATTTAATTTAATCATTAAGATATTTTACTTTTTAATTACTTATAATTGTCACTTAAAGTTGCAAACCGACAGTCAAGATCAAGATGCTCTCAATTTATTTTTAAAGCAAAGGCCACATCCATCAGGACGTTTAATTTTTAGCAAAAATTTAATGTAATTAAAATAAAATTGGCTTGTTAAAACTATGTAACAAAAATATAATAGCAGTATTTTAATTTAATGTTTATTTTGTGTTCAGTACAATGACTTCCTCCTAGGCAGGGAAATGTTGGGAAACATACATCGCAAGATGTATTAAACTATCATCAATATTTTAACGTAAGTCATGTGAGTAATGAGTTATACGGAATGAACCCTCGTATTGTGAATCACATACCTTCAAATTCACAAACCTTGTACGGAGCGTGTCCTATTTACTGAATTATATGTCCTAACTCCTAAGGCACTTACGGCACTGAATTAAAACTTAATGCCAGCTGCAGTATTAGGTTACTTACACCTAAAATAACTTAAATCAATTAATATATTATACCTATTCTGTCTGTAAAAACCATGATCCTTCTACAAAAATCGTGTGTTGATGTCCTCAAATGCATGTCAGAAAACTGTTTATTTTATTCGTTACTCATAAACAATCAATCGATTACATCATAAACACATCAAAAGTATCTAAGGATTAACCACGTTTTAGCGCGTAGTTTATAGGTTTTTTATTTACACAACTGGATAACGAGACGAGCAGATCGCTCGCCTGATGGTAAGTCTGCCCATAAACAATAACATCATTCAGAACCTTTAAGATATAATGCACTCCATGGCATTGCATTGCACTCATCATACCGAGACATAGAATTGTAAGTCTCTTAAATGTCCAGTAATTGCACTGCCTTCAATGTCTTTCAAACCGAAAGAACAATGCTTAGACACTGCTTCTTGGCGGTAGAAATAGACACAGCGGTGGTACCTACCCAGACAGTAGCTCGCATTCGACACACCTACCAATTAGTCGTGGAATGAACATATTTGAATCGGAAGAACCGAACTGACTTTGATCAAAGGCAATCTCAGTGCACAGATTTATGCGGAAATGATCGTTTATCGGGAAATGATCAACCCAATTGGGTGCTTCATTCCGCTTTTGTATGAAAATACATGTCTACACATCGACAGTGTCATTACTAATTCACTTGTCGAAGCGAACATCAACGTTTGGCAACATAAAATCTTTTAACCGACGTCCAAAAAGGAAGAGGCTATCGATTCGGCGCGTTTTTCTAATCTTTTACAACGGACGTGGGCATAGGGTGGGGATTTCGCAGTGATTTTGATGTACTTGTATTAACAATGCTGAATTAGACTACCGATTGATCATTTTATGTAATAAAAATCCTTAAGTAATAACTTTTATTTTTAACAGATTTAATGTCGGATGTTAATAAAAATATTTGATATTAATATTAAAAAAAAAGGGTAACTAAGATCAAATTTACTACAATTTGCAATCAAATTAAAGCAAAAGCAGCCGTAATTCGTAAATTTTGACAAAGGAAAACATTTTACCTAGTCACTTTCATGGCTTTAATTTAATTTTATTAGAATTTCTATTGTATTCTATTTTTAGATTTTTATCAGGCTAAAATAATTAATATTAAAAAATATTCCTGGAGACTTTTGATGTGTACACAATAATAGATGGTACGTCTATTTGTGATCCTGTTTAACTATTTTTTCACACACATATTCTTGACAAACGCAATAGGTTAACCCTATCAGTATCAGGAGCTACGAGGGACTTGTGATCCAACAGCACACAGACCCAAAACAAATATGTGATCTGTGGATCACACAAACATTTGCTTCGGTGCGGGAGTGGAACCGCAGACTCTTTCACAGCTGGCTACTCACCTGCTGCGCCACGGAGGCTGTCAAATTTTTGTCAAGAATAATTTGACTGATTAAGATCATATTCACGATACGAGACGAGACGATGGTTCATAGCTATATAATACTCTAAGCTAGACCTACATTATGGAAGCAAACCAATAATATACACATAACCAATTGCGCGAGGGAAAGCTAGTGTTTTTATATTTTTTTCCTGAAATCTCAACAGTTCTTGACATCACGGCACCGTTGTATTATCAAATCATATCTGAAGACCATTCTCCTCATATAGTTATATTTATTTATTTTATTTTTATTCTTTAACAAAATCCACAGCCCTTACAATTAACATCATATGAAAGTTTACAGACATATCTTATGGCCCATAACGGATTTGCATTATACAAACAAACTAATAGACTAATAGGAATTATGCTTTCCATTTTCCAGTACTTCACAGCTGGCACTCAGATCTCCCAGGAGGACGGGGTCCACGCGAGCTTCACGCATGTCTGATCCGCGGAGAAGACTGGTCACACCATCCGCCGGTCTTCAATAACAAAAATCCCGAACAATTCAGTCGACCTTTATCAACTATAAACACACAAATATGAATAAATGTATATAAGTACTCAACAGTCACGCACAAAGTTCTGACCCCACACGTGAACCTGTATTGTGTATTGTGGGTATCAGGAACTACGAGGACTTATGTTCCCACAACACCCAGACTCGAAACAAATATTTAAGTATAACAAAAAGAGTTGTCTCGGTACCTACGGGGATCGAACCCGTGCCCTCTCGCTTCACAGCCGGCTACTCGCACACTGCGCCACGGAGGCTGTATTAGTTATATTTTTGTTGCTATTACTATAATGTAATAATTATGTACCTTAATTGTATTTTTTTCTATTTTTACCCAGATTATGGGTAACGTTTTTGAAAATTAGTTACTAGATACCCCTTTTCGGGATGAGAGGAAACGATTAATTGGAACACACCGGTCATCCTTGTGACAAGATTTGATTTCGTTTTGTGTAAACTCAAGTTTACCTACTCGTACCTTGGTAATAGGTGTTAAACGGATTCAATGAGCGTGTTTAGACAAACAACCTTCTGAGTATCTTAGTTAGACACTCGTCATAAAAATCTAAACTACTCGTATAGAGTCAAATTAATTGTTAACATTAGTTGTTTATTGATTGAATATAATTGCGATTACATATTATACTAAGAAAAATAATTTAGATTTTTTGAATCTAATTTAGGTTATTCTAAATTTGTTTGCCGGAACACGTCCATTGTGAAGGCAAAGACGACGTAATGCGAAGATATTATAAAGCTCAAATAAAGTAGCAGCTTGCTAGCAATAATCTCTAAGCATATAGTCAAATACACAAGTTCAGATGAAAGCAAGCTCAAATGAAGTAGCAGGTACCTTGCTAGCAATAATTACTAAGTAGGAAGCCAAACACACCAATATAACTAAATGAAAACAGCCACTGCCTTATAAATTATAATCCTATTCTGTAATATTATAACCATTTACAATTCAATATTAAGTCTATAAACTTTTCATTATAATCATTAATATCTATAATGTATTTATTATTTAAGTAAACATCTTCGTACAAGTAAATTTTTCAAGTAGGTATTTAGTGGTTTGATGTAGTAATAGTAGATAGTAATGTAATTAAGTAGTGTAAATGGTAGAGCCATGCTGTAGACAGTTGTATCTACAGCATGAATAAGCCAGCTCGACCGGGTCGTTACCATTGTCTCACAGAAAATCGTAAAGGTACAGCTTACTCTTGCGTTTCATACAGGTAGTGAGTTCCTAATCCCTTGATAATTATTCGGAACGCGTCCAATATACATGATTATCTGGTATTATGGTAAAGGGTGGTGGAGATGACTAACCATCAGATGATCCGTTTGCCAGTCTATGCCAAATGTATGTAAGTTTTTTCTCATTTATGGTCTTCCGTAATCTGCATAACAATTTATACAAAGTTTAATATAAAATATTATAGCATTACGCTTAATTGTTTTATAAATCTATGTATTTACATTTATTAATTCTATAAAATATGTTACTTAGAATACACACGTTATAAATCAATACAATAATTATTAGATCTACGCTTATTTTGTTAGTATACTTATTAATTTATCTTATTCGTTACATTTCGTATTTAATGTATGTAACTATTTAAATGGACACGTTTTTTATTATTTAGGGAAGATGATTCCATTATAGGGTAGACTACTATTAAAATAAATATGTAATAAATGGCTACGTATATAATCCATGAATAATGAATGAATACTAGTACATGAAGAAAACATTCATTACTTATCAATCGACAAAACTAATTTTATAACGAAATATTGTAATTTTGGAAGTACTGTTATAACATATTCGGAGTCGTACTTTAAAAAATAAATAATATCATTAAAATATAAAATTGGTTTATGAAATTCCAAAAATAAGGCTGGCTAATACTGGCATTATACAAACATTCATTTTATTTTAATAGGACCGCTCAAGGCTTACTTAAGAAAATAATAAATAAACAAATAATGGAGGTTACATTTAATTATCAAGAAAAATACTTTTACTAACTCATAACCATACTACAAGCCATAGTACAACCTAGTTTGAAGTCATCACAGTTTAAATAGATCATATTTATAGCAACACGTATTGCCAAATAACACTTAGATAAATTGTGTAAATTATGATTGTGAAAATTTGAATGTTTATGAGTTTGTGTATTATGTTTGTTAATCACGCTTTAACAGCACAGCTCAACTGAATTAAAAATTTTTTGGATTAAGATATAGGATACTTTTATCCTAGTAGGTAATACGCGCCCGTGGGTTATGATACAAAAAAACATATTCACGCGTACGGAGCCTCGATCAAACGCCAGTACCTAGTTTTTAAGTACTATCTTTTCGCCTTATTACTATAATACTTAATTATGTAGAAAAACTTGGACTTTCCTGTCATGCTTCCCATCTCCTTGTTTCGTATAATTATCTTTTAAATCACATCCACATCCTATCAATACTCAAGCCATGGCTGGCCGTAGGCTTTAAAAGACAATTTATGGGTGTTTACTTTTTATATGAACTCAATAGTCACCGCTTTGCAGCACGTCTTTTGTGCGTCAGGGCAGCAGCCATGGCATCATCAGAGCCTGGACTATTCCACTTTGTACCTACACCTGAGTGAACAAAGTGGAAGTAATTAATGTACTTTATTCACCTCGGGACAAAATCACCTGGGTGATATTACCAAGATGCACAAAGTGGAATAATTCGAATTAGATGAACGTGGAATCCACTGTTACTGTGTTTTGTGATCCCACCAGTGGCAATAACATAATAATCTTACTATTAAATCAATGAACACGGATGTATGTAAAGAGACCATAGAGAGGTTTCCATAGAAAAGATAAATAAATATTATATATACGGTACCTAATGTAAGAATTAGTATAAAATTTTAATGTTTTCTTAGTATTGAAGTCTTTAAGGAGATAGCGTCATAGCGCTAACCAATTCTGATGAGTGCATATCGCATAATATTTTAGACATAGGTCAGATCACCAAACATAATTTAACTTAACCATTTCAATTAATAATCTTCCTAAAATGAAGATAAAGCTAGATAATTTGGAAAAGCATCGTTCAATTTAGCTAACTTAAACCCACTGGTATGAAGAAATTCCTTTACGTACTCTTTCTCCCTGTACGACATAAACAGCAGTCACAAAAAAAACGAGTTAGTCTAAGGTCGAACTAAGGGTCGAACCTATACTATACAAAGACTAGGACAAAATATTTACGTACGAACAAAACAAAACATAATAATAGTATTAATAAACGATCACTCCACATGTTTTTATGATTATGGAAGGTCATTTTAGATACAGTGACCTCAGAACTAAATTTTAATTTTATTAAAAAAGTTAATTCATTATAGGTGCCGTAGGTACATATTTTTTAAAAAGAAAAAGGGCAAGTCGTCTCCTACACGGTCAAGGATGACAACTTATTCTGTCCGGTTATAATTCCATGACATCGGTACTATTACTAAAGATCTGTAGCTGGTTTATGGGTATTCCCTATATCTATTTACAGATGGATTTGCTTACTAAAGGCTTACTATTAATATCGATTAATATACTGTTTTGACAGATCTACTATAAAAAACTGTAAAAAAAATACCAGTAATCTGTCGGTAAACAGAATATTGGGAATGGAAAAATGGGAAAATATTTAATATATTATGGTTAACCAACTCGAAAAACGTTTAACATTTACAATAAAACTGATTATATAATTTACCTGGAAATAAAAACCTTGGGCAATATTATTTGTTAGAAATTGTGGTGAATAATAATTAAATAATGTGAAAACATACATGTCACCATCAGGATTAGCTAGTACATGAAGCAGTGCAACGCTTAAAGTTACCGCCAAGCAATAAAACGTACCTAATATTATAATGCCATTGGAATTGCACGAGTTTCAATATCGATGTAGACCTTTATTTTGTAATAGAAATTTATAGCTAGCATTATTTACTAACAAAATTATGTAATTATTCATATCTTAACGTAGTATAAGTTATGCTGTAGGATGGATTGTTTGAGCAGTCTGTTATTTTAACGGCTTTCAGAAGAATAAATAGTTCACCTTATATAAAGGTTATTAATTAATCTTATATTTTCAGTACTAACAATACCTCAAAATTAATAGATGTCATGAAACCATTGCCTCTTATGAATGACGAGCTCACACCGTTCGATTTTAGTTGGTCAACTGCTAAATTGTATGTATATGAACAATCAGTACCTACAGCCTTCCAATCCAACTGATCAACAGAAAAACATACAGCTTTTGTTAATTGAAGTCGGTTGATCAGCTAAAATTGAATCGTATGAACTATAACAGATAGATGAAACAACCCACGCTAAGCCAATAACAAATTTAATCTTTTTGTAACTTTGTAATTCTCTGTATTATCTTATTATCTATAATCACAATTAAATATCGTGTGGTTAAATGTGTGTTTGTTTTTTAAACTATTATTTTATAGGATATTACTTTCCTACTGCTTCCTCATTTCGTAAAAACCAAAGTAGTGTTATTATTGTAAATATCTTAAGTAAAGGCTTAAGAAGCGAGTGTGAGTGTTAGTGGTAGAGCCACACTGTAATTTTATCAACAGCATCAATGGGCCAGCTCGATCAGATTGCTATCATTGTCTCACTGAAAACTGACGTGAAGTAGCAGTTTGCTGTAGCGTTTCCTACGGTCAGTGTGATATCTGGAGGCCCAAACCCCCTTCCCATTCCAATCCCTTAATCATCCCTTTAAGATCGGCAGCGCGTTCATGATTCATCAGTATTGTGAATGTTTATGGACGGTGGAGATCACTTACCACCAGGTGATCCACTTGCTCGTTAGCCGATATCTGCAATAAAAAGGAGTAAGAAAATTAAAACAGTTTTTCAAGAATCTGAGACCAGTCATTGTGACATTATTTAATCCTTCTACATGGTTTGAGACTTGCCTTAACAATTGCCTCTATAGTATAAGATCGTTTTTAAAATTCTAGCTGACTAGTCACTCTCGATCTGGCATCTGCATGTCATATAAGGATATCTCAAGAGTTGAAGATACCTTTACCCTCTTTAAGCATAATATTATATTTGCAAAATATTACATTCGGTAAATATTTATTACATCACGGATAAAATTAACAACAAATATCGCTATATAACTATATAAATGTAGATATACTTATAATCCTGTTTTTATTTAATTGAACTATTTGACAGCGTCCGTGGCGCAGTAGGCGAGTGAAGTGAGAGGCCGCGGGTTCGATTCCCGCACCGAGACAAAATGTTTGTGTGATTCATAAAAATGTTTTCTCGCCAGAGGGGTTGACGTAAGGCAGGCGGCCAGTCGTAAAAACTACAAGCCAAATCTCTGTACTTTGGGCCGACCACACTGCGAGTGGGATATGGGCAGATTGAAGGAAGGATAACTGAACTATTTGAAGGATGGCACAAAATAATGAATTCTAAAATTCCATCTATACCAACACTCTTTTAGTTTTTAGCGTCCGCGTCATAAGAACAAAGCTGTAATTCAAAATATTAAGTTAGAATGAAGTGCATTTTACTGCCAAGATATAAAAATAACTATAAATAATATTGAATGAGAAAAAAAATACAATCATAATATCAGGCTGTATCGATAACAAAATAAAATTACACGAAAATGTTAGCTTCATTAATATGTTTTATTTTAATAATTTCGGTCATAACTTATGATTTTCTTTTTGTTTCTTGGATTGTAATTATACCTCATTTTGTGAATGTCATAAAATAGCTTTTGCTCGTGGCTCCGCGTGCATATTGTTTACCGCGAGAACAAACTATGGACGAGCTAATTTATAGCCTATGCAGGCATAGTAGAGCTTCCGATTACACAAAGAATTTTTGTAATTGTTATAGATTGCAAATAGAATATTACTTACCTATAATTGAAACGATTAATTGTTTGTGTGAGTGATAGTATCAGCCCGGAGTCTGGAATTTTGCCCGATGTGGCGATAGGCTCGCCCCCCATCACATCATGGGACGAAGATACGCTCCGCGAAATGGGGGTGTGCTGGTTACACCTCTGCCTACCCCTTCGGGGATTACAGGCGTGAGTGCGAATGTATATGTAATATTTTACGAATATAATATTATGCTAACAACAGTTCTCAATTCGTCTGTACATATATATTTTATGTATGTTCACGCATAACTCTACCAAATGTGAACCGATTTGAATGATTCTTTCTGTATTTGATAGGATTTACTGCGGTAGTGGTCCCATTTTAAAAAGTAATAATTCCACCTCTTTTTTAACCTGTCAAATACCGCCATCTAGGTTGTATTGTTTTGAATTGAATTTATATTATACTGCTAGCAAAATATTGTAACACTGCCATCTGTCGAAAATACGGGTAAAGACTTTATAAATACTCGTACCGCGAAAAAATAAAAGTTTAAAGTTCTGCACGAATCCTGATTTTGGTTTTACATAAACAACAAGGTGGTAGGTCCCTCGTCTGTGAGAGGCCGTCTGGGTTGTTACCACCGCTTTGTCTATTTCTGCCGCCAATCAACAGTGTGTAAGCACTGTTGAATTCAGATTTGAAGGACATTGTATAATAACGCTCATTGAACGCGAGATTTGAGCAATCTTCACTTATATTTGACAGCCTCCATGGCGCAGCGGGCGAGTAGCCGGTTGCGAAGCGTGAGGCCGTGGGTTCGATTCCCGCACCTTGACAAATGTTTGTCTGATCCACAAATATTTGTCTCGGGTCTGGGTATTGTGGGACCGCAAGTCCCTCGTAGTTCTTGATACCCACGATACAGGTTTACCTAGTGTGGGGTCAGGACTATGTATGTGACTGTTGGGTGTATTTATTTATTTAACTACCTATCCGTCGTGGTCTTACAGCAGGCATGTTACTGCCCTGCACCCATGGGTCATAGCGTGTTATAGATATCAACCTTCAGGAATAAATTATCTTTATGATAGTGAAAACGACATTTTAATCCGTTGCATAGATTAGGAGAAATAAGCGGACAGACAGACAGACGCAGACTTTGCATTATACTATGTTCTGATAAACATAAAGCACTATTTAGATGGAGAGTTTCTCGTACGACATAAGCGAGAATATAACATAACACTGGCATTTAGTAGGTCGCGTCATACGATTCTTTTTTCAAACTGTATGACGCGGCCTCGTAAATAAGAGTTTTCTGATATACCTATTTCCGCCTATATCAGCTGTCTCTATCAGCAGTGTGCAATAAACTATCTACATCTAAGACTTGATTGCATTGTGAGGCTGAATAGCCTCATAAATTCTTGCCTGCATAATATTTTTTAAGTCACCCCATATTGCAAGTCATTCTGTGACATGGTATGAAACACACTATGTATCATCGACATATCACGCCTCATTATCACTACACCAAGGTCGAAGTAGTCATCCTACGACGCTAATTATAGATGACAGAAAACCATTTTATTACAGATACCTACGTAATAAAATCTAATTCGGTATTATTCTGTTTTATCTGCAATTCCGTTGTGTGAAAATGTATGGCTATAGGTACAGTTTACGACAATTTTAATAATTTATTATAAGGCTTACAACGAAAGTTTAATATTTACCCATCAAGGGATATTAAGATGGTAGAATATAAATGGAAATTCTTCGTTGATTTACGTTTGGTTAGCGAGCAGACACATATATACCGAAAGCATAAAAAATTGCTTCTGATCCATTAAAATACTCAATAACAAAGAACAATGCAATCAGTTTTACGAAGTAATTTTAAAGAGCATAAGTGGGAATCTGTATAGAGGTGAATAGGTACTTTGTACATTAATTAAATGAATAACAGGAATCTAGAACTATACTAACATAACAATCATATTTGTACTTAATATTTCCCTTAACAGTACTGATTACCTAAGTACGAGTACAATAATATGCTCATTATCGTATCAGTATCGTGTTGTTATGAAAAAATGTTTGTTAAATAAATCGTGTGCTATGATGATAACATCAATATAGATCAGCCCTTACTTAAACGCATCTATTCACTGTGCTTAGCACATAGATAAAAAAGTATATTTTTCAGGTCTTGGTGTTTTCTCCTCAGACGGGTTGACGTCAGGCAGGCGGCCGGTCGTAAAAACTGCAAGCCAAATCATTATGTAACATGCGTTAAAAAGCATGTTGCACCGAGCCCACTGCGAGTGGGATAAGGGCAAGTGGAAGAAGAGCTGGAAATCCAGAATACTCTTCGGAGCACAGAGACTCGTTTACTACTCCGTAAAATAAAAAAAGCCTTTAGGTACTCGAATGATATCTTAGATTTCTATAATATCGTATATCTTCTAATATATAAAATTCTCGTGTCACAATGTTCGTTCCCATACTCCTGCGAAACGGCTCAACCGATTTTTATGAAATTTTATATACATATTCAGTGGGTCTGAGAATCGGCCAACATCTATTTTTCATCCCCCTAAATGTTAAGGGTGGTCCACCCCGAAATTTTTTATTTTTATTTTTTTACAAAATTTTAATTTGTATTTTTTCATGATACAGCATTAAAAAATACATAGAACCCTAAATTTTCAACCCTCTACGATCAACCCCTATTTTTTAATAGCGACATTAGTATTTTTGTCAAGCGCGTTTCTCACCGGGACGCGCTTGATGCGCCCACTAGGCTACTGCATTCACGCGGGCGGAGCCGCGGGCAACAGCTAGTATAAATATATTTTTTGCATGAGGATAACTATCTAAGGATTTCCCGCGAACTAATCCGCAGGAAAAAACTAAACAATAACTTATTGCGTTTAAAATGTAAGTCTATAGAAATATTCCACTAATTAAAACGTAATTTGGAATGCACAATAAGAACCCGTTCATAAAGCAGCTTCGTATGTATACCTATTTACTGGACCGTTTTTAGTAGATCCGTCGTTACTGTATGTGATGTTCTCACAACCGACATGGCACATTCTGTCGGTTCCGTTCTAAGCTGCCGATCAGTATACCACCGAAAAAACCAATCCGTGTAGAGTGAAGGAACCTTACTTCTTCAAACGTATGGATCCGTTATTTAAAATGCAACAATTATAAGTTGGTGGCGACAAGTTTTGGAACTAAAGGAAAATTTGTTGAATAATTTACCAAAATTGATAATCGAACTGTTCCCGCATCCAATTTTTATTGACAAAACGGAATGAAACGTTTTATAATTAAATTTATTAAATAGACCGATTAATTAATTATTATTCATATCGATTAATATATAAATCCAGTAGGAGCAGAATACAGTCGTGTATGTAAACTCGCTCATACTGAAATACGCTATCACGGAAATAAAACGGTCCTGTTAATTTCAGTGTGAACGAGCTGTTATAAAAACAGTATTCCCTCAGTAGCTGCTATATAGTAGATAGCAAATATTAGCTCGAAGTGACCGTTACATACAAATGATAGCCGGTAGTAGGGTTGCCAACTTTTTTTTATAAAAATAAAATATATTAAAGTCGAAGAAGGAAAATAAACAGAATATTGAAAACAGTAATTTATTTTTCTATTGTTTTGAATACATTTCTTAGCGCTGCGCGCCCAGGCTCCATCAGTATGAACATTTATTTTCAGTTAAGGCTCTTCATACCTATTGTCCTTAACAGTGTGATTGACAACCCTAGTTAAGCGTAACCTTGTTGAAGGTTGCTGAGAATATTTAGTCAAAAAACAACTTATTATGCTCGAAGCATTGTAATAACCATGATGCAAAACTAAAAACTGTTTTAAATGATTTTAAACATATTCACGCTTATTAACCGATTTCAAAAAAGAAGGAGGTTCTCAATTCGGCGTGTTTTTTTTTACTCTTCAAGGCAGATGTTCATTGCACAATGAGTTTCTCTACATTTTTCCACAATATTACCCAGTGCATTTATATTATTCTTCTATAATATAGAATAACGACATAAATTGTGCGCTTCTGCAATGACCGGTTTTTACGAATATGCAATGATTCCAATCCGGGTCCGATCGTCACTCAAGAGAAAAATAAATACATAATCTAATGAGGTTGGTTAGTATGAAATAGCCATACACGGCCATACATATATTATTTAGTTTTTTTATACTTACTGTCCAACGTCCCATTTTATATGTTCAAGCCAAAGACTTTAATACCATAGACGGCCTGTTCAGAAGTAAAATTGTGTTGTATACGCGGCCGGGGAGGCGGGAATGACGTCTAAGGCGTGGGAGCGAGGGGAGTTGAGAGTAAGCGACATGGCAATATTCAGACGACTGTTTTGTTTGGTATTAGTTTTCATTCACAATAAATGACTTTTTCGATCAAAACCAAGAAATTATTTAGTTACTTTCGTAAAATAACTTCAGATTGAATGAATAATATATGCACGTAAATAATGACAATATTTTATGGTTCACAATAAACAATTTCGTGTTAGTTTATCAATGTTATCAGTTTATCGAATTTAACGTTCGCAGCTATTCAAACAACAACTGCTCTTGTCGCTCTCTCGTGCGCAATTTATATGTACCGCACAGCTTGTCTAGTAGTATACATTAAAGTCTTTGGTTGAAGCCATATCATAAAATGTTTAACAAACAGTGTAATATTTCATAAAAGGCGACCATTTCATGAAATGGTCAACTATTTCATAAAATGGTTAACTATTTCGTAAAATGATCAACTATTTCGTAAAATTGTCAATCTACGATTTGGTCACAACATATAATATGTAATAAAGCAGTGGAATTTCTTCTATCTGTCTGTTAATTTGTTTAGATGCAGATTTCACTATTATGTTATGGCAAATTGCAGTATGGATACATGGACTGGCTCGGTGGCGCAGTTGTAATGCGTAGGTACGCGTTACGACTGAGGCTGACGCTGAGATTGTGAAAGTGATATTGGGATTTACTATAGGTTGATGGCTGACGCGTCTCTGTAAAACAAATCAAAACTATCTCAAACAAGATCATATACACGTAGCAAGATGTGCAATAATAAGCCGAACTATCTATACGAAGCCTCCGTGGTATAGTGGGCGAGTAGCTGGCGGCGAAGCGAGAGGCCGTGGGTTCGATTACCACACCGACACAAATGTCTGTGTGATCTAAAAATATTTCGTATTTATTATTATTATTTATAATTATGTAAGCTCACGCCTGTATTCCCGTGCAGGGAGATGTGCGAGTAGAGCTGAACCCAAGGTCTTGCCATAGACAATCTTTAACTTTTTAATTATCTTTAACCTAATTTAATCGATCATCCGCGTATTATCCATGAGTCATGAGTAGGCATGACTCTTCATAAAATATTTTTTTATGGCAGAACGTAATCGTTGGAACGAATCGGTTAACTTGCAGAACATAGGCCTATCCTAATTCACTTCATTTAGGTTCCTCCTTACAATCACATATTGCCTTCATGCTTCGTCTTGAGAAGAAGACGAAGAAGATTTATAATAATATAATGACTAATGTTGCCGGATTCATTTTCCCGAATAGGGCTTGAATGCAAAAAGCGTATCAATGATATTTTTTTTTAATTGTAACTACTAAGGGATTATTCACAGTGTTCAAGTAAGATGTTACCACCAATTACAATACCTATATATGACAGCTATTTTTCGAAATATCTAGTAGACGCATTTCTGAATTTATATACATATTACGAGTATGTTAGAATGTGACTCTTATATTTAAACGCGTCATATTTTATTTAGTAATTTGCATTTACTCAGAGATGTTGAAACAGGCGCTTAAACAAAATAAACATCATTTTCTGCGGTTACATGATTCTGTTATTTAAACTACTATTTTAAGTGGAAGAACCATGCTGTATACAGTTTTGTCTACAGCATGAATAAGCCGACTCGACCGGGTTGTTACCACTGGTTCAAAGAAAAACGACGTGAAGTGCAGCTTCCTGTTACGTTTCGTACGGTGAGTGAAATATTTGGTGGTCCAAATTCCCTCCCCTTCCCAATCCCTTTATTAATCCTTTCCTTTGAGGTCGGTAATGATTCCTTAGGTATTGTGGATGTTCATGAGTGGTGGAGATCACTCGCAAAAAGGCAATATAATTCGAGAAAAAATGGCAAAATCATTTTAAGTTGGTTTTTGTTAAAAAGTTATTACTTATCATATCCGTGCATATATGACGAAGTTTTATAATTTAATCTCTAATATCCCCTTTGAGGTATAGTCCTTCGAATAATATAATATTAGGTATTGTAATCGATCCACATTTGGCGGAGTTATGTGTGGATAATATACAAAAAAAATATGCACGTTGAATTAAGAACATTCCTTCTTTTTTCTTCGGTTATAAACAACTACTAAATTAAACGCACACAACTACCTAACTGCAAACAATTAGGTATGTGTTTAAGTATTATGTGTTACTGACTCACTAGAATGATCTACGTTATCAATTAAGATCGGAGTGTACAACTCAATTAGTTGATGATATGGTCGGTAACATGCAATTTATGCCCGCACCTACCACATCATGGGACGGAATAACCTCGGCGAAATATCGGTGCACTAGTTGCACATTTGCCCACCCCTTTAGAGTTAAAGGTGTAAGCTTATGTATGTGGTTGGTCTTTGCGCCCCTCTTGAGTACTAAGTTCACGTAAAAATGACCAAAGTTGTTGCTAAAGGCAGTAGTCATTACAACATGTTTAACCTCAAGTAGTTTATTAAACTAGTAAGTACTAATACTCTAGCCGTTAGTAAAATCCATACTTAAAGGTTCTTAATATGCAAGAATTTTCTGGATTTGTACCAACTACTTGTACAAAAACTTCGTATATAACCGACGCCAAACAGTGGTGTGTAAGCACTATTGTGTTAAAAGACATTGAATTGATCGAAATCAAGTAAGCGACCTGCTCTCTTGTCATTCAGACAAATGCTGAAAGAGATTATTGGATACCGATTTCTACAATTTGCAGCCATAACGCTGCAATTAGGCCGTCGTTCGCTCCGTCTATATTTTATATTTTCATCCAGTGCGGAACTTATAATTTTAATTTGAGTGCTTGCCTCGTCATTATTCTTCTGGTGTTATAGTCCTCGTTGTCTATGATGCTGAAAGAGATTATTGGATACCGATTTCTACAATTTGCAGCCATAACGCTGCAATTAGGCCGTCGTTCGCTCCGTCTATATTTTATATTTTCATCCAGTGCGGAACTTATAATTTTAATTTGAGTGCTTGCCTCGTCATTATTCTTCTAGTGTTATAGTCCTCGTTGTCTATGATGCTGAAAGAGATTATTGGATACCGATTTCTACAATTTGCAGCCATAACGCTGCAATTAGGCCGTCGTTCGCTCCGTCTATATTTTATATTTTCATCCAGTGCGGAACTTATAATTTTAATTTGAGTGCTTGCCTCGTCATTATTCTTCTAGTGTTATAGTCCTCGTTGTCTATGATGCTGAAAGAGATTATTGGATACCGATTTCTACAATTTGCAGCCATAACGCTGCAATTAGGCCGTCGTTCGCTCCGTCTATATTTTATATTTTCATCCAGTGCGGAACTTATAATTTTTTTTCAAATAAAAAAACATGTGTAAGTATTACCCAACACTATGCTAGAATTTTAGCATTATCATGGTATTCTACCGATCTCTAAGTAACTTCTATCTTGGTTTCTAATACCTACATAAAAATTTCTTTAATTTTGTATTGACTTGTCATAAGTGCTATTTTAATCGCTTACATGACCTCTGCCGTGAATGGTCTTTTCCAGGATAAAAAGTAGCCTATGTCCGAGTCCCGGTCATGGTCTACATGTATGCCATCCAAAACCGTTCACCTGATAAAGCCTGATGGACTAATAAACATCCAAGTTCACAACCCAAACTATCACATTTGTAATAGTAATAGGATCCATTTATTTCTTATTTTCGCCTTATAGCTTTATATTGCATCATATAATTATGTCAGTATTTCATAATATTATAAAACATATTGTATCCTCTCAATTCACAATGCTTTTAGAATTTTCGTGGTACCAATAAAACATGACAAATTTAATTGTCGATAATTAGGTTGAAGGTTGTGTTATTGTTTTAATATTATAAATTGTGTATATTTACGATATCTTATTTTACGATTAACGATAATTAAGACAAAAAATTGACACTAAATGTTATCAAAATCATGTTTTATGTCATTATTTATTGTATTTAGTTAATTAGCAGTATAATTACTTTGAAAATGTATTAAGATGAAGGTCCACAAAAATACAGTGTTTTTCATCGAGTTTTGTCCCTAAATTACTGTGTGTAAAAAATATTTCTTAGTTATTAGTTAATGCATTCGGCACTCCGATATTTGATTAATTTAACTTTATTCAATACATTAAAATCGCAAAGATAGATCTAAATTATGATTTAAATAGCAATGCTCGCCTTAAACTGGGCTGTGAATAATATACCAAAATAAATGTATGGGATTATACGAGAGAATTCTGTAAAAATAATGTGGATTATTATAAAACGGACTCGTTGTGAGTGGTAGACCCACGCTGTAGACAATTTAGTCTACAGCATAAACGGGCCGGCTCAACCGGGTCGTTACCACTGTTTCACAGAAAACCAAAATAAATAGCGGCGGCGTTTTGCTGCATTTCGTAATATCCGGAGGCCTAACTCTCCCTCCCCTTCCCAATTTTATATTATTATGTATAAAACATTAGATATCATTAAATTTATAGGTAGATAGGCAGACGGTAGGCATTCCATCAAATTAACTTACAATAGGATTTTAGGTCCAAAAAAGGCCTACTAAAAAGTCCGCGATGGCATATAACTATCTCTTATTGTTTATTCTCAGTAAGAAATTAAAAAGAGATGTTACGCGGACGGAGCCGCGAGCAAAAACTAATATTTCAATAAGAACAAAATATTTGTAAAACTAATTAACGTTTAATATTGTATTTGACACAAAGCGATGTCGTTTTTACACTCAAAATAAGTTTTTTTTGATACTGGTGGATAATTTATGTTAAGGATAATTTTATTGTCGTATGTTTACTAGAAAAGACTTCAATGTATAGGTACTGCTAGACGAGATGTTTTGAAGTAAAATTGCGCCTCATAACGCGGGAGTTTGACAGTTGACAGGCAGGGAGCGGAAGAGGGTTTCTAGTTAAGAATAAACCAAATGGTAATATAGTTACAGTGAATTGAACGTAACTTAGTGGCGCAATTTCTATGTACCGCACAATCGGTCTACAGCAGCATATATTGAAGACATATATTGTTTGACAGCCTCCGTGGCGCAGCGGGCGAGTAGCCGGTTGCGAAGCGTGAGGTCGTGGGTTCGATTCTCGCACCTTGACAAATGTTTGTCTGATCCACAAATATTTGTCTCGGGTCTGGGTGTTGTGGGACCGCAAGTCCCTCGTAGTTCCTGATACCCACGATACAGGTTTACCTAGTGTGGGGTCAGGACTATGTGTGTGACTGTTGGGTGTATTATTATTATGTATGGCATACCATAATCTCGGGACTACACAGTCCCGGACCTTTGGAAGGCGTGCGTGAGGCCGAAGCCAACACGTAGAGGCCCGTTAGATAATTTTAATTTAATACGGTGATGTGACACCGCCCGACAGCTATCCTAGTATACACTATAGAAGTGTATCCAAGGACAGCCCCCGGTTGGTGTAGGACTATTGTAAGGATGGGCAAAAATAAATATCTACTATTTTATTGAGGTGAGGTGCTGATGGATTGGATAACCGGGTCTCTGGGACGGACTATGGCACCTGCATGACCTATGTTAAAAACATGGATAAAATAGGCAGGTGGTGACTCGCCAACTCAGGTAGATGGGCTCCCCAAAATAGTCACTAGAAAAAGCGACAAGGGCGCAACACCCAGATGAGTGGCTAAAGGGTGGAGAGGTGTCACTGGGCTTTAAACAACGATCATTTGCTCCCTTAGGGTTCCATCACGTTGCCCACTCACCACTTACGTTTCACATCCACCCTTCGAGCATGAAGCTCTCGCGACTCCGCTCTGACCGGCCGGTGAAGGCAAGCCAGAGGTGGGGGACCTGTTCCTCATCAGTGTTCACTCCAGCCGGCCAGTGAAGGCGAGGCAGAGATGAAGAACAGGAGCATCCCCCGGGAGCACTCGGGTACGTAGGGTCGCTACTCCCCAACAGCTCGCCACAAGCTGCCCTGCGGGCTTATTATTATTATTATTTATATATACAACGTGTTACAGAAAGGTGTGGTCATATTTTAGGGTCATTACATACACCTTACAATTAGTACTTATGTACCGGATCTTTTTAAAACCAAGACATCCAAAAAATTCATGTTTATTTTAATAACTCGTTTATTAAGATCGATAAGATTGATAACATCACTATTAATTATTATGAACGACATTCACTTTTTAATAAACTTGATTAAGATGTACGTAATTCTATGGACATACGTACGTAACTTGTAATTTAAACACAAGTTAACACCTGAAAGAGACTGTGTGTTGAAGAAAGTATAGGTACCATCCTCTACAAGCATTTTAAAGAATTAATTCTCGGGTCTTGCATCTATGAATTTGGCTTAATACAGTCAACGATCCTCTTATCAGTTACACCAACACAAAGTACCAATACATAATACTTATTTTTAGTCAAATACAACATATTTTTGAACTCGTAATCATACTTCATAAAATCAGAACTTGCCGAACTGACTGCGTCAAATAAATATTGACATTTGACAACTGTTTAATGTTGTTTTTAATTATAAAATAATTAAATGAAAGGAGGTCTATAGTATCATTGTTTATCATTTAGTGTTGTCCAAAGTTGAAAGTCGATATCGACATGTTACTCATTCGATAAAAAAGAAAATTCTATAATGATTGTACTAGCAATGCAATCGGAATTGGTACTATGGGAGATAAAATACTTATACCCTACACTATACATTGCTTAAATTTGCCCGCCCCTTTCTATAACACGTTGTATATTATTATTATTATACTAGACGAAATGTACTACATCCCCCATTTTGTACAACCAAGTTACCCCTGACAAGAAAGAAGATGAAAGGCCTGTGCGCATGTTCGTGATTGCGCGCGTGTGTGTATTGGTGGGTGTATTATACTGTGGCATAAGGCAGCGTAGCGCCAAGTGAATGAACTGGTTTTAATGCGGGTTTATAATTTTTAAAAGCTGGTTCTTAGCTATGTTTACAGAAAATCTATTCAGCCATTTAAAAGTTACATAAGTACGTTTTCTGTGTGATGACGACGGATGTTTTTACTCGCGACAAAAAGAGGAATATAAGTATGTGGGAGTGTCTGTCTGTCTGACATGGTGACTAAATGAACGGTTTTTTTTTTGTTTCAAACCGGATTCTTTATTGCCTGAATGACGAAACGAGCAGGTCGCTCACCTGATGGCAAGCGCCACGCTTGTCCATAAACAGATGCAACACCACTCAGAATCTTGAATTACAAAGCACTGTATAGTATTGGAATGCGTTTGTCATCCCGTTACATAGGATATTAAGTCTCATAATGTCCAGTGATTTCACAGGTTTCAATGTCCTTCATACCGAAACACAACAGTTCTTACACACTGTTGCTTGGCGGCAGAAATAGAAAAAACGGGGGTAACAACCCAGACGGCCTCTCGCATAAGAGGTACCTAACCCTTATATATCCGACCGGGTTTGATAGGGATGGTTCTTAGCTATATTGGAAGAATTTGGATTCGATCAAACTAGAATAAGAAATTATCCGAGAGTACAGCTTGAGATACCCCACAGTAAATCGTACTTTATATCTACCAACTATTAACCAAGGATAAGTTCCATAAACGAGAGTAATCATTAACACGGCCCATCTCGGCTGAGTTAGACTTCACTCATGAGTTAAAATATGGCGGACAGTGGATCTGTTATAATAATAACGAGTGACAGATTACGTTGCTATAGGTAATAACTATAAATTCAGATGGTATGCCAATCAATTGAAAATTCATCAAAAGTAATACATTAGTTTTGGTCGATTTTCATTTTCATTTGTTGTTCACTCTGACGCCACTATATATTAATCCAAGTATTGGTTCTCAGTCAACGAGGTATTGATTATTACCGGGTTTGCATGATAAAATTACTAGTAAATTAGAAAGAGAGTAAAAATATTCTAAGGATAAGTAGTCTGGAATAATGTAAAATTTGGTCGAATCGGGCCTTATTTACAGATGTTTTTTGAAATGGTAGTTTTTAAAAGTTGTGTATTGGTTCTACTTTAGTCTAGTGCAAATATTCTACCATCTAACCGAATCGATGATTATTGATAATTATTTACAACATTGATATTCTAAGAAAATCAGCACAAGCCAATAATATCTACATATTAGCGGTAGGCAGTTAATCAATGATTATGTCATATTAAGAGTCTAAAATTCACTCGGGAAAAGTTTGGTTAAAAAAATTATACATCCGAAATATCTCCGTCTGGTTTTACGTCGTTAAAACTGTTCCCATTACTTCTACCAAGGCAATGAATACAAATACAGCAGGCGTACAACTGGTAACACCGGTTTACTTTGCAACAGTTGTGTAATAACGTACTCGCACGCAGTAAAAGATATATTGATAAATTAATTGCAAACACCAGATCAATGTAACACTTTAATTTGGCCAGTATTTTTAACGCACCCCTAAATATATGATTATTGTTACCACGCTTTTCTTTTTATTTTATATATTGTAAGTCCTGACATGGCAGCTTCCGTAGCGCAGTAGGCGAGTAGCCAGCTGTGAAGCGAGAGGCCGTGGGTCCGATTCCCGCACCAATATAACGACCACAAACATATGTTCCGACTCCCGAGAGAGGTTGACGTCAGACAGGCAGCCAGTCGTAAAAACTACAAGCCAAATCTTTCTGTAACATGAGTTAAAAAGCTTGTTACGCCGACCCTACAGCGCGTGGGATAAGGGTAGGTGGAAGAAGAAGAGTAGGCAAAGTCCTGACTGATTTTTCATCGCCCAGCTCTAATCGTTAAAGATATATACATTATGAGAATGTGTTTATTTTTTATTACAGACATCGTTTATGTAAGGATTTTTCAAAGTTTGTATTGGCAATAAGTAATATGTTTCTGGTCGATTGCCATTTAGTAGGATTTGACTGTTCGATCCACAATAATACCCTGCACCTAAAAATGCGATAAAAAAATAAGTTCGAATTTCGAAAAAAGCTCCCAGCATTTTTATCTATACTAGTTACTATAGATAATATATTAAAAATCTTTGTCTAATTTAAGCCGATTTTTACGGGATTTCCAATTGCCCATTCAGGGTTTTCAAAGCATAATTTAGGGTGTTTTTTATCTCAGAAATATGACGGCACAAATATATTCAGTCGGAGACACGAGCAAAAGTGAAAATTAAATATAACGTTGTAGGTCATATTCAACATAATATTTGTATAGTTTGCTTGCTTGTTTAGCTTGTTGCAGATGTGACGCTTGTTCTCTGGGTTTAATATTAAAAATAATTCATTCAAAATAAGTTTGAAAACTACTAATATCTTAACTTAACCACAGTACTGGTTTGTTGTTAATTAATCGAGAAAGTAGGTCATCTGACAGTAACTGAGTGGTAGAGCCACGCTGTAGAAACTTTTGTGTACAGCATGAATGGTTGGCTCGTCCGGGTCGTTACCACTGTCTCACAGAAAACCGACGTAAACTAGTAGCTTATTGCTGTGTTTCGTATGATGAGTGAGATACCCGGAGGCCTAAATCCCCCTCCCCTTCCCAATCCCTTAATTATCCCTTTCCTTTAAAGTCGGCAACGCGCCAATGACTCTTTTGGTATTGTACATGGGCGGTGGAGATCACTTTACATCAAGTGACCCACTTGCTTGTTTGCTGACCTAAACCATTAAAAAACTGGTCTCTACCTTCCATACCGTCGTTGCTATCCTTTAAGGACTAGAGTTTTGAGTGGTACAGTCACGCTATAGATAGGTTTGTCTACAACATGAATGAGCCGGCTCGACCGGGTTGTTACTATCTCACAGAAAACCGGTGTAAAGTAGCGAATTGCTGCTGCGTTTCGTACGGTCAGTTAGATATCCGGAGGCCCAAATCACTGTGACACGGAGGCTGTCAAATTATAACTATAATATTACATAAATGCGAAAGTGAGTTTTGGTTGTTACGCACTCAAGCCTGTAATCCCCGAAGGGATAGGCAGCGGTGTAACCAGTAGACCCAAATTTCGCCGAGCGTATCCTCTGTCCCTTGATGTGATAGGGGGCGAACCTATCGCCATACCGGGCACATATTCCAGACTCCAGGCTGATACTGAGCATTTCGTAATAGAAAAACCCAATAAGTATCACTGCTACCCGACCGGGGTTCGAACCCGAGACCCAGCGTCAGGCTCAGTCGTAACACGTACGCATTATAACTGCGCCACCGAGGCATTACGAAGTAATACTAACAATATAATAATATAAGTACACCTAACAGTCACACACATAGTCCTGACTCTCACTAGGTTAGCCTGTATCGTGAGTATCAAGAACTCCGAGGGACTTGCAGTCCCATAACACCCAGACCCGAAACAATTTTTTGTGGATAACACAAATATTTGTGTCGGTGCAGGAATCGAACCCACGGCCTCTCGCTTCGCAGCTACTCGCCCACTGCGCCACGGAGGCTGTCAAGTGTCAATTTGTAATGATATTTTCAGCCGGTTTATCCTATCAGCTATTTTTCGTATTGCTTCTATTGAAGCTACTATTAACAATAATATTATCAAGAAGGAATCTTCTTGACCTAGTAATTATGCCATTATATTTGTAGATCCAGTTATTTAGCATACAGGCACGCACCATCATTGCTATCATTTTTAAACGACTTCAAAACGTACACTCTGACCGGCCGGTGAAGGCAAGCCAGAGGGGGGGGACCTGTTCAGTGTTCACTCCAGCCGGCCAGTTAAGGCGAGCCAGAGATGAAGAACAGGAGCCTCCCCCGGGAGCACTCGGGTACGTTGGGTCGCTACTCCCCAACAGCTCGCCACAAGCTGCCCTGCGGGCTTATTTTATTATTATGTAAGTTCTCAATTCAGCGTGTTTTTACTACAAGGTACAATATTTTTAATCTCAGTCTCTGTTGTAATCACTTTATCGAGCTAGGCTTGAAAAATATCACAACTACTGACATTATTATTGTTTGTACATTCTACGCCAATTCATAATTGCAATATTTGTACATATCGGGAATAACGTCAATATTATAAATTCAATACATTGATGCGATGTTTAAGGTATTTCTAGAAGGCAAAGGAATTTTGCTATACCTTTACTTAAGTAACCACAGCATTTAACTAAATATTATTATTATGCATGAATACTAATGTTTGTCCGACGGGCATACAGGTCATAGTACGATAATGAATATACATGTAGCGACCACACCGACCTAATAAACTGTGAGTCGCTCACATCAGTTCGATTCACAAGACACGGATAATTATACCTAAAGTCTTCGTTTATTTACTTAAATTGAGTGCAGTATTCCGCGCAATGCGCCAACGCGCACTTAAAAGCACTCGTACTTACCTTATATAAAATCATAGTATACAGCACAGTGCTGCCACATTTTTAGGGTTCCGTAGCCGAATGACAAAATGGATCTCTTATAGTATCGTCTGTGAAGTCATGTCTGCCTATCCGTCTGTATTTCATAGCTATTTTACTCGGAGACTATTAGCACTTTAAGGATGAGATTTACACAAAGGTATAGTGAAATTGAGAAGAAAAAAAGAGAAAAACATTTTGTGGTGGTTCTTCATAAATGTAACTGAAGGAGGAATTATTTTTCCATTGCACATAGATATGGATATCATTGAATAAGTCCTTATTAAAATGATGTAGATGTTGCTAACTGACTTTTTATACAAGTCATTAGTTTGTGAGATATGCAGGTCCCAAGTCGTGAAAAACTCTAACTTATAAACTAAGAGGTGGAAAATTCTGAAAAACGTCAAGATAGTATAAGTTAAAAGGTAATTCGAACGAAAATTGGTTTCATAAGCTAGGTTGTATAGTTTTTGAAATGTGGGATATCTTCTAACTACTGAATACTTCTTTGTGCGTGTTCCGACACACACTTGGCCGGTTTTTTTAATACTTTACATAAAAAAGCGAGACACTTTTGAGAAAAGCTTGACTTAATAAAGAGTACATTATCAGTAAAAAATATATTATGGAAATTAATGCGATTATTGTTTTGTACGGGTAATGAATAGGCACAAACGTGTTGTGTATAACCATCGTCAAGCAGCGGGTCATTACAATACTCTTGAATATTGATCGGTAAGATAAATCGTTCCGCTTGAGACTTAGGCTTCAAAAGTGGGACGTTTGGCCAAAAGCGGGACATTTGTTAATGGACAATAGTGACCTAATCCTACGTATTGGGGGAATACCAATAAAATACCATGGGTGAACGATGGTAGACAACCGATAGCCTGCTGCTGGACCAAGTATCCAAAAATTTACTCGGACCTTAAAGAATAACATAAATTATGTTATATCACAAATTAATAATTAACGTCATATTATTTTTAACATATCATTCCGAAATCTGTTACATGGTACGTTCATGTCAATTTCGTCAACATATAAACCAACTTGGCCTTTTTATCAAACCACGACGATAACCAATTTGTTGGAACCATTCGTTGATAAAATCATTTAAAAACAAACTCTATTAATTTGTCCTTCATAGTAAACACATTATGCAATATCGGCGGAATTATGCGAAATACTTCTAAATTACAAATTATTTACCAATAGTGCCTCGACGTACTATGAAACCCTATTTAATTGAAGAGAATTTCTTGTACGACATAAGAGAAAACATAACAGCAAATCGTCATGTACGTGGCGGCAATGTACGATTCTTTTTTCAAGCTGTATGACACTGCCTCGTAAACAAGAGTTTTCTGTTATATGTCATGCGTTAAACTCTCCCATATTTTTAAAAATTAGGTTTATTGACGAGACGAGCAGGGCACTCGCCTGATGGTAACCACCTTGACTGCAGACAGAAGCAACACTAAACAAAACTGAATTACAAAGCACTGCATGGCCCTAAACGTCACTCGTCTCATAATGCCCAATAATTTCATATTCTGTCTTATACACATCCCATTGCTGGGCATGAGCATCCTCTACTGAATTATATGGGTTAAGCCTTAATCCACCACGCTGGCCTAATGGTTGGCGGACTTCTTATACGTTCGACATTCTTATGAAGAATTTTTCAGAAATATAGTGTTGGTCTCGATGTTTCCTTTACAGTTAAAGCAAGCGATAATCAAGTAACGTAGAAAAGTCAGAGAGGCATGCTCTTGGGGCTGGTTTCGAACCTACAACTTTTGTCTCGACACTCCGTACCACTATCCGCTGAGCTATCGCTGCTTACGTGTGTATTCATTGTTAATTTTTGCTCGCTTTAACAGTAAATGAGAATGCCGTGAGGAAACCTACATACTTGGAATGCTCCACAAGAAATTCGAAGTTACCAACCCTCAATAGGCCAGCGAGGTAGACTAAGCCCTAATCCTTTCATTAGTAGCGAAGGCCCGTGTCCAAGAGCTGGACGCTATATTTACAGCGCTGGTATAATATAGAAAAAAAAAGCAATATTTCGAAAAAACTTTCCACGTGGTAGCTATCGACATCGTCGTATTTTGTCGAATAAGTTCAATGTGCGAATTATACCTAAAATGTATGAGTAATACATTTAAAACCAGTTTAAATCGATTAACATATTACGCTATTTGCATACCACGTCGGTGAAACGTACTCATAACGTTTTTATATTAGAAAAAAAAATAATCAATTAAGTCCACGTGGAATTTGTGACAATTATGATTAGGAACTCCATCGGGGGCGACTATTTGCCGCTTATGCGATTATATTTGGTAATACTTACACTATCTTAGCTATTATAAAATTTAATGATACGCGCAAAATAACTTGGCTGGGCTGAACTTAACCCTTATGAAAACTATAGCTGTGATGACCGTGAGTAGGTAATTTCAGGCCGGCCTAGTTATTTTGAGCGTAGGTATTGTTTAACCGTGCAGAACAGAAACGTTTGTACCTTCTTCCACCTGCTATAATCCCACTCGCAGTGGGGTCGACGTAACATGCTTTTAATACATGTAACAGAAAGATTAGCCTTGTGGTTTATAAGAACGCCCGCCTGCCTGACGTCAATACCTCTGGGGAGAACGACTAATAAAAAATAATAAAAGTTACAAAAACAAAATAAGTGGGTTGATAAAGAATCCTTCCGACTCGTACTTAACCAGTTTTATAAGGAATTTTATCTGCATTCCATAAACATATTTAGAATTAATGTCTCCTTATAACATATCCTACCTAACTATACTATAATTGTCTACCTACTAGCTGCAAGAATATTCATAAATAAAATATACATGTAACCTAGTAACCAAATTTGAAACTATTCAGAATTGCGTCAGTTTTGATCCTGTGGTAAAGAAACACAATTAAATAATTAATACGACAATTAAGGTGACGGGGCACATTATGGACGTTGAATATTATGTACTGTATAAATAACCATGAAAATTTGCAAAAATAACTCATTGGGTGAATTAGGTCAAACATTTTCAACGAGGTACAAGTGCCTAATTAATGTGGAACATCAGCACTAGGCGGGGAATTTGTTTGTTTGGTTTTTTTGTAAATATACATAATATCGATGAAAATAATTTTTACTAAAACCATCACTGTTTATCTACTAAATAATAATCATAGTAATGATCAAAGATGCTTTTGTATGCTATAATAGCCGATAAAAATCTTTATATCATAAAATATAAAGCTGCAATAATATAATAATAATAATTAATACGTGTATAATATACTGGGCACGGGCCTCCTTTACTGAATGAGAGGGGTTAGGCCATAGTCCACCACGCTGGCCTAATGCGGGTTGGCAGACTTCACATACCTACCTTCGCAATTCTTATGGAGAACTTCTCAGGTATGCAGGTTTCCTCACGATGTTTCCGTCACCGTTAAAGCAAGTAGTAATTATTAAATAATACAAACGTAAATTAGAAAAGTTAGAGATCTAGCCCTTCGGGGATTACAGGCGTGAGTGCGTATATGTTATATTATTTACATTTAATAATTATAAGTTTAAACTTCAAACCTGACTCCAAAGCCCGAGTCGTGGTACGTTTGCTGTTAGGGATCCTTCATCAGATCTTAATCCAATTTATATTAAGCCTATTGATTTTTATACATAAGTTTCTTTATTTTGTACTGACTTGTCATAAGCGCTATTTTGATTGCCTACATGATTAATAAAACTATTTCATTTCATTTCATTTCAGAATACAAAAAGAATGATCAAAATCGGTCCACATTAATTGGTATAGTTATTCGTGAACATGGGTAAATAAAATATATTATTAAGTATATACAGACGAATTGAAAACCGCTTCCTTTTTGTACTTCGATAATAAATTAAAATGATAATACAGCTGTGAAAACACACGTATTTTCTTTTTGAGACTAGGTATGTACTTCTGCACATCGTTTTAATCCTCTTTCGATAAGAGCTTGAGCATGTTATTACCTTCCTGTCTAGATGCACCTGCTCGTTAGATTCCTTTTACATTGTTTACATTTTATTTTAAAACAACTACATAAGTAGTTTCATATACAAAATAGATATTTATAATAAAGTAATATGTTGTGTATGAAAAAGTAGGTAGGCTTAACTGTTTAATTATTTGAGGAGAAGAAATGATGACCGTAGACTTGAGAGCTGACTGCAGTTGCGAAGTTTAGTCCAGAGGAAAAATCCAAATACCTGTTCTTTAGAACTACGATTTTTCAGGCAACATAGGAACATGGGTTTAAATCGATATATGTTGAGGTCCACCAGATTCGTGTAACGTAAATAACTACCTAGTCTCTGATAATATATATATTATAAAAACCCATTATTAATTTATATTATTTTTCTATAAAAATATATTTTGGCGCATGTTAAGTGCTCATGAACTTAGCTACGACACTGATCATTTCTATTAGTTTTTCTAAGGATGTAATAGTTACAACAGATCATGAAAAATTTCGGTATGTTATGAAATATTTTTACGGTATGACTAGGTATACCTAATAAATAATAAAAATATTATGTCTACTTATACCTAGCAATTAACACGCGGCATGTAATATTGTCCATGCATTTAACATTATTAACACGTTCATTGGACAAATCGTTGCTCACGTCACGTATATGATACAAATATGAATACCTACTGTAGAATGTAGGCGCTAAGTAACGTATCACAACACAAATCTTAAATCTGTAGTTGATGTACTTGCCTCTAATATAAGTGATACCAGGAAACCAGGCTTATTGTGAAATAAATAACGGTATATTCTACGACTATATATCATTTTTTTTTGTCGCGGGAAAAATCCACTTGACGGATACCTTTCTAACCCTGGGGTGGGACTTAGTCTATATCCGAATATGTTACGTCGGGGCCCTAACCAAAGCCAAAACCCGCGGTTGCCTTGTTCCCGCATGTGAGACGGTCGCGGGGATCCAGAGTAAACTCTGGATTGCTACCGGAACCACCTCTTTGCAGTGCCTTTTCGACCCGTCTATTTTGCGGTAACAAACCTCCATAAGGATACCCTCTGTTCCTACGGTACCTACTATAAACTTATACATATATGGTGTCACCATCCATCCCAGGATCGCGCCATGAGAAAGAACTGAATACATTGTACAAAGACCGCTCATTCCGACCCCATCTCCACGCGGCGCGGCAGAAACCAGTGGTATCAAATAGTCGCCTCTTACACAGGCAAATGATACAGTGGTGACATTTTTAAAAGCCCACTTTTGACAAGGGTTTGAAGAAAATACTACAGAATTTAAAAGTTTAACGTTACAATATTTGAAATATAGTACATAGTGTAATACATTTTATACTAACAACATTGTACACCGAGTGTACAGTGCATAAAAAATAACATATTGTTTTGATAATGTAAAAAGTATACATTAATTTTTTTATTATAACAAATTAGTTGACACTGGTTCGATCTACGCAGAAAGACTCAAAGATCAACTAACTTTATTAATTAATTAAAAATAAGTGTGTAATTTTAAAATGAAGGTAGGCAATGTAACATTAACTTTTCGAGACGACCTACACCTCAGCCTCTCCCGTGACCACGAAGGCTGCAAAGCTTTCTAAACGTCGCGTCGGGACTAAAATAAAATTAAACCGCGATAAAATCCGTATAAATTTGTTTTATTTCAATGTGTAATATTCGCGTAAACATACGAAATCACTAAATATAAAAAGTGTGTAAAAATTACAATTTAATTAAGATGTCAAAATGCAAGTGTGAAGCGTACCTGCAATTAGTTCATTTTATCTGAGAGCGTAAAAAATATGTTTTTGTAATTCCATATTTAGATATTACCTACGCAATCTGTGAAAGGCACCTCAACACCACATTGTATCAATCTTACATATTGATTATATCACAACTTTCCAAAGAAATTAAATTGAGCTAAAAGACAAGGAGTTTATTTTTCATCTAAATTACTATAATTTGCCTTGTATGATGGTAGCAGTAGATCTGACGGTACAAACCACTAGCGGATCCAGAGGGGGGCTCAAGCCCCCCCCCCCCAAGCCTTTGGCCCCACTGACAAATCTCAAATAGGGTAGTTGACTAGATTTTTTTTATTATTTAAAATCAATAAGTTATGTTACTCAAAATCTATTGCAGAAAGAATTTTATAAATCGGACCAAAAATAAATAAGATAGAAGCCATTGAAATCCTGTAGAAGGGGTAATTGTCAAATGACAGACGATGCAACCTTTGACGTCACTGTGTAAAATGTTCATTATAGTGCACGCGTGCAAGCGAGATAGTGAGATATCCCTACTACGCACCCACTTTTCCTCATACCAACATTTAAAGTCATAACTGCGGGCACATTTCTGAACCAATTTTGATTGTGTTTTAATAAAAGGGTTTCTTTTGCGTATCATTTTCTGTTGCTTATAAAATAATGTATAAAATTCAATATAGGAAACTACCCTATTAATTTTGATATTATTCTACTTTCTTTCTTACTTTACTGCAATATAATTTTAATCTTATTTTATGGCCGACGTCAGCAAATGAGAACATGGGTCACCTGGTGGTAAGTGGTCTCCATCGTCCATGAACGTCCACAGCACCAGAAGTACCTATCATGGACGCGTTGCTGACCTTAAAGGAAAGGGATATGTAAGTGGTTGGAAAAGATAGGGGATTTAGGTCTTCGGATTTTTTTAAGTCTATCTGTATCTAACTACTGAACCTTAATAGTAGTACATAGTAGGTAGTCGGCTGGAATTTTCACCGAATATTATGTGTTACTAAGGCAGATATCTTATCTCTCCCCAGAGGTGATGACGTCAAAAAACTACAAGCCAAATTTTTCTGTAACATATTGTGTTAAAAGCATGTTGAACCGACCCCGAAGACAGGAGGAAGAAGAAGAGAAGAGAGGGGATATCTTAACAATCTTAATAAGAATTTTAAAAAAAACAGGGTGGGTACGGAAATCTCAGTGAGTTACTCCAACCCAGACTAGACCGGGTTTTTTTGTACCACTGAATGACGAGATGAGCAGGTCACTCATCTAATGGTAGGCACACACTAGCTAGAACTTTAAATTCATTGTTTGAATGTACAAAGTACCAGAAAGCGCTGAACTGCGCTCGTCACACCGAATCTTAGGGTGGTAATATGAATAATGGCAATTTTACAGAAATATCCTTCAAAGTTCAAACTATTATTAACGGCTTATTAACTTAAAATGTCATTAAATTACGAAATCAGGCGATAATTTAATTATGCGCACAAAATATAATTAAGTTTGTAGGTAGGTACTAAAAATATTTAATTTTCTCTTCTTACACAGTTTAATGTGTTTACGTTGTATTGAAATGTTTTAAGTTAATATGCATGTCTATCTTTATCGAGTCTTTGTTTATGCAAGCGTGTAAAAATAACTTTCCGCTATTTACAACTAACAGCAACAGGTAACTGCGCCAATAGATTCCACATAAAAATAATTCATTCATATTCAATTATTTTTAAACTTACTTATAGGTAATATGTTACCTAATGAGTATCGAAGTAGATGATTGATTACATTGAATTAGATAATCAAATAAATGATAACGATAACAATAAGAAATCAGTTGATTAGATGGATAAATATTTGACGCGTGGCCAGACTAGCAGTCGCCTCTTTTTCCTATAATTAGATTCTCGTGACAAATATTTTAGTCAACGTACGACGTACCTAACTTTGAGTTTAAAGGTCAGTAAAGTTGCTGAGTATGTTGCACGTATCAATAGATAACTACTTTCTCTTTTGTTGCAATTGACAAACGTATTTAGCAGTAGACACAGCGGTGGTACCTATTAAAAATGTATCAGAACTGCAAATTATTATAGTTCTAATACGCGCAAAATAACTTTGATTGAACATTGGATCACTTTACCCACGCTCTACACCTCCCCTTACCCTTTAGTCTCTGAAAACAATAGCTGCGACACCGCTCGTGACTAACTTCAGTCCGGCCAGTTTTGCGCGCATTTTATGCTTCATATTCGTAATAATAGGTATTATTTACCTATGAAATTGACACTATGTACGAAAAAAAATTAAGCATTTTTTCCATCTATTTATCAAAGTAGCCCACTCATGCTATCGATGGATTTTTGCCAACGCAGTGGCAATTTATCAATGCCCTTCTTGAAGAAATGGACTGGATAGAAGGAAACAAACTCTTCAAAAGCATTTTGTACTCCCTCTGGAGTATTGAAATGTTCCCCGCCAAAATAACGTTGTTTACTAAGAAAGTACTTAGAAATATACTGACTCAATCGCTGCATCAAAAAATATATTGTGTGTACATGTAATTACATTAGGTACTTACAGCTTTATTACGGAACTTTCTGTCGAAGCAGAATTTGTTGGTGTAATAAAATTTCCGCTCAAGTTAAAATAAGTTTTAATAATTTTATAATTTCTTTCTTTTATTCTTTAAAATAAAGTTGTAATAGCAGATAATTAAATTATTAAAAACGCTGCCGCTTTTAAGTACATTTTTGTATGTCGAAATCGTCAAGGTCATCGGCCTGGGGTACAATCTTCACTGTTTCAAATTGTTATGAACCTTGAACTTGGGTTTGAAAATATCATGAATGGCGTTATAATAAATTAAAAAAAGTGTTAGACAGGGCCTTTTTTATGTTCTCTTCGTTATCAAAAATAGTTATATAGATAAAATATATCAGGATAATAATTATAAGCGAGATTCTGGGGTGGACCTCTGAATTCTGAAGTAGACTAGACTACGCCCATATCAATCACACAATACGTGAGCTATACCGAAAATGTCTGAATTTGGTTATTTGTGTAAAGAAGTAATACCTACCTATTTTTGAAAATGGAGCTTTTTTAAGTAATTATGGAGTCGGTGCAATTTTATTTGACCGGCAGCGACACAGGCACCGAATCCAAAGAGACCTAAGTATAGAAATTGTTATTTTAGGCTTTTCAGTGTTATTTTTTTGAAGTTGGTTTTTAAGTATTGTTAAAACTTTTTTTTTTATTTGTAGACTCGTACAATTTAGTTTCTACTTCTGTCATTTGTTTATTCTTCGTGATGTCATTATGAATATTGCGTGTCTAAATAATGACGGATTGTCGAGAAACTCAATTTACATAATTTTTTTTACAATTAACGCTGTGATTTAATTCCACAAGAAAGTTGCCAAATTTCGTTTGGCAATATAATCCTATCTTGTAACTCTGTACACTTTTGGTAAGTAAGTAGGTTTATTAAATTCAAACGTGGACGTATATACTAGTATCATTAAGACGACTTACGTGAAGGGTGGTCGGCGGCAGCGGTAACAGAAAATAACATTGATGCTACAGAAGAATTAAATAAAATGGATAATTACATGTCAACAGATTCGTACAACTTTGAACATTGGCATTAGCAAAGTGCAAATGATTTTACACGTATTTCAGATGTAGAAGGATCACTCGAAGTAGGTTTCTGACTTATTGTATTACTATTATATTCTATTTTGCCTCTGTGCTCCAAAAATGCCAAGGTCAAAACGTTCAGACCAACAATATTTTTTCTTATAAATACGGATGCTTTGCAATGTCAATCTTAAGTTTCTCACGTTTACTTTTGCGTTAACTAGTGAATTTTGAGATTGTTACATCCATATTGATTATGACGTAATTATTACATTCGTTCACAATCATGTTACGAATGGTAAAGCCACGCCCACGCCCATTCATGCTGTAGACAATTTTGTCTACAGCATAAATGGGCCGGCTCGACCGGGTCGTTACCACTGTCTCACAGAAAACCGGCGTAAAGTAGCAGCTTGCTGCTGCGTTTCGTACGGTGAGTGAGATATCCGGAGCCCCAAATCCCCCTCCCCTTCCCAATCCCTTATTATCCCTTTCCTTTATGGTCGGCAACGCGCCAATAATTTGTATTGTGGGCGTACCTACATGGGCAGTGGAGATCACTTACCATCAGGTGACCGACTTGCTCATTTGCCTACTTAAGCTAATAGAAAAAAGTTAAGCCTCGTTAGACATATATAATAAAAAATATAACGCGTCGCATTAGGAACCACCTACGTTTTTTTTCCTCGGTTGAACAATAAGAATCTTCTCCTTTTTTTTCGTAGAATCGCTCGAAAATTTACAATAGATATGTATCTACTTATTACCAAAAATCATATCGGTAGGTACTCGTAGAATCGCAATTTGAGTCAGTACCTATTAGCTAACATCGAGATTCGAGACTCGACTCGTGAGTCTGGCGGCTGGAGCCCCTTAGACTCCCCCCCCCCTGGATCCGCTACTGCCTACTAACATAGCCTAATAAAGAAAAAAGGTGTTTTGGCGGGAATTCTGACAGTGCGTTGCTTCTCGTTTTAATTTTTACCTAAACTAGTTTAAAAGTTGTGTTTGTAGTATAAAAGTGCTGTAGTTTTGTGCATCAATCATTAACGATGATGTGTATGTGTATCGAAACATTGATATAAGTGAATTTAAGGTGATTTTTGACCCAGGGTATTGATCGACCTTGTGCGTTCGAGCGGCTTGAAGAACGTCGTCTAAGAAGCATCAGCAAGCAAGACCTTGAAATCGGTCACACCCCCATTTCATCGTTCTTGGAATATAAGAAAATATTAAAACTAATGACTTGGCAGCATAGTCTCTGATCTTAGCCAGTTCCATAAGGAAGTTGGACAAACAAAAAAAAAGTATACAAAAAAAATTAAATGACATATTTTGTTTGTTTTTTGTTTTATAGCGTGGCTTATTAGATGGTTTGTAATATTGTAAAAAGAAAGACCTTGTTCATTTGTTTAATTAAGAGAATGAAAAATTTGTTTCAAATTATCCATTTCAAATCCTCAGTCAATATGTATAGATCTGCAATATCTAACGGACTCGTTTAAAATTTAAAGTGAATTTTGTGAAAACGTACCTAAATTATGTTGTAAGGGCTAAAGATTTAGGTCCAATGGAAGGTTTAAACAAATAAGTATAAAAAATCAAAGCGCGTGTGTCGTTGTCGGTCACCCGTGGCACTTGTTTGGCATGATAGTTGTTTATCGCTGGAAACTCTTTATAAGGGGGTCTGTGCTCTGCTCGAGTGGTATTTGTGTTTACGGTACGCGCCCAGTGCGTCGCTCCGTGTGTGCGCTTCAAAGTTTACCACGAATAAAAGTTTTAAACTGATAACATGGCTTCTAGAGATCCAGCGTCTGACCAACTCATCAACTACAAGAAAACTTTAAAGGTTAGTTATAATAAAACGTCAAAAAGTGCATTACGAACATTGTGACTTGTGTTAATGAAAAGTAATTATAGTTAATGCGCTTGTTTGTGTGAACAGAAATTATCGCTGTTATAAATCTAATTGGTTTAAAGAGTGAATAGTTTTATAATTTAATTACAATGATATCAAACTTAAACATGAAAAGTATTGTAGCTGCATCTTATGCTGTTTGTGAATATTACACATAATTAAACAAGCTGAGCAATTTCTGTGGGTAATATACCTACTGTGTCATTATTATGTTGATCTTTGTACTGTTTTATCAAGGTTAAATGATGACTTACCAAGTAAATACCTTAGGTATTTTATACCATTACTTACAATTATAACCTCAATATTATGCCCTTTTAATTGCTCATGTACAAAAAATACATTTTAAAAGTGTTTGCATTAAGTATATCTAGAAGCCAATACTATACTGCAGTATGTAGCTGAATGAGATGTTTCCTTAAAGCAACATGGTTAATTTATGTTTTATAGTTAATTATTATTCTATAGTTAATTTATGTTTTAAGTAATATAAATAAGTACCTATATATTGGTTCAATAATAAACACCTTTATTACTTAAGTTTAATAAATTAAGTAGGTATAAGAAATTGCTGTGCGAAATTTGCCTCAATACAATATTTTAACTCATCTAAAATGACTCAAAAATAATTGATGTAGGTAGTTACTGTATGTAACATCTTAATAATTTGTGTTCACTTTCTACTTTCCAGGATTCACCTGGATACATCACTACAAAATCTGGAGCACCTGTTGGAGTGAAGACAGCGATCCAGACTGTTGGCAAAAATGGACCAGCTCTCCTGCAGGATGTCAACTTCCTCGATGAGATGTCAGCATTTGACAGAGAGCGTATCCCAGAACGTGTTGTCCATGCCAAGGGAGCTGGTGCCTTCGGTTACTTTGAAGTTACTCATGACATCACCAAATATACAGCAGCTAAGGTTTTCGAAGGCATTGGCAAGAAGACACCCATTGCTGTAAGATTCTCCACAGTGGGAGGAGAAAGTGGATCTGCTGACACAGTTCGTGATCCTCGAGGATTTGCTATCAAGTTCTACACTGATGATGGCAACTGGGATCTTGTTGGAAACAACACACCAATCTTCTTCATTAGAGATCCAACCTTGTTCCCGAGCTTTATACACACACAAAAAAGGAATCCTGCTACACACTTGAAGGACCCGGATATGTTTTGGGATTTTCTTACTCTTAGACCTGAGTCAACTCACCAAGTGCTATATCTATTTGGAGACCGTGGTATCCCTGACGGTTACAGGCACATGAATGGATATGGCTCACACACATTCAAACTTATCAATGCACAAGGTGTTGGGCACTGGGTAAAATTCCATTACAAAACTGACCAGGGTATTAAGAACTTACCTGTTGAGAAAGCTGGGGAACTTGCTTCAACAGACCCTGACTATTCTATTCGTGATCTTTACAATGCTATTGGTAGAGGTGAATTTCCCTCCTGGACTCTTTACATCCAGGTCATGACGATGGCACAAGCTGAAACCTGTAAGATTAATCCATTTGACTTGACCAAAATCTGGTCACATTCAGAATATCCTTTGATTCCAGTGGGAAAATTAGTTTTGAACAGAAATCCCAAAAACTACTTTGCTGAAGTTGAACAGATTGCATTTAGCCCTGCCAACTTAGTGCCTGGAATTGAGCCTTCTCCAGACAAGATGTTGCAAGGTCGTCTCTTCTCATACAACGATACTCACCGCCACCGTCTTGGAGCTAACTATCTTCAGATTCCTGTTAACTGCCCATATGCTGTCAAAGTAGCTAACTATCAACGTGATGGACCTCAGAATATCAGCAACCAAGACAATTGCCCTAACTACTTCCCCAATTCATTTTCTGGACCACAAGAATGCCCACGTGCACAACGATTGCAGCCAAGATACAATGTTAGCGGAGATGTGGACAGATATGACAGTGGCCAGACTGAAGATAACTTTTCACAAGCAACCCTTCTTTACAAAAATGTCTTTGATGTTGCTGCCAAACAAAGGTGTGTTGATAACATTGTTGGCAACCTTAAGGATGCCTCTGCATTTATTCAGGAGAGAGCAATCAAGATCTTCACACAAGTGCATCCAGAGTTGGGAAGCAAGATTACGGCTGGCTTGGCTCCTTACAAGAAATACCATGCTAATTTGTAAATCTATAGCTGTGTAAAATGGTACTAAACTAAGTTCAAGTAATAGCAACTCATTTTAAGTGACAATGTTGCAGCTAGCAACTAACTGGTGCCACATGGAAACTGGCAACCTTTATACATTAAATTTCTATTCATCATGGAATTATGGTATGAGCATATCATATTGCCTTATTTATACAACCATTTTAATAATTGTTAAATGTATTTGACTGTGTATTGAATAATTGGTGTTTATTTTATATTACTATTTTATAATTTTTTCTGGGACAATATACATTTTAAATATGAACTATTTTAATTTTTGATGTTATCTTGTCCATATTCTTTCTCTATACACAATTGCTCGGCGAGTTTGTGGCATGCAATTATATTGATTTGAAAGATTATGTTATCATGCATATTACATAAATATTAATCCTCGCAATCTTATCTAAAGCCCTGAGTTTGTATGTTTATAAATCTATAATTTGTTGCTTGGCTCTAGCGATTTTTGTGTGGTAAATAACATAGACGAAACAATATGTAAGTATCATCGAAATGTAAGTACTTATATAATGATGTGTTTTACGGCGTCTGCAGTAGAGAAGAGTATGTATTTTGGGTGTATAAATAAATACACCCAACAGTCACACACATAGTCCTGACCTCACACTAGGTAAACCTGTATCGTGGGTATCAAGAACTACGAGGGACTTGCGGTCCCACAACACCCAGACCCGAGACAAATATTTGTGGATCAGACAAACATTTGTCAAGGTGCGGGAATCGAACCCACTGCCTCACGCTTCGCAACCGGCTACTCGCCCGCTGCGCCACGGAGGCTGTCTGTATGTATCAGGTAAGCTATTCCTGTAAACTGAACCTGTTAATGGATACTTATTATTACGTATTTAAAATAAAATAATACTAAATAGTTTTATGTCATGGGACTGACTGACTGTAAACGTTGTAAATTAGTATAAGGTACATATTATACTGAAAAAATAAATAAAGAATATAGGTGCCCAAATGCGCCAAGGGCGTCGCAGGCTGAGGCTTGTTAATGATCGATAATTGAAGGTCTAGTTAATGTTTATGGTCACTGAATTTGCTACTAGTGGCGATACAGTTACTGTTTTTATGAGAGTAAAATCACACTCTAGGAGGAGAATATAAAGGTAGAGAACCGGTGTGAAGTGAGCAGCACAATATAATTGTACTACTAGCTCCGTAGCCGCCATAGAGATTCACGAAACCTCTACTTTTGATGTAGTAGACTGAGGTATGACATTCATCATAGCTTTCCCCAATTTCTTTTTCGTAGGTAGGTATGTTCGTATATTGTATGTATCATAGTGGATCAAACTTTGACAGGTTCTTCTTAGAAATGTGTCATAATCTTTGATCAAATATAAACTCACAAACATATAAAGAGATATCAGACCACTTAAGTGCCACAATTAGGTACATAGTTGAGTATAAATAATTTATCTTTCCATTTCGTTGTTGCCACACTTATACACAGACAAAATTGAACACGAGGTAAACTATCCTTATTATGAAGCTTCATTATGGTGTTCACACAAGAATTTTCTTTTCTTTTGCATTTTATCGTGTCACGATGTGTTTAAAAGACAAAATATATAAATTATAATGATGAACTGTAGGGAATCTGTGCGGCAACTTTTCTTATTGGAAAACACCTAAAATTATAGGGAAAACATATTCTCATTGAAAGTATAGTAGTATAAAGTGTAGTATAGTATAGTATTACATGAATTAGGTATAATGTGTGCGTGAGAATTCTATGTAGGTGTAATTGGCACGCTTTTTATTGTCATGTTTGGCCTGCTACCTCTTTTATGTTTGTGTATAAAACCACTCAATGTCTGAATGTAACCATCCTTAGCCCAACGGTATCTCTTTATAATATACTTCATTATAGAATTCAGACGGCAGATATCAATACTTAGCGCCTGTTTCACCACAGCTGAGTAAATACTAGTTAATAATACCAGATCTGTAGTATACACGTCCCATTGCTGGCCACGGGCCTTATGAACTAAATGAGACGGGTTAGGTCTTGATCCACCACGCTTGTTGGCAGACTTCACTCACCTTCGAAATTCTTATGGAGAACTTCTCAGGTATCCAACTTTCTCCACGATGTTTCCTTCACCGTTAAAACAAGCGATAATTAACAATGAATACACACGTAAATTAGAAATGTAGAGTGCATGGTCTGGGGCTGTTTTCGAACCTGCGATTTATATCGACAGTCGGTACTAGTTACTACTCGCCGCTGCGCTATCCCTGCTTCAATAATCCGACTACTATTAGAAATGTGAAAGTATGGATTTTTGTTTGACAATCACGTCTTAACAGCTGAACTGTTTTGCGTGAAATTTGACACAGGTAGACCATACCTGTACCTTGATTAGGACATAGGCTCCTTTTATTTATTTATTTATTTATTTTAGGATTACCAGAAGACGATACACTACACTAGTATAAAAACATACGCAAACAAACAAAAAATATAGTGTTCTCCCATAAACAGGCAACCACAACTTTCACGCGGGCGGATCTGCGACTAAAAGCTAGTATTTAATAAATACTACTTACTACAGCTTACTACTTACCCTTCCCTAGCCCTTACCAAATAAAATATGCTACGTTCCATAGATTCTACGTTCATAAGGTTCAATTACACATAAATAAAAATAAATACACCCAACAGTCACACACATAGTCCTGACCCCACACTAGGTTAACCTGTATCGTGGGTATCAGTAACTACGAGGGACTTGCGGTCCCACAACACCCAGACCCGAAACAAATATTTGTGGATCACACAAACATTTGTCTCGGTGCGGGAATCGAACCCACGTCCTCTCGCTTCGCAGCCGGCTACTCGCCCGCTGCGCCACGGAGGCTATCATACATATGAATGATGATACTCGTAACACTGATATATTATATACCAAGGGACATATGCGTTGACGAAATAGGCATCTATTATGTAGGTACTTTCAAAAAATAGCTGTCTTGTCTGTAAAAGAGGATCTGTGACGTTTAGAAATATATTAGTTAATAAATAAATTAATATTTATTTAATTATTCAATGTTTCCGATAGAAAAATTAAAATAGGTACTTATATAAAAACCATTAAAGCTACTTCCACGCCGATCTCGGCCACGCGGCTTGATGTAGTTCTTTTGCATAAGCGCACAGAGCTCAAATCTTCAAGGCCATTAGCGTGGGGAACAACCTTTAGAAACGTAAATAAGATAATTACCTACCTAATAAACATTATCTGTATATCTTGTGTACGATAAAGTTTAAATACTTACATAAACAAATATTTAAACGTAGGTAAGTATATAAAATGTTGGGCATGCATAGTTAAGTTGATCGATAAGCAAATAAGGCGTTAAATATGCAGCAGCGTGTGTTGTGGTAGGTTAATCAAGTTCGTGGACTGGCATTAAAATATTATAATGTTAATAACCCCAAGATATTCTACCGTTCACATTTAAAGTCCTTAGATTGTGCAATACTACATTAAAATAATAATATAATATTAACGCTATATTATATAGAGGTACAGTCCCACAGGTGGGCACGGGCCTTCTCTACTCATGAGTAGAGTTATTCCTTAGTCCACCATGCTGTTCTAATAAAAGTTACTAAACTTTTAGATCTTTTAAATTCTTCTCGAGTATTCTGAGTTAAGTATGTAGGTCTCCTAACTATATTTTCTTTTCAGAGGTGAGTGCTCTAGACTCTAGGGCTGGTTACGAACACATGACTAGACTCAGCAGTCGATACCACTCCCGCTATTGCTGCCTAATACTAGGTACCTATATTAATATTTTTATATATTCCCCGTAGTTTCGTCCCGACGAATAGAATTTACAAGGTGATAGGTCTCTCGTATGCGAGAGGCCGTCTGGGTTGGTACCACCGCTTTATCTATTAATTCTGCCGCTACGCAATAGTGTGTAAGAACTGTTGTATTCTGGTTTGAAGAATATTTGAAGCCAGTGAAATTACTGGGCATTATGAGATTTAACATTTTATATCTCGGGGTGACGAACACAGTCCAGTCCCATGCAGTGTCTTCAAGCAGCTTTCAGTTATTCAAAGTTCTGCATGGCATCTGCTTCTATTTATGGGCAGGCGTGGCGCTTACCATCAGGCGAACGACCTGCTTGTCTCGTCATTCAAGCGAATAAAAAGAAAAAAAAAAGTTTTTTTCAGCACAGCCCACTAAAAAGTATGATTATAACTAGTGTAATTACTGGGAATTATGAGCATTAACATCAGCTTGCGTATCAGGATGACGAGCGCAGTCAGTGCCACGCTCTGCTTTGTAATTCAAAGTTCTGGGTCGTGTTGCAGCTGTGCACTGGCAGTCGTGTCGCTTACCATCTAGTGAGCGGATTGCTCATCTTGTCTTTGGATGTATATAAAAAAAGAATCATAAGAAAAAACAGAGTATACCTAGATTGAATATTGACATACACACAGTCCTTGTCAAAGTCTACAAGAAGGAGTTACCTACTACTTAAGTCATCTACTATGAGAATAGAATTGTTTTCAGTTGAACTGTATGTACGCTTTTGTACCTAAATACGTAAATCCCTTCATATGTGATTCATTAAACAAACAAGTATTCATATATTTTAGAAACACTTGAAAACTAAAAATAGTAGAGTAACTTATGGTAAGTTATTAAAATAAATCGTTTTAGGGTATCGTACCCAAAGGGTTGGAACCATTGCCACGTTGCGAACCATATAGGAAAGGTAAGTTTAAGGTGTTGGGAAGGGGAAGAGGATTTAGGCCTTCGGATATCTTACTCGCCTTACGAAATGCAAAAGCAAGCTGCAAATTCTCCTCGATCTTCTTTGAGACAACGTTAACGTCCCGATTGAGCCGGACCATTCATGCTGTAGACAAAATTATCTACAGCGTGGCTCTACCACTTCGATCCAGCTAAGGTGAATAGGAATGGTAGTTTGGTGATTTTTTTTTATAGTATAGGCCAGCAAACGAGCAAGTGGGTCACCTGATGGTAAGCGATCTCCACCGCCCATGTACGCCCACAATACAAAATAATTATGGACGCTTTGCCGACCTTAAAGGAAAGGGATAATAAGGAATTGGGAAGGGGAGGGGGATTTGTGCCTCTGGATATCTCACTCACCGTACGAAACGCAGCAGCAAGCTGCTACTTTACGCCGGTTTTCTGTGAGACAGTGGTAACGACCCGGACGAGCCGGCCCATTTATGCTGTAGACAAAATTGTCTACAGCGTGGCTCTACCACTGGTTCCTTTGGAATAATCTCAATATAAATTTCGTCCCGATTCTACGTGCCTTTTGCACATCGTTTGTATTATAATTGAAATTCCTGTACGAACAACGTAACATTTACTCAACAAAATTTTTGCAATGGTGTTTATCATAGGAGCTTATATAAAATTTATTGTGTAAAAACCCGGACTACATGTCTGACAGTCATAATCTGATAGATCCAATAACCGTACATAACGTTGTCGAACTCTCAGCCTCCATTGCGCAGTGGGCGAATAGCCGGCTGTGAATCGAAAAGCCACGGGTTCGATTCCCGCACCGAGATAAAATTTTGTGTGATCCACAAATAGCCAAGTTATACTGTAACCTGTCATGTTGCGCCGACCCCACTGCGAGTGGGATAAGGGCAGGTAGAAGAAAGGGAAGGATGTCGAATTCTATGTTTCTTGAGAAGAAAGTTAATTCAAACAAAATATTTTAAACCGATTATTTTTAACCCTTTTCTTGGCAGAGTGCATTGTTATGCACGTATCTCTTTATGAAAATCTAGAGAGTAAACTAATTATTAAGCAAGTTAATTTATTTGCTCTTACTTTGATAAATATTCTAATGAATTGAGAAAAAAAATAATCTGATGTTCTTGGCAACATGGTATCGGCAGTAGACCGCAATAAGCCGAACCGAGCCCAGGCGTCTACACGTCGCAAAGTAGAAATAATTATTTGTACTAAGATATTTAGAGTTTATTCTAGTAACTAACTGATATAATAGGTTCTAATGATAATATTTCCCGTTCATATTTAATATTTTTGGACATTGTTATGCTTTACGATGAGTTTTATTGAACCTTTACGAGTGGTAGAGCCACGTTGTAGACAATTTTGTTTACAGCATGAATGGGCCGGTACGTCCGGGTCGTTACCACTGTCTCACAGAAAACCGATGTAAAGTAGCAGCTTGCTGTTGCGTTTCGTACGGTGAGTGGGATATCCGAAGGCCTAAATCCCCCCCCCCCCTTCGTAATTCCTTAATTATCCCTTTCCTTTAAGGTCGGCAGCGCGCCCATGATTCATTTGGTATTGTGGGCGTACATGGGCGGTGGTGTTCACTTACCATCAGGTGACCCACTTGCCCGTTTGTCGGCCTATACAATAAAAAAAAAACAGTTTTACGTATGTATCTTTAAATGCACACCGCACGCTTCATAACGTACAAAGCTAAATTAGCTATGTATCTTTAAAGATACAGTGCCAGCTATGCATCTATTGTTTATATTATTGTTTTATAATACTTGAATATTAAAATATAGAAAATTTAGAATTTTAGGTGGTAATAATATCAACATTTTTATTTTTAGGAACAACTCAATTTTCAAAAGAGATCTATGCCTCATAAAAGTATCTTGAATACAAGATACTTTTAAGTAATGTATTTGAGATAACAATGGAGATAACAGATAGGTACAAGATACTTTTGGAAATAGTATTTGAGATAGATACTGGTTACAAAATACGTCATTACTAGATACTTTTTAAAATATTTTTTTCACACATTTTCATTATTGCTGGTCGCGAAATTATTATTTTTAGTTTTTGAAATATGCAGCTTGTTCCTTCGACATATAGATGTATCAATGAAATTAAATATAATTTGTTTTGTGTAGATGGTTTTTGTATAGCGTGTAGGGAAAAACATGTGCAGGTGACCCACACACGTCTCCTGCCCAGGGATTTCTATGAGATGTTTTCAATTAGATGCGACGCTTTTAACATTTACTCCGCTCCTCCACCCGCTCTGAAGCGAATTGTTTACTTAAATGTTTTTCATCAGGCATGGACATCAAAAATATTGTTTCCATCTACACAAAACAAAAGTTTTGTCAGCAAAATTGTGTAGCCAAACAGTGTCTTGTTTAAGCTGGGTCTCCTGCTAATGTTTTTTCCTAAACACTACACAAAACACTTTCCTTGCTTATCACTAAGTTGATATATAGTTATATATCGATTGATTCAAATAGGCGTGATTGATCTCAATTTTGTAATTTTTTTATTTACCCTAATAATATGCGGCGAGTGTATAAGTTTTTTTACTATAATTTATTTATGTTTGTGACGATAAAGTGAGTTAAGAGAATATATATATATATTGTGATTATAGGTATTGGCTAGCTGTTTCTAGAAAAATAATTTAAATAGTTCAATAATAATTATAAAACAAAATATGTTTACTTAAATGATTCATTGCAATGCAAATTACATTAAAAACAATAATTACTAAGTAAATATTTTGACTAATATTGCAAATGAGGCAAAGATGTTTGCATGATTTTTGTTCAATTGTAATTTAAATGTGACATTGTAGTGTAAATTATATCAATAAAACATTAATTAGTAAATATTTTGAAGGATAGCGCAAAATAGGCATAGATATTTGTATTATTTCTAAGAAGAAAGCTATGTTTTGTTTATTTTAAACTACTCCTTACTCTTGCCAGTGTGCCTTTTAAGATACACTTAAATTTTATAGCTGATAGTTGCACACCTGGCAATGTGCACATAAAAGTAACAGTCCAAAATCTATATGTGCATAAAACATACAATTATTTTTTCAATTATTTTTCTCCTTTTTGTAACTCAATTCTACAAAAGAATAACTGAAATTTAAAAAAAATATATAGTGCCCAAGTATAGGGTTAAAAGACACTGTTCATGGTTGTTTATAATATAATTGTAATTATTAAATATACTCCAACATAATTTTACAATTAGCTAACAGTATGTTCACACGGTTCGATTTTAGTTAATCAACTGATAAATCGCATGGGATTTGAACGACATGAACATACTTTCATTCGGATTGATTAACAAAAATTTAACCGTGTGAACCCGCTTTAAACATTGTCGCGTCATATCACGATATGAATTCAATTCAAGAATTAGTCAAATCACTTTGCATTAGAAACCTAAACTTCTTGATTAGATTAATTAATAAATCACGATAAACGAACATACGGAAGTCCAGTAATTAAAATAAATAGGAATTAGGTAGGTGTTAGTAATATCATTAAAAATAAAATAGGTAAATATTGGATAAGTTCATTATTCATATCGTCCGGAAACATGTAATATTAATATACGTATAAATGTACCAAGTTAACGGTGAAATGGCAAAAAATGGAACTACTCGTAGGTACAGACATTGTTCCCAGTTTAGTGGAATTATTCCTAGATTCGATGGGTTGTACCTGCCGCTAGTGTTTAAATTTTGCTATATAATGGCTAGTGGATGTTTTAGTGGTTTAGTTAATTACTCAGTTTTTGCGGTGGAAATGAATGTCTTCATCTAATAAACAAAGAAATTAACATGACGAGGTCTTCGAATCATGGGTATACAATTTCACTGGGCACATCCAGAATATATTGTTTTAAAGAAATGGCGATGAAGGTATATTTGATGTTGAAGGTATATTTTAGTGGTATCCTGAAAGACAATTTAAAAAATTCTCGAATTTGGCTGTTAATAAACGAATTACCTAATGTGAAATATGTGTTGTTTTATAGCATAGGCAAGCAAACGAGTAAGTGGGTACCTGATGGTAAGTGATCTAATGGTCGATCCCAATATTCTGTCTATCGACAGATTTGCTTAATGCAAGTAAAATTGTGATACATTTTGTATGGAAAAACTGTCAAAATACTACTGATAGTAAGCAAATCTGTCGATAGATAGAATATAGGGAATGGCCATTAACCGCCCATGTACGCCTACAATACCAAAAGGAGCATGGGCGCGTTGCCGACCGTTAAAGGAAAGGGATAATTAAGGGATCTGGAAGGGGAGGAGGATTTGGGTCTCCGGATATCTCGTTCACTGTACGAAATGCATTGGTAAGCTGCTACTTTACGCCGGTTTTCTGTAAAACAGTGGTAACGACCCGGACGAGCCGACCCATTCAAGCTGTTGTCAAAACTCTAGAGCGTCAAAGTGTATGTATGTGTGTGTCATAGCACCTGAAATATCCCTCATAATGATTGATTATTATTCGTAAAATGGAAATACTGGAGCGAACAGAGAAGAGCGTATTCTTCAATTCACAATTACCTTGGTACATCTATAGTTTACGTACCTACTCTTTGACATCCAGGAAAAGAAAATAATATAATAGAAAAAGTCTAAGAATGCGCTTGATAAAGTTTCCAATTGTGAATTGTAAGAAATATTTCACCGCACATAGACGCGTGCGGCGTGTCTATAACCTTTGTGCGTCTTTACGCATGACAAACTCAAGTGTGGACGGTTGACAAATATGACATCTTAATGTCACGAAGCGATCCGCTCTGAGGGCTCTGAGACCATATAACCTAAGCCTATAACATTTCGCCGTGACATGCCATTAAAGGTATTCCAATTATTTGGTTTAAGCCATGGCAAAATGATACATTGCATGATACGACACCCGTCCATCGAAACATCCGTCCACATTAGCGTAACAAGTACGTTTGAACGCACCTATTTAGGTAGACTAAATGTCTAAAAATATTTCATTTAATTAGTCACGTATTTATATTAACTGTAAAATTACATATAGGTATAGAAAGAAAATTTATAAGAGCTTCCCCGCACGACGGGGATATTTCCATGCCCCACCCCTTTCCGATTCTTCAGGTGATAGAGACTTGAGAACCTCATCAAGTGTGATTGGGACAACTAGGACTTCATCAACGAATCCTTGGTTCGACAGCAGCGGAGGAAGTGTCACGTCCAAATGCAAGGTGTCTATCAGGTTGTGGAAGTAAGCACGTCATCTCTTCTTTACCGTAATATTGTCAGAGGCTTAAACGCTCTTAAGTTCCTGGCAATCGGCATGTTGCTATATCGAGTGTCACTTTCTTCCGAGCCTTAGTGAGCCCTAGCTGAGCTTTTGGCCCTCTGTGGTTTCTAGGATCTCAAAAAGCAGTGTCGGACCTAACTAAGGAGTTACAGCTAGTTATGCTGTGTTTTTGGCAGTTTAGTACACAGCGCGATCTTCAGGAAATATGTTCGCTTTTCAAACTTTGAACCGCGTCTTTTTCTCCCGGTTCCTACACTGGACCGTTCCGCTCCACCACCACGGTTCCTGTCTGAGACTTCGTTCTTATAGTGATACCGAGTTACAACAAACCAAAAGCTGTAATCGCTGCTTCGCCTATTTATTCCATTCCATGTAGTTGGCCTTTACACTTGCCAGCTGTGTAATTATAGTAGTTTCGTGAATATTCATTAGTCTGGGACCAGTGTAACATAGATATATTATAGTAATAATAGTATTATTTTGTCCAAAACCATTATATAAATATTGCTTTATTAAAGTTTCTTTTAGAGTTATCATCATCAGCATAATTTTGGGTATGTTACTAATGTACCCGTACCCCAGTGGCCTCCAGTGGTCTTGAGGTAATGCGTATTTTACAACCGCCCCTGCCAGCTCTTGTACCTAATGCATATTCTGAGCTCATTTACATCACAAAGTCGCCTTATTCTGTTAAGTTTATACTCAGAGTACAAATACAGAGTAAACTCTGTTGTTACTTTTTTTAAATACACTATTTATGGGCCATCCCTATGTTGAGATTTTACTGACATGATCTGTCGTTCCTTAGCAGATACTGATCTAGAAATAATTGTTGGAACGTTGTTTTTTTTTCGAATGGATTTGGAATTGGATATTGCTTTTACAGCTTCACCTGAAAATAAAGCCGGCGCTTATGGCGCTCTAGCCAGAAATATAAATAGTGTATTTAGTAGCGATTAAGCACAAAGGCGCCTTTTAGAAGGCTCAGACCTCAGCTTGAGCAATCGCTAGGGAGTATAGTTTAGGGCCGCCTCTGCACATCATTATGCCGAGGGCCAGTTGTGGAAGCTCTTTGGACTCACAGGCGTGTCCTATGTCGGGGTCGCGTATTATTGTTGTGATTCGGGTTGGGCAAGGAAAGTGCTGCTTCGATAGCGACTGTGATGGAGTCGTTGGAATCTGCCAAAACATGTTTGGGACGTCGACGGAGGTTGGAATATTGCTACAAGGCCCTCTTAATAGACCATTTTATTTTCACGTAGGTATTGTGTCATTTATTTATGAATATTGGCTACGTATAGAGTACATATTAAGAAGATTTGATATGAGTATTATTTTATATACAGCGCCTTTCAGAAATTAGTAAGCAATGCACATTTATAATGTTTATAATCTTATTACAGTTATTAGTAACGTCCTAACCTACCTGTCAATAACCCCCGAAGTCGAACAGCTGAACAGTTTTTTTTCAAATATAGCTACTATCATACATAGTATATCATCCCGATTAAACCAGGTTTATAACAACAACAAAAAAACACATTCATACCGAATCAAACGCTTCATTTGTTTAGAAGAGAGATTTTTTGATTTAGATTGATATGACACCACAGAGAGACAAAGATGTCAAACGTAGGTATAACATCCGTCAACGGTATAATATCCCCTCCCTCTATAGATAGACCAACTTAGCTGTGAAATGAAGAGCGCTCGCTCCAGTATCGATTCCCATTTTACGAATAATACATACATACGCAGTCACGACTGTAATATCCGAAGGGGTAGGCAGAGGTGTAACCAGTACACCAACATTTCGCCGAGCGTATCTCCGTCCCATGATGTGATAGGGGGCGAGCCTATCGCCATTTCAGGCACAATTCCAGACCCCGTGCTGATACTAAGCATTTCGTAATAGAAAAACCCAATAATAATAATAATGAATCAAATAGTGTGGGTATACACATGATCCGAAAACCTAGACATGTTAATTTGTTTGTTTAGTGGATGAAGATATTCCTTTTCACTAACTGAGTAGTTAACTAAATAGTATGATTTACACACTAGCGGCGGTTCTAGCCCACCAAATCTAGGGATTATTCCACTAAATTAGGAATATTGTCTGTAGTTCCATTTTCTGCCATTTCACAGTTAGGTTGGTCCATGTATACGTACATTTTATTCCATAACTGGCGTTTACTCGCGACAAAGAGAAAAATTGATTATGTTTAAATTGGTTTTAAAGTAAACTTAACTTTTATTATAATTATCTAAAGATAAATATAAATGTGCACCTGTGTACCTGAAGCACCTACCTTTTCGAGTAGAAAAACTTTTTAACAAACATTTGACTTTAACTTTTTTCTTTCCGTCATTTTATTAGTGAAAGCATGTCGCTCTTAATATTACTTTTATATTTTACTTTTACTTTTTAATACAATTTTATATTACAGACTGAATTTTCCAATTATCTTTTATGTAATGGAAAATATTTCTAAATCTTTATGCCAATATTGTTGAGGATCTTTCATATTTGAATGTAATTTTCAAGACAGCGGCAATTTTTGCGTTAGAAGTTCGTATTCTATTTAGGTATATTGTTTACAAATTATCGAGCGCGTCGCTGAATGTCGCTTCCTGTAATAAAGAAAAAGTAACGCCAGGTTAGTTTTTTATAATATATTGTACCATGTCTCTCTCATAACATTGATTACACAATTTCATATTACGAAAAACAAATATAAATACAGGACAGATAAAAAACAACATGCAATGGAGCAATTGCATAATTCGCTATTCCAAGATAACCATTGTTTGATAAAAATATAAATATAATTACGAGTACGAGCACTTTACTGACCACTATTCGTATAGGTACTCTCTCCGTACGTAATATACCAAATCTTTCAGATAATGACAATGAAGTTTCTTTCTTACTGCTTTGTATACATTTTTGGTAAGTAGGTTGAGTGGTAGAGCCACGCTGTAGAAACTTTTGTCTACAGCATGTATGGGTTGGCTCGTCTGGATCATTACTATTGTCTCACAGAAAACCGGCGTAAAGTAGCAGCTTGCTGCTGCATTTCGTACGGTGAGTGAAATATCCGGAGGCCCACATCCCGCTGGGAGGGGTCCCAATCCATGATTCTTCTGGTGTTGTGGGCGTATATAGGCGATCACTTACTATCAGGTGACCCACTTGCTTGTTTGCTGGTCTATACTATAAAAAACCGTCGTATTTCTATTAGATAGCGGTAATAACCCGGTAGAGCCGGCCTATTCGTGCATGCTCAAGATAAAAGTGTCTACAGCATGGCTCTACCACTTCGTTAATAAACACTTTATAAAAATTACACCATTGAGATGTTCCAATCCATATTTTTCCAGAATGATTTGCTACCGCTGCCAACGGTCTCTTCGTAATAGTGAAGGCCTGAAATGCACCGAATGCGATTCTAAGTGCCACGTGACGTGCGCTAACGAAGTGGTCAAAGAAATAAGGGAAGGTGGAGACCGAGGATACCAGTGGAAATGCGCAGTCTGTCTAAAATCCGCTTCTAAACTTCACACCGATTACCGTTCAAAAGACAATACTCACTTATTAAGTATGCTTAATTCAGTAAGCGAAAAATTTGAACTGGTTAACAAAATTCAACTGCCAAAATTGCACAGTGACCTAGCATATATCAAAACTGTTGTAGAGCGTCTCGCTGCACAAAACGATGATATTCAAAAAAAAATTGATTTGCTTGAAAAAAAAGTGTACACTTACGACAAGTTGCCGGTGATGCCGAACAGCTATCGCCGCCGAAACGTTAACCTAGCACCGAGACCTAACAGATCTTTGGAGGAGAATGAATATAACGCAATTTTGCAAAGTGCGGAGAAATCCGTTCGTTTTCGCACAAGGCGGCGGTCGTATCTGCTGCACAAAATGCTCCGTTTGTTAAATAATAGAACTCAAGCACACCGGTAAAATTGAGTATTGTGTTTACTGAATAAAAATCTAATAAAATATTTCGTTTCACTTAACAGTGTTGTCTTCAAGGTTCTTGAAGCTGACTTCTGATTGACAAAGTAAAATAAATAAAAAGATTGTAAAAATTAGCGACTAGAAAAAACATACTTAAAGTGATAGATAAAATGGTAGATTTATTTTAAGGCGTCTCATATTTCATTTTTATTAGCTTGAATGACGAAACGAGCAGGTCCCTCGCCTTATGGAAAACCCCACACCAGCTCATAAACAGAAGCAATACCGCACAGAACTTTGAGTCACAAAGCACTGCATGACATTATTGATTTCGTAATCACGAGACAAACTTAAGCTACATATAAAGTACACCATTTTTGTTTACAGATGTTATAGCGAAATTGTACTAAATGATTATGTTCTCGGTCAAATAATAAGATATCAAATGAACAATTTCGATTATTTTTATCGATTCAAGTTTTCCAATGGATACGTGTATACTTATTTAAATAATGTAATATACAACTGGTAAACAAAGCTATTTGCTTTAAAATTTAAGTTCAAGGAAAAAATATTATTATGTGGTACAAATGTTAGTGAGAACTGGCATGGTATTACTTTTAAACAAGAAGTAGGAAAAGCGGTAGATGTAATGTAATAGGACGACACGTTAAGACATTGAAGTCATGTGCTTAAGGCTGCGGGTATGTACCCGAGTGTGATTTTATACTTGTGGGAATATGCATCGAAGGACTAATGTAACAAACCTATTAAAACAGTAGGTATTTCTCCTATTTGCAGGTTTATGTCTACACTCCACGCAGAAGGTCCGATGGCATGATAATTATATGTCAAGCAGTGATAGCTCAGCGGGAAGTGCTACGTAAGGACAGGAAGAAAGTCATAGATTCGAAACCAACACCTAGAGCATGCATCCCTGACTTTTTTAAATTACTGTGTATTAATTGTTAATTATCACTTGCTCTAACGACGAAGGAAACATTGTGAGAACCTATATACCTGAGAAGTTCTCCATACACATTTCAATGGTATGTGAAGTCTGTCAATCCGCATTAGGCCTGCGTGGTGGACTAAGGCCTAATCCCTCTCATACAGTAGAGGATCTCATTCAATACCTACAGGGCTTGTATTATTTTTGAGCAGCATTTCCTCTTTTATGTCTTAGTATAACCGTAATCTTCGTCCACCAGGGGACGAATTCAGGCTAATGATGATGATGATGATTTCCCCTTTTTACAGGATTCTGTCAACACTACGTGGATGGTGCGATGGCTTGATAACATAAATATTTTTAAAATCTTAAATTTCCGTAAATGTTTACATATATCACAATTTTAACAGTTTAACCTTAATTAGGATTCCAAGTAGGTAGGAGGTACCTTTATGTAAAAGAAGTGAAGTATGTATTTATAATAGCTAGAAGACAGATGGGCAAAAATAAATGGAGATTATTATACTTCGCATCTCTCCCGAAGATAATTACATACATATTACACGCAGCAGCACGCCAAATGACGCTAACTTCGTCTTCGGTCAAGATACTCGTATAATTACATAGTTATCTAACTTCACACGGTAAGTTCGTTTGATTCTTAATTATAAGTAGATTCTTCTAGTGTACTATTATAGAGGAGCCAACTAGACAGTATTAAAGTATGTACTACAAAACCTCGTCGCAAAAAGAGTCGTTTATTGTATTCGATGTGATTAAACATTCAAAAATAAAAAGTAAGAAATCTACGTAAGCGACAATGTCACTAAACGTACGTAAGGCAGCAGCATAGCTGACATTTCACGACGCGACGGCTTTCTTCTAGAATGACACCACCTCAGTCGAGTGGGCCCATTCTATAAACAAAATATTATTATTATGACCTGGCCTGCCGGTTACAATAAATTAAATAATAAGTAATTATATAAAAAAGGTTAATTAAAATTAATATAGAGTTTTAAATATTTGTCATATTGCCACATGGCCTTTTCTAGATTTATTGTAAAAATGTTCTATTTAATTTAGTAATCATTATTTAAAATATTGACCTACAAAACCTACAGCGACAATGATTAAGCCTGCGTATGCGCCGCCTTAACAATATAGATTCCGCCGCGCTGGCTAGGTGTACAATAAAAAGCGGAGAACCGAGCAATCATTTTCATTTAGTTTTTTGCTTTGGAAGCGGGTCAGTCATCTGCATGCGATCATGCTTAACAAGTTTATATCAAGCTTATGGCACTTGAAGTGCATAAGGTTTGCTAGTATAGTGTTAGTGTATCTGCATCTGTGTGATGTGACCTGCGAAGAGAAACTTTTGGTCAATACCCCGCTGGGGAAGGTTAGCGGGTTCTTTATGAAAACTAGAGGTGGCAGGCAAATAGCTGCATATACTGCTCTACCTTATGCAGTTCCACCTGTCGGAGATTTGAGATTTAAGGTACCTATTTATAATTTATTTTTTTAGTTTTTTTTAAAGTAAGTTCTATTTCGAAGCTTTCGCACTGAAAACATTAATACAAAATGCTACCTTAATTACACTGCAGTAGGTATGTTACCAAATATTTACGTATAAAAAGTGTCATTTATTTTTTTAACTTTCATTTGGGCCCTGTGCTTAAACGATACCTGAATAATACTTAACGATTCTGGACTATTCCATAATAAAAATATTGTAAAATGTATAGTTGCCCAGTGTATTTTGATGATGCTATGTATGTTATGTATACATTAGTTGATATGATTTATATACATAAGTTTCTTTATTTTGTACTGACTTGTCATAAGCGCTATTTTAATTGTCTACATGATTAATAAAACTATATAATTATTTGTCTGTTTTGTTTGATAATATACAAAACAAAGGGCAGAAACTTTGTAATTATTTAGTAATAAAACATCCTGATAAAGTATTTATGGTTAGCAGCCAGTCTTAATTTTTTTTTGCAACTTCATAAGTAGGTAGTTGTTTAAAATTTAATTGTGCATAAAATACTCTGTAACTGTCCGTAACTCCTGCAGTGAAGGTGTTATAAACAAGAAAGAGACTATTAAAAAAATACTCATTTATATATTATATTTTAGCTAATTAAAGAACATAGTAGATACGAGCTTTTCGCGCAATTGTTTAATTTATCCATTCATCATCGGTACGGACTATGCCTCAAACCTGTTGGTCATGTTTGACCAAGAATTTTCGACCAAGAAACGTTCAGAATATTGACTTGGCAACGATCGCCACATCTTTTTTTTATATGAATTGACTGCTACTTAGCCGTATACATTGGCTTTTCTCTGATCTTCATCTTCATGTAAGACCACAAATTTCTATATAAATACATCTGGAGACATTGCCGGCCACCCCATCATATTTCATATGCCATTTGCTTGTTTCCATGCAATACACAATCTGCTTCGATGTTTTAAAATATATTCCGCCGCACTAAAACCTTGTCAAATGATGGCGGTATTTCTTGTTGATCAGATTGTATATCAAACATTGTAATTGCACATAAGTACTTACCACCTCGTGATGACTATAAAAATATTACTCGATGCTCATAACCCATAAAACAACCGCGAGTGCGCGCGCGGAATAACCATATAAGCACCAACAAGTAGCAGTTGCGATTCCCGCATCGGAAAGACTTGTGAAATATGAAAACAAATTTTAAATTAAATTGTAGTTATATGTTTATCATTGTTAGAGGAAACAATTATTATACTTTTATTCACCAATGACAAAAACCGAGGAGGTCCTAAATTGGACGAGTATATTTGATTTTTTTAGTATGTAAAAATGTTAAAGTATTTTTTTCATCTTTTTTAATTCTATTTATCAAAGTAACCACCCATGCTATCTATGCATTTTTACGGGCGCAGTGGCAATTTGTCGATGCCCTTCTTGAAGAAATCAGCAGTACGAGAGGCAAAAAACTCTTCAAAGGCATTTTGTACTGCCTCTCGGGTATTGAATTTCTTTCCCGCCAAAATGTTGTCCAAATTCTGAGAAAGAAGAAGTCTGTAAGTCAAGTTCTGGTAAGTACGATGGATGACGGAGAGCTTCCAACCCCAGCCCTTGAACCTTGGAGGTCCTCTGATGTGCAGTATGGGGTAATTTTATTATCTTTAGCTTTTTAGTTACTTTGTTCATAGTTATTATCATAATTCTAACTCGTTGTGTATACCGACACGCCCATTTTTTGTAACTGGTCTAAGTCTGGACCATTTATCATCTTGGCAAGAATCTTTATAATAATATTATGGCAGGAAAACCTACAGATATATTGATCGCCGATTAGAAAAGTCCCTATGTATAAATACGTAACCGGTTCTAACTATTAGTAAGTGAGCCTATAATCGTTTACGAGAATGATTGTTGGTTATTTTCGCAAATACGTAGGTATACACGTGTGTCGTGTAGGTATATTATTTTCCTTCCTTACTGATGATTTATTATGTTGGAATGATCACTATTCTAACTTGATGACGGTACAACGAATATAGGGTTGCCAGGGCTCCTGGTTTATAATATATCTTCTGATTTTCATAAAGATCTACTAGTCGATGATGTTTTATGTGAGCGACCTGCCAGTAAAATTTTCTTCTAGAACTGCTAAAAACCTAACAAAATGAAAAATATTGGAAAAAATCGGTGTAACCTTTTTTTAGAAAAATGATCGTCCGGTTATGTTTTTAGAGTTCGATGCCAGATGGCAAAAACAGAAAACTTACAATTTTGTCATGTCCGTCTGTCCGTTTGTCCGTGCATATATCACTGCCAGTATACTCGGAGACTATTAGCAATAAATGGATGAAATTTGGAAGGTAGGTGTTTTCTATGAAATGCTAAGCAAAGATATTGTTGTAATGAAATTAGGAAAAATTGGAATGGATGCGTATGTATTCCACATGTAACGGAGAGATGATTGTATTTTCATTCACAAAGGCATGTTTAGTTGGCATTATCATTGGATAGGTGGTTAAAACTATATAGAAGTTGGTAAATGGCATTTTATATAAGTCATTAGTTTGTGAGATATGCGTGCCCGAAGTCGTGAAAAATATGTCCCCCTTCCCTAACTTTTAAACACCCAGATGATAAAATCTGAAAAATTTGAAGGTTGTATAACTTACAACGAAAATTGGTTTCAGCTATGTTGTATAGTTTTTGAGATATCGGATATTTTCGGTCACACTACGAAACCCTTCACTGTGCGTGGTACGACACGCACTTGGCAGGCCTTTTGTATCATAGACGTTATAATGAATCACCTGATTTTTAGACCTAACTTTTCTCCTCATTGTTTTACATCTGGTAAATCCTTTGGTAAGTTTAAGGAAAAATTTCATTGTGCAGTGTCTTCGTGAGTCACGTGTAGGGACAAGTCTCAGCTTAACTTTATTTTGTAAGAGCAACCAAGATACCCAATTATTTTTAAAAAATCCAAGGTTTTAAGTTTTTTGGTCACTAGTAAGTGATGCAACTAAAATTATATCGAATTAATCCGAGCATCTGACTTACTCAATACATAGAAACACAATAAAGTCAACCAAAATTAAGATGTAATTAGGTAAATAGTTATAAAATTTTAATTTTAACAGTGATGTTCTGGCTTCACACAGATCAAGCATTGCTTTACTCTGTAGCTTTATGTGACTATTCGAATGCAACCATCCACGCCCTGGCGCTATGAAGGGCATCTCTATCTATGAGACAGTGTAAAGGAACATGGATTCATTTTATTTAATTTTAATCCGTAATAGGCTTTGGCAAAATAAGGGCAGTATTATATTAGGCAATAGATATTATGTTATGCAAATAACATCTAGAGTTGCGCATTTCATATTATAAACTACATATTTTACTTAAGTTAGTCCCTGCCTATTTAATTAGGTTTTTAGATCGTGCACTAGAACAAAAAAAAATATTTTCCGCTTTGGTAAGAAGCAAATTGGTAAATTTTCATTTATTATTTTATTTATTTTAAACCGACTTCAAAAAAGGAGGTGGAAGTTTTATAAGTGGTAGAGCCACGCTGTAGATGGCTCGATCATGTTGTTACTTGTTAATTTAAATTAAAATTTGGCATGAAGTAGCAGCTTGCTGTTGCGTTTCGTACGGCCAGTGAGATACCCGGAGACCCAAATCTCCATTCCTTTCTCAACCCCTCAATTATCCCTCCCTTTAAGATTAGCAACCCGTCCTTATTCTTCAGGTATTGTGGATGTTCATGGGCGGTAGTCATTTGCCATCAAATGACCTACTTGCTCGTTTGCGCGTATATATATATATATATATATATATATATATATATATATATATATATATACATATACATATATGTATACCTAATCATATCCGGTGTTATTAAAATCCTCTATGAAAAAAAAAAACATTTGTTGCCTCCTCAAATAAAAAATCTCGGCGATTATATTTTAAGGCCCGCTTGCACGACGATCCTAAATCTAGTTTAACTCATTAAACCAGCTTAAGAAACGTCAAATCATATGAAAATTTGACATCAGTAAATAAGTTTAGTGGTAAATTTCGATTCAGTATCGTCGTGCAAGTCGGCCCAAGTAATAAAACTTCAATAGGTTTATAATTTTTCCCTTCATAGACGCTTCAAATCGATGTCAAGTAAATTTTTGTATGGGAACTCCCATTGTTCTTTGGATAAATCTGAATGACGGAGTATGAAAATTTAAACTCCTCAACGCACACGCAGTGCGATTACGTTATTCTGTTGGAATTTACATACAATAGCTGTACATAGCACTCCAAATAACAAATTTCAAAAAAAGAAAGATAATTAGGTAGGTACTTCAAAGATGGACACTTATAAGGAACAATAACATGAATTTCTTCCATAAATATAGTATATGAACTGACGGCACCGGCACCGACTCCAAAACGACGAATGCTATACTAGGTTATATCTCATGTAAGAAATTTATTTTATTTTTCACTTTCTAGGTAGTTTCTAGTGTTAATACTTGAAGTTGTATTCAAAGTTTTAGTTAGACTCGCGCATCTGGCACTTGATGCGACCATCGACAGTATGCTTTTATAATAAAAGAGAGACGTTTTATGTTATGTTAATAAGAAAAATACTATTTAGTTGATGAATAATCAAATTAATGAATCTAATGACGTTTTACGGAACGTAATAAAAGTTTTGATATGAGCAATTAAAAATATATTATCATGATAATCGATTTGAGCTATTCATTTGCAATGAAACGAATAAACAAACGTATGGAAAATCGTTGACACCATGAGAGTATGGTTGGACCGAACGCAGTCTAATATAATAATATCTACTCGGACGCACTCAAAACATTAATAAAAATATTATATTCATCGAGATGTTTTCCATAATTACAGGCTCCAGTACCAGTAAAGCCGTGGGAAGGAACGTTGGATGCTACCAAAGAAAGTCCAAAATGTGTTCAAAGAAATCCTTACACACGACAACAGGAAATTGTCGGACAAGAAGACTGCTTATACCTAAACATATACACTCCTGTCTTAGATAATGTATGTCACATGATCAACCATACTTTCTGCTGATAATCGTGGAATATTTGTGTAATGCCATTTCAAACTTTACATATGCACTTAACTTTCAAACACTGCTATTTATAGTATTACGATTTAAATGATGTGCTTCGATAATCTTCGTTTTTACGAATATGCAATGAATGCCCGACTACAAAGGCCCGGTCAGTCGCTTTAAAGAAATATACATTTATGTATCTTCATCATTTAAAGTTGTAATAGATTTAGATTATTAGATCATCATCACACGTTCGTATTTACGAAGTGGACGAACGAATATTGCTGAAGTGCATAATTTTACTGGTATATATGCTAGAAAAAACATTAGGTACTTACCAACATTTTTCTATTAAAATAAATCATAGAACTACAATGAAGGAAGAGAACTACAAGGAACTAAAATGTACCATACGCGTAAAATAACTTGGCCGAGTTGAAGTTAGTCACAATCCACGCCCTTTACGGCTTCCGTAACCTTATATGCATTTATATGTAGAGATTTTCTCGAACGACACGGGCGAGAATATCATAGAAAACTTACATGAGATGGCTAATACTACCTCTGTACTGAGATCTCGGGTTCAATCCCCGGGTGGGATAAAAGTGATATTGGGTTTTTCTGTCACGTTACGCTTAGTATCAGCCCGGAGTCCGGAATTGTGCCCGGTATAGCAATATGCTCGTCCCCTGATGATCCCATCATGGGACGGAAATAACCTTGGTAAAATGTTGCTATACTGGTTACACCTCTGTCCGCCCCTTCGGGGATTACAGGCGTGAGTGCGTATGTATGATTGGTCAGATCACGATAAACGATTCTCATTCATTGATTGGACCAGGTACATCATGATGTCACCAATAGATAGTATAATAATATCATGAAATGGTGGCATTTCATGATATTATTATACTATCTATTATTAAGCAGTGATAGCTCAGTGAGGAGTGGTAGGGACTGTCGAGACGAAAGTTGCAGGTTCGAAACCAGCTCCGAGAGCATACACCTCTGACTTTACTAAGTTACGTGTGTATTAATTGTTAATTATCACTTGTTTTAAGGGTGAAGGAAACATCGTGAGGTAACCTGCATACCTGAGAAGTTCTGCATAAGAATTTCGAAGGTGTGTGAAGTCTTCCAACCCGCATTAGGCCAGCGTGGTGGACTAAGGCCTAACCCCTCTCATTCAGTAGAGGCCCGAGCCCAGCAGTGGGACGTATCTAATACAGGGCTAGTATTATTATTATTATTATTATTATCGGTGGTATTTCATAAAATCGCCGGGCGCTTCATCATGTGGGCAAATTTTACTCTTTAATCAACTCAACATTTACCTATATGGTTTTGCTCGATACTAAAATGGATTATTATTTTTTTGATACTTACACCAATTCGGCATAATTTGTCCTTGAGGGCAGAGATTATTTGCTGTCGGTTGAAGTACAATCGGTTTTTTTTATAGGAAGTATATGAAAATAAATTGCCAGTTATGGTGTTTATTCATGGTGGTGGATGGATGTGCGGCGATGGTTGCACAAATATGTATGGCCCACAATTTCTTCTGGATCAAGATGTTCTTTTAGTTGTCACCAACTATAGATTAGGTTTGTATGATACTATAGTGAAACAATTAGAATAGATATCACATCAAATCAATATATTTTAATCTTGTGCATTTAATATGTTTCATTCTAGGTCCGTTAGGATTTTTGTCAACAAATGACAAACATTGTCCAGGCAACAATGGTCTGAAAGATCAACAAGAGGCTCTACGGTTTATACAAAAAACCATTGAGAGTTTCGGTGGAGATAAAAATTCTGTCACAATATTCGGCGAAAGTGCTGGTGGAGCCAGCGCTCATTATCACATGTTGTCGAAAAGTAGCGCAGGTAACTTATTTTCTTTGCCTTCTAGGTCTAGTGGCAGAGTATATGGCCCGAGAGTACTTAATCCGGTTTGGGTTTCCCACAAGGAGTAAAAACTAAGCTGTATATCTGATACACATATTGTGACGTACTGTGTTTAGATGATATGGGCAAGAGGACGTCAATTAAGTGACACAGGAAGTACAGTGAAGCCAATGCTTAGGATAAACAAATACTAAATACGAAGGTTAACCTTCTTCAAAAAGAAGAAGACATGTGTGCCATGCTATAGACAGTTTTGTGTACAACGTGAATAAGGTGGCTTGACCGGGTTGTTACCATCGTAATACGCTAGGTAGTGCAGTTTAAAAAAATGAACGTGAAATGGCAGCTTACAGTTGTTCTTTACAGAGGCCCAAATTGAACAAATCTCCATTCCATTCCATCCCTAGACCGGTGACGAAACCGTGATTAGTACTGTGGTGGACACCACTTACCGTCAGATAACCCATAGCTCGTTTGTCGGCGTCAGCTATAAACTAGCTTGGATCTATATCCAAAAGGTCACCGATACTCCATTGACAACTGTTTCATTGTGACAATTTGCAAAACTAATACCATGTCCATTTTCAGGTCTTTTTCATAGAGCAATATCGGAGTCAGGAACAGCGTTGGTACCGTGGGCCGAAGCGCCTCCAGGTGAAGCATTAAGAAACGCTTTTCAACTGGCCAAATTCTTAGATTGCCCCCAAGCTCCTTCTGAAAGAATGTTAGCTTGTCTACGCACCAAAGATAGTTACGATATTATTAACACAGAATATAGATTCTATGTATGTATATTTTTTATTAATGTATAGTAAGTATTTACATAGTATTCATATGTGCACATGGCGCTGATGGTTGCGTAAAGCGCCAAGTGCACATATTGTGCACACATTTGTACTGTGCGCTACATTAAGCTATCAGTCTTCATCCAAGGTAGCGTCACTAAATCACCACGTCTCTGGTCTTCAATATAACGTTGACAGATGACGTCACTATTGCTATAACTGTTATACAATGTAGACGTGCAAGCCTCTATGCACATGTTCCTCCTATTATAATACAAATGTGTAACTACTATTACTTAGCAGTATTGTAGTATCTATGTATAAATACACTTTCTATTACTTTCCTATTCCTTCCTACAACGAAACTTATACGGGCCGCCTTTTTTTTTTATTTTTGTCGCGGGGAAAGCGAATTATTGCTACCGCCCCGCCGCGGGGGAAGGCGGAACGGTTATGTTGGGTTCACCGGTCTTACGACCCAGCGTTAAGCCGCCCGGGAGAGATGTTAAATCCGAGCGACCGCTGGGCCGAGCCCCTAACACTATATACAACCTACACCGGCATACCAACTAAAACCCCGCGGTGGCCTTCTTCGGCGCATGTGGAGCGGCCCTGGGGTATCCTTAGCTATATCTAAGGATTGCTACCGGAACCGCCCCTGCGCGGTGCCGCCTAGCGGCCCGTCTCCTTGTCGGGGGGCTCAGAAGCCCCCGCGCACCGAAGGACGCCCTCGGCGTCAACGGCAGACACGAGGCCGACCACCCGTGCTGCCGTCCATCCCGGGGTCGCATGTACAACAGTACCATAATGGCGCTACGACAGCCCCCGGCTGCGCCGCCTGCCGCCTGCTTCTTGAAGATAGACAACAGTGCTTACACGTTGCTGTTTGGTGGTACAAATTGATAAAATGGTGGTGTCTAACAATAATAATATGGCATATCCACCATCTTCACCTACATACCTCTTGGAGGATCTGACGAGGTGTTAAGTTTTTTTAAATTATGTAATTTAATTTCGTCAGCTTTGATGACATTGGCCTTTTGCTAATGTACCAATTCTTATATCCCACAAGGGTACAGTAACAATAATCATATTTTTATAGCAAGAATTGTGGAATAGATAGCACAATTACAAAATGTGATTGTACATATTGATAATCTGATCATATTATTATTCTAGGTATGGGACTATGAGCCCATGACTCCATTCAAAGCAGTTGTTGAGCCAAATTTACCAGGCGCATTTTTAACAGAATCGCCAAGAAAGCCTGAAGTACCTGCAGTGCCTTGGATGACTGGTTTGAATAAAGATGAAGGGTGCTTAAAATCTGTCTGTAAGTCTCATAAAACTATTCAAATGTAGTAATATATATGGATGTGAGATGTGGCCTGTACTTAAGCATTACGTTAAGGAAATCCACATAGCGGAAATGAAGATACTGCAGTGAGATGGATCGTACTAAGCAGATGACCTAAAAATCGCTGGCTTGACGAATTAGAGGCAGACATGAGGGCCAATGGTCTACGTAGGACGCTCAAGATCGGGCGAAATGGAAGCGTCTTAGTAGGAAGGCGGACCCCGGCACTAAGCCGGGATAACGCCGGGCAAAAATAAATAAAGAATATTATGTACATATTGCATATCCTAAGCTTCAGCAGACACAACTAAACAATTACCTACTTAAATTCACACCTGAAACAAAGAGTACAAAATTATGAAATATTTTCGACTAATTATCTAAAGTTTTATTACGTGTTTATTTTAATATATGATCTATGCATTACAGGGATAACATCAAATAAAACGAAGTACGAGGAATTAATGTCTGGGTTCGACACAATATCACCAGTGACATTTTTCTACGACAATTCACCTGTACCAGATATAATTACGCAGAAAATACGAAAATATTATATGTCAGATGATGAAGAAGACGTAAAAAGAAGCATACTTAAAGTAATGACATAACAAAAGTTAAATTAGTGTGTTGATTTATATAGCCTGTAATCATTCGTGACAAGCAATGGTTCACGAAATCTACTGATGTATTGTTAATAATGAAAACAGAATAATCAACCTTTAAATGACGTAAGCTATTGCTTCTTATGAACTGATTTACGCTTACAGATAGATGGTTTGAAACAACCCACACACTTTTATCATTTTAAAGAATTAACTCAAATTGCACGTTAAATTTTGTGAACAAGTGACCATAGCGATGAGAGTCGCTAAATTTTAACAACATTGACATTCATGCCCAAAAAGTTAATGTTTGATATTCTTAAACAATTTGAAATAATTGATAATAATAATTGAAGTTACATTGTACGTTTTTAACTCCTGTCAAAAAGAGGAGTGTTATTTAGTTAATTGATCAGGATTATATTTTTCTTGTAACTACATAACTATTAGAGATTTATAACAGTAATGAGTAGTCGCCAATTGTTTTTGCTTTCTTACAGATTTATTCAGACTCTTACTTTGACTATCCCGCAGTGGAAGCTGTAGAGTTAACTTTAAACTACACGCATAACTCAATTTATTTATATGAACTTGACTACAGAGCTACAAACAGTTTCTCGCAAATTTTTGGTGACCCTGACAGCGATTACGGTAAGATTATTTTTAACTGACATAATAATACAATATACAGGTTTTTAATGTGCAAATAAGTACTTGGAAAACAAGTTAACAGCCCTACCTTATTAAATATTGGTAATAATATATAAGATTTATTCAGTCATTAATAATATTTTCAAACATAAACCTATTGTTTATAACTCGTTCGTACTCGGTTCTAATAATGAATAATTTATTTTTTATAATTAACAAGTTAAACATAAGTAAATCATTTTTTTATGAAGTTAGATGTGTCATCGTTTATGGTTTTTGAATATATTGCCATTCGGTGAATATTGAGATATAGACACATAATTGCAGTGCCTGCCATAAAGCAAGTAAAGGTGGTGGCATGATCACAATTAACTAACGATAATCTAAAAAACAAGATACTTAAACCAATCCGAGGAGAAAACATTGCGTGTTTTGAAAATTCCGCCAGTAGGCCAGTCAGCAAACAACATTACAGTAAATAAAGTGGCTGGAAAATAGCGTTGTGTCATCCTGAACAATAAAATGTGACCCACCTCATTTTGCTTCATCAATATTTACGGAGTCTTATAATTTGATTTTCTGAATGGTAGAGCCACGCTGTAGACACTTTTGTCTACAGCATGAATGGCCGGCTCGTCCGGGTCGTTACCACTGTCTCACAGAAAACCGACGTAAAGTAGCAGCTTGCTGTTGCGTTTCGTACGGTGAGTGAGATATCCGGAAGCCCAAATCGGGGAGGAGACTCCCCTTCTCAATCCCTTAATTATCCCTTTCCTTTAAGGTCGGCAACTCGTCCATAATTCTTTTGGTATTGTGGGCGTACATGGGCGGTGGAGATCACTTACCATCAGGTGACCATAAAAAAACATAAGGTAATAAATTACATAATTTTTCTATACAGGTGTATGCCACGCCGACGAACTGATGCATCTGTTTCCCATTTCCTTCCTAAATAAACCATTCTCCGATGAGGATATTGAAATCAGCAACCTGATCGTTACTCTATGGACTAATTTTGCAACTTCTGGGTGAGTTAAGATAAACATTGTTCTAGAATCTAGACCATTATTAAGGGTGATAAATAATAATAGGTAATTACTGCCAATACATACTTAGGTATAAAATCTTAACACATCCGAGGTATAATATATACCATTTATTTTATACAACAGAGGGCCAATTCTCGTAATTTTAATTGTTCAAAATATCATTCCGATCTAATCTCAGCGACAAGAAAGTTGCAAATGGTATTCTGCTAAACCAATATTCAAGAACTTAGAACGCAATGATATCGAAAGTAGAATACAAGTTGACTGAACCAAAACGGCATTCTGGTAACAATAAATTTGACACTTAACTATCTTCTTCTTCTTTTAATTGTGTTTGGCTCCACCGTAGATTGGTGATTTCGCCAGTGTCCATTGTGAGACACTTAACTATATAAAATGCATTTCGTCTACAGACAAACGTCAAAATATTGAGAACGAAATGTGACTGAAGGTGAAGCAGTGTTGCCAAGTGCACTGTAATTACAGCAGATCTGCCGTATTTTCATGCCATCTACTGGACACGGTATTTTTATAAATACCGTATATGGAGACACAGTATTTTTTTACAGTCAAAATTTCGTATTATTATTGTATACTACTAGACAGGTTATTTAGAACTAAAACTGCGTCACATAACGCGGGAGTTTGACAGTTCACAAACAGGGAGCGCAATAGGGGTTCTAGTTGAGAGTAAGCGAGATGATAATATTGAGTTACGGTCAATTGACTGCAACTTAGTAATACAACTAATTTACTATACTACAATTTATTATACTATAATTTCTATGTTCCGCGCAGCTTGTCTAGTAGTATACAAAACTCTTTGATTAAACACATTAAAAAAATAAACCGATATCATCATCATCGCAGCCATCCATTTCTGCAGCGATCGATATATGCAAATAAAATGTTAAGTTAGTTTAGGATATAAAGTTTAAAATAAATTTATATTTTATTTAATAATTTAAATATTTCCTTTTTTGTATGACATTTTATTGCACTGTAAAATAGACTGTATTTTTTCCCATCAAGCACTGTATTTTTGACGCAAATGCCGTATTTTAATGTGGGCAACACGGTATTTTCAAAAATCTGACTTGGCAACACTGAGGTGAAGTGACTGTGAGCTAACTGCAGACAAATTCAGTTAACTTTATTCTCTTTTACTGCAAGCAACTAAAAGTAGTCAAAATTGTTCGACTTTGTGTGCTCGTTATTTCAGTAAAGTATTAGAAATGAGTTTACAGCCTATGTTACTCAGTGATAATGTAGCTTTCTAACGGCCAAATTATATTTGAAATCGGCCCAGTCGTTTTTAAGTTTATTTGTTACATACAAAAATACAAAAAAATCTTTCCTCTCTAGAATATTAGTGTAGATTAAATTATGAGAGCAATCGCACTGTCAAAATTCCCGCCAAACTCTCGCACAATTTTTATTTAGTATAGATATGTCCTCAGCAGTGTTGCAAAATAAAAAAACCGCAATTCGGTAGAATTTCAAATTTCAATAAAATAATCGCGATTGTGTTTATTTCCGGAAAGGACTGCCGGAGTGGTGCTGTTGTGCCGTTTTCCTTCAGTTATGCCATGGAATAGATAAATTAATGAAATAAATAAAATACATGGGATTAGTCAAATCAATTAATTAAAAAATCATAACCTCCAGTTACGTAATTTTTTAATCACTGAAATTAGTCATATTGTGGGTATTTTATTGTGAGCTGGTAACATTGATTTTGTCGCTTAGGTCATTTTTAATTTCTAGAATTTAGTCTATGGCAGCTGATACGTAAAATTCGGTAAAATACTTGTCATTGGCGAAATGCATAATAATGCGAAGCCATATTTTCAACAAAAGAAAGACATTGAAAGTTGATCGAATTGACAGTTTATATGCAATTTAACTGAGATGATATCGAACTTTTAAAAGAGCAGAATGCCATATATTTAATTAATTCAAAATGTAATCTCAGTTCGATTAAAATTCATTCGCAGTGTCAGTTAAAATAGCAGAATTGGCCCTCAGGTTGCGTTGTCGAATTGTGCAAATTGAGAATATTTTGCTTTGAACTTAGCGACTTTTGTACATGAATATAATATAATTTATGTTTACTTTGAACGCTCCTTTTTGCATCTTTTCTTGCGCTGACTGGCAAGTGATATCTTTCAGCTAGTTTTACTATAATGTACATATTTGTATTTGTTTTACTATACGTAGGTACTATACATTTTTACATACTTACTAGTGATTTTGCCAAATATGCTGTGCGACTTAGAGGCAATTACTTTATTTCAAAGTTTTTTATAGCATAGGCCGTTAGTAAGTGGGTATTAGCTAATGGTAAGTGATCTCCAGCACCCATGAATGTCCACAATACCAGAAGAATTATGGTATTACTGACCTTAAAAGAAAGGTATAATTAAAGGATTGGAAAGGGGAGGGAAATTTGGGCCTCCAGATATCTCATTTACTGTACGCAGCAACAAGCCGCTACTTTACGTCGATCTTCTGTGGGACAATGGTAACGACCCGATCGAGTCAGCCCATTCATGATGTAGACAAAACTGTCTACAGCGGGGCTCTACCACTTTTATACCTTCTACAACAGATACAATAGTTTATAACGAAAAAATAGTAAATTATCACATAGTTCGTATAAAATATACGGCGAAACGTATGACAAATTGATAGTTCAAAAATTACCTGCGTTCGCTGGCAGATAAGATTTGTATTGTGATAATGGCGTTTGTAATTATTTTGAAATATTTTTTTAGTAATCCCAATCAACCCCAACCAGTACCTTTTCAATGGAAGCCCATTTCAAGAGAAAATAAGTTGGAATATTTGCAAATAACGAGGAAACCTCAAATGAGAGAGCATTTTGCGGCCAGATCGAGACTCTGGGGTACATTACCACTATGGCACAATGTCAGAAGACGGCGCTACATCGATGAATTATAATATTTAAATAAATGTTTTTTTTTTCTAAACACCCTATAATATCCCACTATAAGATAAAGGCCTTCCTTACTGTGATTTTTGTATTTCGAGTCCATAATGGACCATTCAGCTATTCATTATGGGTTAATAGATCGTCATAGCTTCACCCGTCTGACAGCAGGGTTTACAACCGGCAAGAGCGGTGTTCGTAATCTCTTTTTTATCCTGTCACGGCAAAGTGACTATCTACACTGCAAGGTAAGTATCGTGCAATCCAAATACAATGTCGACCGTCGCGAGACATAACGTCTTTCGACGATCAGCAGGTTTATCTCGGTTTACAGTAATCGAGGATGAATAAAGTAAAGTTCCCGGCTGATTCGGGAACGCGGCTGCCCAGAACGGCCCACTGTGGTATATTTTCCAGCATATTATGTGCGATAGTCGCTACCAAGTCAGGTACAAATATTCTCGTACTAGCTTATACCGTATAGAAAAAGTGTCGTGGAAATCTATATATATAAAAGCGAAATACCACTCACTCACTGATTCATCACGATTTCTCAAAAACTACTGAAGCTGGGATCATGAAATTTGGTCAGATGATAGTTTGTGTAATGTAGACCTCAGCTAAGAACGGATTTTTGGAAATTTACATTTTAAGGGGATAAACGTGGGAAGGGGTTTAATTTCCTTTAAAACGAAGAACGGCTGTGAAATTGACTACAACTATTACCTATTAATAATAATGAGACGCGTGTTTCACATGTTTGTAAAATTCTGTAAAATTCTACTCGCGAAAGGAGAGGGGGAGGGTGTTGAATTTTATATATTATTTATGTGAAAATTTGTAGATCAATCACGCCTGAACGGTTGAATGGATTTAGGTAAAATTTGGCATACACGTAGAACAAGACATGAATTAGAACATAGGCAACATTTATCCCAGAAAGATACTTTTACGCGGGCGGAGCCGCGGGTAAATGCTAGTGTTAGTATATTTTAATGTTCATCTACTGAATATAGCCTGAACGATAATAATCATTGTGGATAGAATATTTGCTATATTATTAACATCATAATTTTGAAACCATGAAGTAAACTATCTTTTCTGGGTAACATGCACGATAATAGATGAGACAAATCCGGTAGTGCTGCGTCTAGCGAGGGAAATAATTTGGTGTAGATATAGCTACACGTATAATGGACAAAGAGCGCGCGAGGCGCACTGTAAAATTTACATATATTTTTTTACGATTTAAATAAAACAAATACTAAATATTACCCCAAGTTTATCTTTATATATCACTAAAACTACATAGAAATTAATTCAGCCATTATGAAGATTTGTGTCAAATGGTGTCAACAGTATGAAACACAGGCGCGGCGGCATTAAAAATGCGTCACTGACAGGCGCTTGAGACACTATTAATACAAACATCAGAAATTTTGCCTTAACTTTGAAAAAAAACAACATAAATACGTTTAGGGGTTGACATCAGGCAGGCGGCTGGTCTTAAAAACTACAAGCCAAATCCTTCTGTAACATGAGTTAAAAAGCATGTTGCGCCAACCCCGCTACGAGAGGGATAAGGGCAGGTGGAAGAAGAAGAAATATGTTGTGCATATAAAATTATTATAAATCACATTTTAGTGTAGAATTCCACCAGGAGTCAAAGTCTTCGTAAGTACTAGTTGTTTTGATTAATTTGTCATCATTAGCCATAGCACAGAAGTGGCAGTAGTCATCGGTACTTGGACTTTCGTGTCTTAAGTGAAATGAATAATATCTTTTCCATCTAAAAAACTTGTAATATAGCACCGGCTTCCGAATTATATCGTACATAGTCTTGGCCAATTTCTCAGGTCCCAAAGCGAGAGCATTCAAAAAAGAACCGGGTGGCAAAAATCTAAAATTGAAAGGTTTACATTAATGTTGATTGATGACGTAAATACTATATAAGAATATAATAATAAATTATTATTAATTAATTATTATTCGTTTAAAAGTTCGACTCTACCTTGAATAGTTAACTCCGCTAAAGATGACAGGAACAGTGTTGTAATTTAGAGCATATAAAACCTTCTCTGTAAGATAATCTTCGCTAAAAGCATTTTCAAAAGCAAAATAGAAATAGTAATTGTGTTGTAAATGTTTTAGACATCTGTTCATTATCCCCTTGGGGCATTGCAAGAGCCCACACTCACCATAGATATCTAAGGTTAAATTGAATTTACTTAATTGATTTTGAACGTTCTTTGCATATTCTTCTCTCCTACTTAAAGTATAACAATTGGATACAAACCAAGCAGCCGCTCGTTTCTTGTTTCTAAGCTTAAACTTTAATTCTTCATGTATTGGATCCATGTATTCCGAATCAATCCAAGGAATATTAAGCCCGGGACCAACTACGTGTTTGCTTGCATTTCTTACTGTGAAATATCCCCAAACTGCGTCTGAGTTTAATTTATATGTCCATGTCCAGTTAAAATACCCGTTCCATATGTAAGAGCACATACGATAGTTGGCTGCAGCTTCTATATTTGCAAATACGTATTTTTGACGCTCCGACCGGTATTGAGGAAGGTCACCCATATTCAACTTATCCAATAGTTGAGGTCCATTAAAAACAATAATATCAAATTTCGTGTATTCGCCGAGAATATACCTCTCACCAGTAACATAACAGTTGGTCCATTTGCATTTTTTATGTTCGAATACAGACGTCCCTTCACCAAAATATATAAATGGGAATTTCTTACAATCCGTCCACAACAAAATATACTTCATGTTGGTAGTTTTTACATGTGTCATATTAGCCATCAGTGTTTCACTCTTCTGGGAATACGCAAAGTTAGTGTACACAGATTGTTTGAAATGGTAATTGACTATGCAAAACATAATAAACATCAGTGTCGTAACTGTCGTGTAATAAGCCAATCTAACTCCATTTTGCCGTAAAACTCTTTTGAAATAGCTTAATGGTTTTACGTGAAACATTACGATCATTGGTAAACGTTTATGATCGATTGGAGGAATAAATACTTTAGGAATCGCAAATATGTATGAATACTCCTATGTTTGTTGTTAAATTAAGATCAAACAAACAGCGGAATCGGCATTCCTTTAAACAACATTACAAACACGTCTTTTATTGTTTGTTATATTCTTCGCTAGACGCTTGTTTCACAATTTCCAAGTAAAGGTTACTTACTTATAAAATTAAATTTAAGACACCAAATACATTGAGTGGTAGAGCCACACTGTAGACACTTTTGTCTACAGCATGAATGGACCGGCTCGTCCGGATCTATACCACAGTCTCACAGAAAACCGACGTCAAGTAGCAGCTTACGAAGCGCACGTACGGTGAGTGAGATATCCGGAGGCCCAAATCCCCTCCCCTTGCCAATCCCTTAATTATCCCTATCCTTTAAGGTTGGCAACGCGTCCATAATTCTTTTGGTATTTATGACGTAAATGGGCGGTGGAGATCACTTACCATCAGGTGACCCACTTGCTCCTTTGCCGGTCTAAGCTATAAAACAAATAATACTAATTATGAAACCGTAAGTCACGATGGCGGATAATTTAAACATGATTTAAACGGGCATTGTAAAATAGGCCCTAAGAAAAAGGTTTTTTACCCCCGATAGAAAGAGGAGTGATTTAAGTTCGGCCTAGTCGAAGCAGAATTTGTATTGTGTGACTGAGCTCGACTTATATATATTATAACTACCATTTTATAATTTTTGACGCAAATTTACTAATGAACCAATTCACATTAATCTTTGTGAAAATAGTCCTTGTGATTCAATAACAAAACGAGACATATTACTTTACAACATTACACAAATAGTTAAAAAAAAACAATGAAAACTCATGGCATTGCGCCATAAATACCTCAATGTAAAGATCATTAAAAATGTTGTCGCCGACCTGCATGTAATTCGTGCGAAACCTCCGCTTCGGTAGATTCTTTCGGAAAATCGAAATAGGTATGGCTCAACCTATGGATTCAAATATCGAAATGTTTAACACATAAAATTAGGTTGGTACTTTTATTACGCATATCTTTTTAAGGGGCCGATATTACTAGGTGATTCAGAAATAAAACAAATATGTACGTAATATTAAACAACTGTATTGGAAGAGGGTTTAATGCAACTCAATACATTGGCCAACAAACATTTCACATAGACGGTTATTAAAAGGGTTTTGAAAGGCTAAAGAAGTATAAATTTGGTCCTTTAATGTTAGCCCCAAACTCTGACGTGTTGATCCCAGGAGCAGCTGGCCATGGCGATGCCGTTTGGTGCCACAGAAATAGAAGTTACTCTGTTTTCGTGGCCTGTTAGTGTTCCTGAAAATAAATAAAACCTATGTAAATATTCAGAATGATTGTTTTAAGGTTAGTGAAAGTAGGCCATCGAGTTTAGTGTAGTGTATTATACAAAAGGTGAAGGAAAATTTTCTTCTTTCATTAGCTGGAGGCAGCCCAGCACTTAGACAATACAATACAGAACTATTTTATTACTAACTTTTGCTCGCCGCTCCGCCCGCGTGTACTGCATTTTGCGGGATAAAAGCCCCATACAAGTTAGTCACATAGTGTTTTCTATCAAAACCATTCAGCCGTTACGGCGTGATTGACTAACAAACATTCAAATTCACAAACATCCAAACTTTCACATTTATAATAGTAGTAAGATTGTTTAGTGGGGCGCTCATATCCAGTTGCAATCACCTAGGTACCAGTCTCAAGGAGACCCAACGTGAATGAAAGCTATTCATTGTTGTTGCGTATGGTTATATTTCCGAATTCCTACGAAACTTGGTCGCTGAGGTCATTGCAGACTTTATTTTCGATTTTGAATCAATACCTATTACAATTATGTACTTACTTGAATTTATCTTACTTTACCTGTTTGCCTTCTATATTAAAATAAACCTTTAAATCTTAAATATTCAAATAACATGTCCAAGAATAAATAATAGCCATAAAGTATTTAGGAATGCAAATCTTTTTAAACAACCATAGTAACTTAAACAAATGTGACGTTGTGTCGTTGTAGTTGTTTCTCAAACTTATAGAGCTTTTTGAAACAACAATAGTGTGAGGATTATTTATTACGGGGTAGGCTGAAGTGTTATGAGAGCACTTATATTCTATAATTTACATGAATTGAAACTCGAATCTGTTTACTGACGTACACTGCCGTTAGACCGATGAATGGTGTGATCTATTTAATCTTTTTCTTCTTTCACTTGCCTTAATCCCACTTGCAGTGGGGTCGCCGCAACAATCTTTTAACACAATATGTTACAGCAAGATTTGGCTTGTAGTTTTTACGACCGGCCACCTGCCTGTCATCAACCCCTCTGGGGAGAAAATATCCAAACCAGAAACAAATATTTGTGGATCACACAAACATTTGTGTCGGTGCGAGAATCGAACTCGCGGCCTCTCGCTTAACAACCAGCTACTCGCAAACACGCAAAACCTCTTTGTCTATTAAAACATATAAAACAATCCACAAAGGTATGTATTATTATGTTTGTAAAGAGTAAACAGTACACTACAAGGTCGATCAACAATTCGTCGAACTCGTGAATATTTATTTAATTTATTTTTTGTTTTATTTTTACATTTTAAAGATCTACAGCGAAATTACAACGTAAATAACAGAGTAGTAAAAAAGATTAAGCCATTTATAGATCTCCACGACTATTTGATTGAATAAGAAGCATCAAATATTCGTAAAACAATTTTGTTATTTATAAGTATGTATAATTATTGTTTCGGGTCTGGATGTTGTGAGATGGTAAGTTCCTCGTAGTTCTTGATATCCCTGATACAGGTTAATCTAGTTTGGTGTCAGGACCATGTGTGATCGATACACCCGTATTTATCCTAACATTATAAATGCGAATGTGAATTTGTTTGTTTGTAACTTACGCTTCCACGCCTAAATCGCTGAACCGATTTTGATGAATTTTGGTACTTAGATAGATGGGACTCTAGAGATGGTTATAGGCTACTTTTTATCCCGGAAAAGGCTATTCACGTGGGCGCAGTCGCGGGCAAAGGCTAGTTTATTTATAAATGCATTGTCTGTAACAGACTCCGTGGGGGAGTGGCCGGCACTAAAACGAGAATCCGCGGTTTCAATTCCCGCTCTGAGACAAAATGTTTGTGAGATTCAGAAATGTTTGTGTGTTTGTGAGGTCTGGGTATTTTCTCCCCAGAGGAGTGGACGTCAGGCAGATGGCCGGTCGTAATAACAACAACAAGCCAAAACATGTGTTAAAAAACATGCCCTGACCCCACTGCGAATGGGATAAAGACAGGTGAAAGAAGAAGAAGATTGTCTGTGATTAAAACATTACCTGTGTGGGAGACTTTGAGCGTGTCCCAGGAATGGACGCTGTTGTCATCAGAACCAGCCAGGAGGTATCTCCCGCTCAGGGACAACCCTACCAAACAATACAATTGAGCAAATCATAGTACACAAAAACTTTTTCACAATAAATAAAATCTACTCAACAAACCTTAGAAACTAAAATACAACTAAACAATTTTTAGTCGATGATAGGTACTATATACCGCCGACTCAAAGTTGTTAAGCATTATTTTTAGCTTTTTAGTTCTTTGAGACTGATTCTTTTATAAAAAAAATATTTTACTATTTTCTACTGAACGAATCAACAAAATGTCGAATGTTCATTTGTTTCAAGTGTTTCGTAACGCTTCTCATCTTTATAAAATTTGACATTGAATTAGAGAACGCCACTCAAGCCAATTTCACGAAGACGTGGTAAAAAGCGTTAACGTAACGTAGGCGAATCCACACGGTCATAGACAATAAAGGCTCTGAACTAACCATTTCATTAGTTTCAGTGAAATATTTTCATTAAGCCTCAAAATACACATTTTCGCAAAAGAAATCACAACTGGTCAGTTTAAATTGCTACATTTATACACTACGCAAGGACTGTATTTTAATGTAATCAACCAATTACCTACTAAGAGCTAAGTTGCTATCTAGAAATCTTTCTTTATTTCTAATTGTTACTTCGAAGTAATCTAGCGCTTAATTGACAGGGCGCTATGGCGTCCTTCTTTAAAAAGGAATTCACTATTGTTTTCTATTGAATCATGCTTATAGCTTAACTCATTAAGAATGGAAGTGTTAAAATAAAACTATTCATTCTGCATTCTTTTCAGAAGTTTATGAATGGAAACTTAATAGGTACCCCATTAAAACGAGATCCATATATTATGCAAAACGCAGTAAGTATAGCCTACCTGATCTATGAAAATTGATTTGACTCTTTACCAAGTTTAGAATAGTCACAATATCAAACAGTTCGTTGTAATGTTATGACCTCACTTATACGCTTCTATCTTCATTTTGCGTCCTTTGGAATACTTGTAGCGCTATCATAGCGCATGTGTTAAAACCATGGTAAGTATTGAACGGCAGCCCCATAGCGCATGCCGTGAACGCACAGCGATCGAAAAGGCATGAGTAAGAAGTAAGTTGAAAATGAAATCGTTCATGGCGTAGATTATGATGACCTGCTATAAAGAACGTCGATGTACATAAAATAGCATTTGGATGAGCCTCTGATTGGCCTCAGTGATAAACTTTCAGAGTAGATAATGCATATATTATATTGATGTTTATAATAATATCTTATTAGCTTGAATGACGAAATGCGAAACAAACAGGTCGCTCGCCTGATTGTGGCGCAACACCTGCCCATAAAGTGAAACAACACCACACAGAGCTTTGAATTACAGATCAGTGCATAGCATTGGACTGCGCTCGTCACTCCGAGACACAAGATGTTAATAGAACACGTTATAAGACGTTATAGACGTTATAAGACTATAATGCCCAGTAATTTCATGGGCTTCAAAGTCAAACCGAAACACAATACTGCTCACACATTGCTGCTTGGTGGCAGAAATAGACAAAGCGGTGGGACCAACCCAGACGATCTCTCGCATACAAGAGACCTAGTAAATAGTAATAGTGATAAGGGTGTTGATAATAATGAAAATTATAATGATGATGAAGGTACTAATGGCAAAGATAATGGTGAATTACTGACCGCAACTCGTGAACCCGCTGGGACCCGGCGGTGTGTAGTGTCCAAGCTGCTGGTCACTGCGTATGTCGAATAGGCGGGCCGTCTTGTCTTCGGAGGCGGTGGCGAACGCCTGTCCGCTGTTGTGGAACTGCATCGGATAAACTACTGTACTTACCATGAGTATATCAAAGTTAATATCCCCTGGCGTCTGCATCTTCTAGGGTATGAGTTGATCCCGGAAATCCTTAATAACCTCAGTTGTATTAAAAACGATTCAGATTGAAAATACATACCAACATACGCACTCACGCCTGTAATCCCCGAAGGGGTAGGCAGAGGTGTAACCAGTACACCCACATTTCGCCGAGCGTATATCCGTCTCATGATGTGATTGGGGGCGAGGCTATCGCCATACCGGGCACAATTCCAGACTCCAGGCTGATACTGAGCATTACGTAATAGAATAATCCAATATCATTTTTACCTTACCCGGGGATCGAACCCGAGACCTCAGCGTCAGCCTCAGTCGTAACGCGTATGCACAACTGCGCCACCGAGGAATTTAAATAAACTGTATATCGGCCTGAACTGAACTGAGTCTCAATATCTACTATTTAGTTCAAAAGTCCTTGATCATTTTTAAAACTGTATACTGACGTCAAGTCAAACAATTAAATGAGTAAGTTTATCAATGTCAAAAGAACATCTACTATGTGTTCCTTTTATGCCAATATGAAGTACTTGCTAGTGCACATCACTTGATTGCTGCAAGATTTATTTTTCTAACAGGTAAATACTAGCGTCTCTTGCCAAGAATACCAGACTTAAAAACCCACTGACATATTTTTCCTTACTTAATGTCATGAACAGAATTTTTTTTCTCAGAAAATATTCTTATAAATGTAGCATGACTATTAATTTTGCCCGCACAAAGATTTATACAGGAAGCATTTTTATTCTATAGGGTAAATGCAGCTATTAACGACCCATCGAAAATCGGCAGGTATTACCGACCCTATAAATAAATTTGCATTTTATACGTTTCTACAAACATTTGAGCTACAAGTATTAGAGAAAATACGCGTGTTTATTCATTAACTATCATATAAACTAACTCTAGTGTATCAGAACATTCGACAAAGAGGTAAAATACATTAATTACCTACTGTAACGACAGCGAGAGCACAGGCCTGACCATACTAGCCCTTATTCCATCAGGCAAGTACGTAATTAATTTTGTTAAGAGTTTTTAACCATACTTAGTATTAATACCTACACTTATGTAATACTCCTAAAAGTTGTAGGTTTTGTGTCTGTGACATGGAAGTCCAAGAATATCGTTTAAGGTCGTTTGGTCCCTTTTGGGTATGCTTGTTTGGAGTACATTGATTGAAAATGCCTTTACCAGATCGAGCCAGGGCCACAACCTTGAAGACGATCTATAAAAAAAACGTAGGTGAGACATAACAATGAATGCCCAAAAACTGGGCGAAATGGAAGGCACAAAGTAGAAAGATAAATCCCAGACAGCCCCAGGCAGAAAGAAAAAGACTCGTAAAAGTTATAGATAACATGTAACTTACGCAGACACTGTTGACATCAGCTTCGTGGCCGAAGAACGTTTGTTTCGCCTTATCTTCTCTAACGTCCCATAGCTTGCACGTCTTGTCTACCGATCCAGTCACATATGACTTCATGTCTGGAACGTAAATTGTCCGTGTATGTCTCAACTCTTCCCCTTGCTATTTAGTTTCAAGACTCATAGAAAATGTCATTTACGGATACCACACAGAACTTCTATCGTTAAACCGATTTACAGATTGTACTAACTCATCCCTTTTATCGCATCACTTATTCTTACTTATTCATGAAATAAATTGACGAAACTCGGGTTTTGTGCACATATATTTAATATTATATATAACATTAGTTTCATCTCTGCGGGAATACTGCCTGGAGCCTCGCGTTAAATAGGCCACGATTTTAAAGGGAAATCAGTTTTGAAGTAACTCGCAACTATATTATAAAACAAAAACTTTTAAAATAAAAGAAGAAGGGAAGATTAAGGTCAGATACTTAACTCTCTAGTATAATCCGGCTATGAACTTAATGAGACTGAAGACCTAGCTTTCTAACCAACTGTATATAAAGGTTTATTAGACTTGTGTGATGGTTAATTATATGGTAGAACTGGGGCGTCTCAACTGGGGTGTTACCACTACCTATCTCACAGAAAACCAACGTAAAGTAGCAGGTGGCTGCTACGTTTCGTACGTTGAGAGATATCCGCGAGGTCCCATTCCAATCCCTTAAATATCCCTTTCTTTTCGGGTTGGCAACGCTTTCATGATTCTTCTCGTATTGTGGGTGTTCATGGGCAGTAAAGATAACTTACCATCAGATCAACTTGCTCGTTTGCAGATCTATGCTATAAAAAGAGCTGAAATATGATATATAGTAAAACGTGCCGTAATAATACATATAAAAATGTCACATATTCAAAGAAAACATTATCACTTTTTAGGAATAATATTGATGAGGTAACTCGAGTGCCGGAGTCGTGATTTTAGTTTGTGGGAACAAAGCATTTTAAACCAATATTGTAACAAGTATAGCTTTGTCGCACACAAGCCTGCTTAAATTTAACCAGTTTTAAGTAAAGATGGTGATTGGCGAAGTGTTTAAATATTTTTATAATATTGTAATTTGTATAATATTGTAACTTGGTAACGAGAATTTTACGATCAACCTTTTATAATATGTACATTTAAAGAGCATCAAACTCGTTCATTAAAAATAGAATAAGTCACTTTCTCACCTTTTAGCATTATGTGATAATCATAATAACGTCATACACAATAATAATATAACTGACAAACATTCTATGTTTTTAACTTTGCTATTAAATTGTAATATAAGTGCTAATCAGCAGCGATAGCTCAGCTGGGAGTGATACGGACTGCTGATACGAAAGGTCGCAGGTCCAGAACCAGTCCTAAGGACATACACCTCTGACTTTTCTAAGTTACGTATATTCATTGTTGATTATTATCACTAGTGTTAACGGTGTAGATAGCGTCGTCAGGAAACCTGCATACCAGAGAAGTCTTCCATAAGAATTTCGAAAGTATGTAAAGTCTGCCAACCCACTTCAGACCAGCGTAGCCTAAGGTCTAACCCCCAGGTCTTCTCTATTCAGTAGAGAAGGTACGTACCCACCAGTGAACGTGTATAATACAGGGCGAATATTATTATTAGTAAATTGTATGCATTTTAAATAGGTACATACATATAGGATAATCATCACAAAAGTATTTATTTACAGATGAATTTGTAAACAAACCTGGTGACAATGAAATGCTGACGACATCACCGGCATGAGCGTCGAATTCCATTTCTCGTTTCCCAGCCTCCAAGTCCCAAACGCATCTGAAATGTACTTGCATTAAACTTTGTCAATATGTGTCTCTTCTCCCAAAATATATGGCCACTTCAGACAAATGTGGTCAAAAGTAGTGTAGGTATATACTCGTACATCCACGCCCACTCGAGATCTTTCATGTTTTAATATCCGTAAAACTTTAATCATAGCTGGACCAGCAGCAACGTTTATGGTAAAACTTTATTGTACCCGGCGCGATTTCGTTTTGGGCATAAAATAGTTTACCCTAGAGCCATCAATTAGAGCGGTAGATTGTAAGGGATGGGCAAAGGCGATAACAAATGAACACGCGAGCTGACTCTGATTATTCCGATTGTTTCGATAGCGCTTTATCGGGCACATATCTAATCCCTGGTAAATACTCGTAATGAATGATTTTCCAATATTGTTAACTTAAGTAGCAAGGCCAAACTGTAGAGAGTTTTTGTCTACATCATGAATGAGTCCGCTCGACCGGGTTGTTACCACTTTCTCAAAGACAACCGACGTGAAATAGCAGCGTGCTGATGCGTTTCATACGGTGATTGAGATATCTGGAGGCCCCAATTGCCCTCCTCTTCTCAATCCCTTAATTATCCCTTCCTTTTAAGGTTGACAACGCGCCCATGATTTTTTGTTACTGTAGGTATTCATGAGCGGAGGACTTTAATTACCATCATGTGGCCCACTTACTCGTTTGCCAGCCTATCTTCTTCTTCTACCTGCCCTTATACCACTGGCAGTGGGGTCGGCGCAGATGCATTTTAACACATGTTGCAGAAAGATTGTCTTCCTTGTGGTTCAAAGTATCACAGAGGGTTCACTGATAATAGACCAATGATGCGACAATTATAATTACATTTTCATATCCCCGGAGCCAGTGAGGATGTGCGTGTCGTCGAGGAATCGGCAGCTGCTGAGGAATCCCTCGTAGCCGGCCAGCTCGCGTACCATCTTGGCCGCGCCAGTCGAGTCGCGGTTGTTCACGTCGTACACCGTACACATATTGTCCATGCCCCCGCATGCTTCAAATATGTGTTAGTTATTTCAGATTATAGTTTCGAGGGCAAAACGGCTCACTATACCTTTTTATTTTTTTGTTAGTTGCAATACAGACACTGGCCAAGTACTAATATTATTATTATCAAGTACCAATGATATTAAAAAGTCACGTACCTACTTGAAACAAAATAAATTTATAGAAAGCACTGTAGATAATTAAGATAAGATTCAATTTTTAATGGAAGTTGCAGTTCTAATTACATATAGAGCAAGTTTAGTGTGCTCGCGTTTGTAGAGTTTCTCTATAAATAATTCCAAGTAGTGTTTATGGAAGATTTTAAAAATGCCTTTGGATGACAGCGTCGAAATTCTAATAGCAAACCTACAGAAACGCAGATACTCACCGACGAAGTTTCCAGAGGGCGCAAAAGCTACGCTCATCACCCAAGCGGAACGAAGCGGTATGATTTGAACCTTATTACCGCTCCATGTATCCCAGATGATCAGCTTCCCATCGAGAGAGCCAGTGACACAATGCCTGTTGATCACAACTCATAATATTATTTGACATTTATAGAATATGATAAAATTCGGCTCGACCAGGTTGTTACCATTGTCTCACAGAAAACTGACGTGAAGCAGCTTGCTGTTGCGTTTCGTACGGTGTATCCAGAGGCTCATATCCCCTTCCCATTTCCAATCCCTTAATCATCCCTTTCCTTTATAAGACGTCCATGGTTCTTCAAGTATTGTGGATGTTTATGGGCGGTGGGGATCACTTACCATCAAGTGACCCACTTGCTCTGCAATAAAAAAAAAACAGTCTATTGTAATTACGAGCTAAGCGAATTCTAGCCCGAGATTACAAGATAGAGTTTTTTGATATATTCCATGAGATGAGAACTCCTAAGGAGAAACATAAGCAGCAGCCAACAGGTTAAATCGAGTTTTGGAAACAAAACGATTAATCCTACTACTATTAGAAAGGTGAAAGTTTGAATGTTTGTGAGTTTGTGAATTTGGGTGTTTGTTAGTCCATCATGCCGTAACGGCTGAATGGTTTTTCGATGAAATTTGGCACACAATTAAACCATGACCTGGATTAGGACATGAGCTATTGTTATCCCGGAAAAGGCCGTTCAGGCGGACGGAGCCGCGAACAAAAGCAAGTGTTTTATAAAATACTAACTTTAACCTGCTGCAAATAGGTACTTATATCGATAGATGTTATGTAAAAACAACAAAGCTTCATCTCAATTAAATTAACTTTAAATAAATACATTTAAATCGGTTCATTCGTTAAGATATACACACACACACACACACACACACCAAGAGATTCACAAAGCGGTCAAACATACTACATCCACTTTTTTATCGAGGGTTAAAAATAAATGTCAACTTCAGAAACCGCGTTCCTATAAGTGGAATGATGAGGATAGTCTCGTGGTCGTGACGCAATGCGATGTCAATAACGATGTTGTATAATGCTTTTTATTAGGGTTCCGAAACCAAATGGCAAAGACCGAACCCTTATAATTTCGTCATTTCGTCTGTTCACCTATCTATCACTGCAATTTTACTCGGAGACTATTAGCAATATATGGATAAAATTTGGATGGTAAATGTATTCTACAAACCGCTACACAAAGGTGTAGTGAAATAAAGAAAAAAAAATCGATGGCTCTCCATACATGTAACTGACGGATGATTTTTTTTCAAAGCACATTGTTATGTGTGATAACAATGGATAGATTCTTAAAAATTATAAAGAAGTTGCAAAATGACTTTTTACTGCATTCATTACTGTGAGATATGTGTGTCTAAAGTCGTGAAAAATTTCCCCCTGTAACTTATAAACTATGAGGTAGAAAATTCTGAAAATAAACCACTCCCCATCCTCCACTGTGCGTGGTTCGTCACGCACTTGGCCGTTTTTTTAATTCAAATGTCTCAAACGTCTACATTGTATTTACAACCAGTTTATCCTCGTGTCACCGATATGAATAAATAGGTAATAAGTAATGAATTATGTATTCACTTCTTGATTACCTGTATCATAGAAAAAAGCTGCAACTGCAAATGTAATGCAGCCAATATGCATATGGCCATATAAGAATATAGAGGAACACTCCGTAGAAAATATTATCGTTGGTGATTAATTTCGAGATAGGTACGATAAGGTAATGTAATATTCTATTTACTTTAGAAAAATGTTATGCCCTGCAACCGATTCAGTATTACATTACGTCGAGTTGTCTGCCTTTTCGAAAGATTGGTTCTGCACTTTAGTAGTACACGATGTTCCAGATATTCTTATCCTAACAGCTTACTCTGGATTTCATTAAACAACTATAACATACACACGCCAATTTAGTGTCAAGTTAGTCTATTTTGATGTCATCGTACCGTTTATAACATATTTATATCTACCGTTTACAGAAATGTGTTGTACGTTAGGGCCCAACTAAAATTATGTATAGGAGTGAAAACCGGCATTAGATTGCCATTTTCAAACGTAGTGTTCCTGTGACAGTGTCTTGTAGGAAGTAGGTAAATAAGTGTATTATTTATTATCGCTGAAAAGTATTAAAATTCATACGAGTACACACAATCTAGGATCTAGTATATGTAGAATGTAGATATACTAGACAATAATAGATTGCGCAACATGCTGCTCAACATGCAGCATGTTATCTACATGTTACTAGCCCCCGACATAACAATGGGCTCAGGGGGTTACACGTATCACCAACTAGCTTTTGCTCGCAGCTCCGCCCGCGTGAATGGCCTTTTTCAGGGTCTTCGTAGAAGCCTACGTCCTAATCCCGGTCATGGTCTATCTGTGTGTCAAATTTCATCTAAAACCGTTCACCTGTTAAGACGTGATTGACTAACAAATTTTTCACATTATAATAATAGATCGTAGGATAATGCAGAGTTTTTATGGAACACCAGCATTAACTCCACTTTCAGAAACCCTCAGACAAATGTCTATCTCTAAACTATACCACAAACTTGCCATTTTCCCTTTCCTCTGGCACCATCCTTAAACGTATGCCTTTACTTATTTATCGTATGCAATAGCGCACGTGTCTATATCGAATTGGATGACAACCCACAAGCCACCGGGATCAATCGCGTCGAGGAACCCAGTTTGCAAAGCTGGCCTAATTTGGCAACATGGGAGTAATCCTACCGCTGAAACTTGAATCCAAAATGGATGCAGCAAAGGCTCGGTGAACCGAAAAGCATTAAAATGAAGACACAAGTTGGGTATGAATAAATAACGTAATGCACGTCAAGTTCTCATCTAGCAACCTGGCGCCTTGACAACAGCGTTTATCATATACATGTCGCGGCTTCCATCTCACTTTTTACTTAGTGAATATTCATGGCATAATTAACTTCTATTTATTCGACCACTAGCAATACCTATTATTAATGTTAGAAGATAATATAATCATTTTCGCTTATTATAATAAGTATAATAAGTAACTTTTTTACGCCGAGCTACATTATTATCAGTCATTATTTTGATACGCAAGCCAAAAGGTACCTACACGTAATAAAAACAAAGGCGAATAAATTTGTTTATCACATGAAACAGACGATAATATAACAGAAATCTCTTGTGCACGAGGCCGGATCATAGAGTTCGAAAAAGAAATCGTATGACGCGGCCTCGTAAATGATGATGGTTTTCTGTTTTATCCTCGCCTATGTCGTACGAGAAAATATGTTCACCTAAATGGGGTTTTATAAACCCGATAATGAATGGTCATTTATTTGTACTAACATAGCGTTTAAAATGGTTAAGTGACATTATTTAAGTTTCGCCATGCATTCAACCATTCAGTACATTATTACTTACATACAAAAAATAACATTTCACATTTCAAAATCTAAGCAAAGAATTATAGCTTACCGTGAATCGCCGCTGTAATGAACAGAGTTGACTTTGTTGAGATGTCCTTTTAACATTTTCTTTGTTACAAATCTAATCTTGTTCATGTCCCCGAGATCAGAGCATTTATCGGCCAGTTTAGCATCGGCGACTTTGTCCTGATCTGCCTGCAAATTATTTTGTGTATTAGTTTACGATTATGTCTTTCTCGTAACTGTATTTATCGTTAATAAACGGAATTTGATTATATAATTCGATTACTGTCTAGAGTACTTTTAATTCGCCTCGGTGGCGCAGTTGTAATGCGTACGCGTTACGATTGAGGTCTCGGGTTCGATCCCCGGGTCGTGAAATATGGTATTGGGGTTTTCTATTACGAAATGCTCAGTATCAGCCCGGAGTCTGGAATTTGTGCCCGGTATGGCGATAGGCTCGCCTCCTATCACATAAGGGACGGAAATACGCTCGGCGAAATGTGGGTGTACTGGTTACACCTCTGCCTACCACTTCGGGGATTACAGGCGTGAGTGCTTATGTATGTAGTACTTTAAAGTTTAAACGTACTCGTTGATGCAATTTGACGAAGATCATAATGAAGATGGGTGACAGCTAACTGAAGTTGTTATAGGAAACTGTGAGTAATAGAAATCATTAGAAGTTACATGGGGCATCGCGTATGATCCTGCCATGTCAGCAGTTCTAAACCTACCTTCACTTTAGCAATAAGGTCAGTTAGTTCTTTTTTGAGAACAGTAGCTTCTGGATCTTCTTTAGGCATCTTTTTAGGTAACTGTGTATTAATTAATCGTCGTTTCAACAGACACCGTCTTCGACTTGTCACGTCTACAACAACTATGAGCCGTGGCTCGGAACCATTCGCTACCTCTAATCTTATTACTCAAATTGGATTTTAATTTACTATTCTACTGAAGCTTTACATGTGCTGAGGTATACGTATAGTGTTTTCTACTGCCTTTATTAACAAAGTCGGTGCATAGGTAATTTAGAATTTATTTAGAAAATTAGGTCACTACCTGCCTTATAATTCTGAAACTGATCTGTGCACAGAATACAGTTTCTGTGTTCTGTAGATCTGTGTGCCATCTAACATATCACGAGGAGTGTAACCTTCTATACTACGAACCAAAAATATCACAAATAGGTGATAATCTACTCTCAGATTACTACTTTAATGGTCTTAGATAACGGTAGGCAGTGGCTTCGCTGTGCTCTGATACTGGCATTGCTGAGGTCCATGGGCGGCGGTACGACTTACCATCAGATGGGGCCGCCTGCTCGTCTGCCTATCAAGGCAATAAAAAAAACTGAATAATATTAATCCGATAACTAATTAGTCAGCTATAATAGCTAACCTAGTTATTATTAAATTACTTTCACAGGCCAAAAACGATTAAGGATATTGTACATGGTATTATTTGCTATCGCCATGAGAACCACGAAAGTAGAGAATGTACGTACCTATATGAATATATTCTGAAACTCTACATAAGGAATAATTATCAAGCTTCTCAGTTGCCTCTGAATCCATCGTTCTCCTCCTAAGGCTCGTGATGATTTTTTGGGGCCAAGTCTATGATCCAAGAACATAAATACCGCATTTGCACAAAGTCAGGATAACGCCATGCACATAGAAAGTGACTAACAACCGTGCTGGTTACCAAAAAAAAGTACCTGAGATAGCACGGTTCCGTCTGTATTTCCGTCCGGAATTGCAACGTTTGAAAAATATATCTCAATGCTTATCATCAAGGTGTTTAGGATATTCAAAACGTCAAAAGTTATCATAAATGTATAGATGTTGGGTTATTAAGCTCTATCGATTTTTTCCATCAAAAGAGTCCACAATTAGCGGAGAAATCGCTATACATACATAAAACGAGCAAAAAATATATATACGCGCCGAACAGCCTCCGTGGCCCAGTGGCGAGTAGCCGGCTGCGAACCGAGAGGCAATGGGTTCGATTCCCACACCGAGACAGATGTTTGTGTGATCCACAAATATTTGTGTCGGGTCTGGGTGTTGTGGAACCGTAAGTCCCTCGTAGCTCATGATACCCACGATATACGATAAACTTTTCTTTTTTCATCCTGGCTCGGCAAAGTGACTACGCTACACCTGATGGTAAGTGTAGCGCAATCAAAGAATGCTGTCGACACTGTATCTATCGTAGATCGGCAGAATTATGCCGGCATGCTTAATTGCTTCTTCACACTTCTTCAACCTAGTGTGGGGTCAAGACTATGATGTGTGTGTTGGGTGTATTTATTTATTTAATTGAGAACCTCTTCCTGTTTTGAAGTCGGGTTAAAATGCCGTTACAGACTATGGCCTTAAGTATGCTCAAGTAAAATTAGATGGGTGAAGGAAATGGTGCCATGAAATAGTCACAAACAAAGACTGAAGGAAAGAGAAAAAGACAAACTGGTTGGACGATTGGTTCATTCTAGTTTGGTTGCAACCAATTGGAAAGACCTGACAAGGGACTAGCAGATGAGGTAAAAGAAGGAGGAGGCCTTAGCCTAACAGTAGAACACAACTGGCTTTAAAAATCTTTACCTGTATCTATAAGAAAACGTCATCAGACTAAATAGTCTTGACTCTACATCATTCGGGATTGTTTGATTACAAAATTGTTTTCTTTTTACTTCCTGATAATACTAGAAGAACCTATTATACTTTAATCAAAATACAGATCCATTGAAGCACGACGATCGTACCAGAAACGATGACTTTCACTTGACGGTTTAATACTTTTTGGACAGTAACGTCTACAAATGGTTTTGAGAGCAATGGAAATCTAATAGCAATTAGTCACGACACCTAAAGGCCGACTTTCAATACTCGTGTCAAACGTCAGACTCTGACGTCAGTGACGCTCGTATCTGTTATAGATAGACGTAGATGGACCAACCTAACTGTGAAATGTCAGGAAATGAAACTACAGACAGTGTTCCCAACTTAGTTGAATAATCTCTAAATATGGTAGGCTGGACCCGCCGCTAGTGTGTAAATTTTGCTATATAGTTAACTACTGTCTTCTGAAGAAACTGATACTGTATGTATTCATCATCCACTAAACAAAGAAGTTAACATGTTTAGGTTTTCGGATCATGGGTATACAATTTCATTGTTCATAAATTTCCAGACGATTTTTTTAAAAGAAATGACGATGATGATGTTGAAGATATATAATTTTAGTATCCTGAAAGTCACATTGATATTTTCTGGACCTGGGCCGAATATAAACGAATTAAATATGTACCTAATGTGAATTATGTGTGTCATAGTACCAGAAATATCGCTCGTTATGAATGATTATTCGTAAAATGGCAATACTGGAGCGAACAGAGCGGCGCTCTTCAATTCACAGTTGGGTTGGTTCATCTACAATACTCAAACTTTTAGCTTGACAGCAGTGAACCCAACGCTGAAACGTGGCCGTCAAACACAGACATAGCGTCACTGACGCCCGTGACGCGACCATGGGTAGTGCGAATCCCTCAGCTTCACAACTACTATTTGTACCATCGAAGATAAACTTGTACCTAATTTAATATATTGGAATGACGAAGTTTATTTAATTAATTGGTTAAAAAAGTGACGTAATTTATAAAATAGAATTACAATAGGTAGGTACTTATGATACTTATGATATGATACATTTATGATATTATGATCGACTTGCACGACGATCCCAAATTGAGATTTACCACTAAACTTATTTACTTAAGTAAATTTTTATAGGTTTCGAGGCTTCTTAAACTAGTTTTAAGTCTATTTAGCATCGTCCTGCAAGTGGCCCTAAAATATATAGGTACATAATATCTCAGAATGATCATAGTTTATAAGAGGATGGTGATATATATTATCAGATTTATTAAGAAAATACCACATAAACGCTTACTTCCGTTGAAACAATATCAATATTCTCAATAACCGTGACAGGTAGGTACTTATTTATTAAGTAAGTAAGTATTATTGATTGTAAGTGGCTACCTCCATCTTTGGCCCAAAGCCAACCTCACTTGAGCGTAAAGCGTGGTACACTGATTAACGGACGAGCCAATGGCATTGGTTCTTGGTTTGGTTTGTTCTTGGTTCAACATGATTCCCGTTGCGGGTAGTAGAGGTCAGACGGCGGGTCGCCCCATAATATAATCAAAGTCCACAGTCAAATCATGATGGGAAGGCGGAGTCTGACATTATGCCAGGATAACACCAGGCACAAAGAAAGATGATAAAATTTTATAAAAACGTTAAACGGAAGAAATGGAAGATAATTTTATTATAAATACAAAAGAAACTATTGATATAACATGATTCATATTATACAGATACGATCTACAGCAATATCTCATGGCGGGACACCGCATATAATACCGTATACCTACCGTCAAACCTATGGCACAAAAGGGCAGACCATGAGTTTGTGATAGACGACTTGACGGACTGTGATCATATTCACACAATATGAGAGATGTCGAGACGATGGTTCATAGCTATATAACAACACCCTACGACCTACGGGAGTGGAGCAGAACATACACGCAAAACGGCACGGGACAGCTTGTGTTATAAATACATCGTCAAAGTAGGTTTACGTACCTACTAAAGTTTAAGAAAACATTAAATTGTATCAACCTTTTACTTGCTCAACAACGTTACGTGATAGGTTGGTCATTTCACAATTACTGTTAGCCAAGTTTTCTTTTTCAAATGAGACGGACGCTTTCATTTCACGCTATAAGTATTTCTGAAAGCGATACAAAAAGAATAGCTCTCACCTTTTCCGTTATAGGTAATCAATTTGGCAGTATCAATCGCCGTTGTAGTTGCAGTCGGTTGTCGGGAGCTTTGGCGAAAACATGGTTCTGCGTCACCGGTGCTTCCCGTTGAAATGTTGCTGCTGGGTGGTGGCTATTATCATTGCTCTGCGCTCTGGTCCGTCTACCTCTCAAGAGTATTGTACCAAAGACAATGAAGATGTGGCTTGCAAAGAAAATCGTTTCTTTAGTAAAGGTATGTCCGTCTAGCCACTTACCATTTGTTTAAAATGTATATGAATGTCAAATATGTATACTTATAGCCATTTAATTTGGGCGCTTCAGCAATTTCCGTTTTTTTACGATTTAGTACCAATATGATAAATAATACTGGCCTGTTTTCAAGACCTCGTCAGGTATTAAAAAATGTATGTAGGTACTTACTTAATATAATGTTTATAACATGCTCTATACTTTTCAAGTGTATGATATTCATCACCCTTCGCGTTTTTCAATATAAACGATGATCGCTGCGAAGCGCATAATTTAAAGTCTAAACCATAATACTGGCTAATAAAATAAAAATAATATAATTTCCGTAAGCTGAATGCTATTAAGCTGTGATTAAATATGTACTTATATAGATCTTAGGTACCTATAAGCAATAACAATAGGTATTATAGCAATGCGATTTATTAACAATATGATAATGTATATTTATTACTCACTAAGTATGTACTTACTTATAATGCATTTAAATATAGCCTAATATGGAGTAACCCCTAGTAATTATGTACCTACCTAAATGTGTTTTATGTAAATTATGAAGTATGAAGGTACCTAACAGTCACACACATAGTCCGTCAGGAGACATCCTGACCTCACATTATGAGCGGTACGTAGGAGTCTTGTGTCGTGGGTATCAGAAAATACAAAATTGTATGAATCACACAAACATATTTTCTATACTTAAGTACGGGCATCGATCCCGCAGGCCCTCATTTCCATTTCACGCTCGTTTTACTAAAGCAAGACTTTAATTTTTTACGAAAACCTCATTTAAATAGGTAATGTCATTAGATATAAGTAGGTATTGTGGTGTATATAATATTAACGATAGTAGGTAATTTATGACTAACTTACCTCTTTTCCATTTTGGGTTTCTTTGGGAATGTAAAATAGAAATTGATAATCGCCACTACATGTAAAATATATTATAATATCATACATTAAACATAATATTCAAAACTGCTCAAAACAAATAGGTACTAATCATCTGTATTTTTTAAATTGCCGCTCTTTTTACTAGCGTTCTGATACACGCATCAAGGTTTACTACTCAAATACGATCTAACATATTGAGTAAGGCGCGAGTCATTTTGGATTACGCAATGTATAATCATTTATTTTTAAAAATCGATTCATTATTAAGTACTTATGATTTTGTTCAAATATATCTTAATTTGTAACAACATTCTTGAAGGCCTTACATATTCAGAAAATCCGGAATACAATTTAAGTAGGTAAGCTTGAAAATTTCTACGCCATTAGGTACTGAAAATGGCCATACCTACCAATACCTTTAGTTTAAGGACGAAAGAAAGAAAAGAAAATCTTTCTGCTAAGTGTTTTAAGGCTTTAATGTCAGAGCCCGCCTTCTCGTACCATAGATTTTACGGTATTCATATCATAGAGGGGCGACCCGCCCTTTGTATCGTCTGTGGGACCAAGTTTCGTCATTACCTCGACCGTTAATTAACACAGTGTACCACAATGTGCAGGTCGTCAGTTCTTTCTAAGTAGTCTGTGATGCAGGTGAGGTTGGCTCTGGGCTTAAAATGTTGGTGGTCCACCTTCTCTCCAAATAACTACATCATAGGCATGCCTACCCTATGTAACCGAAAATGTTTCATCAAAATCGGTCCACAGTCGACGGAGTAATCTAAGTACATATTATATAAAAGTACAAAAAGTAAGATACTCGTCAATTTGAGAACATTCTTCATGTTTAAGTCAGTTAAAATGTCACTAATGAAGTTCTTGCACTGCGTACAAAACAATAAATTGATTAAAAACAACCATTTTGATGTTTATTTTGAGTATCTATTATTAACCATATTAAACATTTTCTAACCGGTATTCCGATTGTAAAAGCCGTTGTAAAAACCCAGCCTTGTATTCTCATATTTGACACTAAATAATTAAAAAAAATATTTGGTGTGATAGACTGTTTATTCGATGCGGTTGGGTAAATCGTCTAAGTGACTATGTAGCACCGTACTCCAAAGTCCAACCAAACCTAAAAATCCATTTAAATCGGCCACACCAGTGTTTAAAATACTCTTTGTCTTTGTCTCGCATCGTTCTTGTAAAAAATAGGACGAGGCTGTATGGGTTAGAAACTTTTGCCATCTCAATAAAAGGGAAACATAAAAAACTATATGCCTTTTCTTTATAAACACGCAGTGTTTTTTATACAATAACTTCAGGTTTCAGCATGTTTTATACTATTATTGATGGTCATTATTAAAATATTAATCTCTTTCTACTAAACTAATACCATGAAACATCATTCATACATAAGTCCACTTATTATGTCGTTGAAAGTTGAAACAGAGAAAAGCTTTCATATGAGACAACCGAGAGGGGAGGACTGAGGAAGGGGTGATACTTCAGTCTCAGAGTGCGCGTACTACTTGCAGTCAAAGAGAATATAACTCTTGCAGTGTAGCTAGCTTCCTTCAGAATTGTCGGATAACTTACTGTTTAATTCTGGTCGCGGGACTCCGCGTGACACGATTTTGATATACGAGAGAAATATAAAACCACACGTCAGTCAGGAGTGATCTCATACATTGAAACGGCACCGGGCACTGCCGACGCCGGGTGACGGCAGGAAAACAGTTTTATCGTGCGTTCATAACAAGTGAGCTTATCGGTTCGGAAGCGGGAATATCGTATCTGGAGCAATCGTGACGCTATACGAGTCTTTCTTTGGCCGCCTGTTTTATGAGTCCCAGTTAACTGCAGTGTTGGACGGAAGTCCGTTGAACTCGGTTCTCTCGTGGATCAATCTGGAATAATGTCGCGTTTCATAAATCTATTAGCTTTAACTTTTTTGCTGATTAGTACAACACAAGGAACAGGTATGGAAATCTGAAATCTATATTATAAACTTGCTGGCGTTTATTTTTATGTTAAAGCTGTGTTAAGCCTTAGTTTATGAATGTATGTTGCAATGATGCCATAAAACCTAAATGAGCATATGATCTAATTGCATGTAACTAAAATTAGATATGGTTTTGTAATTGTATACTGTCCTTGTCTTAATGTGCTGAGCTGGGTCATTTATCATTGTCATGTAACTAAAGTTATATGTTGGTATGTAACACTAATTATATTATAACAAGAATATGGTTTTAATGTTACTTTTTATCCCACAGATGATGTGACTGTGTTAACAGTAGCAACTGATGACAACCATGGGTTGGAGAGGTACCTGAGGTCAGCTAAGATTTACAATATTGATGTGGAGGTGTTAGGTAAAGATGAAAAATGGACTGGAGGGGACATGAACCATCCTGGAGGTGGGCAGAAGATCAACTTGCTCAAAGAAAAGTTAAAAGAATTAGCAAAGGGTGACCATGAAAACAAAATTGTATTATTTACTGATAGGTAAGTTTTACAAGATTAATCAACAGAATTTGAACTGTTACTTAGGTACTCTATACTGTTACCTATCTATCACTAATAATTATTATAATATATCAAGACATTGAATACAGAATCATTAGATACATAAACCCTCCTATATAGTATGCAACTTAGAAGGATGACAATGTTTCATATTTTATCCTACTATTTATATAAATAAATAATATGCTATGATAAAACTAATAATTACTATTTTTTTACTAAGTTTTTATTTTGTAGCTATGATGTAATGTATTTGGGAGAAATAGAAGAAATAGTGAATAAATTCAAATCATTCCCCAATACACGAGTTGTGTTCTCAGCAGAACAATTCTGTTGGCCAGATAGCAAACTAGCTCCACAATATCCCAACACAGAAGTAGCCAATCCATATCTCAATTCTGGAGGATTTATAGGTAATGAAAATTTACTTCTTATTTCTATTAAAAACCAAATTTTCCATTTCCAACTGTAAGTGGATGATATAAGTGAGTTGTTTCCTGTGGTTGTGCATGGTGGGCCACACTCTGTGCAATTCATGTCACCATCCATGCTTCTATAGCATTATGGCATTATTAGCAAAAACTAACTTTTATGGTCCTCTTATTTAAATATATGTGTAACATTGTTCATTGTTTTAAATGGTATAGTTACAATTATTACACTAGTAATTCTTCCACAGGTTACTTGCCAGAGTTGCTTGAAATAATTAATTTCAAAACAATAAATGATAAGGATGATGATCAATTATATTACACCAAAATCTACTTGGATAAGAATTTAAGAGAATCATTGAAAATCTCATTGGACCATAACTCTGCAATATTCCAAAACTTACATGGAGCATTGTGTAAGTATAATTTTTTGTATTATCACTCAATTGTACTTGAAAGCCAGGCACATTTTCTGCATTAGTCTTTAAAAAAAATTGTGATAATATTGTAACAGTAAAAATATTTAACTAATCATATAACTGTAAATTTCTATGATAGAATTAAATAAGATTTAACCACCAATTAATGTATAAGACAGCTATATTTGAAAGAGCCGAGTAGATAATATTATATCAAAGTGTGACTTTTGTAGAGGTGTCATATTTTATGTTGTAAATAGCATTTACTCAGTGATCAAACAGGCACTAAGAATAATAATATGTCTGTTGTTAAATTATTCCATACTACTACCCAATTATAATGAGTACCAACTATTAGTTTTATCCTCATCTAATCTGCTTACAGGAAATATGTTTATCAAATATTATGTCTTTTTTGAATAAAAAAAGTTATGAAATTTCCTCAGTATATCTAAGATGTAAGTATAAGTATATGTAATAATTGGTAATATTAAATTGTAGCTGATGTCCAACTGAAAGCAAATACTACAGAGGACTGGCCATATATTGAGAATGAAGTCACAAAACAAAGGCCTCTTATTGTACACGGCAATGGATTATCCAAAAATACTTTGAACCATTACGGAAACTATCTGGCAAAGTCTTGGTCGACCAAAGAAGGATGTGCCTTGTGTAAAGAGAAAAAGATTGAACTTAAGGTACATTGCAAATTTAAGCATAATTACTTTTCACTCTGATTGATTAGAATCATTGATCTTAGTTATGTAAAGTTTAATTGCTAGTAATTTTATCTCTAGGTACCACTGTTTTATTCACTACTAGCTTTTGCTCGCAGCTCGGCCCGCGCCTGCAGCCTTTTCCGGGATAAAGAATAGCCTATAACTGGGATAAAAAGTAGTGTATAACCATATCCATGGTCCCATCTATGTCTGTACCAAATGTTCAACAATTTTGACATGCAAGCATAACAAACAAACTCACTTTCGCATTTTATAGAATTAGAATTTTACGAACCCCTGACAAAAAGAAGTGGTAGTTTATAAATTTGACTTTTTTTGTGTTTATCTGTCTGTTTCATACAATGCACCTATAAAATCGAACAATAGGGTAGTTTCCTATATTCAATTTTATACATTATTTTATAAGCTACAGAAAATGATACACAAAAGAAACCCTTTTTTTAAAACGCAATCAAAATTGGTTCAGAAATGTGCCCGCAGTTATGACTTTAAATGTTGGTATGAGGAAAAGTGGGTGCGTAGTAGGGATATCTCACTATCTCGCTTGCACGCATGCACCATAATGAACATTTTACAAAGTGTCTTCAAAGTTTGCGTCGTCTCTCATTTGACAATTACCTACAGGATTTGAATGGCTTCTAACTTATTTATTTTTGGTCTGATTTATAAAATTCTTTCTGCAATAGATTTTGAGTAACGTAACTTATTAATTTAAATAATAAAAAAAAACTCGTCAACTACCCTATTGGAATGAGGTTTTTTTCATTTGAAAGCTGATTTTATCAAGATGGTTCTTAGTTTGTCATTTAGAAATAACAGATAATTAGGCTTGATATATATACATATATATTTTATGATTTTAATCAATAGCTTACATTGCTCTCCCTAGAGGGGTTGACGTCAGGCAAGCGGCCGGTCGTAAAAACTACAAACCAAATCTTTCTATAACATATGTTAAAAGTAAGTTGCTCCTTGGTTGAAGAAAAAGGCTACTTTGCCCATAATTCATGATAGAAAGAATATTGTCTATTGAGTATACATTAATGTTCGAATTCAAGTTCATGAATCAAACTTATTTATGTCAGGTGGTTTAATAGTTTGGTTATGTACTCATAGCACCAACTTAGCTATACTAGAGTATTAATATAAAAAAGAAAAAAAATACACCCAACAGCCACACACATAGATAGCCCTGATCCCACACTATGTCAACACCTGTATCATGGGTATCAGGAACTACAAGTTTATTAACAAATACAATTATTTATATCAGGAGGATGCGCTGCCAAATGTTATGGTGGCAGTATTTATTGAGCAAGCTACACCATTCATGGAAGAATTTTTGGAACAAGTATATGAGACCGATTATCCAAAACAAAAGATCCACTTACTGCTGAGGAACAATGTTGAATACCATGAAACTGAAGTTGACCAGTTCTTCCAAAAGTATTCTAGGGAGTATGCATCAGCTAAACGCATCAAGCCTAGTGATTTTATTTCAGAGTCTGAAGCAAGGAATATTGCTATGTGAGTGTTCTTGTTTTGGTTTATATCTAGTTATAGTAGTTATGTAGTTGCTTATATGTACTGTACTAACTTTTATTGGAACTTTAAATCAATACTTTCATCTGTATTACATTCTTGCCTGTTCTAATTTTTTTATTATTAATCTCAAATTAACTATTTTAAGTACCCACATCTTGCTTATATGTAGTATATAAAAAAATATACTATCAATAGGGTATGCTTTATTACATTACAAACATTAAAGCATTAAGATCTTATAGTGAAATAGTATATGCAACTGGTTTTCTTAAATATCTGTCTAGTATGTTTGGGTTAGTTTTATAGGAATATTAAATTGATTTACGTGATTTATTTTTCTTTTCATGTACAAACTATGAATTGATTTTTGTTGTTTTTTTTCATGTAGGTACCTACAAACTATTCATTAATATTATATTTGCAGGGAGCGTTGCATCAACAGCATGTGCGACTACTTGTTCTCGGTGGACAGCGTTTCGCGAATAGACAAGAATACTCTACGTTACTTAGTGTCCTCTGGGTATGACGTCATAGCACCCATGCTGGTACGCCCCGGACAAGCCTGGTCCAATTTCTGGGGAGCTCTCAACTCTGCTGGTTTCTACGCTAGGTCCTCCGATTACATGGACATCATTTATGAAGTCATCAAGTACGTATATATTTTATTTATTTATTGAAACTTTATTTACAGAACTTGTATAAAGGTGGACTTAATGCCAGGACCATTCACTAACAGTCAACCTACGGATGATGAAAAAACGAGTCAATATGGGTGTATATTTGTTATAAAAGAAAGAACTATATATCACATACTAATACATAAATTTACTTATTAAAATATACTTAGACTTACTTATATATCTTATATATAAAATTCTCGTGTCACGATGTTCGTTCCCATACTCTTCCGAAACGGCTGGACCGATTTGTATGAAATTTTGTGTGCATATCGGGTAGGTCTGAGAATCGGCCAACATCTATTTTTCATCCCCCTAAATGTTAAGGGTGGTCCACCCCTAAATTTTGTTTTTTAGACAAAAAATTTTGTTTTTATTTTTTTATGATACATCATTAAAAAATACATACAACCCTAAATTTTCAACCCTCTACGATCAACCCCTATTTTTTAATAGCGATATTAGTATTTTTGTCAAGCGCGTTTCTCACACCGATCGCGATGACTGCTACTTTAATCCTGGAAATAGGCATTCACGCAGGCGGAACCGCGGGCAACAGCTAGTTTTTTATATAATTTCGAGCAAAATTGTAGTCCGTAGGTCTATACAGTCTAACGCCCCACTTAGATGGGGGAGTTTCTCGGTCGACGTATGCGAATATTATATAACGGAAAACTGTCATTTTTTATTAGCTTGAATGACAAGATGAGCAAGCAAGTCGTTCGTCTGATGGTGAGCGCCACGCCTACCCATAAACAGAAGCGATGCCACACAGAACTTTCAGTTACTGCACTGAATACCACCGGTCAGAGCTCGTCACCACAACACATAAGTTGTTCTAGTCTCATAATGCACAGTAATTTCACTGGCTTCAATGTCTTTCGAACCGGAACACAACAGTTTTTACAAACTGTTACTTGTCGGCAGAAATAGACAAAGCGGTGGTACCAAGCCAGACGAACTCTCACATACGAGACCTACCACCCTACATCATTTATTATCATTTACGTGGCCGCGTCATATTTTATGATAATTTTTTCATGCTGTATGGAACAGCCTGGTAACAAGAGTTGTCTGTTACATTTTCATCAATGTCTTGCGATAAACTCATAATATTAATGAGTCTTTATGGTGTTGAATTAAAAAAAATACTAGACGATAATATTTATTAACTATTCAAAACCTGAGCAACATACAGCTAAATCACAATAAATTAATAATACAAATTGAATTCTAAATCACGTTTGAATTCGACAAAGAATATTCTAGAAATGTTGTACTCGTATATGACACGACTGTGTTTGAGCTTGTTTAGTCGAACGCGATAGAGAAGTCTGTTTTGAAGGAGCGTCGGTCTATGGAGTACATATTATCTGCCGTACATTCGTACACGCCGGCGTCCATCTGCGTGGCCGGATCAATCTCGATCTTTGACTTCACGCGATCCTCTCCAATCGGCCATTCATGTATCTGTTGACAATGTTCAGAAAAAAAACATCTTATCTATCTAGTTATTATTGAAAGATTTATATTACCGATGATTTCGTAAGATCATATCTGTGCCGTTGGAAACTAGCTCACGTCTTGCATTGATTGCTGTTTATTATTTCAATTGGTTGGTAAATGATATGTAGACGCTTCGTCGTTTATTCGTTGAAATCGTTGCAATGGGTACACGAGATTTAAACAGCTATATGTCTTGATAAAACTATTATATTAACTTGACTGCCTCGGTGGCGTAGTTGTAATGCACACGCGGTACGACTGCTGTGCTAAGGTCTTAGGTTCGATCCCGGGTTGGGTAAAAGTGATATTGGATTTTTCTATTCTACGAAAATGCTTAGTGTCAGCCCGAAGTCTGGAATTGTGTCCGGTATAGCGATAGGCTCGCACCCTATCACATCATGGGATGGAAATAAGTTCGGCGAAACATGTGCGTTATAGCTCTGCCTACCCCTTCAGGGATTACAGGCGTGAGTGTCGAAAGCACCATTCTACGTTCTAGGAGCGTATGCGCAAAACACATTTACAAGGCGCATTAAATTGTATTTTTTTGGAAAAATGTCAGTTCAAACTGAATATTACAGAAATATTTGTTTATATTTTGTATCAAATTGTAATAGTGTATAATTTCATATAGTACAGATGTACTACATGAAACTATACATCACTTAGAGGATTTTTAACTATGTCTATTAAAGGCTCATAATAATATACGCCTCTGTGAAATGATGCCGTCATATATCTTACTATATGATATACCTTATAGTAATATAACTTTATTTCGCTATGTTGAAAGCAATATTTAATTCGGTCACTTCGCTCTAGAAAGCTAAAATACAATTAGTTATGCACTTCGGCAATCTTTGTTTTTTACGATTTAGTACGGCTATCGAAACAATTCTCGGCTTTCAAGCACTTAAGAGAAAGAAAAGTATGTACATAAACTAATATTATAATACCTTCTGCTCTAAATTGCGCATCACTTTTTTGTTTCCCCAAATAAACGAACATTGTCATAGTTACTAGTATTGTACCTATCAATTTTTAGTCTGCTTGAATGACGAGACGAGCAGGTCGCTCGCCTGATGTTAAGCGTCACGTCTGCCCATAAACAGAAGCAACCTCACACAGATTACCAGAGCATGGCTCTGAACTGGGCTCATCCCGACACAAGATGTTAAGTCTTGTAATGTTCAATAATTTATCTGGCTTCAATGTCTTTCAAAGCAAACACAACAGTGCTTCCACACTGTTGCTTGGCGGCAGAAATAGACAAACCGGTAGGACCTACCATCTAGTTTAAAAATTAATGTGTCCATGTCATTTGTACTCACGTGCAAATAATGATGAGCGAATATCTCCACTCCGTCCTTGAACCATGTTATGTGTGGTCGCGGAGAACCTTTCGCAATGCAAAGGAATGCTATTTTATGTCCTAATACGTACTCAAGATCGAAATGCGATGCCAGCAATATCTTCGCGCCCTGAAACAGTAAATAGAAGTACATTAGGTATTTTAACTGACTTCAAAAAAGGAGGAGGTTCTCAATTCCGCGAGTTATGTTTTTTTTTAATATGTGCATCGATTTCTCCGCCAATTGTGGATTTTTTTATAACATCGACCGGCAAGTGGGTCACCAGATGGTAAGTGATCGCCACCGCCCACGAACGCACACAATACCAAAAGTCTCTTAGGACTCTTATTTAGGCTTCCGGATATCTCGTTCACCGCTACTTTACGTCGCTTTTCTTAATAGAACTTTTTTGTTCGTATGAATGACGAAACGGGCGGACCGCTCGCCTGATCTTAGACGCCACGTCTGCCCATAAACAGCAGCGACACCACTCAGAACCTTAGTTTATTGCACTGCACTGCGCTCGTCGTCGACCTATGACTGTGATTTTAAGACACGTAATACCCATTAATTTCACTGGCTTCAAACCGGAACACAACTGTGCTTATATACTGCTGCTTGACGGCGGAAATAGGCAAAGCGGTAGTACCTACCGCGGTAGCGGTAGAGGGATACTCGCATACATACACATCTAGTCTTGCAGACAGTGTAAACAAGCGGTTAATTTTTTTTATATTCTGGGATAATTCCAGCTGGTTACCTATTATGGTTCAAAAGATAGAACTATTTAAAGGTAGAACAGACGGGCGGATACTGTATACGACACACAGACACACGGCATAGCCTTAGCCTTGACTTACCCTTAGTATATGGAGTTCTAAAAAATAAAAATGTTTCAGGAATGTATAGAACGTTGGCCAGGTACAGTACTTAGAAATATACCTAAAATGTCTAGTCGGCGTATTTACTAGCTATGTTTATTATATTGCTTTTACTTTATGTACTCTCAAGTTCATTCGGCCACGAATTGCAATATGACAAATTAAAATATGGTGGAAACAATTACCAATATGCGTAAAATGACATATTGTTGATAACTATGTTACTGATAAAATTATAATGTACTTAAGGGATTATTTGTTTAGAATACATAAAAAAGAATTATTAGCTATTCTTTAATATTGAAAATATATGCGTCAATTGTTATCGCTGTCGTACGTTGTACTAAAAAGTTATGTTGCCAACTTAAAAAAAGTAAATAAACATTTTAATTGATTATTAATCAGTTAATTAATATTAAATACATTGAATTATATTTTCCTAGAACTGCTTACATTTCCTGTTTTTCTGTAAAACTGCATATAGAGTTGGGCGAAAATGAAATAATATCTACTTTATGTACATATTGTAATAAATAACAAGGCAAATAATAATTTAAAAATATTTTCGCAAAGCAACGTCCACGTGTACTTACATCATTATTGTTGTAATATTGATCTGATTCAGGATCTCTATATTTGCCGGTGATAGGTAAACCAATTTGCACCTGTCAATGAAGAAAATAAATAAAAACTCTCATCAACAATAAACTTGAGCAAAATTAATAAACAGTTTGATTACCTTTGACTTAGTCCTGCTTCTAGTACGGCCACGCCTCGCATCTGTCGTGTTGATAATGAAACAGTAGAGAACTAGTAGACCGAGGAGAAGTGAAGCTCTCGGGCGCAACATTTGTACCGGCTCGCTCTTGTCTCATACACAAACAGGAGTGCCGGTGTGCAGTACACTTGTATGTTCTTGTACAGGCTTAAAGTGCAACTGGTGCCGTCGCCGATTGCTGCCGCGCCAATCTTTCAATTGGCTAATGACGGAGGTGCTAGGAGGGCCCCAGTCTCCCCTATCTCATGTGGAGCACTCGTCATATCCTCTCTAATTTCGTTCGATATTTGTATTGAATATTTTTAACTCCGGTCGTCCACAGGTCAATACAACGGAAAGGAGATATTGTTTCTTAAGGTCAAACATTATAATTTAATTTGCGAAATAATATTTGTCGCTTAGTTATTATCGTATATGTACTTAATTATTTTAATCGTCTTACTCCTTAAGATAAAACCGCGATGGAATTATTACATCAGGCATTTTACAAATATCTTCAAAATTAACTTGTAATGTGGTTAGAATATAGATTGTGAAATGAGAACAGGCAATTTTCTGTTTATATTATAACATACCATTCCAATTTCGATTATATAGGCTAAATACAGTTGTTAATTTATAAAACATAATGTTTTCAGTCCATACACAAATGTAGTACTAAAACGAATTCCTGCAAAATGAATCACATATTGTGAACATCTGTAAACACAATTACATGGAAATATTTTAGGTACCTATCTGACTGTTATTATCTAATTGTTCCATTTTTACAGTTTACAAAAGCAAACGAGAAAAGGTTATCAAGTTCGGGTCACGCATCCATATTTATAAGTACGTAAAACGTTGGTGATACTGAACTTGTTATACCTACTTTTTGTAGGGTACATAAAACTAAATGCTTTTCCAGATCTTTCGCTAGGTGTAACGTGCGCAAATTAGTGAAACGACTTATATTAAAATTATGTAGGTATAATTTTATGGAGTTCGCGTGTCAACGAAAAAAGACACCCATCACTGTCACCATGAAACAGTATGGAATGGAATACGAGTACTTACAAATATTACTTATTAAAAATAATGAGACACGTGTTTCACACACGGAGTCTGGAATTGTGCCCGGTATGGCGATAGACCCGCCCCTAGCAGATCATGGGACGGAAATAAGCTCCGCGAAATGTGGGTGTACTGCGTATCTATGTATGTAATAAAATTGACAAACTCAAACGCACTTCATTCATAAATACGCAACCATACGCAACAACTTTCTTTGATATATCTGTATTTTTTGTTCCGTAGTGAATATTTAACTTTGTATAATAGTTATGTAGATGAGTACTCTACCCACAAGTTGAACAGATGGTTGCTCGCAATTCCTCATCGCTTCTATGACCTATTTAGGCGTGATATGAAGTATGTACTTAATAATTTTGTTTACTGCTGTATATTTTAAATGTACGTTTTTTTCAGGGGCATATGGAATGTACCTTTTATCACCAACTGCTATTTGATAAAGATGTCTGTCCTGAAAACTCCTGCCACCAAATCTGTTACATATACTAAAGAAGGACATGACGCCGATATGGCGTTTTGTGCGAGCTTAAGAGATCACGTATGTACCTACTTATAATAACAAGAATAATACTAGCCCTCTATTATACATATATGTCCCACTGCTGGGCTCGGACTTCCACTACGAATGAGAAAGGTTAGGTCGGAGTCCACCACGCTGGCTTAATGCGGGTTGGCAGACTTCACATACCTTCGAAATTCTTATGAACTACTTCTCAGGTATACGGGTTTCTTCAAGATGTGTCCTTCACCGTTATAGCAAACAATAATAACAATGAAAACACACGTAAGTTAAAAAAGTCGCAGAAATTACCTTCAAGTTGGCAAGTTATTTTTGGTGAATGGTAAAAAATATATTTAATTCCTAAGATGACATTTATCATAATATATTGACTAGAACTTGCCCTCGAACTATAACTATAATCATTCAATGATTGTCATTATAAATATAATTTTAGTATTGATATAAGTAGACGAATATTTGTAGATAACTCATCATTTTAATATTATTAAATTCAATGAAGTACTTATGTATAAGAAAAAATTATGGAAATTAACATATTCTAAATTGACAAAATGTCAAGGGCGTAGATAAATATTAATGTTCACGTATTCATAAAACAGATTTTATAATAATATTCTTATATTATGTTTTCCGCGTGAAAATCTTTCCCGTTATTTTTGTTTACTTTATATACCCCTATTTATTACAAAACATAGACTTAATATACTATACTGGGTTTAATCCATCTAGTTACTAGGTGCCATAATAAATAGATGTTATAAACGAAGACTAAAGTTAGTCTACGGTTTGCAATAAGGCCGTATATATTTGTTTTTACGTTTGTTGCCTGTATGACAAACGAGCAAGTCGTTCGCCTGATGGTAAGGGCCACGCCTGCTCATAAACACGCAACACCACACACAACCTTGAATTACAAAGCGCTGTATGGCATTGGATTGCATTCGTCACCCCAAGACATAGGATGTTAAGTCTAAGTAGGTTTACTGTTATCTTTAGTTTCGCTTATCATAATAATAAAACCCACATCAATATCGGTTTAGCCGTTTTAAATGTGAGCTTTGCTTTGCCTGGCGTTATCCCAGCTTATAAGGGGCCTTCATATTTAGACGCTGCCAATTCGCCTGGTCTTCAGTATCCTGCGTAGGTAGACCATTGTCTTTCATATCTCCATCTAATACGTCAAGGCATCGATTTTTGGGTCTTCTGTAGAATCTTACCTCTGGTACGATCTGACTGACGCTTGCGACCGACGTACTTTTCTTATAACGTGACCAAACCTTAAGCGAAATTCCTGGCGTTTATCCGCTACGTCGCGGGCACCCAGACTGCGGTGGATAAATATGTAACGTATATAACGTAGGCTTGTAAATTTGAACATCCAGCGCAACGTCTTTACCTCCGCGATGTGCATTAGCCGTTTTTAAATGATGCGCGAAATAATTAACAAGTACACATACAGCCTCAACTGTTTTATCATATATACAGATTAAAATACTAATCAATTTGGGCTGTATAATGCAAAAGTCAAATTAGTTAGTAATCGATAATTTTATCTAAAATTATTAATATAACAAATTGCAAGTGATTTATTCTTTCATATGAAAGGCTTTCCATACAAAACATTTAGTCAATGTGGAAACATATGTTCGTTCCAGGGCATCCACATGCACGTCAGCAACGAGCATTATTTCGGCCATCTTGTGAACCCGGAATCGTATGACGTTAAGCGTACTTTTCCCGACCTCTACCAACTGTTGGACAACAAAAGGGAGTGGGAAAACCGGTATCTACACGAGGACTACCTCAAGAACTTCGAGGAGGATCAAAAACCCTTGATGGTGAGTATAGTGTTGGCTTTCTTCGCCTGAATGACGGGGTGAGCAGGTCGCTTGCCTGATGATAAGGCCTGCCCTTAAATAGTAGCAACATCACACACAACTTTGAATAATCCAGTACTGTATGGCACTGCATTTCCTTCGTCCTTCAAGACAAGAGGCCAAGTGTCATAGTTCACCGTTTCACTGGCTTGAATGCCCTTGAAACCGGAACATAACGTTACTGAAATACTGTTATATCTGCCCAGATAGTTGTTCACATTCAAGAGATCTAATGCTATGTGGTTTTTGGCTTAATTTCATTTAAACATACATAATTTCACGTTTTATCACCGAAGGGGTAGGCACAGGTGCAACTAGTGCTGCACCCACTTTGCCGAGCTTATTTTCGTCCTATAATATTATAGGAGGCGAGCTTATAGCCATACCGCGAATAAATTCCAATCCAGGGCAATTAGTATGTGATTTTTCGAATCGACACATCAAACACAAATTGTGATTGCCCGACTTGGGTATTGAACCCAAGACCTCACAGTTCTCAGCCTAAGTAGCTCCACTAGACCAATGGGGTGTTTTTTATATTTGTGTTTAGTTTCTGTTTACTAAACTAAACTGTTTTGTTTTAGCCATGTCCAGACGTGTATTGGTTCCCATTGATGTCCAAGAGGTTCTGTAAGGAATTTATCGATATTATGGAAGCTTATGGCAAATGGAGTGATGGCTCTAACCAGGTATATTTTATTCATCATGATCAATGTCACAAGGAGCTTTTTTAATTTTATTCGACACCTACGCTATATGTAACGTGCGCTTATACTTATGCATGCAAGTCGTATAAGTTTGCAATCAAGAAATTATAACAAGTGCGCTTACGTATTCACAAAAATATTTTTGTAATAATAATAATGATAATTTATTCTACAAATAGTTAGTGGACTTGTACATCGCCTCTAGCGGATCGTATTGAAAACGTATTAGTTTCATGGCTTGACAGGCATCTAAGGCGCATATTCACCAACAACACTCAAGTGAGCTCTTTGCTAATCGTATAGATTTCTGTCGACATGATTGATCTGTTTATATTAAGCGCCAAAAACTACCCAATGACGTGTACATAAATCGCTACTATGCGTTCGCGCTCACTATAAGTTATGTTTATGAATACGGCGGTAAGACTCGTAATAGGTACTCTGATTTCAAATTGTAACAATATTTTTTCCAATGTGGGCCAGATTTAAATTTATTGCTCCGGATAACGAAAACTAGAAGTAGATAAGACATTTGGTAGGTAGTAAGCGGGATTATGTATGTGCCAGGATCATCCGGCACACCTGCTACATTCTATAACTGCTCTAAAGATTTATTATTTTAAACGTTGATGTACGAACGGCGAAAAACCTGCTGTTACGTGGGCGTCTTATATCCGGCCGCTACACATAGATTTAATGTGCCGGGTTGACCGGGTTGTTACCCTGGTCTCACAGAAAACCGACAAGAAGTCGCAGTTTGCAGTTGTGTATATGTATATGTATGTGTATGTCGTATGAATGTATTCACCGTATGGTGAGTAAGGTATCTGGAGGCTCTAATCCTCATCCCCTTCCCAATCCCTTTATCATCCCTTACCAGATGATAAGTGATTTCCATGCCCATGAACATCCCCAAAACCTGAAGAATCATGGGCGCGTTGCCGACCTTAAGGAGAGCGATAATTATGGGATTGGGAAGGAGAGGAGGATTTGGGCCTCCGGATATCACACTCATACGAAATGCAGCAGCAAGCCGGTATTTCAAGGCGGTTTTGTGTAACAGTGGTATCGGCCTGGTAGAAGCGGCCCATTCGTGCTGCAGACAAAACTGTAGCAATAGTTATATTGAGCTCGTCTATTTGGTGTGTGTTTAGGACAAACGTCTGGAGGGTGGATACGAAGCAGTGCCGACGCGGGACATACATATGAACCAGGTCGGGCTGGAGCGGCACTGGTTACATATCCTGAAGGAATACGTGCGCCCGCTGCAGGAGATGGTCTTCACGGGATATTATCACAACGTAACTATCACTCACATTATATTTTTACAACCCATGATGTTTTAGGGTCATTTTTGCTTTATTATAATAATTTCGTATTTTTCTTATATATATTTGTTTTGTTATTCTGAATGGCGAAACGAGCAAGTCGCTTCTAATGGTACGCGACGCCTGCCCATAAACAGGACCGGCACCGCACAGAACTTTGAATTGTAAAACACTGCATGGTATTGGACTGTGCTCGTCACACCGAAATATAATATGTTGTCTTATAATGCCCAGTAGGTACCCCTTTGTCTGTATCGTAGGCAAACAAAGGGGTCAAACTTATAACGCCCGCTTTTTAGTCAGGGGTTAAAAATCATCATGAATGTTTTACTTGTTATCTTCTGTTTTAACCGACTCCAAAAAGGGAGGAGGTTCGCAATTCGAGAATTATATAGAGATTACTATATAATGCCCAGAAGGTTTGTTAATTTACAAACCTCCTGCGCAGGACTAGTAAATACCTATGTGTGGTCACTCTAATACAGGATGTTGTAGAAAGCAGGTATCGATGATAACTCCAAAGAAATATACAATAATACTAGCTGTTGCCCGCGGCTTCGCCCGCGTGAATACCTATTTCCAGCATTAAAGTAGCCTAGTGGGCGGCCCCGGCGAAAAACGCGCTTGACAAAAATACTAATATCGCTATTAAAAATAGGGATTGATCGTAGAGGGTTGAAAATTTAGGGTTGTTTGTATTTTTTATGCTGTATCATAAAAAATAAAAACAAACACTTTTTGTCTAAAAAAAACATTAGGGATGGACCACCCTTAACATTTAGGGCGATGAAAAATAGATGTTGGCCGATTCTCAGACCTACCCGATATGCACACAAAATTTCATAGAAATCGGTCCAGCCGTTTCGGAGGAGTATGGGAACGAACATTGTGACACGAGAATTTTATATACATATAAGATAATCTCCAAATATACAAAGGATTCTTTGTAGGTTATTTTAAATTACTATTCATATGTTATTACGTAATGTCTCTAAAATAATATAGTACTTGCCTGCTACAATAACTTTAACCGATGATGATGATGTACATACCGCATTAACGATAGTTCAATTTGACTACAACGCTTGAAATTGATATTGAAAAGAATAATTCTCTAATAGCTACTTATTTTCATAAAATTTTGACAGATAAGGTGGTCTAGTTTAATATAATCTTAAATTCTTGAGTTGCGTTTAAGTATTCGGGCGTTAGTTTTGAGTTATTATTGACATCATCACATTTCTGCAACACGTCGTAGATAACTTAAATTATGTTTTAATTAGCAAATTGTGTAAATCCCTAACTAGTAAGGATGAAAATATTTGTTTGTGTTCAGCCCCCGGTATCGCTAATGAACTTCGTGGTACGCTATCGTCCCGACGAACAGCCATCGCTACGGCCTCATCACGATTCCTCCACCTACACCATTAATTTGGCTCTCAACACACCCAGTAAGTTTTTGCTTTATTTTTTATAATTCCTAGCTGTCCCTCACGGTTTTGTTAGTTATATATCCATAATAATGTACTCGGCTCCGCTCAATGATTTTTATATGATCTACCACCACATTTATAATTAATTCTACTGAACTTTACTGCATAGGTAAGGAAAACATTTTATGTAAAATTGTAATGGAGAATATCTCAACGCTTCATGTGATAGATGTGCGCGTTAGGAACACTCATGTCTACCAAATGGTTCGGTAAGAATCTAACAAAAGCGTAGGTGCGTATCCCGCGTGGCGGTTACACTTTGAGTTGGTAATTGATAGCGGTACGTTTTCAAGACGCACGATTGGTTTATTTGACGCGTACTATGGTTAAAACTACACGCTTCGACATCTTCGTTTATTTCGGAAATAAAATCGCTTTGATGACCTTCGCTAGTGGGATTGTTAACCTGGCAATTTTTGTACCGGACTGGATAGCGATCATGATACATACACATGATGAAAAATCCGACATATCGGCTCGGTTAGGCGAATCGCGTTTTGGGATCAGCCAGTGTATATTCAGTTATTTCAGACCAACATAATTCTACAGACCATCGAGGGAGGCAATATCACTTGACGGTCGACATTATATTTGGCCTGCACTGTACGTAACATCATGTCCGGTATAGTCAATTTGCGGTGCCAGGATAAAAAAAAAACTTAATTTTCTCTTCGGTCGGCCAGGAATTAGTACTGATTCGTAAAAAACGGAGCATATCGAAGCGCATAATTATTATTATAGTACTGTAAGAGGATGATATTATTGTAGACGTGGACTACGAGGGCGGCGGGTGCCGGTTCCTCCGCTACGACTGCTCTGTACGTGACACCAAGCTGGGCTGGGTGCTCATGCATCCTGGCAGGTTGACTCACTTCCACGAGGGTCTGCGCGTCACCAACGGCACGCGCTACATCATGATCTCCTTCGTGGACCCTTGAGTTACAATCTCATGATATAGTTTAAGCGGTAAAACCATCATGTACTTACTCCATACGTGATGTTTACACTACCAACTACGTACAATTATTGTATTTGTAATGACAAATTCAGTATTTCTGGTAAGCTGCCAGTGAAGATACTGAAAATAAATGTTAACTTATCGTTTATTGCATTTATATCATAATTTCTCACGTAAAATATTAATAAGGAAAATAAATATGTAAAGTAAATTTATAACAATATATTGACATGTGATTGCTAATTAGCGACATTAGGTCCTTAGAATACTCTTGTACTCGATATGTTACTAATTATAGGACAAAACCAAAGAAGTGCTTCATGAACAATGTGACGTTATAACTGAAATAAATTTGATACTTTGTATGTATTACTTTAATTTATACAACCCTGATCAACACTTCTTGTAATGAAAGAGATTTAACTCAATGAATTAGAAGACCCTTCTAAACCTTCCATCGTTTCCTTGGTCAGTTCTGATCTGAAGTCGTTAAATTTTTTAGTTGGAAATCTGTAATGTTTGCCAAATGCAGATTCTGCGTATTTTCTAAATCTGTTGAATTCTTTTTCTTCCTTTTTCCACTCTTTGTTGTCGACATAAGGAAATAAATTCCGTAGCCACGGCGGGACAAACTGATCCATATAGTAGAATCGTCTCTGCCAAACTTTATGTGATTCACAATAATTCCCCCAGTGTCCGCTCATCCAGAAAGGTAGCCTAAACAATTAATTGGTATTGGTAAATACGTTTATTTTTAATCACCGATAAAAATGTGGTTTTATAAATTGACTCCATTGTCTGTTGTGGCCTGTGGGTGTATGTGCATGTACATGTCTGTGTGTGTATCTGTCTGAGGCATCGTAGCGCGCTAATATCGGGGATTTTTACCGGTTATATTATACTGTGATTTGTTCAAAAAACATACTCACATACTGATGTATCTCAAGGTCCATCTATATGCGTTAGTGTAGTAATATGCAGAGAGCGGGTTGAGATGAATGAATGGTTCAACACTGCCAATGCCCGCTGCGAACGCTATCACGGTCATTCCGACCTGGTAACCGTCAACCAGCACAACCAGACCCTCTCTTAAGTTTTCCTTTGTTGGAAGATGGATTTCCGAGAGGTCCTTTGCTGTTGAACATTATAATCATTTTATTCTTCGAAGCCCCATTGTGTTGTCACATATTTGTGAGGCCATACACGCCATAAATCAGCACAATGCCGAAAGCAGGTGAATTCGGATGAACGCATGCTGATAGCGCATCAGAAACGTTTGGTAAAGACGTCATCCGGATAAGTTCTATACTCATAAAATGCAACACGTACTACGTCGCGTTATCTTTATTTATTTGCCTACTTATAGGGTTACGTAGTTTTCTATTTAGGCAGGTATTAATTAAAATAATTAATTTGAATGACGATACGACAGGTCGCTCGGCTGATGGTAAGCTCAACGCCTGCCCATAAACATAAATATAACATCACAATAGTAATATTACGATGGTAAAATCTAGAAAACGATATCAAGACTGACGAATAAGTACTTACCTATACGATACAAGATACGACAAAACATGACTTACTCGTAGGCGGGATATTCAAATCGATACCCAGCCGAGGCTTCCAGAAGAATGTCCCTGGAACCGTTCCCTAGAATATAATATATTTATTAAACGGAAAGTGACGGAAACACATCTTAATACGTAATTGAGGACTCTTTGAGGCATATTGCCGATACTTACGCCCGGTTTCTGAAAGAATAACGTTTCAGCAACTCTAATTGATTTGACAGCAATGTCAACTCGAAGTTCTGTTAGTTGAATGTTGATTTGATCAGCCTTCCAGAAACCGAACGTAAATGTAGCAAGCGCTACATAATAGGTATGCGGTTGACAATTTGGTCGCGTTACATAAAAATGCAATCTGAAATAGCTTTAATGTAGAATGGCTTTAAGGTGAATAATAATCATACCATTCAAATCATATAATAAATTGGCACTTAAGGTTTTTTTTTTATTTATTTATTTGGCCACCAACAATTGATTACACCTATACATACTATTATATATGTACATAGAATATTAATGTAACGTAGGTGTAACAATTAATTACGGTACCACATGCAATATTTTGAACAAATACATCTTATTTAAATCAAGACATAGGTACATCAGTAAAGAAGAACATAGTAAGTAGATTTACACAATTATAAATTGATTTGGATAGCTTGGCAAGAGAGTCAACGTGCATGTCAATCTTGTCGCTACAGCTGTTGATTACTTTGGCGAATCTTGCAAAGGGTGAGTTCGCACTCAGGACCGCCCTTAATAGTTGGCAGAGAGATGTAATTGGCTTTCGTGGTATTTTACCGACAGGTACAGTTGAGAAAGAAAATTTTCAAGAAGTACATTCAAGGAAATATTAATTCAAGGAGGATCACTTGAAGACAAGTTTTTCGATATAAATGTTATAAGTGTCATACATTTGGTCATAAGGTTTCTGAAATGTAAGAAGAAGATTAAAACACAATAGACCGGATGTGCCACCACAGAAAAGAATGGGGTAGAATATACCGAAGACAGTGTTTGTGTACTGAAGTATAAAAACTCCAGACTATTTAGATATAAATAAATAAATACACCCAACAGTCACACACATAGTCCTGACCCCACACTAGGTAAGCCTGTATCGTGGGTATCAGGCACTACGAGGGACTTGCGGTCCCACAACACCCAGACCCGAACCAAATTTTTGTGGATCACACAAATATTTGTCTCGGTGCTGGAATCGAACCCACGGCCTCGCTTCGCAGCCGGCTACTCGCCCGCTACGCCACGGAGGCTGTCAAAATTAATATATTAATAAACATGATTGGACATAAAATTGTATGTTGACAATCGGGGAACACTTTGCTTAGCAAACGATCCTATAGGTCATTCGCGAAGTAAGCCTATAGAGATTAAAATATATCATTTCCTACGAAGTGTTGTTAAGCAAAAGCGTGTCGCCTTAGAGCATTTATCCACAGATATTATGTTGCCGATGTACTAACTAAGGCATTACCTAATGCTTAACACTATTATTGTGTAAATAGTAGTATTAAAGTCTGTTTAGTGACCATGTCTCAAATTAGTTGTTATATTTCTATACGTATTTATTTTTTGATACATTTGTAATGTTTTATGAGCTTTACGGTTTGAAAGTTCAGCGATTCAATCAGCTCTCTCAGTTCGTATTGGTGGTCATTGGTTCCAATTGCCTATGGATCGAGCTAACTACACAAGAATTTATTTGGTGAAGCATCGCGTCGATCTCCGATTTGACCACGACCTTCACGATTGCTCGCACGTCTTCGCTAGTGATAGGAATTATATTAGATGGGGAATTTCGAGCTAGGCTTTTGTTTCCTCTTTGAGCTTGTTGTTAGCCTGATTAGTTAGATGGTCTCATCTGCTTTCATCGGTGTAGGTGTCTATTAAGACACCTACACCGATGTCCGATAAATAAAGAAATAAAGTTATTTCTTTATTTATTGCACCAACAAAGTGAACATTTTCATTTTTAAAAATAACATATTATTGAAATTAAATACAATTAAATATAAATATAAAACAATTACTAGAATATAACATTACAATTCAATTACAGATAATTATTAAATAATAAATGGAAGTACCTTTTAAATTAAATTATGGAGTAAGATCAAAAATAAAAGGTATTATAACTTATAATATTCAGTATTTCGTATAATTTTCAGATTACATTTATAACTATAAAGGCTATTTGAAAATATATCAATTTCTTTTTGCTGTTCCGAACTATTTATTAGTTATAAGTTTTTGACCCCCTGTAGCATCACCGGGACAGAAATACAGATAAAATGAATTTATTTTTTGCATTCATTGTAGTTAAAAAACTATTCATCGTCACAATTGTAGAGTCGACGACATTGATTGTAAGCGATCTGATAATATTATGAATGTCAGATTAGGCGCCGTGTATTTCATGTCACTAACTTCATACCAATACATACGAAATTGTAATTATTTAAAAACACTCAAAAATTCAATGCCCTTTCTATTGTTTTTCAATGTCAACGTTCACTAACACGTATAGATGGACAAGATCGTGCGCGACCGGCCTGCGGGGTACAAGACTTGAAAAATTAATTTGTAATAAGTGTCCACTTTATTATTAACAAAACGGTATTTTTCTTAACGATTTTATATTAGGAACACTTTATCACACAATTCGATATAGTTTTAGTACTGGAAAGTTGCTTTTGAAAATTTTAGTGGGCCAAAAACAGCGGGGACACGTAGATGCACGTATGCTCACTTCAAACGTCGATACTGATAAATACATAAATATACCTACAATTACGCAAATTAATGTGAATAGAAAATAATGGTAAAAATCCTAAGTAGATATTTTTTAATTAATGGTTGGACGACCCAAAAGCGTTGGCTTGACGTATTGGAGTGAGGCATTAGTGCCAATGGTCTACTACAGAGGAAGGTCAAGATCGATCGAAATGGAAGTGTTTAAGTAGGAAGGTGGACCCTGGAGCTAAGCCGTTATAATGCCATCCAGAAAGCAATAATTAAAAATATTTTCTCACCTTAGTCACTGGTATAATAATGAGAAACACAATGCACAACATGTTATCATTCATCCTTACAAAGTGTCCGCTGCCGGCCCTAATATCGTACTCCACTTCTAGCCTGTATCACGTTGTGAAATGCCGCTCAATCTTTGTTATGATCACAATGCATACCACATGCGCTGAAGGAAGTCTACGTCAATATATTTACTCAGATACACATTGTACTAGGTACACACTTACCACACAAACAAATTTCCTAGAATATTGAGCCTGTAGGTACCAAGTTTAAAATATCAGCATATCAATCAGCAGGTAACCTGAAACAGTAGGTTCTGAACCAGTGGCGGATCCAGGATTTTGGTATGGATTGAACCAAAATAAGAATAAAAAAATGAGAATATACTATACCTACTTAAAATGGAATAGAAAGAAATAAAAGAAAGAAAAGTTTATTGTCTTCATAAGACATGCAACAAACATAATGCAGTACATAATAGATTAATATTCAACTAACTTAAAATTAGTATTAAAACTATACAGTTCCATGCCTTCACGGTGATAACAGGAGACCTGCTGTGGTTATGGGGAGAGCGACAACACAGAGCTGGTTTTCACTTTTCAGTGGCCTCCTAGAATGACGTCCAGAAGCCAAATCAACCCATACTATAAACAAAACGGATTGCAAAACTAAAACAATCTTAAAATCTATAATAATAATACTTATTCTAGCCTAGATATACTATCTGGCTAGAATAAGTAAGATTAAGCGATGAAAATTATAGGTATTGTAGGTAGTATATAGCTTAGTACTAAGAAAGTAGGATAATATGAAGATTAATTTGAGATTTGTCAGTGGACCCAAATGTATAGTAGATAATGTGAATAATTATAGTAAAAAACAACTGAGCAGGAGCGCATGAGGTTCCATTCTGCACTGCCCAGTTCTCATTAAAACTAATTGTTCCACTGGTTTATTTAAGCATCTCATCACTGTGTGTTTAGTAAACAGTAAGTAAATATTTAAACAAGGTATCACTCGGCTCTCAAATGTTCTTAGAAGAAAGCGGTAATTAGACAACGCTAACGACTACCGCCGGCTGTTTCAAACCTTCTGTAAAAGTAACAATGGTCTGTTATAATTACGATCAAAAAGTAATTTACAGACGTAAACGCGTTGTTTCATAGCATAAAAATCAGCTTATAATGTTATTATTGTGGCAAGTAGAAAGCTAATATTTTAGGTAGGCACTAATACCTATTAACATTTCAGGGAACTCTTATTATAAGCAAACGGATGTTCCACATAAGCCAGTTTTGATGTTCACAGTTATAAAACAATACCTATTTAGGGGTAAAAAATACAATGATTGGCACTTTAAGCCGACTTATACTACTTATGATAAGTGGTCGGTTCTTGTAAATAAATGATGTCGGTTATATGTTTATAGCTTTATCGAGTACTAGTTTATTTATGCGTAAATAAAAAAATATGTACTTATGTTTAAAAATTTACGTTTTAGGTACTATCTTAAAAAACGAATTTAACTTATTTCTACGAAATTGTATAATCATAGGCACATAAGCATGGTAAATGGCACTATAATTGGATATAATATATTGCCAGTCTTATGACCGGTTCAGTATTGTATTTACAGATAGATTTGCTGAGTCTCCATAATACATTTACAGATCTTCCTGAGAAAATGTGTCAAAAGTTTGAAAACGGCCATTAGATGTGACAGAATGAAACAAGATGACATTTTGTTTAATATTTTCAGTATTTAGGTACATTTGCATCTTGATTATATTGCCGCTATTCCACTATCATATTTGCAACATAGATATATGACTTCATATTTGTCATCATAGATCCATAATGATGCTCTTCATATATATATTATTAAATATATTATTTATACAAAATTACACTATGATCATAGGGCCTTCATACGCGTTAGCTATTACTATGTTTTACTTTCAAACGTTCCTACTACATGGAGAACGACATGCTTTTGTATTCTACTGCTATAGCCGCATTGTTAATAATTGTACTAACAAAAAAGAAAATTCATGCATTAAAAATATCTCGAAAAAGAACGACGTGTTTGGGTGCGCCATATCTCCCGCGTGAGAAAGATAACTACCGACGACAAATATCTCTGGTAAAACTAAAGGATAAAACCACATCGTCATGTCAGGGTTCGTTGACAAAATACCACAACGAGGTCGAAAGTATTATTTTCTCTACTTTATCGCTACTTTTGACATATCGAGTCGAGTATTCTATGCAACCATGTTAGCTTCTAGGATAGTTATGCTTGGTTAGGCATATTAGGTCTATATACAGTGGTAGTCGTCAGTCGATAATGCCTCACACCACAATGACCTTTGCCCAACAATAATTCGAAAAAGCATATATTATTCAAGGCTTTGGAGTTCGGACGCCGCGCCGCGTTATACCGCAACGTTTTTTTTACTAAAGGTTTCATATTAAAATTTTACTTTATGGGCAAATCATTTAATGTTAAAATCTTAATCTATGTATAAAACTTTCAATATGAAGTTAACTTACCAATTCGCTATTAATTCTTATAATATTGTTTTAATTACCAAATGCGACGCGTTTAATTCGAAACATAATTAAAAGTTAGTGACTACACTATGGGTAATTTTAAGTTTTAATATTGTAGATTCATGCATACAAATTAAAAAGTACCCAAGGTCTAATTAATTATCCTTCTCAAGACTTAAAGAATAATATAGAGACGCTGTTGATGAAGTAATAGGTAGGGAAGGCCCATAATTTATTATTTTTATACAATACCTACTTAAAATTATGCGCATCAGCAATCTTTATTTTTTACTGAGGGGTATTGAATATCGGCAAGTCAATAAAACATATTTTCATTGCAGAAGCTTTATTTACGATGGGGACAGTCCGTTGTCATGGACCAAATGTAACCAAAACAATACTGTACCTGTGCCATGTATAAAATATATAAACCCATATGCACATAATACAATATGCATAATAATAATAATACCTATGAAGGTGCCGTTCAGCAGTACTGGCCATATTATATAAAAATATTTTTTTGTTGTGTTATGAAATCCAATTTCTAATAATTTTTATTTTAAAAACCATGTTTTTTTTCTAAATCAGTCTTATTTATTTTATTGATTAGCGTTATGTTTTCATCACAGTTGAATTTTTTTGTTATCAAACGTCAAAAAATCAAGTAATTATGGAATATGTATATCTTCATGGTAGAAACGCGGCGCAAATGACACGCAACATCAACGACGTATACCTACGTAGCCAACACTACAAACGAGCACACAACCCGATATTGGTTTGCCCGCCTCCGTTTTCTGGAAAAAAACTGAAAATGTGCCCTGTGGTCATCCGAAAAATATGGCCCATAATGACGTCTCAAAGCCGATAGTGGAGCTGATGATACTCTTTAAATTGATAAGGTAAAAAAGCTTGACAAATGGTTGCCCCACGAACTCGTATGATCGCCAGCGCGACGTACGCGTCGAGGCCTGCCTTGCGCTGTTGAACAGGCACAGAAATGAATTTAATTTTGAACCGCATTGTTACCTGAGAAAATGGATTCTGTTTAACAATCGCTAGCGCTTAGAAAGTTTGTTAGATTCTGATTCAGCACCTAACTAATGCCCTAAACGAAAAATGGCTTTTATATAAGTGATGGTCACTGTTTGGTTTTTATCAACCGGGATGAGCATTACTGCAGATGTGTACAATGATGGAAAAGCACGTACATCTGGAGCCAGCCTTGGTCAATCGCTCATCTCCGCTGCTCCTGCATGACAACGCGCAACCCCATACTGTAACCAGACGAAATCCAATCTACAAGAACTGGGGTTGGAAGCTCTCCCTCATCCACCGTAATCTCCAGACCTATCCGACCAACGTAGAGTGATAATAAACAATTCTCTTGTCAGTAAAAATAGATTAGATACTATTAGGCAACAAATAGCACAAGAACTTCGAATTTCTCAACCATCATTTACACAAAACACAGACCAAAATGACGTTATGAGTCTAACCACGAATCAACCCAGATTGTCATAAATAATGCATCATCGAGCACCTCAGAAAATAGGGTACACACAAACGTAGAAGACGAAGAAATAAACACTGCCTTTGCTACAGCACTAGAATATTTCACCAACACCAGCCCTACAAATAGACCGTATATCCCGAGACAGAAATCCTCAAAGAAGCTCTCAAGAATAGTTAACTTCATAAACGAGAACATTTTACCAACAAAACTGCATAATGATATAGATTTTAACACATTACAGACCATTCTATATTGTGCAGCGTGGACAACTTCTAAAATAAATGGATCTAAGTTAACAATCCCACCAACAGAACCGGTCACCAGAACCCAATATAATCAAAAACCAAAATGGCAAAGGCGCCTTGAAAATAAAATAGCGGTACTACGAGTAAATCTAGGAAGGCTAACGCAATATATTAGGGGAAATAGATCTACAAAGCTCAAAAAACACATTCACAATATACTCAATCATTACAAAATTCACACCACCCATGAAGAAGAAAATACACAACTCACACAATTTCTTGATACCTTGAAAAAAAAACTAGCAGTCTCCAGCAGTCGTTTAGATAGGTACACAAAATGTACACTTAGAAAAAAACAAAATGTTGAATTTGTTACAAATGAGAGAAAGTTTTATCGAAATTTAAAAACAAATACAACTAATCAAACAGACTCCACTCGCAATATTTCTACACCAGAACCGGATAAACTTAAAGATTTTTGGGCCAACATATGGGAAACCCCTGTTACACACAACCATGATACACCTTGGATTAGATCCGAAATACAACAGGCAGAAAACATTGTAACAATGTCTTATGAACATATTCCAATGGCAGTTTTTAAAAGAATAATAAATCAGCTACACAACTGGAAAGCGCCTGGATCTGATCACCTACACAATTTTTGGTATAAACACCTGACATATGCCCATCCATATATCTATAACCATATAAATAATTTTATCCAAAACCTACAAGAAATACCCGATTATATTACCACAGGCATTACATACATGTTGCCGAAGGATGAGTCAGACTTCTCGAACCCCGCGAAATATAGACCCAGCACCTGTCTGCAAACTATATATAATATAATAACAGCATGCTTAGCAGACCTTATATATACTCATACCCAAAATAATAATATCCTAGCAGAACAACAAAAAGGCTGTAGAAAATTTAGCAGAGGGTGTAAGGAACAAATCACAATAGATTCGGTTATATTAGGACAGGTTCAACACACCAAAAATAGTTTATAAGACTACATATAGACTATAAAAAAGCATTTGACTCAGTACCTCACTCATACCTACTTCAAATACTACACATATACAAAATCAATCCACAAATAATAAATTTTCTTAACACTACCATCAATAAATGGTCCACTCAATTAAACTTAAAACCTAGTAATGGCATACTAACATCTGACCAGATAAAGATCCAACGAGGCATTTTTCAAGGCGATGCTTTAAGCCCGTTATGGTTTTGTCTGGCATTAAATCCATTGTCGCATATGCTGAACTCCACAAAAATTGATTACAAATGAAAATATACAAAAACAGATCATAATAATTCAACAAGAGAATACACACTGAATCATCTACTATACATGGACGACATAAAATTGTATGCTACCACCAAAACAGGACTTAATAAGCTAATAGATGCCACGGAACAATTTTCAACTAACATAAACATGGAATTCGGTATAGATAAGTGCAAGGTCTATTCAGTCAGAGCAGGACAACTCATACAACACAACTATCAACTTCAATCAGGTGAAACAATCAATTAACAATCATAATTTGTTACTTAACTGATTTTTATATTATGTAAGTAGTGTGTTTTACCTAATGGTATTGCTATTAAATAAATAAATAAATAAACTATACAATCCCTAGCTGAAAGCCGAACCTTACAACGGAATTCAAGCACAGACTTAACACAATTTTTAAATCACAACTTCACTCCAAAAATATTATCAAAGCAATAAACACTAACACATTAACCTACTCTTTCGGTATTTTAAATTGGTCCAAAACTGAACTTAAAAACCTCCAGCGCATTATTAACGTCATAATGACAAAACACCGAAAACACCACCCACGAGCCTGTATGCAGCGACAGACACTACCCCGAAAGGAAGGAGGTAGAGGGATCATTGATCTCATCAATCTCCATAATAAACAAATGACCAACATGAGAACTTACTTCCATAATAAATTTGATTCTAATTCACCTAGCAATAGCCCAAAATGATTGTAAACTGACTCCATTAAATCTTCAAGACAAAAATGCACTCCAAATGAAATCCAGACAAGTATGCAAACTAAGGTAATGGAATGGACCCGCAAGTCTTTACACGGTAGGCACCAACAATGCGTCGAACGACTGGTTAGTCCGCGGAGAGTTGTTCCCAGAAACGGAAGGATTTATGGTAGCCATCCAAGACCAAGTAATGGAAACACGAAATTACCAAAAATATATTATCAAAAACCCAAATTTATCCACTGACACCTGCCGCCGTTGCAATAGTTCATCTGAGACAATACAACACATATTCTTCGAAATATGTAACAGAGCATTTAAATAATTAATAGAGCACGGTGAATTTATGCCTTGAGTATTTTCAGTGAGGAAATTTTAATCATGTCGCTTCTATATACCCCTACCAAAGCAACAAGTTATAGAACAAAACGAAACATATTATGCGTCATAATATCGTGTAATTCAAAGTTCTGTGTGGTGTTGCTTCTGTTTATAGGCAAGCGTGGCGATTTTCATCAGGCGAGCGACTCGCTCGTTTCGACATTAAATCTAATAAAATAAAACTTTTTCATAGCTACATTTTTCATATACATGTTGTTACAGAAAGGTGTGGTCATATTTTAAGATTATCAATGTTTTCAAAGTCCACGAATATGGGATGTAATAAATGCAATGTTAAAAGAGATTTCAAACGACATTTTTTTATTACATACATCGTAAATTTTATCCAAGTAAGTTGTCAGAATTTTTCGTTTGGTAAATCATAAATTATCATGTCGTCAAATGAGCAAACTCTTTTCCACAACGCATGGTCTACCTAAGAAATAGGTGCTCCGGATACTACGGTTGATAATTCAATTAACTTATCGATGTCTTTCGTCTCGATCGAACAATCTGCTACTGAAGATGATTGACATTATGTAGTAGAAAGCAAACTGTTGAGGAAATTGGCTTCGTTTGTATGAAGCTGCAATGTTTAGACATTCCATGAAGGTAATAATTCACATACACAGCGAATAGGTTACCTACGAACCTACTTAAGTACTCAGAGATGGTAAAACAGGCGTCTTTATTGATTACACCGTAAACGAAAGCTTTGACAGTTTAGTAACATAATGGAATCTGAAAAAGTGAAGCGCAACAAGGGCTATAAATCGTGCCTACATAAACATGAAATATTTTTAATAAGGATACCGCAAAAAAAATATGCAAAGAATTCCCAGTAGAATATTTCGAATCATAGCTTACGGTCTGTAAATCACTAGAGTTAGACTCTGCAATGTAAGGTTTACACGGGATTTACTTTTATTACAAGAACCCCAAACAAAGTTATAACAAAGTATACCAGAACTTGAAAAAAAGCTGTAAATATGGCCTAGTGTCGGACTCCAACAAAACTAAGGTAATAACTAATAGTACCAAGATAAATACTATTATGTTTTTACGTATAGTCTGGAGCTTCGACAAATCTTACCTATAATTTACTGGAATACCTATAGGTTTCACAAGAGAAAGGGGCTTCCATTATATATCAATGGAATCCTCTATTACCGTATTTATGATGCGACGACTTGAAATGAAATTAAATACCTTCGATTTTAGATCTTATAAAATAGGTACTAGGGAGGATTTATGCATAATTATATACCTAAGTGTGAATTGATAGTAAATACACAAATTGACAGTCTTAAGTACTAAATGCTGTAAATTTTAGACGGGGGCATCCTTGATGACAGGTAATATATTATTTATTATGATTTACGGAGTCAAAAGCGCTACGGTGGCGAAGAATTGAACTACGAAAGGACGCCATAATAGTCGCATCGATCTGCCCCGCCCGAATATTACTTGGGCGTACTTCACGCCGTAGGTTCCATGCTTCGCTCACTTCACGCTCGCCACCTTATGTTTGAAACATAGTATCTATACGTTCTTATTGTTTTCCACCCCCATTAACAAAATTTTGTACCGTTTGGCGGTATAAAGGGCAGCGGTTGAAGACCGAAGACACTGCTACAACACTGTCGTGATTGGACTACTGTTCGAATATAGTTTGTTAAAACTTGTATTATAAAAGCTTTGTGTCATAACAATAAGTGGAACGTAAGCCACAAACGCGTGTCAACATATGATTACGATATTAGTGGTATTATATATTATCTGCATCGTCGAAGTGGACATTCGTTATAGTGTATTGCCAACTGCGGCCAATTAAAACATCAATTAATGTTACCGTAATAGTGTTAGAGGTTATAAAACGTAGTCGCTGTTTTTCAGTGCGGTGAAGTGTTTTTGGTATATCTAGTTGCAGAATATATCAGAGCTAACGAAGTACGAGTGCCTTACAGTCTACGTGTACGTATCCAGCGATATTACATTTCTAGACAAGTACGATCAGCACCACGTTCCGCCACAGCAAGTTACGTTATTCGAACCATTTTCCTACACGGAGTTCGCCATTGAACATACGAGGCCAGTCTGTAAAAGCGGCGTCATTGAGTCGAATCGAGGCATCGCCGAGACTGGCTTCAGGAGCGGAGTGTGGTCGAGGCGGGGGAGGCGTGGCCGTCGGCGGCGGCGGTGGCGCCCGCCCTGGCTATGGATATGAAGCGCTCTCGGCGGCGAGTGACGGGAGCGACGGCGAGCCCGACGACGCTCCAGAGTACGCGGCCTTCGAGATGGAACTGTCCGGCGGAGGCGAGTCCGGTGAAGGACCCTCGTCCCGGGGCTCCACCAAAGTCAATTTCCCTCCGGAGGTGGAGCTCGAGCGGAGGCCCACAGCCACCGTGGGAGCCACTGCGGTGTACCATCGGGGTCGTGGTAGATCGATGAGTGCTTGGAGTGATATCAGCCGTTCTAGCATACGTTTTGAAGAAAGGTCAGTAACAAACATGCAACTATAACGTAGCTAAGTAGTTTAGTTCCATTTTAAACAATATTTCAGGAATTATTCTGGTACCAGTAATCAGGGTTACATGCGACATAAGGCAAATGGCGTTGAAATAGTGCGTACAGACTTGTGTGCTGGATACAAGAACGTTAAATCATGCCGTTGGACAGTAGTCATTGAGAGGACACATTCAAAGTAAGGGTTTCTACCTTCACTCACCAATTTTCATGTTTAAATAAAATAACCAACGCCATTCGCATTAGAAATGCCTGACGCAATTCGTCGTATTCGGCAGCATCTCGGCATGCGCATTTCGGTCCGCATTAGACTGTAAGCTTCTAACCAAAAGGTCTTTAGTTAAAATAAAGCGAAAGTAGACTTTAAATCCTTACTGTTGTGATATAATATTCGTTTCATCTGATTTCCCGTACTGTAATTCTATAATTATCTCTGATGTATATACTAGCAACTTGACCAACTACCAAAATTGCTTGACCAAGAACTCTATTTATTATTTTAATCAATACACAGTAACTAATCAGCACAATAAAATATTGTCAATTTTCTTTATCAAAGCAGACATACATATGCTCGCCTGTAATCCCCGAAGGGTTAGGCAGGGATGTAATCAATACACCCACATTTCGCCGAGCTTATTTCCGCTTCATGAAGTAAGAGCCTATCGCCATTTCGGGCACAATTCCAGACTTCGGGCTGACACTAATCATTTCATAATAGAAAAACCCAATATCACTTTTATCCGACCCGGGGATCGAACCCGAGACCTCAGCACAGCAGTCGTACCGCGTTCGTATTACAACTACGCCACTGAGGCAATCCAGTACACATAACAGTATAATCTATCTTCTATACATATAAAAGTGAAATACTACTTACTCACTCCCTTTTTAATCACGATATATCAAAAACTACTAAAGCTAAGATCATGAAATTTGGCCAAAAGATAGATTCTGTAATTTAAAGGCCCGCTAAGAAAGGATTATTGGAAATTTATTTTACAATAAATAATAATAAATAAATACACCCAACAGTCACACACATAGCCCTAACCCCACACTAAGTAAACCTGTATCGTGGGTATCAGGAACTACGAGGGACTTGCGGTCCCACACCCCCCAGGCCCGAAACAAATTTTGTAAATCACACAAACATTTGTCTCAATGAGGGAATCGAACCCATGGCCTCTTGCTTCGCAGCCGGCTACTCGCCCGCTGGCTGGCATCGACGGGGGCTGTCGATTTTAAGAGGGTAAAAAGGTTGGTGTTTGTATGAATATTTTTAATGGAACGGAGTAAGACTGTGAACTTTGTATAAAACTATTTATTTTAACTTTTAAACATATTGACCGATTGACGCCTGGTCCACGCCATACATTTGTTTTGTGGAGACGATGCTTCATAACTATATAAGCATAACGCTACGACCTATGGGGGCGGAGCAGTAGTCTATATATCAAAGCGAAACATCTCAACAACTACTAAACTAGGATCATGAAGATCATCGTCAGATTTAAGTTTATGGAATGTGGGTACGCGTTATGGATTTTTTTAAATATACATTTCAAAGGGGTAAAGGGGGAATTTAAGCTTTTTATGAAACTCACACACATTCATATTTATAATATGAATTTTGTATATTCTAAATGTGAACGTTTGGATATTTGTAGATTAATCACCGCTTACGGTTGAACTGATTTGGATAAAATTTATCATACATGTAGAACAAGACATGTATTAGGACATAGGCTACTTTTTATCCCAGAGAAAGACATTTACGGGAGCGAATCCGCGGCTAACAGTTAGTAAAATATATAATTTTGAAGACAAGAAATATGCATAAAAATAGTTTCCAAAAGGGGAGAGTTAAAATAAATAACGTCTATACGTTATTTATACAATTTCACGTTTACATTTTATAATTGAAGGTTTTTGGAAATATTTAGTTGATTATTCCATTAAAGTAACAAGAACTCAGGTCAAGGATAGAGAATAATGGCCGCTGTACGTCTTTCTAAGTCGAGATTTCATTCTTAAACTCTGTTTAAGGGTTCTCGGATGTGCTATGTAGGTATGAACTGTTTACTCGAGTGGTTTCTTTCCGTCGAATATATTTTACGAAAGCTCAGTAACATTATTAATATTTTACAAAAAATATGAAACATATTTGCATATTTCAGCATTATTGTTATCAGAAGTATATCATACAATGTAATGCCTAAGCACATCAAGTTGAGATTCACTTCAGCGAATTATTTTTTTTATTCACATAATATACCTAATCAAATTTTATTTATAGGGAGGTATAGTCCGGCTTAGCTCAGATTGTTCGTACCTTCGTGGATTTCATTTCAATTACTATTCCGGGTCTATACCAATTACCAAGGACAGTCAGGTTGATAATAAACATATCTTCAAACAAAGGAAAACAAAATGAAAGAATGCCACGATAGGACCCCTGATATGTCGCAGGTTACTTCGTTATGCTGTGCGTTTTGTGCTACAACTAAAACTCTATTTGTGCACTGCACAACAGTTGGTTCTGTATTTTGTTACTTTCAGATTTTTTGGTGATGATTAAATACCCAATTCGAAAAGAGTGGTTATGGTGATCTGTACTGACACTATTAGATAATACCACTGCTGTAAGGGCAAGTGTGGAAGAAGATCCAAAATCGATTCGTTGTTGCATCCTGTCCATGCCAGGAAAATTTTACACAAATGGCTTACACTCGTATATATTCGTGACATACGGCCAGCCATGCTTAATAAAGTAGCTCAAAATTGAAGTAGAGAATGCGCTTTGTCAAGAGCAGCCGTGGTTACATATAGTAACTCAAAATCATTTTCATATTTTAATATTAATGCCACATTGATCTTTAAAATAAATAAAAGAAATTTCATTAAAATTAAATATATTGAGTAAAAAAATACAATTTCTAGTTCTATCCGGCTTAAAAAACTCTCTTTATGAGGAATTTGGATATACGATACGGATCTCGGAGTCCCATACCATAGTCGAACCAGTAACCAATAACCAGAGGGGCTAGCACGGAAAACTATCGAGATCGTAATGTAAAGGTATCGAGGGCTCGATAGATAATTCCTTAAATATCATTGGTCTATATTCCATATATATTAGTTTATTTTATGTACGATAGAGGCGCTGTACCAAAATCTCATAGAAATTGTTGTCGATGACAGCTCGAATAACTTTTCGCAAGTTATCCGTGCTAGTCCCTCAGATTATAATAAGTTGTCAAGTTTATTATAATCTAATATATTTTTTGGCTCGTAGTTACAACGTATGATATGTCTTTTAATAAAGATTAATGTAGAACAAACGTCAATCATAATGTATAGATGGGCCACCCTAACTATGAAATGAGAGAAAATGGAAGTCTAGTAACGGAGATTTAGATTTCGTTTGTAAATACTGTAGGTACTTGGTAGTTTTATTTTCCGATAACAACTTATTACTACTTTGCTACTCCTATTGCTAGGCAATGCATAGTTTTTGAGAAAACCATTATTACCTTAAATTGTGTCCATAAACGAACCAATGTAATTACATAATTACATTTGACTGGTGTTTGCTGGCCACTCTCGCGGCCCGTCCACTTTACGCAGTGGTCAACACTTCCACTCGCGAATTAATTTTCACAGTTCAAACAAACATAATCTAATAGGATTCACATGATTCGGAAAGCTCTAAATGGCGCCGATAGATAAAATAAAAAAATGATGCAACGGTTTTGTTGGTCATGCAGCTCATGATCGAGAAATATAAGTATTATAATATTATTGGTAGCTTAGAAAAATGAACATATATAAAAAAAATATTTTAATCTGAAAAGTGATGAACAGCTGACGTATTGACGAAGCGAGGCGCGTTTGATGCACGTAGACGCCGCAACTTGCTATCTCGCTCTGGCTCCGAGTCATCGCTTTGCGGAGGTAATCAATCGGAATACTGTTGACAAACAATAAAATAATTAAAGTATAAAAGAAAGGTATTATTTCAACCGACTTAAAAAAGGAGGAGGTTCTCAATTCGGCGCGTTGTTTTGCTTGTTTTATGTATGTACATCGATTTCTCCATCAACTGGGGACCGATTTTATTGGAAAAAAAAACATTCGATAGAGTTTAGCTGCGATGTTATCCCATACAAATTTGGTTAAGATCTGATGACGAAGTACGGAGTAAAAAAAATTCACTCCAAAACAGACAACACTACACTCGTCGGGATTGTGTTATTGTATTTGTTTCTAAGTTTTGTTAAAACTTATTATAGAACTCGTTATAATACTTCATAAAATCTGAAATTGCCGAACTGACAGCGTCAAATAAATATTGACATTTGAGAACTGTTTAATGTTTTTTAATTATAAAATAATTAAATGAAAGGAGGTCTATAGTATCATTGTTTATCATTTAGTTTTGTCCAAAGTATAAAGTCGATATCGACATGTTACTCATTCGACAAAAAAGAAAATTCTATAATTATTGTCCAAGCAATGCAATCGCATTTGGTACTATGGGACATAAAATACTTATACCCTACACTATACATTGCTTAAATTTGCCCGCCCCTTTCTATAACACGTTGTATATTGCGAGTTCGCTCCAATCTATATATATATATATAAAAGCGAAATACCACTGACTCACTGATTCATCACGATTTCTCAAAAACTACTGAATCTGGTATCATGAAATTTGGTCAGATAATGGTTTGTGTAATGTGGACGTCAGCTAAGAACGGATTTTTGGAAATTTACATTTTAAGGGGGTAAAAGAGGGGTTTGTCCGTTGTATGCAACTTTTTTATGGAAGGGGATACGACTGTAAAATTGAGCGGAAACATTGCTTATTAAAAATAATGTAATATGAGGGTCATATTTTTGAAAAATTCTACTTACAAAAGGGGGGAGGGGGGGTTGAACTTTGTATGGAACTTTTTAATGGAACGGAATACGACTGTGAAACTAAGCACGAACTTTGCTTATGACAATTAATGAAATATGTGATTCACATTTTTGCGAAATTTTATTTGGAAAAGGGGGGAGGAGGGGTTGAGCTTACTCACTCACTCACTGCTTAATCACGATTTCTCATAAACTACTGAAGCTGGGGTCATGAAATTTCGCTAGATGATACATTGTGTAATGTTGAGGTGTACTAAGAACGGATATTTGGAAATTCACATTTTAAGGGGGTAAAAGGGGGGATTGAATATTGTATGAAACTTTTTTATTGAACGGCATACGACTGTGAAACTATGCACAAATATTGCTTATCAAAAATAATGAAATATGTGATTCAAATTTTTGTAAAATTCCTCTTGCAAAAGGGGGGAAGGGGGGTTGAACTTAGTATGAAAGTATTTATTTTAACTTTTGAACAACTTGGCCGATTGGGGTCATATTCACACCGTACATTTGTTTTGTGGAGACAATGGTTTATAACTATATATCATCACGCTACGAACCATGGGCGCGGAGCAGTAATCTATATATAAAGCGAAATACCACTCACTGATTGATTAAACACGAAATCTCAAACTACTAAAGCTAGAATCATGAAATTTGGTCAGATGGTAGTTTGTGTAATGTAAGGGGCCCACTAAAGGTTTTTGGAAATTTACATTTAAGGGGTTAATTTGTTTGTCGATCAATTGTGCCCTAACGGCTGAATGGATTTGAGTAAAATTTGACATACAGGTAGACCAAGACAAGAATTAGAACATAGGCAACTTTTATCCCAGAAAAAGACATTTACGCGGGCGGAGCCGCGGGTAAATGCTAGTCTATGATATGCGTAGGTATTCATACATTTATAAAAGGAACAACTAAAATATACACGTCGAATTGAGTACCAGTTTACCACATTCTTTATTACATAATTTACAAAATAACATCAATTCTGTGTTCTGACTAACGTAGACCTAACCTAGACGAACTTACTGCCGAAATTATAAACCACCTTAATCACAATTGTCACATGCTTCCCGAAAATTACCTAGGTAAGTAATAAAAAATATTTGATCACCACGCCTCAATTTAATTGGACTATTTCATATATCAACCGTAAATGTGCAATACGTATAAATACTTGTTTTTATTAAATAATAGTTGATATTAAAATAAAGATCGTGAAATGTGGAAAAGTATTCGAGCATGAAAAGCAATTGGATCGGAAATATCAGACGGATAACGAATGCACTTCTGAGTCCGACGTTGCAAACGTTATGAATCCAGTTTATGCTTCACGGAGTTACATCTCTAACAAGCCATTTACTTACATACATTCTCATACATTTCTCGTTTACCTATTACTCGTATTTACAGTTAATTGGCTTTTCTCTGTATATTATTTTAATTATGTATTTTAGGTAAAATGACTTCTAGGAGATAAGCAATTTAATTGCTATAAAAATATCGTCCAAACATTGGATGTAAAAGAATCCATTCAGATGAATTTATCTATTCATGGCCGCTTAATCGGCCAAATCACGACACAAGTGAAGAATATTTTTTGGAATGTAATTTATTTTGGCATGATTTGTAAGTAAGATAATTTTTCTTACATCATTCCTACATTTCACTTCTTCCCTACATCGTGATTTTTATCCAATATTTCCAAAAGTCTACCAGCTGGATGGACTGATGATATAGTGAGATCCTGGATGCGTCTCACACAGGAAGAATTGGCATGAACTGGAAGCGACCTGTATATGCCCAGTAGTGGGTAGATACAGGCTGATTAAATAGATACGTTCTCGGTCCTGGTCCCTAGTTCCTACAACAGTAGGGGTTAGGTCTTATTTACAATGTCCAGTAATTTTATTGACTACATTATCTTTCAAACCACTGTTTGGCGGCGGAAATAGACGAAATGGAAACCTAACCAGACGGATTCCGCATTCAAGATACATATTTACCTAGTAGCTAATATGATTATTTAAATAAGTAATACCAAGACTGTACAAAAAAGTCACTCCTCTATATCGCTTACGTAATTTTAAGTATGTACATAGTGTTTTAAGCATTTCACAAACTAGTTCAACTGTAGTTTTGCATCTTGAATTTGGAAATAAAATGTAAATATTGTTATAAAACAAGAAATGTGAAAGTTTGTAAAAAATAACAAGTACCTACCTATAAGAAACTACGTAGAGATCCAGAAATTCTAGGCACTATAGCAGCAAAAGGGCTTTCGCTTTTAAAACCCACTGTAATTTTGTTTAAAAAGATATTCCTTAGCGGTGAGTGTTTTGAAAGCACTTTGGCTTAGGTATTTACACAATTAGGATGTTTGCCGCCGCGCCGCGTCGGGCCGCACCGCGCCGTTGCAATCATAGGTCGCTTCAAGCACGACGTTTTTTAAATTGAATAGTCACCTTTTTCAAATTGGTTTTCTTAAACTACAGAAAAGTATCCTTATAAGCGGCTTCGAGACTTTCATATTACCGGAGCTGAGGTCAGGAGATCACGGTCCCGCAATGTACCTACCTAAATACAGACTCGTAGTGACTCCAAATACATAAATGAACACATATAATTTATATATCCCTGTAACGTTACAAACAATATTTTTTCTCTGTTTTTGCGGTCGTTTGTCAGTTGTGACACTATTGATTTTTTTTATAGCAAAGGCCGCCAAATGAAACAGTGGGAAACCTGATGTTAAGTGATCTCCATCGCCCTTATACAACTACAATATCAGTAGAATCTTGGCTGTGTTCCTACTTTAAATGAAAGGAATGCGGGAAGAGAGGGAAAACTTGAGCCTCCGGAGATCTCTCTCACCGTACGAAACGCAACAACAAGCTACCACCTCAAGTGGGTATTCTATAAGACAATGGTAATAACCCAAACAACAAAAGTTTCTACAGGCTGGCTCTCTCAATTAATAAATGTTTAGTGCAATAAACCTATTCATTATGCAAATATACAAAAAGGGAAAGATATCTGATTCATGAAGAATTCTGTAACTAGTGGGCAATCACTAGTGGGTGTTTTAATGGGTTTATTTTATTACATTTAAGGCTTGACTCAATAATTATAACTGTAACAACATCTACAAAATGTAATTAAAATCCTGCACAAAAGGATATCTAAGTCATGAACATACATTCGACAAATGTTCATTTTAAATACGTTAATGTTGATGATATAACAATGTGAATTTTAAAAAATTTGAAAGGAAGTTATCTTTTCGATATGGCGATATTTTAAATATTCAATCGGTTCACGAAGAGACGTCTACATTATATGTAATTTAATGATGGGATGTCTTCCTTTCATAATTTTGTAATTGATGATCATGTATGTATCCATTGAGTTCATGGGCCACGTTATATTTATTAACTTACACACGTTCTACGGACTACGTAATATAAGTATTAAAATATTGTTATTTATGATAAGGGTACATACTCACAGGTTTACAAATCATTCACCACAGAAAACAACAAAAAAATTACATATAAAATACACACTTGCTTTATTCCCGAAGATGTGAGCAGTGATACAACTAATGCTGTACCCACGTTTCGCAGAGCTTGTACCGCCCCATGATGTGATAGGGGGCAAGCCTATCGCCATATCGGGCACAAATTCAAATGCCGGGCAATTCATCTGTGATTTTCGGAATCGAAAATAGGTAATTGTGAATGCCTGACTTGGGAATGGATCCCAGAACCTCACGGTTCTCAGCTACAGTACGCCTTCACTACATAAGGCGAAAAATAAAATTACTACATTAATAAATAATTTTGCTTAAAGTTATTAACAAATATGAAAATAAATGACAAACTTAGAATAACTACATAAAGAAACCAAGTAGGTACATGCAACTAAGTAAGCCGTTCAATTGGAGCCATTTAATCGTATAGCTCCAAACTACGATCATCATACTATTACCTAACTACTCACCATAATATTATGTTTAAGATCCTCACTTATAAATCAATGTATGAAACACATCGTCCATCTACATATTAGCAAATATTTAGGAAAATACATTTTAGCTGACATTTCTTTTGCGTTTGTATGCAAGTAAACACATCACACTTACCGAATTTTCAATGGGCCGGTTTGAACGGGTCGTTACCACTGTCTCACAGAAAAACGACGTAAAGTAGCGGCTTGCTGCTGCGTTTCGTAGGTACAGTGAGTGATATATCCGGAGGTGTTGGAAATCACTTACCAACTTGCTCGTTTGCGGCCTATGCTACGAGTATAAATAAACAAAAACCTAACGGGAATAGATAATTCATAGAAAATCAAAATATAAGTACTTACTTATACTATTCCAAAATGTACTGATACATTAAAATTCATCACGTTCCAAATAATACTCCAAGCGCTCAATTATATCCGCCTTTACGTCAAAATATTTAAATTCCATTTCGTAATTTCCGGTCTGTTAGGGAACACTTGATTAGTCTACCTCAAAGAAAATTGTATAGGCTCATTGCTCAGTGATCACAATATATCCGAATAACCTGAATTAGAGAATAGACGCTTCAATGGAGGCAACCCATCAGAGGATAACATTCAATACAATTTTATAAATTCACGGTAGGAAATATTCATTTTGGTGCATTTTTGTTACTATCGATGAATTTAACCGACATATTATTTTAACTGAATTATTTCATGTTCGTACATTTAACTGTAGAAGGTACGTAATTACCAATCAATAAGTTATATATCTAATAATAATTTATAGTTCGTAAAAATTCGATCAAAGCCAGATTTCGAATGATATTCGTTTTTTCCTACTAAGACCGAGGTCTCGTATTATCATTGAAATTACTCATAATGATACGTCGCGTCGGAGCAGTAGATTTATGTTTATTCCGTTTATATATGAATTAGTTCCTGACTCGGGTTTACCGAGTCTAAATTCCTGAAAGAAGGCATTATCAAGCCCACTGAGTTTGTTTCGCCGGGTCTTCTCAAGCTGGGTCGCGTTTGGATCCGGTGGTAGTTTTAAAACAACACTTCGGAGATACACATGGTCCGCATTCAATCTCCCTTAAGTTTTAAGTGTACTTTGATGTACATATTATTTCCCTATAATAAAATGATACTACCAGATTAAATAGGAAATGTAAGCAAGGATATTTTTTTCTTGGGCATCCAAATGACTATAGGTTTTACAGGTTTCACACAATATTATACAGAGAATAATGTTAGAAATGGAGCAGTTTACAATATTTTTCGTCCCTACTCCCCCACGTCATTATTTATATCGGCAAATTCAAACCGTTAATTAAAATAAAAACTGTTCTATACACTTTAACGTCGTAGCCTTCTTCTTCCACTTGCCCTCTCGCACTGGGGTCGGCGCAAAATGCTTTTTAACACATGCTACATAATGATTTGGCTTCTAGTTTTTACGACCGACCGCCTGCCTGACGTCATCCCCTCTGGGGAGAAAACACCTAGACCCGAACAAATATTTGTGGATCACACAAACATTTTGTTTCGGTGCGGGAATCGAACTCACGGCTTTGAGCTTCACAGCCGACTACTCGCCGACTGTGCCACAGTGGCTGTCATAACGTCTCAGCCTTCACGAAAAATAATATAAAAGCCACATTACTAGAAATAATATCTTTAATAATTGTTTAAAATAAGGAACTTTATTATGTAATACTTATTATTAAAATTAAAGCTATTTCCTTTGCTTGCCAAATGAATTGATTTTTATTACGCATATTTACGAGCAGATATTAAGTTTTGGGGTTTTTTGGGTTAGATAACTGTTTTAACCTATTGTACTGATAAAAATTGTACCTAATGTTTGCTTGATTGTTCGAGCATCAAGCAAAAACGACTATAGATGTTGTGTTTATAAAGTCTAATTAAAGAACTGCCCCCTTAAACAGACAGCATGGTTTTCTACAATCGTTTTTTTTTTTTTTTTTTTTTTTTTTATTTGGATCGCCAATAGGTGTACATATAAAACTTATTAAGTAACAAACAAATATAACATACTACCCAGTTACAGGCAAACACAACTAACAGTTAACGCTAATAGAAAACAAAAAAATGAAGTGATGTACTTTTTTATGGTATACGCCATGTACTTAGTTTTAGTTAGGTTTAATTAAGTAATAAAAATTAAATTTAGTATTATAAAGTACATATTAAATAGAAAACTTAGTATTCATCTTTCAGTATTACCAATATACTACATACACACGCAATTACACCCATAATCCCCGACGTGGTAGGCAGGGGTGTAACCAGTACACTCACATTTCGCCGAGCTTATTTTCGCCCCATGATTTGATAAGCCCGGTATGGCGATGGGCTCGCCCAATTCCAAATACCGGGCATTGAGCATTGCACTGAGCATTTCTAAATAGAAAATTCCAATATCACTTGCGCCAACGAGGCAGTCTTAATAAGTCAATAATTAATAACTTTAAACGAAAGAAACTACTCTTATAAGAATAACTTCTACACATCAATTTATATTAATAAATTCATAAAATGTACATACAGATACATACATATTATTTTATATTTTATTCATTACGTCTACAAATAATCTACATTGTTAATTCCTTTCATAACTGTATTCAGCTCGGCGCATACGTGTGCGTGCGCCGAGCTGTGGTTATTTACTTAAAACTCGGCAACAATAACACTGGATTAATGACTACTGATATAAAATGTTCGGAAATGTATTTCTGCATACTGCTATATGGTTCGCTATCTCTGTACTATATTAAAATCGGTAGTCGCGGCATACTACATGCGAATAAAATCGTCAGTAGGGCAGGAAGGACGCTATAGATACTGGAACATGGGCACATAGGGGTGTGGGAAGGCGACGGCGGTGCGGCGGCGGGGCCGCGGCCGGTCGGCTGGTGGAGGGCAGTATCTCGTGGGCGAAGCGAACTGAAATCCCATTTAGTCCTACAGACGGTGTGAAACACACGCCTAACGCGCCGGCCGCGTGTCCGCATCGCTCGCCCGCGCGTTTTCGCGCCTCACCAACGCATGTAAACACCGTGTGCAATATTTGTTCGCGACTGCTAGTGATTCAGTGTTACTAAACTCTTTAAATCACGTTTAATGTTTTATCCCAACATGCGAAATAATAACAAAACAATGACTGAGAAAATCCACAAATAATATTAAGTATCCCTTGAAATTATAAACTCTGGATTACTTATTTTAGTATCTACCTTACATACATTTTCAACACCGCATATATATTATGGAATTAGGAAATGATATATTTTTCATTGATGGACTAAGTCGGTTTGTATTCTTTAAATAGAAATGTACATGATTGCATACTGAAATGTAAAGAACATATAGGTGGTATAATGCTCTTTTGTAGATTCTGCACTAACCGTTATTTTATTCTTTGATACTAAAATAATTTACAAGCAGTTGTCAGAATATCGTACATTTGTTATGATCATAATATAGCGTTACATAATATGTTGCTCAAAATCACCCACCCATAAAGCTACAAAAATAGTGTAGGCGTAATGAGCATGTCATTTCATTATTTTCTTACTTACGGCTATCACAACATTATATCGCATGATATTTCTCTCAGGTCAACTAGATCATGACAATAGCTTGCCGGCTACAAAAATAGATTGTTGTAGAGTGACGAAGCAGTTGAGCTGCTCTTATTCCCTCTGCCTCCACCCCTTTTGGCATAGCTGTAGCGCTGACACAGAGCCTTTTACTAATGTAATAATGTTAGTTAGATAGATTTATTTGAGCTTAATCTATAGACGTTCCTTATTGGCATTGCTAACTCTGATTTATCTGTTCTCGTATGAGATAAAGCACAGTACCATAGTTCATAACGGTGAGCTAACAATTTTAATTCAGTGTAGTAAAATAAAAAGTTTCAACAAAAATAAAACCGACTCAAATAATATTTTTGAGCCGGTTATTTATTACCAAATAATTGAATACGAGATCGTTTGACGATAACGAAGGACTATTACTAGCTGTCAAACTGCATATTATTGCATATTTTGAGGAGTTCTATTCACAAAGAAATGTATGCACATTGTTTACATGATAATAACGCAACTGTGTAAAATAACAACATTGGATGAATTAAAAGTTTGTATTTATTGTTATAGTTTTAACGTTTAACCTAACCTACCAGTTAAGAATAATAATGAATATTCTAATAACTAGATTTCGAATTTTTATTAGGGTGAATGACGAAAAGAGCAAGTTGCTCGCCTGATGATAAACAGACACAACACCACACAGACCTTTCAATTACAAGTGTATGGCACTGTACTACGTTCGTCACCCCGAGGCACAAGTTATTAAGTCTCATAATGCCCAGTAATATCACTGTATTCATTATCTTTCAAAACGAAACACAACAATGCTTACACACTGGTGCTTGGCGGCAAATAGATTTGTATGGGCACCCTACATGTAGTGTAGTCAGTCATGAAACGGTCGACTATTTTATATATACATTAAGTAACAAAAATCCTGTTGAACGTTTTAACTGTGGTATCAGAATCGATATTCAAACTTATTGAAATAACTCGCATGAAAATGAGACTATAAACATAATCATATTTATTTTTTAAACTTTATTTATTTTATTGTTTGTAAGCCGAATTTCGATTGATTACCTCTGCAAGAGCAAATTGCAGCGTCCCGTAGGTACGTCAAACGCGGCGCGCCGCGTGCGCGCCCTTCGTTAATTAATACGTCACACTAGTCAGCTGTTAAAGTAATATTAGGTTTTTCTATTACGAAATGCTCAATATCAGCCCGGAGTCTGGAATTTGTGCCCGGTATGGCGATAGGCTCGCCCCCTATCACACACACATATGTATATAATATGTAAAAAAATACATATACATTTCATAAATTATAACCTAACAAAGAATATGGACTAAACATGTCTATCTTATTTATTTTTAATTTTAATTTTTTTTTGAATAGGTGCCTTTTGATATCAGTAAGTAGGTAATTGATATTTGTAACATCACAAAATAAAGTCATTGATAAGGAAATTTTGACGCTAAAACTCAATACTAACATGTTTTATTGTTCATTCTGAATAGATTTTACCTTTCAGTGTATGAGCACTAACGAACGAATCGTAAAATTATATACTTAGAGTAAATTATAAAATGAATATAACCCTTTTTAAAACCGAGTGTGGTATATATATGAACTGATAACCAGATATTATACTGAATCTGATCAAAGAACTATTACTTATCATCCTTTTTACATAATCTGCCGACCTAAAAATGTTTATTTACTTTATATCTATAACTAGTGCATAAGATGTAAACAAAGCTTATCGTCAAGCAATGTTTAAAAGCTCGTTACCTGCGATGTCCATGTATCTTAATACTTAAGCTTCCTATTGATTTCTTTTGAGCTCACTTTATGTACTCCGTATTGTACCGTGTTTGTGTAGTTACCCCTTAAAAGCTTTATCCGCCGCCGTGTCGCCACTGTTTGCTTTTCACACAAACCATATGGCATGATCCATAAAACACACAGACTGTTTTTTATTGTGTATGTATATTATTAAAGAGTAGCCGATTGGATACTAAAACTTATCTTCATGTAAAAGATCCAATACTGAATCACTTAATGTCGTTTCGCAAGTGTAATCTCGGAATGTTATTTTCAATCCTTTTGCTATTTACTTAAATTAGTAGATATAACTTGTACGAGCGTTTCTACATTACATTTTAAATACAAGCCATAGACGACAATCCAATCCTAAGGCTGAATCCCTAGAAACACAAACTGCTCACGTCGTATCGATTCGACGAGATAATAAGGGCGTGCGGGAGGAGACATGACCTTGAAAGCACAGACTTAAAAACCAGCTCCGTGGAATAATAGGTCCCGAGTCTTCCATAATGTCCCTACCGGAATAAACGCAACGCTTATACGTTCTATGTCGACCAACATGAGATTCATATTATTGTTACCTACTTATTAAATATATCTACCAAAATACGCAATCAGGAAGACTTTACAGAAAGCCATCATATCCTTTTTTTAGAATAGATTTGTGCTGTTAACCTACATTGCTTTTACAGCTTCACCTGACAATAAAGCCGGCGCTTGTGGCGCTCTAGTCAGAAATATGTATAATTTACTTAGTAGCGATTAAGCACGGCGGCCTCTTTTAGAAGGCTCAGACCTCAGCTTTAGCAATCGCTGGGGAGTATAGTTTAGGGCTGTCTCTGCACATCATTGTGCCGAGGGCCAGTTGCGGGAGTTCTTCGGACTCGCAGGCGTGTCCTATGTCGGGGTCGCGTATTATTATTGCGATTTGGATTGGGCAAGGAAAGTGCTGCTTCGATAGCGACTGTGAGTCTTTGGGATCTGCCAAAACATGTTTGGGACGACGACGGAGGACCCATCAGCTCCTGTAAATTATTAGGTACAAGTATCTAATAAGCTCAACGGGATCAACGTCCAAAGCGGGCGACACACAATCAGATTGATTTTCAGTTCACGATTTAAACAACTCTATACTAGGTACTATGATAACAATTGGTGACTCTGAACTATGTATTGGAACGCAGGCCCAGTTCTATAATAAACTTTGCTACAGATATTAATAAAAATAATAATTTAAAGAGTGACTGAGAAAGTGTGTGAATCATCAACAAGACAAAGTCATAGTGAAAAGCCACGGATACAATCTAATAAAGGGTAATAAAAGGCTGTTCGTAAGCCTAACTTTGCCATTTTATTTCCGAAAGTAAAGCCTTGAAGACAATAATTTGCCAATACTACTACAGCTATATTTATTACTCATATCGACAGTAGATTACCCCAAATAAGGTCATGCGTTAACGTGTAGCGGTAGATAGTGCTGCGTCCTCGTTTGACTTATTAATTTCGAAGAACATTTTGATGAATGTATTAATTATACACTAGCTCTAGAATGCGGTGGGCCTACCTCAACGTCATGAAGCAGTAATATTTTAAGCTTATAGCAGGCATAGAACAAAACTGTTTCACTACCGTACCATTTAACTTTTGACAACTAGCATCATTGTTTTAATGCCAAAAGTAGATAGATTTTGAAGTTCCTATTTCATGACGAATTGTATATAAATGGCCATTTTAGTAAATATTCATTGTTAAATGACGTAAAAAGTATCTAAATAAATGAAATATAGTATCTTATCTTTTTGCCATATTATTATGGTATTTTTTTTATTAAACTGCTGGATTCACAGGGATCCGGGTGGTCTCATTAAAACCCAATTACACGTAAAACTTCTTTGATAAATAACTATTAAGGGTTTTAAGAGATCACCACTTTTGATTGGACTATTGCTTGCAATTACAGACGCGACGGGCCAACTACTTACACTGTTTTTATGGACTGTGGATATAACAACCTATTACGGTTCAAAAGATAAGAGTCCTTTATGAGTAGGATAGGGGGACGGACAGATAGTCGGCGGAGCTAGGGTTGCCAGGCCCCAAAAAAAGCTAGCCTCAGTGCTATATTACGCCGGACATTTATATTTTTCTGAAACCCAATACATACCTTTTTAAGGCGGACATCACTTTTATTAGAGAAAACGACGGTTAGGCTGCCACGTTTACCACTAGATGGCGGTTACAGTGAATCTAAAATTACAGTAATACAAATTATTATACATATTATAAAAAAGTTATCAGGGCCCCGGGAAAAAAATGGCCAAATTCAGCTCCAACACAGTTCACCGTACTTTTCTTTTGGACTGCGTACGACTCGAGTACTGGTCTGGTAGGACTGATGACAGGCGTAGATGCCAAGTCAAGTGGTAGATGGCAGGTCTTGATCGCCGTCAGAGGTTATATCCGCCTTTTGCTTCGACATCCGGCAGTGATTAGGGAGTTATAAATCCCTGACGGAATACCTGAATCCTATCGGCCTATGTAGGCAATAAAAAAAATACGATGAAAGTATTATGTTAAGATAAAGCACCGATTGAAAGCCTAGGAAGTGCGAGTTGAGAAAGAAATCTGTGATTAAAAAAAGGCAATTTCTTATCCCAGACGGTTGCGGCATTAAACTACATTACAATTATAATAATCTATTATTAAAAGCTAAAGAAACGTAAGGAGCAATTAATTTAACTAAAATAACAACTAACTGCAATGCAATAAAAAATCAAATGGAATGCAAAGCAATGTATTTAACAATGACTGTTACACTTTAAACTGTTACGGTTCACAGCTGATTTGTATGTAGCAAACAACACAAATCAACGCATTAACACTAATAATACACAGGTTAAACAATATTAATTGTGCCAACTTACCCTAAATGGGAACATGACAAAGATTTTAAATTAACAACCGTTAAAGGCGTCGAAATAAGATAACTAGAACTATAAGTTAAATATGACATACATACGCAATCACGCCTGTAATCCCCGAAGGGGTAGGCAGAGGTGTAACCAGTACACCCACACTTCGCCGAGCGCATCTCCGTCCCATTATGTGATAGGGGGCTAGCCTATCGCCATATCGGGCACTTCAAAAAATTTGAAATTGCCACACTGACTGCGTAAAATAAATGTTTTTAATAATACAACATTTGAGTGAAAAGGGGTCTGATATATCACTTTTATCATTTAGTGTTGTCTAAAGTTGAAAGTCGATATCGACATGTTAGGTACACTTTCGATATAAAAGAAAATTCTATAATGATGTACTATGATGATGTACGGATTTAGTAATACAGCGGATGAAATATTTATATCGTGCACTAACCTTTCTATAACACGTTGTATATAAGGGACTAGGAACGTTAGGTAAATATATCTACTCGCAATTTGAACCCAGAAACCAAATACACTTGACAGAAATTGATCAATTTACTATATGATGGTGGTTCTTTCAAAGAGAAAAATAATAGAACGAATTCTCGAGAAAATATTACACACATTTCTAGTACCGGATATATTTACTGATGTTAAAGCTTACCATAGCGAACCCCGAAGTTGAATCTTTATTTCAGTGGATTAAACAATTTTGCTGCTTGTTTATATTTCTTGAGTTAGGTATTTAATAAAAAGATCTTGCATTTGCAACATCGCGGTTATTAAATATTTTTGTGAGACGAAGTTAAACGCAGTTTAACACTACTTAATAAAAAAGATAAGACGTTATCTTTGTGCAAGTGATTACCCACGAGGAAAAAATTATGGTTTGTCCGGTTCTGAACAAAACCTTTGGTCGACGATGAAGAATTAAAGAACATAGTTTTAGCTGATGATACACAATCTACGGCTGAATAGGGTAGTTGACTTATTTTTATTATCATTTAAATCAAACGTTACCCAAAACCTAACGCAGAAATAATTTTATAAATATATCCAAAAATAAATGTTAGAAGTAGAAAAATCTGGTAGACGCTGTAATTGTCAAATGACAAACGACGTAGACTTTGACATCACCGTGTAAAATTACCATAACGGTCCACGTGTGCAAATGAGAGTGCGATATCCCCAAAATTGCAGGCCCCTTTCTGAACCAATTTTGATTATGTTTTAACAAAATGGTTTCTTTTGCGTTAATATGCAAATAATAAAAAAAAACTATTGCTTATAAAATAATGTACAAAATTCAACATAGAAAACTACCCTATTAGCAGCAGCTTTCAACATCAGCATCAAAACAATATTGGTCCATTTGCGTCAAATTGGTAAGGCAATCAAGTTTGGCACATCAATGCCCCACGAATTTAACGTTCGGCAGTGCGACTTACGCGTCGAGGCCTGCCTTGCGCTGCTGAACAGGTACAGAAACAAAGGGATTTGTTTAACCGCATTGTTATCTGCGATTAAAATTAATTCTATTTGGCAATCGCAAGCGCTTAGCAAGTTGATTAAGTCCTGGATCAGCACCTAACGAATGCCCTAAACAAAACACATGTTACAGAAAGATTTGGCCTGTAGTTTTTACGAACAGCCACCTGCCTGATGTCAACTCCTGTGGGAAGAAAACACCCAGACCCGAAACATATATTTGTGGACCACACAGACATTTGTCTCGGTGCGGTAATCGTACCCGCGGTCTCGATAGATTCCCCGGCTGGATTAACATTAGTTACCGTTGCCTGGCTCATTTACTCTGCACACCGTCTCGAAACCCACAGGAGAAAAGATTCGTCAGATGAACTACCACAATATCAGCATTATTGAATAGACCGATCCCAACAAAGCGACGTAAAGATTTTCGAAAATTAGTTAAGACAATTACGCTTTCCGCGATATAAAACGTGTTACAGAAAGCTGTGGTCATATTTTAGGGTCATTACCATACACCTTAAAGTAAGTACTTATCTACTGGATCATTTCAAAACCGAGACATCCTAAAATGATACATTAGTGTTAATCATTCGTTTATGAAGATCGATAAGTTTGATCGCATCACTATTAAATATTATTAACCACACTCACTTTTTAATAAAATTGATTAACGTGTACGTAATTCTACGGAAATATTTGGTACGTAACTTCTAATTTAAACACAAAAGAACAGTTGAAAGAGCCTGTTTACTGAAGACGATATACCATCTTCTAAAAGCACGTTAAACACTTCATTCTCGGGTTCTCCATCTATGAACTTGGCTTAAAACAACCGATGAACCTTTTGTAAATGATTATTATCAGCCGATCCAACATAAAACACCAATTCTCAATACTTGTTTTTACTTAAATACAACATAAAATATTTAAAAAAAATATACTTGTAATCATACTTCAGAGTTTACCGAACTTCCTGCGTCAAATAAATGTTGACATTTGAGAACAATGTTTTAATTTTAAATAATACAAAATTAAAATGAAAGGAGGTCTGAGCATCATTGTTTATCATTTATTGGTATCCAAAGTTGCAAGTCGATATCGACATTACTCACTCGATAAAATAGAAAATTATATAATTATGTCCTAACTATGCAATCGGATTTGGTACTATGGGAGATGAAAGACTTATATCGTACACTATACATTGCTTAAAATTATACACAATTTTCTGAAACACGTTGTATATGTACGAAAATTAGTTTATTAACTAGTAGACTCGTGACTTGTAGCGTATTGTAACAATCGACTTTTTAATACAACGCTTATTATGGTAAAATGGTAGATAGATATATAATTAATACTTTTCTGTTTTTATTTAAAAGATTAAGGACCACCGAGAGACAACTGTTAAGTCTACTATTAACTATTAAGGCATAACATTTACGTACCTATCTACTTATAGGCCAGCATAAGTTTGAGTTATTTAAGATATTTTAATCGTTATTAAATGTGCGTTATACATTTGTGCATAATAATTACGTCTTAGATAAAAGTGTAATACAATTATATCCATATTTATGGACTTAAAAGGCATAACGTAGACCAAATGCGTTATATTACCTCAATGCCTGTCCAGCATATTACATAAAATATATTTTAAATATCGGGAAAACACATTACCTATATTAGCAAGCGTCAATTAAGGCAGACATTTGGATAACCGCATCAAGCGTCAGATACGTGCGTCAGTGTCGTTCTCGGCTATCAACGCCATATTGAAAGCACCAGTGATGCCGTGCTTGAGTGATGCTAACATAGTATAGTTTCCAATGGTTTTGGTAATGCGAAGTACAAACGCAAATGCAAACGCCAGGGCGCGGCGGCGGCACGGCATCGACACTGCTTAACTTACGCATGTGTAGCTTATTTATTTATTCTAGCAAGTTCCGAAACATACAGTCATAAGAGTATTTCGTACAATAGGTAAGGTGTCTTATGCTAAATGTTGTTTAAATTACAAGATCTCACAAGGTGGTAGGTCTCTCGTATGCGAGAGGCCGTCTGGGTTGGTACCACCGCTTTGTCTATTTCTGCCGCCAAGCACTGTTGTGTTTCGGTTTGAAGGACATTGAAGCCAGTGAAATTATTGAGCATTATGAGACTTAACATCTTACGTCTCGGGGTGACGCAGTCCAATGCCATGCATTGCATTGCACGGCATGCTAAAGTGGGCAAAAAGAATACTTAAAATAAGAAGAAAGTCCAGGGTTTAAGTAATAACCATACAAATACAAGCGTGATGACTAACGGTTAGGTTGAAACAGACAACCTTACGTTAATCATATGGTTGTTCAGACCCATAGCTTCGTAAACTTTATGTTTGAATAGTTTTGGTTTATACGAAAATATCATTTTTATCGTCTTTAGCTCTAATTAAACTGTTGTATTGTTGTTGTAATCTATTTAATGTTGCATGCAAACCCAAATTACTTTTAGATCGTTTTCGAGAGAAAGCAGTATACCTACATGGACGGGGTAAACACTTGACGCAACTCTTACCAGTCTGCCTTTACACTTTATGACAAGTGCCGTCTTTTATACTGACAATTGACCCCTATTCGTGGTTGGATTTCATCCAAATTCACAACAGAGCGCACTTAAAAAATAATGTAACAACAGCAAGTAGCTACAACCACTAACTTTACTTACGGTATGTGAGGAAATCCCTAGTATGTGGGCGTGCTTGACCTGCTTTTCAGACCACGGAATAATAAATGTGGCTATACACGACTCACCAGCGACAAAAATAAAAACTTTACAAAACGTAGCGAAACTTGACGCTAATGAGAAATCGGATGAAGTACCGTCGTCTAAATGGTGCAATTTAAGACCAGCGGCCGGAGATCTGCAGTAAAAATGCAATTTAAGCGCAGATGAGGCAAGAGCTAAATGTATTACTTACGGAAATGTAAAATTTACTAAATATCTTTAAGGAACGAGCGGGTAATAAACCAATGCAATTAAAGTACTTATCTACAACGGTACAACCTCTGAATGGAAACTAAATTATGAAACGTAAACAAACTGTTTAACAACTAAGAACAATTTTTAATTCAAAGAGATATACCATTCTCCCATAGTTCACTGGCGAATACGCAGCAGGGGTTTGAAATAACTGAAAAATATCGTATCGTATAGTTTTCGAGTATAATGCTATATTACTCGAAAACTATAAACATTTTTATAGGGAACTTTCACGAGCTGAGTAAATATCAGCGTAATGAAAACAATATGGCATTTCAATTGTTAATTTTCTCGTACAAACTCTAATAGGTCATTATCCAGGAACAAAGCAGGGAAGTATGTTAAGTAGTTGGACACTTCATCTACCTCTACAACCAAACAATACGGTACTTGACTCGATATTTTTTTATAGAATTTGCGTTATACTCAAAATTTTACTAAGTAATTAATCATGAAATAATGACTTGTTACAATTAACTCGTTATGTGGTCAAAATACAGCTAGAAACAAATATATTACAGGAAATCAGAGCTAAACACAGATTTAACAAACTGATCATCTTCATCGAGCATTCCGTGACAGATAGATAATCGTTATTTGTAATAACAATAATTAAAATACTTATATTAAAATTCATTATTTCCTGTAATATTCTTGAGCTTTAAGTTATTTAACTTTTGTATTATAGCGGCACCGTGCGATGGCACTTGATAAAATGTATATAATTCTGTAAATACATAATTAAGTCTACGAGACTAAGAACTTATTCATGTACTTCATTATTCTAGAAACCAGCAGCAACAACGCGCTGCTAGAACTATTACATATAATATATCTAAAATACAGTATGTTATTGGAGGTTATAACAAGTGTCAACGTACGGTGCCGCTACTTTAGTTTTCATTCACTGGCTTCTGAACAAACTATTGCAATTCGATCACCGAGATTCTTAGAGTGCCTGTGAAAAAAACCTGAGAAACAGACAATAGCGATGGGTTGAACTAATTAAATTTGGGAATAGGTGCACCTATTCCTAGTCTTTAGAAATACGTGATCCAAATACCTGTGCCACCTAGGAATACCTGTTTCTAGGTCGAACAGGTATTTAGATAGGTACTTGTTGCTATGTGAAACAGGTATTTACGAGATGTATTACGAGATGGCCCCACTACCCCTACATTTTATTTCACACGCGTTTTTATCACTACAGTAAAAGCTCTCTATTCGCGGGGTATACGTTCCGTAAATATGCCGCGAATACAGAAACCGTGAATATGGAAAGGTAATATATATGAGATTATAGGGGATACGTTCCTAGGTGACAAAATAAAAAACAATTACATATATAAAAAATTGAAGTTTTTGACCATATTGATTAATTATTATCTTCAGGTTTATCTTATTATTATCTTCTTCAATGGTTTAAAGAATTTTGTATATTTTAAAGATAAAAATATTTAAAAATACTTTATGCATTGAGTAATAAGATTGATTTCATTGTTTGTTTACATTCCCAAAAACGCCGACCGCGGCGAAGGCGGCTTGTGTCAAAGGCGGAACCAATACAGCGGCGATATAATTTAACAACATACTTTAGGCATAGTTGTAATAAGGTAATAATAATAATAATAATAAGCCCCCTAAAACCCAACCACACGTCCTGATCGAACACCTGATTACGTAGGGGGCGGGCAACACACAAATTATACCACTAGTGTGGCTAACGTGGCAATGGTAACCCATTTAATATGGAGACTCGATATAAAAAGAAACTGAGAGGGCCGCTTCCCGGGGGCGATCGCCGGGGCACACCTGGAGCTGACGCTGGGTGTTTCAGCATACGATCCGTCAGCGGTGAGGAGTTGAGCAGGCGGACTCCCACCGGGTCACCCGAAATTGCTACAGCCGACAATGACCGACTTGACAGACTGACAGACAGCAGAACTAATAGCCCAATAGAACCATATAGCCCAATTACTGTATCATATGCACCATCGACAGATTCATCATCATCAATACCTTCATCGCCACCCACAAACAACTTAAGAGACCCACCCACACCAGCATTAGATGTTGCGCGGGAGGTGAATGCCTTCTTACCCGCGTCCACTAAAGCTGGTAAAGCAAGAGTACGCATGAAATGGACAACAGAAGTGAATATGTTTATCATGCGGACTTACTACCGTATCACAAAATTAGAAACTGACATGACAACATATAGGCAAACACTGCATGAACTTTTTTCAAAACAATATCCCGAAGTCAATGTAACACAACAAAGAATATCAGATCAGAGAAGAGTCATAGTAAAAAATAAATTACTTTCTGAAGTAACTTTAAATAAGATCAAAGAAAGAGTACGATCCGACTATCCCAAGAAGTTAACCATGACAGTTATTCAAGAGATACAAGATCAAATATACCAATAATTCCGTCCCCACAACAGTCATTACCTCAAATCACACAATCACAGACAATCTTACATCTATCATCTGATACGCACTCAACAGAAAACTGCAGCCAATCTCATATGTCAACACAAACTGAGACCACTACAACATTTATAGAAAACGACATAGAAACTTTAAATACAACACCTTTCTCAAACACATTAGTACAACAAATGCGTGATAAGCTGCAGGTCGCTATAATTAAATACTCCGGGATGGACCCAATAGTCAGACCATCCTTACCTAAACTTAAATATAGTAAATACCTTAGCCAGTTAATAGATTTGTTCAATGAGACAATACTGCATCAATACATATCTGAAAACTCCATGATGACAGACATTCATACTCTTACATATTGTACTGCATTTGTAATATCCGAGAATTTAGGCCACAATATCGAAAATAAGCCACAGAACTCACGTCGAAGAAATAACAGTAAGCCCTCCTGGCAAATTCGGTTAGAAAGAGATATATAACAGCTAAGGGTTAATATAGGTAGACTCACACAATATATTAATAACAATAGGTCCAGAAAATTTTTAAAAACAGTAGATGAAATATTCACTAAAACAACTGTACACAGCAAATATGAAGAAAATAATAAAAAACCGGAAGAATTTTTAGATACGTTAAAACAGAAATTGAAACTCAAAGCTAGTAGGTTAGCAAGATATAAGAAATCACTACAAAGGAAAATCGATAATAATCTATTCACTAATAAAGAGAAAGTATTTTACAGGAATTTGAATATAAATAACAACATAAATAACCAAAACAATACTGTAATACCCAAAGTAGAAGATATCGAAAATTACTGGTCAAATATATGGGAAACCGATACACTACACAATAACGAAGCAAAATGGATCGCAGAAGAAGAAGAGAGGTGGCAATCAATAGAAGAAATGAGATTCGAAGAAATCACAGAAGAAGATATTACCATAGTTACAAAGAAACTTCATAATTGGAAATCACCTGGAGCAGATAAAATTCATAACTTTTGGTATAAAAAACTGACAACACTTCACAAAAGCCTAGCAAAAAATTTAACGAAAATTGTACTAGGGGAACAACATATACCAGAATTCTTAGCAAGAGGCATAACATATTTACTTCCAAAAAATCATCAATTATTACAATTACCTTCACAATACAGACCCATCACATGTTTGCCTACTTTATACAAAATACTCACATCTACTATTTCATTTAAGATTAATAATCATGTTGAAAATAATAATATACTTGCTGAAGAACAAAAAGGGTGCAGGCGGGGACACATGGGATGCAAAGAGCAATTAGTGATCGACTCGACCATCCACAAACATGCAACAAGTCACAAAAGAAACTTGCATTGCACATATATCGATTACCAAAAGGCATTTGATAGCATTCCTCACAGCTGGTTAATCAGAATTTTGCAAATATATAGGATACATCCCCAAATTATTAAGTTCCTCGAAAACCTTATGCCCCACTGGAAAACTACGGTATGGTTAAACAACAATAATGCTCCAATAACTACTAGACAAATAGCAATTAAGAAAGGGATTTATCAAGGTGATTCCCTAAGCCCCTTGTGGTTCTGTCTTGCCTTGAACCCTTTATCTAATCTGCTTAAGGGTTGCCGTGCTGGATACCATCTTAAACACAACACTACAGAAACAATAGTATCACACCTAATTTACATGGACGATATAAAACTTTACGCAAATACGGATAAAAAAATGAAAAAATTAATAAATACGACAGCAGAGTTTAGTAAAGACATAAATATGAAATTTGGTTTGGATAAATGTAAAACACTACACATAATTAAAGGTAAAATTCAGCCCGGCGACTACGAAATTAATGACACAGAAACCATCACAGCAATGGAACCAAACGATCTGTACAAATATCTAGGTTATCACGAGCTAAAAGGGATTCACCACACAAGTACAAAACATAAGCTTTTAAATGAATACAATAGGAGGGTAATAGCCATATGCAAAACACATCTTACAAGTAAAAACCTTATCAAAGCCATCAACACTTACGCAATTCCTATCTTGACATATTCTTTTGGTATCATAAAGTGGAGTAAAACAGATATCATTAATGTAGAACGCAAAACTAGGACCATGCTGACCAGACATAATCATCTACACCCCAAATCAGCTATTCAGAGGTTAACAATCAAAAGACAAAACGGAGGCAGGGGATTAACAAATTTACAAGCACTCTGGCAGAAACAAATACACACATTAAAATCATTTTTCCATAGCAAATCAAATATAAGTGATATCCATACAGCTATAATCCATAACGACCAAAATTATACACCTTTAAATTTATCAGATCAAACTACATCAATAAACTTTAATAATAATGATTATGAGCGAGATGCGATAGACGACTGGAAAGCCAAAGTGCTTCACGGAAGACACCCACATGACCTTGAACAGGCACATATCGACACCGATGCGTCAAACAAATGGCTTCAAGTAGGTACACTATTCCCAGAGACCGAGGGTTTTATAATGGCTATACAGGACCAAGTAATTAATACAAGAAACTATAGAAAACACATTATCAAAGACATCACTATAACAGACGACAAATGCCGCAAATGCAGATTACATCCTGAAAATATACAACACATAACCGGAGCATGTCCAAATCTTGCACAAACAGACTACACACATCGACATAACCAAATAGTTAATATAATTCATAAAAAATTAGCACTTAAACACAGACTTATACCAGAAAATCGCATATTAGAAAATAGCACTCACAAACTATACTACGACCGTACTATACTTTCAGATAAAACCATTCACTATAACCGACCAGACATTACATTAGTAGATAAGATGAAGAAAACAACATACATTATAGATGTAGCAATACCCAATACACATAATATTTTAAAAACAATAGCTGAAAAAATAAATAAATACACCGACCTTAGAGAAGAAATAGGCAGGATCTGGAAACAAGATAAGGTATACATTATCCCTATGATATTATCAACTACAGGCGTTATCCCAAAACATCTCCATCAAAGTCTGAAATTAATTGACCTGAAGCCCACAACCTTTATTCAACTACAAAAAGCAGCCATTTTAAACACATGTAGAATAGTCAGGAAGTTCATGCAGGCCGACGAAACCACGCCATACGTAGACCCGACACCACCGATACACACCAACATATAGACCAATTGACCGACAACATCCAATAGGGGATACTTACTTGGTTCAAACCCGTAAGTATCACCTTAAAGACCAGCTTTGAGCTGAGATTGTGAGGATATACACATAAATAATAATAATATTTATTTACTAAAAAATTACATACGTCATTTAAATCTACGATTATTCCACGAAAATGGGAACTTAACAATAATTACAAGACGTGAATAGATTGCTTGTGGTCCTCACACTAGGCAAAGCCTGTATCGTGAGGACCCTATTCTATTTTACTTCCATTTGACGACGCGTTTACAAAGGATATTCGGTTGGATACCTACATATCTGGAATCCTTTTTTTCAATGTGTATGTACCGATGTACCGACTAGATCCGCGAATAAAGAAATCTAGCCGCGAATATAGGAATTGGGTCGCAATTTTTTAATCCGCGAATAGTGAAAACGCGAATGAAGGAAGCGCGAGTAAGGAGCTTTTACTGTATTTGAATTAATTGTGGTCTCATTTTTTAACCAATTTTGATTCTATTTTCGTTCGGGTTTCTTTTTTGTATTTTTTTTTTGCGTATACATTAATGTTCGAGTTCTAGTTCATGCATCTACCCTGTTGCGGTTTTAAGTTAAAATAATAGACAGACTTATTGGACTAATTTAATACCATATCAAATAAAAGAAAAAAACATCAAATAAAATCAATCTATAAATGCGTGATCATGCATAAAATAAGTAAAATTTTATAAAATACCTATAAATATAAAGAGCACACACAGGTCAAAGAATACGCTATAGATTTAAAATAATTATAAATATTTATAAATCAATATCAACAATTATAAAGTCGTGTAATCTTTCCAAAGCAGACCACTTACAACTAATTTAAATCATTTAAAATCGTAAAATGCCAATAATACCTACAGTTTTCCAGATGTTATATGTTTGATAATTTCAATCCCAGTTGACGAATATCGAGATTGCGTTATCTTTTGATTAAATAATTTAGCGAGGATAAATGCTTAAAGACAGACAAACCGATAACATTCAATTTGAACTGTAATCATTTATAAACTTTAAAAAATTCTAAACTTTCGAAAATTATTTCATCGTACACTTACATAATACTCGTAATAATATAAAAAGGTTTCATGGTGAAAATCAAGTAAGTCTGTAACATGGATATGTCAGAGTTGGATTCCACATTTGGACGTACTCGTATCAACTTTAGTTGTTATTTAAACAACCAATGGCCAATCGAATCTTTGTTAAATATACATATCGCCTAATTGAGAAGTTTATTAAAATGTTGTTCCAATTCCTTAATTTTCCCTTTCCTTTAAAGTCGGCAACGCACCCATGATTCGGTAGGCGGTGGAGATCACTTACCATCAGGTGACCCACTTGCTCGTTTCCCGGCCTATGCCATAAATAAATAAAAATAAATGTTTAATTTACCGCGAGTTGATTCTACTCTGTTATATATTTCATTGTTTGATCGTAGGTTTAGGTAAGTGATAGGTCTACAACGGACTCTGAACGAGGTTTGCGCCTGGGAACGGATCAAAATCATAAAATATGTACTGCGAGTAGCCGTTCCCGTGTGAAATGTAGGTCACGAAACTCGTGAAACTGGAATAATGGTGATACATTTCATGTTTTTCCTATTTGAATGCCACATTACATTAAATCACATGCATGTAAAAACTCAACAACTTAAATAACAAACATTGGCATTTGTAACAATATTATTTTATTGCAAACTACAGATGAAACACGTATCTACCTTCAATTTGATAAGTTAAATTGTATTAAAAGTGCACGAGTGAACTTTTCTATCAACTAACAGTGGCATATTATGCATAATTTATGAATTTACATAGCATCCTTGACAAACTCGCGCCGCGACACAAATACTCGCTTGAAGTTGTGTGCACCTAAACGTGTTATATAATGTCGATGTTCTTCTTCCGTTTTCACAATTTGCGACGTGCCGAGGAGAAGCGAATGAAGGATCACAGAAAGCCGAAATCTAGACGAAACATGAATTCAGACACATTCACAGCTCCGTCACGGCTGCACGAGCGGCCGCTCAGCGAGCCCGTCGACAGCTTGGATGAAATCGCCCTCCAGATACCCAGGTTCATTACATTTACTTACACCCTTTCGCTTCGCTTTGTGTCATACTCATTATTTGCTTGCATTATTTGTACTAATTTGTTTTCATGTTCCTGGTGCCTGATAATGGATGCATGTTACGTAATTTTAATGTCGTTCCAGAATACATAAAAACAGTACCAATACTTAATGAAAGTTGTATAATAATTGTTCCTCAAACTCAAACTGAACAATTTTATTGTACTATTATTACAAATAACATACCTAGTACTCTCAAACTATGTATTTCAGAAACAATTTATATTCTGTCGAATTATATTATTATTCGAGACAGGAATCAAATCCTACCCACAGAGTGTCATTAATTACCAATCCCGACCTCTCAGATGGAAGTTTATTTAAATTTAAATATTATGAGACTGATGAACTTACAAAAAAATATAATACCTATTGCACCTGTGTAAAGACTGTGGAAAGTGAAATATAATCATAATCGCATTGGAATGTTGCAAAGATAGCGTTCAACATTTCCTGGAAAATAATTTACGAATAATATATGTATTTGCAATAAAGTAAAGCGGATAGGTTATTGCGCCTGTGGTTGTGGTTGTGTGTCTGAACCAAATGTATCGGTCGGCCATTTATCTACAAAGAATGCAATACCACGTACCTACATCACATAAATTATGTGTAATGACCTGAATGAACCCTCTAAGTAGGTGCTTTTAAAACAAAATTAGTTTTTACACCACACGAGTTATATTCATATCATATTATTTGAGTGGTAGAGCCACGCTGTAGACGAGTGTCTACAGCATGTATGGGCCGGTTCGTCCGGGTCATTACCACTGTCTCACAGAAAACCGGCGTAAAGTATCAGCTTGCTGCTGCGTTTCGTACGGCGAGTGAGATATCCGGAGGCCCAAACCACCTCTCCTTCCCAATCCCTTAATTATCCCTTTCCTGTAAGGTTGGCAACGCACCCATGATTCTTTCGGTATTGTGGGCGTACATGAGCGTTGGAGATCACTTACCATCAGGTGACCCACTTGCTCGTTTGCCGGCCTACACTATAAAAAAATATATACATATATGTGATGATTATAACATTTTTGTTTTGACAAGGTGGTACGCGACCTTTCTGAGAAAATATAACTTATGTATATAAGTAACTTGCCTTTATCTCCATAGGGGTAGGCAGAAATACAACTGGTTCATCATTTTTCTTTAAATTAAATTCTATCGAGTCTCGGGTTGGATATAAAAATATGTGTACTATGTGTTTTTCTGTTTAGTAATAAATTGCATTTAGTTAATCAACAAAGCTGCAAAGCAACAATATCATGTAGTTTCACTATACTTTGTATATTATGCATAAATGTTTAGGAATACTCTCCATAGCCAATACCAAGATTTTCTCTAAATTGGAGATTAGGATCAGATCATTTCTTTTCGCCTTGTACGTCCACGACAATAATAAATAAACAAATTAAACAATATAGGTACAACGTGCTTCAGAAAAATGGGATAATTTTATATTAACTTGAATGACGGGACGAGCAGGTCCGTCGCCTGATGGTAAGCGCCACGCCTGCCCATAAACAGAAGCAACGCCACACCGAACTTTTAATTACAAAACACTGGACTGTGCTCATCACCCCGAGACGTAAGTTGTCAAGTCTCATATAATACCCAGTAATGTCACTAGCTTCAATGTCCTTCAATCCGGGACACAGCAGTGCTTACACACTGTTGTTTGGCGGCAGAAATAGACAAAGCGGTGACCATGACGGCCTCTAGCATACGAGAGAGCTATCACCTAATTGAAGGTCGTTACATACACCGGATAGTAAGTGTTAATGTAGGTATCGGACCTTATCAAAATCTAGATATCAAAATTTCACACAAATTTTAATCACCTGTTTATTGCGAACAATCATATCCCTATGAATTAAGTGAAACACTTGAGCGAGAATAAAAATACTGAAGTAAGACCAAAGCTCAGTTATTTATCATTTAGTGTTGTCAAGTTGGATATCAACATTATAGGTAATCGTTCGAAAAAAAGGAAATGCTTTGTGCCACACAACCACCACACCACAGAGCTAATAGCACCATGTTGTTTTTTTTATCACATCATATTACTTTGTCAGTACACTGTGTGGTGTGTTACATAAGCCGAAAAAAACTTCTATCTATCTATCTTATTCATGTCCTAGCAATGCAATCGGATTTGGTACTATAGGAAGCGAAATACATATTTGATAAGTTGCTTAAATGTGACCACACATTTCTGTACAAAGTAGTATTTGTAAAAAAAAACACCATATATAAAAAATTGCCATTTAACCGTGCGTGTTGGGTAAACAGTGTATTTTTTCTCAAAGCGGGTGGGTGCTTTTTCATTTTGAAATCTTTAAATTCGACAAAAGTTTTGTCTAGAGCATTTTTGTAAACAATACGATTCAACTTTTATTAACAAATGTATATTATAGGATACAAATATATAAACATCGATTTGAGGATCCGCACACTAAGTGAAAACCGTTCGTATTAGGAATTCGTACGAAACGTATCCCGGAGCTACGGTTTTCGATTTTCATCATATAACAGCTCAGGTATTTATGAAGCGAAGGGAAATCATTTCTTTAAGACATAAAGAATATTTTGTGCTTATTCATGCATCACCACTTCTTTTGGAAGTCAGCCTTCGAAGGTTTGAATATTTTTTCATACGCATTAAAAGTTACTCAAGTCGCTTCAAATGCCATATGCTTGGAATAGGTTTCGCTATATGGGTTTTGTTTGATAATTACATACTACAACATTTCTCACTGTGTGTTTTCTACGTCCATCTGTTTCTAATTTAAATGCATTTTTATAGTTAGGTATTTATTAATAAATCAATACGTTCTGACAAATTGCCTATCAATTTATGGCCGCAAGTATTTTGCATCAAAACTGTATTGATAACTTTTTAAAAGCAGCGATAGCTCAGTGGGGAATGATATAGACTATTGAGATGAAAAACGCAAGTACGAAACCAACCCCAAGAGCATACACCTCTGACTTTTATAAGTTACGTGTATATTACTTGTTAATTATTACTTGCTTTAATAGTGAAGGAAACATCGTGAGGAAACCTACATACCTGAGAAGTTCTCCATAAGAATTTCGAAGGTATGTGAAGTCTGCCAACCCGCATTAGGCCAGCATGGTGGACTAAGGCCTAACCCCTCTCATTCAGTAATCAGTAGAGGCCCGTGCCCAGCAGTGGGACGTATATAATACAGGGCTTGTATTATTATTATTATTTATTCCGTTTACTAGCTTTTAGCATAAAGTATATATAATATCTTTATGGGCGGTAAAGGTACTACTTACCATCAGGATTTTTTTCTAAGTACCTCGCATGCTGAACGTGTATGAGACGTAAAAATATATTTTCCCGAATAATTACAATTTACTTCTCCATATTTTTTATATATTTACAATCATAACATATTCATAGGATTAAAATTAGATAAAAAAAAAAATGTAAAAAAAAATATAAAAATATTATATACCGAATAGGGTAGTTGACTAGATTTTTTTATTATTTAAATCAATAAGTTACGTTACTCAAAATCTATTGCAGAAATAATTTTATAAATCGGACCAAAAATAAATAAGATAGAAGCCATTGAAATCCTGTAGAAGGGGTAATTGTCAAATGACAGACGATGCAACCTGTGACGTCACTATGTAAAATGTTCATTATAGTGCACGCATGCAAACGACATAGTGAGATATCCCTACTACGCACCCACTTTTCCTCATACCAACATTTAAAGTCATAACTGCGGGCACATTTCTGAACCAATTATGATTGTGTTTTAATAAAAGGGTTTCTTTTGCGTATCATTTTCTGTTGCTTATAAAATAATGTATAAAATTCAATATAGGAAACTACCCTATTGTTGTGAATGTATTTATACACCGAAAAAATATTCTTTTACTAGTTTTTGCTCGCAGCTCCGCCCGCGAGAACGGTATTTTCCGGGATAGAAAGTAGTCTATATCCTTATCCAGGTCTTGGTCTACCTGTGTGCCTTTCACCCATAACTATTCATTCAGCTGTTAAGGCGTGATTGACTAACAAACATCCGAATTCACTAACTCACAAACACTTTTACATTTATAATACTCGTAGTAGTAGGATTGTTGTGTTATTCTTAGCTTAAAACCCAACATAGAAATAATAAACTCCGAAGAACATAAGTACATACTAACACCACACAGAAATTTGAATTACAAAGCACACTGATTGGCACTGTACTGCGCACGTCATCCCGAGACACAAGTTTTTATGTCTCATAATGCCCAGTAATTTAACCTGACTTCAATGTCCTTCAAACTGAAACACAACAATGCTTACTGCTGTTTGGCGGCAGAAATAGACAAAACGGTGATATCAACCCAGACGGAACCCATACGTGGGACCTATCACCTAGTGAAGACATATATAGACATAGACACTAAACAGTCTTTATATGCAGCAAGCATTCTAATAACTGAAATATGCCAACTAAGATAAACACAAATACTTGGTCCTATTAGCTTCTGAACTACATTTCTAACGTAGACGAAGTTTGAACTTCAGGTCATTGCAGTTGTCAACTGCCAACAGTTTGGTAAATCTATACCATAAGTACTAAACCTACCAATAGAAAGGAAACACGTATATTGCATGCTCGTATTTTAACATAAACAAGTACATGAATATACAACGTTTTATAAAAAAGTGAGGTCAAAATTAAGCAATGTATGTAAGATGTAAGTATTCCATCCCTCGTAGTTCCAAATCCAATTGCGTTGCTAGACATAAATAAAAAAAAACTTTTTTATGTAATGAGTAATATGGTGATATCAACTTGGAATTTTGGATAATACTTTGATGATAGGAATGATAAAAGTAATACTTCAAAACTTACATTTCAATTGTGTATTATTTAAAATTTGACAAAATAATAGTTGTCAAATGTCAACATTTATTTGATGTAGTCAATTCGGTAATTTCTAAGTTATGAAGTATGGTTACGAGTTTAATAATATGTTGTATTTGGCTAAAATCAAGTATAATGAATTAATAATAGTAATAGTATGAATACATAACATGAAACATAGTGATGAACAGCTGACTGATGTGACGTATTGACGGAACCAGATCGATATAGCAAGCTGCGGCACGTGCATCAAACGCACTGCGCCCCGTGCGTGCGGAAACGATACGGAAATGGAAACGGTTCCAAAAACTAAGACAGGTGGTAGTACTGGTGTTTACGGACACGATACCACTAAAATATCGTGCAATCAATTTACTATTTTTTTTTATTCGTCACGCAGTATCAGGTTCGGATAGATAAATGTAAATTATTATTAATTAAAATAATTTTTTTTTTTTTCAATATGTCAAACGTAAGTTTAACGCAAGTTTATAAAACTCGGTGCTACCGACTCAAAATTGGAGAATAGATTTCAAGCTAATTTTATTTACGCAATTTCCATTTATTTAAGTAGCATTTAGTTTTGTAAATTAAGTCGGTTAATAAGTAGGTATTTATTTTATTAAATCAAAATCATTGGTTCAATGTTGAATTAGCAATTACTCCTCGTATGATACTAAAGCCTTTGGTTAAATCACTTTATTTCGTTTCCATTACATATTAATTTATATGAATGTGTATATTTTATCAGCTCTCTTTCCAGTGATACCAATATCTACGCTTCAGGATGCAATGCATTAAAGCAATTAAATTTCTCACTAAAAGCTGTTTCCATTTAGTACCATTGGGTAGATGTTAATTATGCAAAGTGCTGCCGTGGAATTAATAAGAAAGCCCGAGTCTCAAGGCCTAGGCGAGATTCCTTCCTATCTGGGTTAGCTGAGTAATTCGCGATATTGAAGTTTTTAAAGAATTTTTATCTCTCCAAGCGATATTCCATCTGTTAAATCAAATATAAAATGTTCAAATACAAAAGTCAAGCTTTGACATACCGACACAAAGATGTCTGTCGAGGTACTTTTAAAATAGTTTTCTAAAACTTTAATAGATCGTTAAATCTTACTCTAAAATCGTGAAAGAAGCTCTTATAGAAGGTAAAATAAAACTAATGAAAAGGATAAGGACAGCAGTTTTTTGTAATGTGTAAACTATGTATTTTTCTTTTTTTTATCAAATAAATCTTGGTTAAATTACCCAATTCTAATGAGCTTTAGCGAGCTGGACTCCCGCACTAAGACTTCTACACCCACATATTAAAAAAAATGTTGGGATATAACCGCTATAATAACACATTCTGAAACCTCAGGGTTGGCCAGTAGCGATGGAATGGAAATACCATATTTATAATAGGTAATACCTAAGTATTTATAAAACTCCTAAGATTAATAGCACATATCACACATTGCATAGTTGGTTTCTCCATCGAGTGATGAAGAAAGAACAAGCAATTTTACAAAAGAATGAAGCAATACAATGTAAATTATATCTGAGAGTAACATCATGCAGTAGGTTTATGTATACTCGAGAAACTACATATATACAGTATGTAACAAAAACCTTATTGGCCCTTTTTGGGTCGTAAAGATAGTCATACAGACAACTTAACAAAAATAGTTAGATTAAAAAAATAATAAACAGAAGCTAGATATTATCCTTACACAGGTAAATAAAAAAATTCACATATTTAAAATAAGTTATTTACATCTGAATTTCTGTGTGTATTGATGAAGCCAGGGGCGTGGTGATGTACGTTGAGGTGTAGTACGATGATAGTATGTTGAGGCGTCCACCCTCAACATACTATGTCCCTCTGGCTACAAGTCATCGCTCTTGCAGAGGTAATCAATCGAAATACAGTTTAAAAACAATAAATTAATTCAAGTTTAAAAAATAAATATGATTATTTTTATAGTCCAATTTACATGTCGAGATTTTTCATTACGCTTTAATGTCGATTCTGATATCACAGTTAAAACGCTCAACAGGATTTTTATTGCATATTGTATAATATAAGCAACCCTGGTGAAGCACTGAAGTTTCTAAGACCTTATATCTATTGTATAACAGATTAAAATAAGTCCAAATTGATTATTTAAACAAAAGTACAGAGATACTCCAATCCGTCAATTCCGAAACCATAATAAACCACTCTATTCCACAAGGCAGTGTTATAGGTTGTGTAGTATTGGATGACGTATTCCTTCTATTAAAATTCCCCAACAATATAGACTGTTCCTCCTCATTTATAAACTATTTAATTATCACCTATCAAACTACCTTCCTAATTTATCAAAGCCGGTGCCGTAGCTGATTACGGCCACCAAACCGTCATATAACTAGCTGTTAAAAACAAGATAGATAAATTAATATCAAACAGTTGACTATTAAACTTAAGCTTTGAACTCCCAATTTAAGGTGGTGACGGAGAAGCTGCGAGTAAAATACTAGTATAAAGAGAAACCTTCGCTGTAACCACGCCAATATCAATTTACCATAGAATTTATGAATAATTCACCTACGATGTTCTTAAGTATATAAGGAGCTACCTATCTTCCTAGGGCTTTGCATGAAGTCGATTTTAATCTGTAATTTTTCATAATATGTAATAAACAACACTCCCCACTTAACTTACTTTCTAAAGACACACAAGCTAATTAATGCACACATAAGGAGCAATAGAGATAAAATACTTACCTGGCAATATAAATCCCTCCAAGGGAGACATCTCCTAGACTTAACCACATGTCGACATTAAGGCGTCGAACGCCTGGTTGCAACGAGGCGACTTGTGTCCCTCAACCGAGGGATTTATGATTGCCATCCAAGAAATTATAGAGACCAAGAACTACCAGAAACTAATCATACGGGGATATAACATCCAAGACTCATGTAAACGTTGTCACAGTGCATCCGAGACTATTCAACACATCATCAGTGCTTGCAGATCCATAGTCCAGACAGATTATAAACACCGCCATGACCAAGTTGCCGCAATAGTACATCAAAACTTACCACAACAACATAAATTAGTTACAGAAAATTCTCCATATTACAAGTAGAGTCCGGAGGCTGTTCTTGTAAACACTGCGTTTAAATTATACTGGGACCGAACTATCATAACAGACAAGCCAATACATAATAATCGACTTGACATAACCTTACTCGATAAACATGACAAAACAGTTTTCCTTCCAATTTCCTTTTCCAATCGTTGTCTCCAGCACAGGTGTTATTCCCAAGTCCCTCCATACTAGCCTCAGCACGTAGAGTGAGTCATATAAGTCCGTCAACATACCTGTTGTACAAAAAAATACAGTTGTTAAAGTAATACTTAACACATGCCTACTAACGCGTCAATTTTTGAATTCTGAAGATATGTAAATTATCTAATGCACTTGGCCTTGGCCGTGCTTCTTTTACCCTTTTTACAAGGAGAAACAAATATATTATTATGTTACCTACAATCTTCTTCTTCCACCTGCCCCTATCCCGCTCGGAGTGGGGTCAGCGCAACATGCTTTTTAACACATGTTACAGAAAGATTTGGCTTGTATTTTTTACGATCAACCGCCTGCCTGACGTCAACCCCTCTGGGGAAAAACACCCAGACCCGAAACATCGTATTTGTGGATCACACAAACATTTGTCTCAGTGCGGGAATCGAACCTGCGGCCTCTCGCTTCACAGCCGGCTACACGCCTACTGCGCTACGGAGGCTGTCACTTACAATAATAATAATACACCCAACAGTCACACACTTAGTCCTCACTCCACACTAGGATAACCTGTGTTGTGAGTATCAGGAACTACGAGGGACTTACGGTCCCATAATACACAAACATTTGCCTCAGTGCGGGAATCGAACCCGCGGCCTCTCGTTTCACAGTCGGCTACTCGCTCTTTTCGCCACGGAGGCTGTCATATACTCCGGAAATTCTCAGGAGAATTGCTCTTAATTTAATTTGGTAAAAAGTTAATTATCTTAATTGAATAAATAAACAACATAAAATTTAAATTTTACACATGGATTTATTCAATCCTTGATAAATGCTTTCGTTCCCATATCAACTTTTATCAATAATCAAAGGTATAAATCGAAAATTTTATTGTTTATGTCGCGTACCTGTGCTAGGCCCGATGTCATTACTATATCCGACCCATTAATCAACATCCGTTGATAGATACTCAATTATCCCAATCCGGAACTCTACCTCCGAACTGGCAACATGGTGTTGCATTCAAAGCTATTTATCACGACGAGTGTCCCAAGCTTTTCGTTTTGTTTTTTCTTATATATTCTAAGATGCCAGTACGTCCACAGTCGCATATTATTATTACTAATACTATGGTGTTCATACATTGTTATGGCCTTACCAACCACCCGTATTTTAACTAGAGGCAGGATATAAAATTTAGTATCTATAACATTTAGGGTCCAAACTGTCATTCTAAACATAAGTCCTTCAGATAGAAGATAATCTTTTGGGCCCAATTTCTAATTAATATTTTCCATTGTAGAGTGTAGATCTAGCCAATGACCAATATACTCTCCAATGGGTTCAGAGATGAAGTTCATAGATCCCATCGTACAAACCCAACAGATTAAAAGCAAAACATCCCAATTTGATCCGGGTTTTAGGTGCTTGAGTAAAGTGTTAAATTGGTAGAATCAAACTTCTTCATATTACAAAATATCAAATTCCTTATGATATATTCCTTACGATGTTTCCTATATCCTAATTCCTATAGAAATTCAACCATCTGAATTTGTTAGGTTTCATTATTAAGGTAATATTTCGCGTAAACCAATAGTGACACTTGTATACGTAATAAGTAGTAAATAATATTACTAACTAAACTAAAACGTGCAATCTAAGTATTGTGTTGTATTTGGTTCTAATTTTCAACAACAAAAACACGTTTACCAAGCAATAAAACTGTTCCCGGCTATTCCCAAGTACAGTCTTTTATACCTGTTCGCTCCCTGAAGTCTCTCACAAATAAGGGGGTTCACTCGATCAGTAGCGCTTACAACACAATCTTCACTTCTTTGTTCATTTCGAGGGATAGAAAATCTTTCTTATGGAAATTTTACTCACAACGTCGTATTTTTGTAATGAATAGTCTGCGCTATGCCAACAACGAAAGCTTTATCGGTAAAAGTGTTCAACAATTAAGGTTTGCAACAGTCTCGCTTCTTAATTATTATTTGAATAAAAGTCATTGTATCGGACAAACTAAAAGAAGCATAAGGACCCGCGTAAAAGAACACATAGCTGATGTTAAACACCGACGCTCTACGAAGTCTGCAGTTGCTGAACATTCAGACGAAGGCTCCAAACATTACCTTAGATTTGACAAACCACAAATCCTTGCCAAAGAACACCGATTCCTACCTAGGATAATTCACGAGGCTATTGAAATTAAGAAACACCCAAATTTCAATAGAGAAGAGGGTTGGAAGCTTGCACAAGCCTGGGATCCAATTATACATTTAATTAAATCGGAACCCAAAAGACCAACTGCCAGACCTCAAGACACCGTGAGCTCTTTCTGCGTAGATCGGACTAGTGTCAACTAACTTTTTTTAAATAATTAAAAATAAATGTATAATTTTAAAATGAAGGTAGCCAATGTAACATTAACTTTTCGAGATGACCTACACCTCAGTCTCTCCCGTGACCTTTCGAAAGCTTTTCACGAAGGCTGAAAAGCTTTCGAAACGTCGGGAATAAAAATAAAAAATAAACCGCGATAAAATCCGTATAAACTAGTTTTATTTCAATGTGTAATATTCGCGTAAACCTAAGAAATCACTATAAAGTCATTGTATTTACCTATCCCAACATATTGTGCGTGAAAAAAATATAGGCTTAATTCGCGTTTTTTAAAATCGATATGGATGTCATTTTCGAGGTTTTTGGAGTGCTGTTACGAAAACGACATCCATTTTCAAATCCAAGATGGCGGTCGTTTTTTTTCAACATTTTGATGTTATTTTCGAGGTTTTTTGGGATGTTGTTACGAAAACGACATCCATTTATTATTATCAAAGCCAACATGGCGGTCATTTTTTTTCACAAATAGATATGGGTGTCATTATCAAGGTTTCTTGGGGTGCTGATTATGAAAACCTCCGATTGACTGCATAATAGGTATCGAGGAAGCCACGTAGTTAAAAATTGTAGATCCGGTGTTAGAAATGTGGGTGTACTGGTTAAACCTCTGCCTAGGCCTTCGGGGATTACAGGCGTGAGTGAGTAATGCGTATGTATATGTTTATAATTTTATAAGTATTTAAAAATAAGGTTTACTGGGGCAATTCCGAAAAAGGGGTTATTGCAAGTATTTACAAAATCTGCCAACAGAAGAAAAAATTTCATATTGGCAACATGAGTCCAGACGCCAAATTTAATAAACTCGTCGCATCAGTCGTCGTGAGTCGCTAGTGTCAACACTGCACGCGTAGTGATAAGTTGTGTTGGACAAGTGATTTTGGCGCCATTTTCCGTAGTTTAAAATAACCCCAACGCTGTTCTCGCAGTTCTGGTAAGTTATTTGAATAAGTGTTTGTTTTTTTTGTAGATTATCGCTTTTCGCTTATTTGTGAAAGGATCATAACGACGTAACTGTATTTAAAAAAAACGTAATCACCCCTTTGGGGTTATTCCAATATAGAGTATTGTTTAATAGTAATTGCTAGTGGTTCTCAATCTATTAGGAAACTATCATTGGATAAGCAGGTACACTTGCATAATTTCTAATTGTATTGAATGTTTATCAGACTCAGCGAGGCCCATTCTGGTGAGCGAACAGGGAACGCAACGGGTAATTGCGTCGCCAACATACCTACTAATAAAACTCTCAAATGAAATGTTGAGAACCACATATACAACCACATATCGTCATGGGGTAATTCCGAACTATTAGTGGTGTAAACACGAGATAACTAATAACTAGTAACAAAACTGATAATTAATATTTTCTGTTAGGGGTTATCTCTGTCGAAAAAGAAATCTAAACATTTATTCAAAATGCAATAAAATCAACTATTTGATAACTTCTGAGTTACCCCAGTGACATACGTAATTTCCCCTAAATAAAAAAAATATAACCTGTTACCTATTTCATATGTGTAATATATATAACCCAACTATATACTTAGAATCTAATATAAATTTATTATACAGCATTTCATGAAATAGATAGAGGTTAATCATCAAAAGCAGACATTATAAAACTACTTTCAATAATTAAAAGAAATATGGACCTCTAGTCATCTCATCTAAATTCCTATCGGAATTGCCCCTGTATCTATAAGTAATACTAATAGATTGGTACAGTCAGCATCAAAAATAGCTAAGCAATTCAGGTGTCCATATCGTGCTACACATTCAAAGTGACCATAACCATCTAATTCTAGGATATAAAATATTTCTGATTGTTATGAGCACCCAGTGTTTCAATTATAACTGAGCACACACATTGACAAATATTTATTAAGATACTGAAAGTCGTTGTGTAAACAAGCCGACTCTCACTGGTATGTAAGCAGTACAGGTGTTCATAATGAATTAACAACCAAGAAAATAAATCCTATACTTAGAAAAGTATTTAGATTAATAATTAAATGGTATAAAATAAGTATATTGTGAGGAAGTGTCAAAAAGTGTGTTTTCTTTTAACGTGTCTTGTTTTGAATTATTTCAATAATGTGTTAACAATATTATGAAATGAATTTACGGTTTTGCCTTCACTGTAAGTAATGTTTACCCGCAGATTCGCATGGATTGTATTATTAATATACACACGAAATAATATTTTATTAAGTATAGTTTTTAATAATTAGGTACTACATTTGTTTTAGGTATACGAAAATGAGATTATTAGTTAGAAAAACTACCTTCGGACTCTAAGCTGTTAGAGATTACAGTCAGTTTAGAACATCCATTTTTAAAACTGGAATCGAATAGAGAATCTTCGTAGCAATGTTATGTTTGTGCATAAATCTCACTTTAGGATTACTTTAGGGGTACGTTGAATGTATGGTTTTAATGATTAAACAATATATACGCGTCGACTCGAGTACCTCCTCCTTTGTACGTCGGTTAAATAATCTTGTCGCTAGGGGATAGACTCTCCGGTTTAGGACATTAATTTATACAGTATAATTTAATGTCGTAAACCGGACTACATACATGTACAAACATGATACTGTACTGAACTAAATTATGTAGAAGATGTGCCTAGAATTATTTAAAGTGTTAATTAATGTGTACAAGAAACCCTAAAAACAAATCCATTATAACTATCACCTTAGGGTACAGTACAATGTTAAGGGTAAAATACAAGAAAATAAAACCTGTGTGGCAATTCTCGCGCAATTCGAATTCGAGAAAAATCTCGGATTCGAACTTTTTTCGAATGAAATTCACGTTGAGCTATTCTGGGAATCTCGGGCTCGAAATATCTCGTAGGTTGCTGATAGAGTTACTTCGAATGGTAGAGAGCGTTCGAAACGTAAAGTCGAATACAAATGACAATGTCAACTGTTAAAATATTTAATTTTATTTATTTATAAATTACAATTTTCTTTTTACATTCGCTTTACGATCATACTATGTCTAAAAATGGATAAACAAAGTAAATATTACAAACAACTCGCCCCCTATTACAAAATGGGACGGAAAGAATCCCGGCGAAATGTGGGTGTGCCTACTGTGGCCTACTGGTTGCAACCAGTACATTAGGTAGTATTCATGTGGGTGTCCACATTAATACAGGTACAGAGGTGTACTTCTGCCTACCCCTTCGGGGAATACAGGCGTGAGTGCATATGTATAGGTATTACAAACAATAAATATGCTAAAGGAAGCTAGCTTGTTTGCGTGTTTGATATTGTAGATGATTGCAATTGCTTGTGACTAAGCTTGTGGTACATACGAGTGTGTCGGGAAAAGTGAATATGGCAATTTAACAAATAATGAAATATGTATTTATAAACCTATTTATTTCCCAAGTGGTGGTAGTTTATTAAAATACGAGTATATTAACTTTATGTTCTATGTTTTATTTCCTGTTTCACCCAAGTTTTACCTACTTATTTACTTGCTTAGAAAAGTTAAAATATCGCAGTAAATTAGATGGTTACAAATGACTGATGGATTTTATAACAGTGAAAGTATTTATATACAATTTTTGTAACAAATGCAACAAATTAGAATAATATCTAATTAATTGGAATAATACTTAAATAAACATATATTTTATAGCATAGGCAGGTAAACGAGCTAGTGGGTCACCTGATAGTAAGTGATTTTCACCGCCCATGTACGTCCATAATACCTAGGAATGGGATAATTGAGGTATTGGTAAGGGGAGCGGGATTTTGGGCTTCAAATAGTAATTTGGTCTATATTTTATTTACCCCTCACCAACCCTCCCACTATTTGTTTGCGCCAGTAAGGGCATTTAATGTTTCTGAAATTTATCCATCTTTTTCCATCTTCACGCTTAGAAAATATTGGTGAAAATTTTACACTTCGCAGATCGTAGATCCACCATTTGGAAGAAAATGCTTCTGCTGGGTACTTGGGTAGTTTTTTTTTGGATTGTATTCATATTGAGAGCAAAATAGACACAACGAGAATAATATTATTTACAAGGTGGTAGGTCCCTCGTTTGCGAGAGACCGGCTGGGTTGGTACCACCGCTTTGTCTACTTCTGCCGCCAAGCAACAGTGTGTAAGCACTGTTGTGTTCCGGTGTGAAGGACATTGAAGCCAGTGTCATTACTGGGCATTATGAGACTTAACACCTTATGCCTCGGGGTGACGAGCGCAGTCCAGTGTCATGCAGTGCTTTATTTAAAGTTCTGTGTGGCGTTGCTTCTGTTTATGAGCAGGCGTTGCGCTTACCATCAGGCGAGCGACCTGCTCGTCTCGTCATTCAATATAAAAAATAAAAAAAAATGAAATCTAAACTTAGTTGATAGACTAGGTTTCCCGCTTAAACTTTGATTTCCATATTACGTTCCATTACTGCAAATTTTGGGAATTGGCAATTTAAAAACTTATTTTGAAATCTTCTCATAATGATTATCTCATTATTTATGTTATAATAATAACAAAACACGTATACTACACTTGTTGTAATACGTTATACATCTAAATATATTTATCAGTTATTCATGGTAAGTTATAGCATGCGATTAAAAATTGCATTACTTACGTTGAACGGAACGCCTCGCGCGCTGTTATGTTTTATAATGGCAACATTCTGCTCCTTCGAATAGAGATTGTTACGCATTTTATTTCGATTGTAGCTGAGAATATAAGATTCGAGAAAATTACTTTGACATTAGAAATTTTACAGTAGAGAATCACTGATTCGAATCCGAGATTATTTCGAGGGAAGTGAGAATTGCCTCACTGATTGTAGATGTAAATATTAACTATATTTATTTTAAAAATCTATATTATAAATGATGTCTGTGCTTAATTTCCTTTGACGGAGCTACTTGTTGTCTGTATCACTGAAACAGGGCCATCATCTTCCTCTTCTAAATCCTCAAGCTGATCTTGCCTGCGCTTTACAATTTTTTTTTTTAATATATCGCATATACCGGCGAACCAGCAAGTGAGTCACCTGATGGTAAGTGATCTCCACCGCCCATGTAAGCCCACAATACCAAAAGAATTATGGGTGCGTTGCCGACCTTAAAGGAAAGGGATAATTAAGGGATTGGGAAGAGGGGGAGGGGGGGTTTGGTCCTCCGAATATCTCACTCACCGTACGAAACACAGCAGCAAGCTGCTAATTTACGCCGGTTTTCTGTGAGAGTAGTTACGACCCGGACGAGCCGGCCCATTTATGCTGTAAACAAAAGTGTCTACTTACAGCGTGGCTCTTACTCACTCAAAAATTATTATCGTGCAATATTGCCAAAGCAATAATAGTTGAAAAGTGTTGTGTGCTCCAGTTTTGTTGTAAAATCTCATAGTAAACACCTAAACCTTTACTTCCATACACCAAAGCTTTGTTCTATGGTTTTACTAATCAAATAAATCAAATCCAATCAATATCTAGTTCTATATTTCTTCCTTTCCTGTATTAGAATACATGGAGGAGTGCATAAATAATATGTACAATCGTAACCAGAATCTCCTAGAAATCTCTACCTTTAAATTCTGGTTGCTCAAATCTTTGTTTTTCAAATTTCACACGCCTGATTCATGGAATCTGGTTTCTAACCTCATTTATTTCGTCTATCACCCTCAAATAATGTACAAATAATATGGTTAGAGTAACCATATTATTTACACAACACTCTTAATTTACCTCCTACTACAACATATTTACTTATAGAAATTGACACATGTGAAAATACCCTATATATAATAAACTTTATTCCGAGAGTAGATTCGAATGGGCATACTCTCCCCTTATTCCGTGTTTATTAACATAGAATTTAATTAATTTAAGCTTAAAACTTTGAATAAAGTTGAGCCTTTCACCAACAGCCGCGATCTGCCATTACGATCTCTGGCCACGATAAATGTTTCTAGTAGGTAGGTACATTTTGTTTGGAACACGTGCGATCTTACACACTGCCGCGATCCACACAGCGATCTACCCAATTGTGTTTTAATCTCAATTTAATTTTTTATCGAATGAGTAACATATCGATATCGACTTTCAACTTTGGACAACACTAAATGATAAACAGTGATACTTCAGACCGCCTTTCATTGAATTTACTTAAAATTAAAAAACATTAAACAGTTGTCAAATGTCAATATTTATTTGACGCAGTCAGTTCGGCAATTTCTGATTTTAAGAAATAGGATTACGAGTTTATAAAATATGTTGTTATGACTAAAAACAAGTATTATGTATTGGTATTTTATGTTGGTGCAACTGATACAGCTTTTAAGAGGCTCGTCGACTGTATTAAGCCAAATTCATAGATGGAAGCTCTTTAAAATGCTTCTAGAGGATTGTACCTATATCGTCTTCAGTACACAGTCTCTTTCAGGTGCTAATTTGTGTTTAAATTACAAGTATGTCCGTAGAATTGCGTGCATCTTAATTAAAGTTATTAAAAACTGAGTGTCGTTCATAATAGTTAATAGTGATGTTATCAATCTTATCGATCTTAATAAACGAGTGAATAAAATTAACGTGAAATTTTAGGATGTCTTGGTTTTGAAAGATCCGGTACATAAGTACGAATTGTAAGGTGAATGTTATGACCCTAAAATATGATACCTTTCTGTAACACGTTGTATATTTAAAAAAATCTTTTAGCAGATATTGAGAGCAATATTAAGCTATATTATTAAATCATGGTCCTATAATTAAACTACAAATGTACTTAACACCTATTCTTCAGAGGGATTATTGAAAAGCTGTTTATTTGAATAATGACTTCTATTAAAAATAATTAACAGAATAAATACAAAAATTGATAAAAGAAAATTTAAATGACTGATGTATGTTCGGATAATCTTTCCCGCAGTAATATGTACTTACTTAGATAGTTATGCTATATATTTGAATAATTGCAAAAGAGCATTACAGCAATCATGTGTCTCCAAAGTAAACAGTAACTCCCGCCAAAATCACACACAATAACCCTACAATTCCATTCTTCCGTTCAAATGAGGAACTCATTTTTACACTCCATCGAATTCTTAAATAAAATCCATGACAGAATTGTAAACGAGGAGATGAAAATAAAACGAAATCTGTAGGTATTATTTTGGATATAATGTTGGTAAAGAATAGATTTGGAGCGCAGTGGTTAGTAGTGAGGCGTGGGGCGAGACGAGCGTAGGGCGGGCACACGACGAAGCTTCGATATCCATCGCCGCATAGCCAGTTGAGAGCCGTGCCGCCGAGCGACGCCCGCTTTATCGCTCTCCCGCGAATATATTTCACAAACTCCATACAAAATTATCGAACATTAACTAACTTCAATGTTGTTACATCAGGTTGTCACAACCAAGCTTACAATTCCTACAGTTTAGTTACAAGTTTTAATTGCGGCCATTATAGTACAAAAACACCTGTTCGATGTTATATGTTTTAACCAAGTTTACACTTGAATAATTATTTACTTATAAGTGTTATTTAATAACTAAACAAAGGGACTTCGTCGTTTACCATTTTTGTTTAAAGTAGTATCTTCGCCCCCGTTACCGTGTTGTATTGTAATTTGACACTACATTCACCAAATCATAAATATAAAATCTGAAACAATATCGCATATTACAACGGAAAAATCATTAAGCCCGCCTTTAGGTATATAAAATAACATACTTAATATTGTGCATAAGAAGTTTAAATAAAATAAAATTGTATGTACTTATGCGGCATTTTTTTCACTTTCATTATTAAACTTTTTATTGTTTTAAAATAAAGGAAGCCGGTTTGTAAATAATACGAAATATTCATTACTCGTCACATAACAAAGACAACTCATGAATTTATTTTCTACATTATAAAGTTATATCTATACTACACTCATTTCCATTAAAGCTTTTAACTAAATTAATATCTAATTTAGTACGGACAAATTAGCCGGGTGGATAAACATACCATTATGTTATAGATACAAAAAACATTGTACATTCTTAACCTGAACAGGTCGCTAAATTCTAAAGTATTCATTATTTTATCGCAAACAAAATAGTTGATAACAGCAAGCTATTTTATCTATTTTATTAATATGACTCAAGTAGAGTTAAAAAGCCACCAACTCTAGCTGACGCTCCATCGTATAAATATGAGATAGTAGTGATATAAAAAGAATATTTTAAACATCAGAGTTTGTACACGTTTCGTCTACGGAATATGAGCTCGGATAGCCAACTTGAAACAATCTATTGATTTGTGTTGCATATCGGATACCGAGGCCCGCATACCCAGCTCTTTTGCATAACAACAAAACAGTACAAAATGCTCATGATTTAAAACTCCTTTTTGTTAAACCAAGATGACTGACCTGCTTGCACTTAAACAATAAACCGAAGTAATTACTTACGTGGTGGTGTATGGTAGCTTTAAACTACATCTATTTCTAGCACAACTTATAGGAAAACCTGTAGCGCTATTGTTTGATAATATGATGTGGATATACCCTATATTGCGGAAATTCGAACGACAATGAAATTATTTTTTGTTTAATCGGGTATGGTTATATATGCAGCTGTCATATAGCTGCCGGCCCCGTCCATCTCAATGTTCGATCGCTGCCCGATTTGAATACTTAAAATAACCAAGTGTAATTAAATTAAATGTAGGTCGCACAAGATTACTTTTATACAGCTATAGATTTACTTCTTAATAGACTCAAATAAACCAGCTTTAATTATAAAACTACATTCAATCGTGCCTATAATACATACAGTATGCAATAGTTTTATTAGCTTTATTTGCAAGTTGTGATGTATATTAAAAGAGCATATTACATAATATTATATTATACAGTATGCAACAAAAACCCTGTTGGCCCTTTCTAGGTCGTGAAGATAGACATATAGACAGCTTAATAAAAAAATAAAAATATACTAAACAGAAGCGAGATATTATCCTTACACAGGTAGCGTAGAAACATGAACATATTAAAAAAAAAAATATTTTCATCTGAAAACTGATGAACAGCTGACGGATGTTACATATTGACGAAACCGGGTGCACACACGACGCGGCGCGTTTAATGCACGTAGACACCGCAACTTGCTATCTCGCTCTGTCTCCGAGACATGGCTCTTGCAGAGGTAATCAATCGAAATACGGTTCACAAACAATAAAATAATTAAATTTTAAAAATTAGATATGATTATTTTTATAGTCCCATTTACGTATGCGAGATATTTCATTACGTTTGAATATCGATTCTGATAACGCGGTTAAAACGCCCAATAGGGTTTTTGTTACATATTGTATATAGTGATGTATAATAATTTCCCTATTGATTGCTTTCACTAAAATAGGATACCCCATTGTTGGAAATCCTAATAAATAAATAAATATTACGTTAAGGAATCATCAATATCTGCAATCCCAAACAATAGATCTATTTGACACTATACAACTAGTTTTATTTCAATGTGTAATATTCGCGTAAACCTAAGAAATCACTATGACACTATACAAGTTATACAAACCGTAAAATAGATCCGGTTGACAGCTGCGGGACGTGAAGCTACTTTGTCACATAACGTTGCAGTCACTTGTGTGTGTGTGTGTGTATATCTATTTACAATGTAATGGACATCAATTTAAGACGAGCACAGTATGGCAGCTGTCAATAGATACAGTTCTTACAATTGCCTTACCGGTTGGGACAGTTACGATAAGATACCCAGGTAAACATTAAACCCCACTCATATTAAAACTGTTTTGTAAATACTTATATAATTTTAAGGTTCCTTATTTTGCGGTTTCCAATTGATTTTAATTTGTGTTACACTCGAGATAATGTTTGTTACTCAAATTCAATAGGTACAAGAACCAAGGTTCGTACCAACAAATTTTCAGATTTCAACGATCCATTTCGATTCAAAAGGCTTTTTATATCATTGAAGCAAATAATGAAGTCTGTTAAAATAATTCTTCTTCCACCTGTCCTTATTCCGCTCGCATGCAACATGCTTTTTAACACATGATTGAAGACACAAAAAGATTTGGCATGTAGTTTTTACCACCAGCCTCCTGCTTTACGTCAACCCCCTGGGGAGAAAACACCCAGACCCGAAACAAATATTTGTGGATGACACAAACGTTTCATCTCGGTGCGGGTATCGAATCCGGGGCCTCTTGCTTCACAGCCGGCTACTCGCCTACAGTCCCACGGAGGCTGTCTTAACAAATAAGAATAATTATCAATGGATAAATAAATAGGCGTCCGGTCGTAAAAACTACAAGCCAAATCTTTCTGAAGCTGTACTAAAAACCATGTTGCGCCGGCCCCACTGCGAGTAAGATATGGGCAGGTGGAAGAAGAACATAAATAAAGGTTTTTTCTATAGCAGAGGCCGGCTAACATGCAAGTGGGTCACATGTAACATGGTATCCCCAACGCCCATAAACATCCATAATACACGAAGAATCATAGACGCGTTGCCGACCTTAAAGGAAAAGGATTAATGAATTGGGAAGGGGAGGGGGTTTGGGATCTCTGGATATCTCGCACACGGTACGATACTTTCGTAGCAGCTACTTCGTTAGTTTTCTGTGAGACAGTGGTAATAATCCGTTCAGCTGACCCATTTGTGGTGTAGATAATTTTGTCTATAACGTGGCTCAACCACTTCTAAGGTGGATGAGATGAGCTTTCATTAAGAAACTAATTACGTAGTATTCGATTCTCATTCCAACCGGAAAAGGAAAAAAGGAGGAGGTTCTCAGTTCGGCGCGTTTTTTTTACCAATTAAATTAAATGTATGATAGACACAATTTAGTCTCGAACAATATTGTTCTGTAGCACGTTGTATATACAACGTGCTACAGAAAGGTGTGCATAATTTTAAGCAATGTATAGTGTACGATATAAGTCTTTCATCCCCCATAGTGCCAAATCCGATTGCATTGTTAGGACATAATTATAGTTCTTTTTTTATCGAATGTCGATATCACTAAATGATAAACAGTGATACTTCAGACCTCCTTTCATTTCAATTTTGTATTTTGTTTAATTAAAAATAGTAATAATATATATAATAATGATTACGTATATTTTTTAAATATATGCAAGTATTATGAATTGGTGTTTTATGTTGAATCATCTGATAATAATTTACAAGGGGTCATCGGTTATTTTAAGCCAAGTTCATAGATGGAAGACCCGAGAATGAAGTCTTTACAGTGCTTCTAGAATCTAGACGATGGTATATCGTGTTCAGCACACAGGCTCTTTGAGGTGTTATTTTGTGTTTAAATTAGAAACTACGTACGAAATATTTTCGTTAAATTACGTACACTTTATTCACGTTTATTAAAAGTGAGTTTCGTTCATAATAATAGTAATGTGATCAATCTTATCGATCTTAATAAACGAGTGATTAAAATTATAAAAAATATACTATAAAAAAAAAAAAAACGTAAACTTTTATGAGGTCTCGGTTATGAAATGATCCGGTACATAGGTACTTACTATAAGATGTATGTAATAACCCTAAAATATGGCCACACGTTTCTGTAACACGTTGTAAATTGCAGGTCCGTCATTTGCGAGAAGCCGTCTGGGTTGGTACCACCACTTTATCTATTTCTGTAAGCGTGGCGCTTGCCTTAAGTAATATATAAATCCATCTTGTATTATCTACAATCCACATGCTTACAAATTGTTTTTATTAATTATAAGATAAAGATAACGTCCATTCTTCCAATTCAGTGCACAAACTACTAGCGTATATACATGAATGAGCTCTGTAGGTACCATCCGTACACGTCAACTTACTAGAACTATTCTTGAGTACTATGGCAGCACTTAGAAGAAATTACTGGGAGTGCTGCAAGACGGATTGTATATCGCAGTGGACTCACTGAGCTGTGTGCCATACGACAAAAAACCTACTTAGCACATTCGATCACGTTTGTTTCTTTGTTATAGTGTAGGTTGTAAGTAATATAATCTTCTTTACCTATGATGACTCGATGCCCTTCTTGGAGAAACTGGCTGGACGGGAGGCAACAAACTCTTCAAAGGCATTTTGTACTGCCTCTCGGGTATTGACTTTTTCCCGTTAAAAAATTGTCCATATTCTGGAAAAAGTAAGTCTGTAGGCGCAAACTCTGGTGAGTATGGCGGATGATGGAGAGCTACCAACCCCCAGCACTTGTAGCTTGGATCGTCTGTTGTGCCGTATCTCGCGCGTTGTCGTGCAGGAGTTGCGGAGACAAACCATTGACCAGAGCTGGTCTAGACCACGATGAGGTCTCATAGTAACGTTTATTAATACGGCAGTTAGTCTTCGAACGAACAGACGCAAATCCAAAAATGTCGACGATTCAATCATTTTGTGTATTTTGTGACAATAAAAAGAAATATTAGGTACTTAATATATTTTACGGAAAACATACCATATAAAAACTTACTTCTGTGTTGGAGATTTAATTCGTCAAAAGGTTTAAGAAAAGAAATATAAAATTAGCTAAAGTGTCGTTGAAATATAACGTTATTGTTACGAAGATGCAATAGCATCGGATATATCATAGCAGCGCTTGACGTTTGGACGTTGAAGATTCCACGGCATACGTGTGCATAAATTGTAATAAAAATTATACTTTTTTTATTCGATCTACAAATCTGGATACAGACGACAATTTTGCATTACAAAGCTAAACAGTAAGAAAATGCCGTGTCTATAACCTTTTACATGTAGGCACAACATACTTGATAACAAGGTACATTGTATTATTTAGTGCGAATTGTAATTATATACTTATTAATGTTTTATGAGTTATTATGAAGACGAATGTGCGTTTATTAAAATTATCAAATCACGAATGATTTGCCCAAATTAAAAAATTATACCGACACGACGGATCAATCTTACCACAATATAAATCCTAGCTAGTCTAGTCTAACCCTGCCATTTATTGCGCACTTTTGGAGCCGAACATCAAGACCTTTATCAATATTAAATTACCTATAATAATATAAATGATAGGTATGAGGTGAAGTAGGATATTCTCTTGATTATTATTTTAATCAATAAGTTACGTTACCCAAAATAAATTATCAAAAGAATTTTATAATTCAAGTTAATACTTTTTAAATTAGAAGCTATTTAAACCCGATGGAAGGGGTAATTGTCAAAAGACGGCTAAAGAATGCACGACGTATCTTGTGACGTCGACAGCTGGTAGAGAGGAATTTACATTTAACGATATGTCAGTACTTAGGTAAATTATAATTCTGTATTTATCCAATTTTTTATCTATAATGCAAGAGGTGACCTCTATTGTCTCATAAATTAATTCAAATTACTTGGAATATATACCCTAGTATTATTCCTTATGTCAGAAGGAGACTGCTCAACAGAAGCAGCTATGGTAGCCAAAGATTTGGCTTTATTTTCAATAAAATAAAGACTATATCTTTATGTATTAGCTATAATTTTCTTAATAAATTTGCTATAAAATTATTAGTATTATACTTACTAGAGTAAGTATTTATGTCAATAGATTCTACCTTGTTACAGCTACAAAGGCGTCTATATATGTGTGAACTTAAATCTAAATTTTTTTCTGCATGTGGTAAACCTTTATTAAAGGGTATGAAAACATCACAATCTTATTAACCTTAAGAAATGTTATTAATATAAAGTGATTGGTGAATTTTTGTTTTTCTTCATTCCCCTATTATCAATTAAAATGACTAATATTGTGCAATAGTCAAATTTATGTTTTTAAATTCTATTTATAATCTTATCATAAGTGACCAGGCTTACAGTAGTTTTATAACTGATTGTCCGAATTTATTATTAATCAATAGATGCGCATATTATTAAGATACAACGAATTTACTATAATTCCATTACAATTTTTTAGAAGCATTGTATTTTTCATTTTAAGTACGTAATATAATATTTTAACCTTGCCCTTTTCACTAGAAATGAAAAATAATAAATAATTCTAAATAAAATTATAAGAACGCTATTAATAATACTTTTGTAAACGTTAAGGTTCAATAACATACATTATATTAATTGCACAAAATTTAAAACGCAGTTTAAGTACCTAAACCAACTATACATATGTTTAGCTAAACATAAAGTGTCAATGCTTCCCATGACTCCCACAGGACAGGCTTAGCCTAGTGTGGGGGTCATTGTTAAACATAAATACTGTTAACACAAATTGACTTGTAATTTGTGATTTAAATAAATAAATAGAATAAATACGGGTAACGTACTTTGTACTAACTACTCTAAAAGGTTACAAAGTTGGATTTTTCATTATTATTTGATATTATACTTACCTACATATAAGTAATGTGCGTGTATGTGTGTTATGAATTCAAATTAACATCAATTAGTTCGTCATAACGCCCATGTACGTCATGGAGTGTGTTCCCCGGGGACGAATTTACTTACCTACCCAACAGCTGGATATATATACCAGCGTGGAAGGCACGCAAGCCCCTTTAAAGCCACTTTAATGTCGTCACTTATCCAGCACAATACCATAAAACAAATGTTTTACCTTTATAACGTCTGTTTTATTGTACGCTATACTTACAATACTTGCGGCGATCGTAATATGTGTATGTTATGCGCATACCAAAAATACTTAATAAGTACTTAATAGTAAAGACTTATTTTATATTACTTGTAAGAATAAAACCCCAGGCTTTACCAAGATTTCTATATATACCAGTCATATTAAGTCGAAAACCGGCCAAGTGCATGTCGGACCAGTCACAGTGAAAGCATTCCGTAGTTTAACGGAAAATATCCCATATCTCAAAAACTATACAACCTAACTTATTGAAAAACAATTTTCGGTGAAAGTATGTATTTAGTTATTCTATTTCTTATAGTTTAAAAGTTAAGGTGGGGATATATTTTTCACGACTTTGGACACACATACTTATCTCAAAAACTAATGACTTATATATAAAGATATTTAGCAACCGAAAATTTACCGACAAAAATAAAAATAAAATATAATTCATGAAAATAAAAATGTTATTGTATTTTAAAATACACGTTATTACCCGAATTTCCCTAAACTCTAGTAAATTTTTAAAATGTGACAGCACCGTCGTAGCCGGCACGTGTTGTCGGCACCCTTTGACCAAATACCGACAGAGATTGCCGCGGGCGATCAAAAGCACCGCCGACACGTTTAAGGCGACTATCCCACTTTGAACATTTTAATAAGTCAGATTAGCGCAAAAATTGCTTCCGAATGGTTGTTCCGTTGTCGTTTGTATTCAGCGAAATGTCATACTCTAATCAAGAGTATTTTAAATGATATTGTGTCTGTGTACCCCGGTACCATCTGAGTATGTCTGTTTTCATCAAAGAGTAGAATTATTTAGTGAGGACCCCATCCGAAGTACTCAGACCCACAACAAATATTTGTGGATTACACAAACATTTGTCTTGGTGCGGTAATCGAACCCACAGCCTCTCGCTTAGCAGCCGGGTACTCGACCGCTGCGCCACGGAGGCTATCAATCTAACATAACATTTTCAATATTAGTTAATGCCATTGCTTACATTATTTTTGTTTAATGTGACCTTATGACAAAATTAGGCTGCTGCAGTCGTTTTGTGGTAAACCGGTTATTAGGTATATAGTATAGATGTATTATCCCGGTAAAATCAGTTCTAGTTTCCCGTAATATAAAGTATAATATTAATTCAATAATCATAATAACCCTCATGACCAATATACGCATGACGCCACCGCGGTGAACTAAAGCCTAATCCGTCTCATTAGTATTATTAGTAATTAAAATATATGATTTTCATATGTTGATGATTAGACTTCCGGTATAAACGATCAACGGGTGAGCTTCTAGCTTCTAAAAGTTCTGTGCTTTCGCACACCTTGTGTATCCTGCATACTCGTATCAATGACATGTTACCACTTGGTAACATTCATTAACGCACGGGCGTTACTGCAGTAAGCCTTCTGGTAGCCAAGGAGTCACTCAGAGGCAGCGAGAGAATCATGTCAATGAGCTTAACCGGACCTTGGATTTCGTATCGGAATAGGGTACCAAAAAATCTGGTTGTGTTTAATGTCAAGGAAACCCAGGTGTGCGCGTTTACGTGCAAAAAATCCCCATTCTCTCCCCTCCCCAATATTCAAAGTATCCCGTTCGTGGCATGGATTCGTGGCAAGGCATGGATATTTGCAGCAATCTGAATCCAAGGAACTACATCGAGGGCGTAAAATCAACCGCATCACCCAGGATCGGAATCCTGAACAAAGTGTTTAAGTTTTTTCCACCCGGCCAGCTCAACCGTTTATACAAAGCGCACGCACGGCCGGGTGCGGAATCCTGTTCGCACCTATAGGACGGTTCCGCAAAATACTTGCTCGATGTCATGAACGGATTGCAGCGACGGGTTGTCCATATTTTGAATGACGCAGACGTTACAAAAAAAATTGAGCCGTTACAGCTGCGTAGGGGCATTGCCTCGCTTTGCGTTAACAAAACCATGCGTGCTGGCTTCCGAACCCATACCTTTGTGGTCTCCTCCATCTCGGCTCGAAACAAGGGGTTCACAAAATCTTACTGCCGTCGGACCCTAAAGCTGTGGAATAGTTTACCGGCACACGTGTTTCCTCCTTTCTACAACATGGGATCCATTAAACGGAGTGTGAAGAATCAATTAGGCAAGCCGGCATAATTCTGCCGACCTACGATAAATGTATTGTCTGTCGTTGGTCGACATTATTCTTGGATTGCGCTACACTTACAAACAGGTGTAGCGTAGTCACTTTGCCACGCTTTTTTTTTTAAGAAAAACAAAATTTTACGTATACAAAATATGCAACTTTTATGATATTTTACATTGAAAAATATAAAAAAAGGTATACAAAGCACTTAAAATTAATTTTTTTTATGTTATGCAGGTGTTGTATACGTCGTAAAACTCGTAAGCAGCTTATGTTAAATTCAATATTTTGGTCTTGTGTTTTGTGTAGTGTAGAAAATATAAGGGCATGTTATATATTCAAAAAGCAGAATGCAAATTGGTTAGTGACCTAAAAATACAGTAATCGACACACTGCATAGTCGTATAGTTTGTGGAGTGCAGTCAGTTCAACGATGTCAGCAGTAGCAGTCTTATACAGCAAAGCCCTATTAAATGCACACTATGTACACCGAATTAGTATACACGAAGGATTGACAAAAATAAATATTTTGTTAAAATACATAAATTATTCTTTATTATAAATTATTCCCATACCTATAATAGTATTATAGAATTTCTCTTATTATTATAAGAGAAATTCGTACCATTAGTCCGTTACACATTTGTACAGATAATTCAGGTACATATTTATAAATAAAAATATGTGCTTACTCGAAATTGACAGACTTTTATTGCGATCGCTTTTGCAATTAGAAGTTTATCTCATAATCATTCGAGACGGGATCTGAAATTAATAATCGATATACATCTTGTTACAGAAAGATGTGGTCAAATTTAGACAAAATAATAGTGTACAATATAAGTATTTCCAAATGTGTTAAAATTTGGATCAATGCCTTGTTAGGATCAATCAATGAGTCGGAATTAAGTTTTGAAGGGCCGTAATTTTGCGATATACTTACTAGGAATTTTATTTATTTCACAGCGTAGATTAAGTATAATTATATTAATTTAGATTTTATAACTCAAGCGGGCATGAACCAACCTCACAAGACTTAAATACTTACCACTGAAAAGTCCGAAATCACGGAGGGTTTCATTCCAAATAATAAATTGCCCTAGTTCAACCTCGAGACGCCCATGAGTAGGTATCGTAATTAGTGTTGAGTAGGACACAATTTTTAAATGAGTTTGTAGGAGTAGCCTCTTTTTTGTACTGAGCCAGTACAAGATCCCACTTCAAGTGAGGCATATTGAATCTCAGCGATATATTTGAAGTATGCTGTAGTTTATACTGCCATATCTTACAAATTTGATCGACGTATTACATAACGACATGCGCCTACAATAGAAGAAAAGCATGTTACTCGCTCGTTCTCACTTTTTCACGCACGCGGTCCTCCTTGTAGAAGTAGTATAAGAGTAACGCGGCATAAAATTTTATGTACGGGACAAATGTAATGCCTCCTGTATATCCTACTCAACACTAATCGTAATGTAAGTAGGGATTAATCGTATGGACAGAAAACGATCCTAAAGTTTCGCTTCTTTGCATAACGTGCTCGGCTCCATGTCAAGCAACATATTGATATTATTTGCACATCAATTATTGCATATTTTATTAATACGTGACTTAAGTTATATTCGAAAATTCTGAATGTTATTTTGTTTGTTCCAGAGTGCGAGTGGAGTATTATGTAAATGAAAACACATTCAAAGAAAGACTGCAACTATATTTTATAAAGAATCAACGATCGAGTAAGTATAGATACATTGACCACTACGTACTATTTCCTTGTCACTGCACAATTATTTAATTATTAATATTATATTACAAGTCTTATGTGAATGGTAAAGTTTGTTTTTTATATTTTTAATAATAGATCTTTGCCTATGAAGTTTCCGTTCCGTTTATTTTTAAATCAAAGTAACCATTTTTATGCATCGATATCATAGATGGTTGGCCTTTTGGCAAAGGCCAGCGCAGTAGCAATTTATCGATGCTCTTCTTAAAGAAATCTGCTAAACGAGAGGCAAGATTTAGACATTTGGCGAGAAAAAAATCAAATGAGGCAGTACAATATGCCTTTGACGAATTTGTTGCCTCCCGTTCAGCAGATTTTTTCAAGAATAGCATCGATAAATTATCGGTATGCGGTATCGCCGAATGAACATAGAGAAGACAATATTCATGTCCAATGGTCTTGTCCTTTCGGAACCGATTGTTGTTAACGATATACTTCTAGAGGTTGTACAAGAATATGCATATTTTGGTCTAATTCTACAAGTTGGTAAAAGAAACTTTGAGGGAAACCAGCAGCAGGATCGAGCTAGGTTGGGCAGCATTCAGCAAGCTTCGTCAAGTCTTCAAGTCATTCATTTCACAGTGCCTCAAGACGAGCTTTAATCAACGAGTCCTACCCGCCATGACTTACGGTGTCGAGACGTGGACACTCACAGTGGTGCTAGTCCATGAATTAAAGTCTCGAAGTCTTTTTAGAAGATAATTCGGAACGATGTGATCTGACAAAGAACCAAAATGGCCGACACAGCTTAAACTATTAGCAAGCTGAAGAGGCAATGACTTGGAGTTGGATATATCACGAAAAACCGATAACCGGTATGGTAATACGGGTTCTTGAGCGGAGACCACGTTTAGGTAAACGTAGGGTAAGACGCTCGGTGGCCGAGTGGAGCGACCATCTACGGAAAGTGGCGGGCAATGATTAAATGTAAAGAGCCAAAGATTGAGCTCAATGGTATGCATTGGTAGAGGCCTATGTCCAGCAGTAGACAAATGCAGTCTGATGATGATTATGATGAAAAGAATTCCAATTACTGCAATAGTACACGATATCACTAAATTTACTTACATAGATAAAGTAGGAATTAATATAATATTGATAAACAAATACAGCATTCCGTTTGTGGCAATATTAATATAACAATGCGTCGATCAAGTAAATTAAAGCACCTTTATCTAGGTGTTACCATAGACACATTAGAAAAGCATAGACTGCTATCTCAGTACTTTCCATCAGTTGTTCGCCGGTACCTAGTAGTTCCACTATACACTTTAGATGGCGTTAATAAAGTAGCTGAATTATAATGATATACCTGTCTTACTAGTGGCATCTATCAATCAATCGATAAAACTCTTGTCGTACTAGTGCCATCTATCGAACAGTGAAAAACTTGTAGGTGATGGCATATGTTTAAAGGTATAATATTAGGTCTTTACATATGAAATTGCCGTTCAAACTGGTGGGCGAAGCATATTTGTGTGTATATGTTTATGTTCATAAAAAACGACCATTTTATGAAGTACAGTAAAAGCTCACTATTCGCACTTCCTTCATTCGCGTTTCCTTCATTCGCGTTTTCACTATTCGCGGTTTAAAAAAATGCGACCCAATTCTTTATTCTTTATTCGCGGATCTAGATCCTTTGTAAACGCGTCGACAAATGGACTAACAATGAACTAAAAAGTAAAATAGACCTTATTACAACTATGCCTAAAGTATATTGTTAAATGATATCGCCGTGTATTGGATCTGCCTTTTGTAAACAAACAAAATGAAATCAACCTTGTTACTCAATACATAAAGTATTTTTTGTACTGGTTACACCTCGTGCCTACGGGGATTAGAGGCGTGAGTGCGTATATATGTAAAGTATATTTTTTAATTTTATATTTTTAAAAATTACAAAATTCTTTAAACCATTGTCTAAGTCTGAAGATAATAATTAATCAATATGGTCAAAAACTTCAATTAAATTCATACGCACTCACACTCACACCTGTAAATCCCGAAGGGGCAGGCAGAGGTGTAACGAGTACACCCACATTTCGGCGAGCGTATCTCCGTCCCTTATGTGATAGGGGGCGAGCCTATCGCCATACCGGGCACAAATTCCAGACTCCGGGTTGATACTGAGCTTTTCGTAATAGAAAAACCCAATATTACGTTTACCCGACCCGGGGATCGAACCCGAGACCTCAGCGTCAGCCTGAGTCGTAACGCGTAGGGATTACAACTGCGCCACCGAGGCAGTCATTTTACTTTATTGTCACATTTTTTTTATTATTCTCAATTTACAATTACAATAGTCGTAAATTTTGATTAAAAGAAGATAAGTGTACATTTTCAAATGTGCGCCATCTACCGGACTTAAGGATACTAAATTGTGCTCTAGGTTGGTTCATGTTCAACGAATCAAATCATAAAATTACCTGTTTATCAATTTGCTATTTTCGGAAGGGATTTAATGAAAACGTTGTATTTTGATTCTCAAAATAAATAAATATAATGAACCAGAACAACAAAATGCGATATTTCCTAATTTCAGGATAAATATATTTGTAGTGAGCCGCGTAACGCCATCTAGTAACGTTTTTTTATGCCCACGGGGCGTTCTTCGTAATCAGCAATCTTTCCTTTGTATTATGTATCTATGGTGTTACTTATGAATAAATTTATATCCAGATCGATATAAATTAGATTGATTAGAAAGTTATGTGTATAAAACCATTATGACATACTTTTATAACATGCAACAATTGTAACGAAAGACCATTCTACATGAAGGATTTGTTATGTACCTTGTTGTTTTGACGCACCAATATATCGTAACATAACAGTTTTTCAGGCTTTAATCAGTATTTAAGACGGCAAAAATTTAAAAAGGAAACGTTTAAAATAACGAATTATCACATAATAAAATAAAAACAAGTCTAGTGAGAGTGTAAAACTTGCGCCCTGAGGGTTCCGTGTTCCCATTACTTGATGGAAAAAAATATACTCGTATTTATACGAACTTTTAGAGATTTAGACATAAACGGCCGTATCGTTTGATTGTCAATACAATAAAAATAAAACAAGCTTGTAAGCCATTTCTCGTATTTTTTAAGATTATTTTCACAAGATGGAAGGTCCCTCGTATGCGAGAAGCCGGCTGGGTTGGTACCACCGCTTTGTCTACTTCTGCCGCCAAGCAACAGTGTGTAAGCACTGTTGTGTTCCGGTTTGAAGGACATTGAAGCCAGTGAAATTACTGGGCATTATGAGTCTTAACACCTTATGTCTCGGGGTGACGAGCGCAGTCCAGTGTCATGCAGTGCTTTGTTATTTAAAGTTATGTGTGGCGTTGCTTCTGTTTATGAGCAGGCGTGGCGCTTACCATCAGGCGAGTGACCTGCTCGTCTCGTCATTCAAGCTAATAAAAAAACCTCCAAAGGACTGTATCACTTGATATTATAATTTTTAACTTGATACCTCTGCATGTTCCTGTGAAAATGGATCTTAACTCTAAACTGATGGACAGACAAATGGGCGTACTACAAAGAGGTCCTATAACGGGTCCGTTAACTCCTTTTGAAGGCACCGAACCCTAAAATGTAACCTTAAAAAATTAAAATACATTAATATGAAACGAATAGATATTTGTATTTTTAAGAAACCGCCCATGTGCGTATCGGCCCACGCCAATGAAGGGTTCCGTAGTCAGGATGAATGAATATTGTGTAATCGAAAATATCATATATGTAAACTAAACTATAAAACGTACATAGATTATTGAAACCAATTTTCGTTAGAAGTACCTTTTAAGTTATACTATCTTGTTTTTAGAATTAATCACTCTGTAGTTCAAAACTTACTGGACAAACATTTTTCACGGCTTTGGACACAAACTACTTACTAGGGACTAATACAACCTGTTACAGAAAGGTGTGGTAATATTTAAGGCTCGTTACATACAACTGACGGTTAGTGTTTATATACCGGATTTTATCAAAATCTAGACATCTTAAAATTTCACGCTAATTTTAAACAGTTTATTAAAATCGATAAGTTCGATCACATCACTATAAATTATTTGCATACGGTATCTACACGCCTAGTAACGGCTTCATTGGTATCAGCTATTTATTATTTATTGTTCAAATTTGCGAGTCGAATATGGATATGTTACTCATTCGATAAAAAAGAAAACTCTTTATTTATGTCCAAGCAATGGAATTGGATTTGGTATTACGGAGGGTGCAATACTTATACACTATGCATTACTTAAATTTGACCACACCTTTCTGTAACACGTTGTATAAAAAGGCATTAAGCAACCACTATATAATTTTCAATGACCTATATAATGATACTACACACGCCGATGTGCGATGGAGAATAATCTTCCCTAAGTTTGTCATGTATGGAGGGAGAGTAATCGCAATATTTTTTCTTAGTTTCACTACACCTTGATAGCGGTTCATAAAATATACCTATCTTCCAAATTTCATTTATATAATGCTAATAGTCTCTGAATAAAATGGCTGATAAATATTAAAATCACAGATGACGCTCAGTAGTAGCGGCGTGACCGCGCGGTGCCCTGTAGGTACCTCTCCTGTAACTAATAGGAACTATAATACTTATTTATTACTTTTAACCGATTTCAAAAAAAGGAAAAGATTCTCAATTCGTCGGAATATTTTTTTTATGTATATTCCCCTATTACTCGCTGATGCCTGGACAGATTCGAGAAATTCTTTTTTGTTTTAAATGGGTATACTTTCCAGGTGGTCCTGGAAGTTGATGGTGGTGGCTTGGACCACACCGACAGAGGCAATTTTCTTGATAAACGGTGCCTCTTTAGGGTTCGAGATCGTATACCAAAGTTACTGGAAGCTTATTTACCTACCCCCCTTTTTTACATGAATAAACTTAGAGTATCCATATCTTTTGCCGGGGATTATAAATAAACCCGCATATAAACTTCCGTTCCCATTTAATAACTCTAGCAGACACTTCAGTTATCAAAATAACATAAATCGGCTAATCAATCTGTCAGTGCCGTGTAGACGGCACAGACCGTAGGGTCACAGCAGCTGTCTATCAAAAATGATTCTTGTTGTGAAAAGTTGCTTAAGATTGACAGGCATACCAACATGGCACAAAGCGATATGATCTTAATTTAGTAAAGGGAATTATTGTTCAACTCTGTATTGTACTATAATAAGACCTGTGAGCAAATAAATTTCCGAGATTTTTTAAAAGTTATATTAATATTTCTAACGATATTGCTGTGAATTCTACAGCGCATTTATTATTATGACGTGTTTCGATGTGAAAGTGAACACATGTTGCGTGCAACAGTCGCAAACTTCACATCATGTTTCTTTGAAAAGGTGATATTTGTTTCTATTTCCAGAAATTTTCCAATTATTTTTCTGTCCAAGAAAATAAATGAATCTTACGAAGAAATTGGAAACATTTACAAATGTTATAAGTACTAAAAAAGGAGAAATGCAACACAAACCTCACGAAAAATTATGCCGTTTATGGACCTAATGCAGTGTCAGTAAAAGTAGCAAGAAGTTGGTTTAAGCGTTTTCAGCAAGGAATATTTAGTGTTTAAGATGCAGTTTGCTCTGGTCGCACTGTTGCGAATAAATTGATACCATGGGTGAAAAGTGAAACAAAATCGGGATTTTAAGAGTAACAACATTGCGGAAGATTTGAGCATGTCAATGCTGTGGTCACAAAAACAATTTGAATTATTTGAAAATTCTGAAATAAAAAAGCTCGATATTTTGGTGACGCGCGGGTTTATTGAAATAAACCTAATGAACCGTGTTAATAAGTAATTAACTAATAAAATAACATAATCTAAGAAATATAAACGAAGCATTTTTCACAAAAATTTATCATTGGTCATGAGAAGTTGATCAAGAACGTGCTGAAAAGATCATACTCAAACCCCACAGACTGTGGCCAATACCCACCCGTATTAACGTGCAATTAGGTGTTGTGTGTATGGTGGTCTCAACCGAGAAAACACGACCGGAATAATAATTGATCTCAACAGAAACGAGTGTAACGCCAGACCACACATATATTTAGCCGTTTAGCAAACTAAGAGAGTTTGGCTGGAAAGTGTTAATGCATCCACCATACAGACCTAACCTTGGACCCTCAGGTTTCCACTTGTTTTGGTCTCTTTAGCAACGGGATTATGTTACTACCTACAAGAAGGCAATCCTAGTATATCCTACTACTCTCTCCCCTCCAGTCGAACTATCCTCAACTTTTAACATTATGAATTTTCCCTTGTTTCAGGTTTACGCATTAGAATAGCGAACTTATTTTTCAAACTTTTGACTTGCGTTTTGTATATATGCCGCGTTTGTGCTGATGGAGATCCCATTTCTGCATCCTGGTAAGTTTAAAGGCGAAAACGTATAACCCGAACGTTAGCTAAAGTATCATTATATCTATTAAACTTGTTATACTTGTAAATATAAATCAAAATATAAATAATAAATACATTTCATTATATAATAAAATTAAAGTTATGGCGCTACGGCTACCTTAACTTATACAAATTATTACGAATATGCAATCAGTTTCTGGCCATCCGCATATGCGGGCTTAGCATATACAACACGGCATACCTCGCGATCGAGAAATAACTATCGATGACAAATGTGTCGAGTAAAAGTGTAAACATTCGATTCGATAAAATTACGTCGTCATGTTAGGGTTGGTATTACCGAAATAAACAAAGATTGTCGCAGCCGTTACTTCAAGTCGATTTACTGGGAGAAAATAGTAACAACTGGACCATTCCTATTGTAGGCAAAGCTGGTAATATCTCTTATTATCACACAATATGAAATACGAAGATATATTCTGTTAAGCAAATTACAATATGATTATAATATACCATGTAGGGAAGAAGAAAAAATATTAAATAATTCAGCTAAATAAAACTGCCAAGGTGAAAAATCGTAACGAATAAGAAAGCACTTCTTTGTCTTAAAATATAGTCTAGTTGACGGACACTTGATTATAGACCATCATTACGTTTGAAGCAAAGTGAATGTTATAAGATAGAACGACATGCAATGCTTTTAAGTAAGTAGGACACATCAAATATGTATGCATGAATCAGCTTTTGTCCTTGTAGTACCTACCCTACGTGCATTAGAAAAAGAGAATTTCTTACATCATCAATCAAAACAACTTTTTGACTTAGGTAATTGTATAACCACTAACCGCTATCACCGCTTTGTCTATTTCTGCCGTCAAGCAGCAGTATGTTAGTACCTCCGAATGATTCTATTATATATCGAAAGGTTAGTGGCTAATTGTTTCTGGAGAGGCGTGGCGCTGATCATCATCGAGCGACCTGCATTAAGTTTTATATAAAAAATAACTAAAAACCGTCTTAAAATAAACTCAAACGTTAAACAAGTTAAAACATAGTCAAGATCTTTAAGGTAAAACTGAGGCTTTAAATATTAGCCTAACCAAGATGAGATAGGCAATCGTAAATAAAGTTCTCAGATGTTTCGTATAAATTTTATAGGCCTTATTAATAAACGCTAATTTACAGCATTCTAACTACTGCGTATTTTGTGTCTGATAAACCAGACGACCTGAAATGGCATGCTACAATTTTTTTTAGTTAAAATGATGTCAATAAAAATAAGCAAATAAGAGGTATATAAATATGTATATTAAAAACGAAATTCCACTCGCTCACTGATTGATCTGACTGACATTTATCCGCAATTACACAAGATTATAATGCGTACAGTCATTTTATTTTAGGTGTAGGAATCCAATAAGGAAGGATTTTAAGCAAATCTACCTACTTATAAAGCTATAAAACTGTGGTTGGAAGAATGTATGACAATCACAAGGACATTCAGGGACATTTAAAAGGTGGTAGGTCCCTCGTATGCGAGAGGCCGTTTGGGTTGGAACCACCGCTTTGTCTATTTCTGCCGCCAAGCAACAGTGTGTAAGCACTGATTTGAAGGACATTGAAGCCAGTGAAATAACTGAGCATTATGAGACTTAAGTACTTATATCTCGGGGTGACGAGCGCAGTCCAGTGCCATGCAGTGCTTTATAATTCAATGTTATATGTGGCGTTGACTCTGTTTATGGGCAGGCGTGGCGCTTACCATCAGGCGAGCGACCTGCTCGTCTCGTAATTCAAGCTAATAAAAAAACGTGAGCTGAGCGTCATCGTATTACTTTATACAACGTGTTACAGAAAGGTGTGGTCATAATTTAGGGTCATTAAAATTAATCCTTACAATAAGTACCTACCTATGTATCAGAGGGCCAATTCTCCTATTTTAACTGACACTGCGAATGATTTTTAACCGAACTGAGATTAGATTTTGAATTAATTAAAAATATGGCATTCTGCTCCTTTAAAAATTCGATATCATCTCAGTTAAATTGCAATTAAACTGTCAATTCGATCAACTTTCAATGTCTTTCTTTTGTTGAAATTATGGCTTCGCATTATTATGCATTTCGCCAATGACAAGTATTTTACCGAATTTTACGTATCAGCTGCCATAGACTAAATTCTAGAAATTAAAATAAAATAAAGTCCAAATAAAATGTCCTAAGCGACAAAATCAATGTTACCAACTCACAATAAAATACCCACAATATGACTAATTTCAGTGATTAAAAAATTACGCAATTGGAGGTATGTTTTTTTTATTAATTCATTGGACTAATTCCATGTATTTTATTTATTTAATTAATTTATCTATTCCATGGCATAACTGAAGGAAAATGGCACAACAGCACCACTGAGGCAGTCCTTTCCGGAAATAACCACAATGGCGATTATTTTATTGAAATTTGAAATTCTAATTTTTTTTTTTTGCAACACTGCTGATGATATATTTATAATAATTATGAATTGTGAGGGAATTTTGACAATGTGATTGATCTCATAATTTAATCTACACTAATATTCAAGAGAGGAAAGATTTTTTTGAATGTAACAAATAAACTTAAAAACTACTGGGCCGATTTAAAAAATAATTTGGTCGTTAGAAAGCTACATTATCACTGAGTAACATAGGCTGTAAACTCATTTCTAATACTTTACTGAAATAACGAGCACACAAAGTCGAACAATTTTGACTACTTTTAGTTGCTTGCAGTAAAAGAGAATAAAGTTAACACCTCAGTGCTGCCAAGTCAGATTTTTGAAAATACCGTGTTGTCCACATTAAAATACGGTATTTGCGCCAAAAATACAGTGCTTGATGGGAAAAAATACAGTGTATTTTACAGTGCAATAAAATTTCGTACTAAAAAGGAAATAATTAAATTATTAAGCAAAATATAAATTTATTTTAAACTTTATATCCTAAACTAACTTAACATTTTATTTTTATATATCGATCGCTGCAGAAATGGATGGCTGCGATGATGATGATATCGGTTTAGTTTTTTTAATGTGTTTAAATCAAAGAGTTTTATGTATAGTACTAGACAAGCTGCGCGGTACATATAAATTGTAGTATAATAAATTAATTAAATTGTAGTATAGTAAATTAGTTGTATTACTAAGTTGCAGTCAATTGACTGTTACTCAATATTACCATCTCGCTTACTCTCAACTAGAACCCCTATTGCGCTCCCTGTTTGTCAACTGTCAAACTCCCACGTTATGTGACGCAGTTTTACTTCTAAATAACCTGTCTAGTAGTATACAATAATAATAGGAAATATTGACGGTAAAAAAATACTGTGTCTCCATATACGGTATTTATAAAAATATGGTGTCCAGTAGATGGCGTGAAAATACGGCAGATATGCTGTAATTACAGTGCACTTGGCAACACTGCTTCACCTTCAGTCACATTTCGTTCTCAATTAATATTTTGACGTTTGTCTATGGACGAAATGCATTTTATATAGTTAAGTGTCAAAATTGTTACCAGAATGCCGTTTTGGTTCAGTCAACTTGTATTCTACTTTCGATATCATTGCGATCTATGTTCACATTTGATCTTGAATATTGGTTTAACAGAATACCATTTGCAACTTTCTTATCGCTGAGATTAGATCGGAATGATATTTTGAACATTTAAAATTACGAGAATTGGCCCTCAGATCATTTCAAAACCGAAACCTCCCAAAAGATCACGCTAAATTTAATCACTCGATTATTAAGATAGATAAGATTGATCACATCACTATTAATTATTATGAACGACACTCACTTTTTAAAAAACGTGAATAACGTGTACGTAATTCTACGGAAATATTACGTACGTAACTTCTAATTTAAACACAACATAACACCTGAAAGAGCCTGTGTGCTGAAGTCGATATACCATCTGCTAGAAGCACCTTCCCTGAAGTAGTACTGTTTATTATTTAGTGTTGTCCAAAGTTGCAAGTCGATATCGACATGTTTACTCATTCGATAAAAAAGGAAAATTCTAACCTAACAATGCAATCGAATTTGGCACTATGGGGGTTGAAAGACTTATATCGTACACTATATATTACTTGAAATTATCCACACCTTTCTGTAGCACGTTGTATATACCAAAAAAATAACAAGCAGAGAATTGACCATTTCAGAATTACTGTGGATTTGATTGCTTCTTTATTGTTGTATTGTTTGCACCCCAACTTAAAATCCAAGGCACGTCTCGCCGCAATACCTCACGAATCCAAGTTATAAAATAAAACGTGTGATTTGCGCAGCTTAGCCAGTAAAGGCGAGCAATACTGCATAATATAGTACTAACTTAATACTAATTCATTCTAGTTGATCGTATAGTTTCAAAAGTTGTCTTTCTTTTCGTGAATGGAAATGTAATCAACAGTAAAGATTGCCTCAAACAAAGACTTATCTGATACACGTTTAAAGCCGTATGACCAAATTAAAATAGCAATCATCCCAGTAAGGATAAATGAAAATCTAACATTATTTTCCAGTTATGGATGCAAGCCAGGAAATAAGACTGAATTTGAATATTCGGCTAACTTGACAGAAGAGGAATTTCAAGAGCACCCGATAATCAATTGGGACGGGATAATATGGGTCAACAGACCTTTATATCTGTGGATTGTACAAGTGATACTGGCCATGATATCCTTTACAGAAGCTATACTTCTCGCCTATCTAGGCTACAAGGTCCTCGAAAATAATTATTTATTTTAATTTGATTGGAATCCATTAAAATATTTATTTTTTATTTTTATTACTCCATCTTTGCAGGGAAATATATGGCAGCAGGTTTTGTCTTTTCACTTTGTCCTGGAAATGGTGAATACGATCCCATTTGCCTTGACCGTAAGTAAATATGTATCTATATTTATAATCCCTTTTGCAAAGATTCGGGCGCCTAATCAAATAACCTTAAAATAACTACTTACAAATAACCTATTTCAATAGCACTCACCATCAGTTAAAATTGATAATATTGAATACAAGCGTCTTCGAGAAACACTATAACTTTGCTGGCTGGTACTGTCTTATTAACCATTTTGGGGAACACTTAATACAGGTGTCACGACCTAAAAAGGTCAAAGAAATTAAATAATGTAAGACTGGGAAAGAATAAGATTAAAACCGCCCGATTTTTTTGCAAATGAGTGTAATAGTAATCAAATTATATTAAATATTCTACAAAAGCTAATAGTATAATATTTTTTTTTAAAGTTTAAATCAAACCTATTAAACGGATACAATGTAAATGCGTAAGAAATTAAAATGCACCTACAAATATTTATATCACTTAACCTTTTTACCATAAACCAATAGTTTAGACATCATTATTATGCTAATTCAAGTTTTAGTTTAGTTACTCAATCATAATTGTATATTTTTAAAAATTGAAGTTTCAATCCTGTCATAAACTTTGTTCGAAGGACATGCTGACTGAATTCATTGCAATAATTAAATAGTTTTATTTTCATTTACAGTTGCCATTTCCACCACTGCGCAATCTATTTATACCGGTATTCCTGAATTGTTGGCTGGCGAAAAGATCCCTGGAGAATATGTTTGTAAGTAACTGAATTAAAATAGTAGATAGCTGACAGCCTCTTGCTCACATGTTATTATTTTCCAAGACGTTATAACGTGTTATAGACAGTTTGTTAATAAGCACCACGTCTTCTTTCAGAATGATTTACATCGTGCCATGCAGAAGTCGCAATCAGCACTATCACAGCAACTAATGATATTGTGCGTTACATTGCTTTGTCTCGTCTTTACCAGGTTAATATAATATCTTCTATTATACTAGAAATATATTATATTATATAGATACTTCTATTATATAGATCTATCAAAAACTATGAAAATCATACAAAGGATTTCAAAAGAGGTCAACTAGAATAGGCGTTGCAGACGCAAATAGTCCTGAGTTAAATACAATCGAGAATTAAAAAAGCATATCACTAACACCATTGGGCTTATTATTGGAAATATGTGAATGACTGATATAATGAATACCACGCTACGCCTTTGTAGAGTTATAATCGACAGCCAAGAGACGCCCAACAAAATACTAATAATATCAGCCATACGTATGAGAGGGATTAGGCCTTAGTCCAACTATATATTAATTGGTTGTTATTAAACTATTTATACGACTAAACATTATGCATTCTTTCGTTAACTTTGTTAATATTTGGAACAAAGGGTTTATTAAGGGTTTTGGGTTTATTTCTAATTATTGCTTGTCCACCTTTGTCATCGAAAAAACCTAAAACATTCTCAATAATTTAGTGATTTATTAGGTTTACGCGAATATTACACATTGAAATAAAACTAGTTTATACGGATTTTATCGCGGTTTAATTTTTATTTTAGTCCCTACGTTTTGAAAGCTTTTCAGCGAGAGACTGAGGTGTAGGTCGTCTCGAAAAGTTAATGTTACATTGGCTACCTTCATTTTAAAATTATACATTTATTTTTTATTATTTTAAAGTTAGTTGACACTTGTCCGATCTACGCAAAGAGCCCACGGTGTCTTGAGGTCTGGCAGTTGGTCTTTTGGGTTTCAATTTAATTAAATGTATAATTGGATCCCAGACTTGAGCAAGTTTGTCAAATCTAAGGTAATGTTTGGAGCCTTCGTCTGAATATTCAGCAACTACAGACTTCGTAGAGCGTCGGTGTTTAACATCAGCTATGTGTTCCGAAAAAAATAATATAAATAATTAGATAGAAAAGAATTGAAACGGTTTTTAGGTGCGGTTAACTACTTCTCTAAATATATTCCTCATTATTTAGAAATTACGTTTCCTTTAGCAAACTTGCTAAAGAAAAGTAATGAATTGCTTTGGGAAGATGATGAAAGCGGTGCGTTTAACAAGTTGAAGGAAGCCGTGACGGATGCGGGCGTACTGGCGCTGTACGACCCGGCTCATATCGTGGTGTTGGTCGACGCGTCGCGCGATGCGCTGGGTGCCTGTTGGCCTGGGTGGGTGTTATTGCAGGCGGCCGCCCAGTTGAGTACGCCTCGCGCACGTTCACTGACGCGCAGAGAAGGTACGCGCAGGTGGAGAAGAAAATGTTGGCTATCGTTTTTGGTTGCGAATGATTTCACTAGTACTGTTATGTAATGTATGTACTGTCAAAAAGGAGTAATTGTGGAATCGGACCACAAACCCCTAGAGAATATTTTCAAAAAGCCATTGATGTCCGTCTCACACTTAGAATACAGGGTTACGACTTGATTGTTACATACGTACCTGGTAACATATTGCCAATATGTTATCTCAAGCCCCGAGTTGTATAGTGACGAGTTACATACTTATGTTGTTTATCAAGTTAAGATTATTGTAGAAAATATACCGATACCAAATAATAAGCTAAATTTAATAAAGAGAGAAACCAGACGAGATCAGGAATTACAGAAATGATGACTAGCCAAATTATAAATATAATGTCAATAATAAAGTGAAATTTTATTGGTCTATTAAAGACGAATTGTCTATTGTTAAATGTGTAATTTTTTGAGATAATTTGGTAATAATCCCTACAAAACGAAGAGAATTTATGCTGAAAATTATTGTTCATGAGGGTCATTTAGGTATTGATAGGTGCAATTGGCGCGCGAGACAGGTTATGTTTTGGCCGGGTATGTCACGTGACATAGAACTGTTTGTAAATCAATGTCACACGTACCAGGAACACTGAAACGCACCCTCTAATAAAACCATGCTGCCGACTGAAATCCCTGTACTACTATGGCATAAAGTAGGCTGAGATATATTTTAGTATAGAAGAAAATATTATTTCATTTTGGTAGACTACTATTCTAACTACACAGAAGTCAGTAAATTAAGTAATTTTACAGCTAATGCAGTCCTAAAAAAGATGAAAGAGATATTATATATTGCAATTTTAAATTAAAGTAACACGACCAGAGATGGTTTGATTTCTCCAACACAACTATCGATGACAAAGATTGTCAGCTACGTGTACAACTTAATATTCTTAAACCAAAATCGATCGACCCATCTGAATATCAGCCCATAATTGACAAACAAAACAATGCAACGAAGTATTATGATAAACATTGTAAAACCTTGCCTGAACTAAAACTGGGTGAGACTATTATTTGCATAGATGGGAAAGAAAGAATTGGGGGGGAAAATTACAAGTCATGCTTCTGGTCCTCGATAATACATTGTACAGACTAATGCTGGCGGCAGGTACAGGCGCAATCGTCGTCATTTAATTAAATGTTAATACAAAATGAACCTTACCTAAAACCAGTTTGAGTTCTGATAAGGAGTTTAGTGATGCATGTACGGATGAGAGTATAATAAAAAGAGAATATTCAAGTAGATTGCGAAAACGAAAATAATAAAAACAATTGCTTAGACATACCTACATCCATCCTGCGCACTCGAAAAGCTAAAAAAAATGCTGAGTAACGAATTGCTCAGAACGATTCTAAATAGAGAATACATAGTAGGTACAATGTAGTTGAATATCAACTACATTATACCTACTATGTATTCTATTTTATTAGGTTTACATATAGTTTTAATTGGTGATGGGTCACATGTTTAGTTTTTTTTACATCATAGACCGGCAAACGAGCAAGTGGGTCACAATCATCGAAACAAGATGACAAGAAACGTAACTCAAGCAAAAAATCACCCCACCAAAACTCTGCGCAAGGGGGCGAGGCTATAAAAGTCTGTGCATAGTAATACACTTGATACGTTTAATTTTTTGGGCGGTGCAGAACGTCTTATCTCGATCTGGAAATTTAATATTTAGACATTAACTTTTATGAAATAAGGTTGATTTTGAACATTCATTAATTTTTGTTGAGTGCATGAGTGTTACGTGTGATTTTACTTTTGCATGTGTAAGTAAGTGGAGCCGTATTTTTGGCAGATTCATATGAGATTTATCTAATACTATCATTATTAGTTTAGTTATAGTTCGAAACATTATTATATAAATACATTTATTACATATAATATTTTGTACTTCATTTTATTTAACTATACTTCGGTCCTAACAAAATGCTTCAAAGTCGCTGTACAGCGCCGTATCTCCCCAAAAATAAATGTTAGAGCCACACCGAAGATTTTTTATCTACGTACACTCTACAGCATAAATAGGCTAGACAGACCAGGGTGATACTATGATTTTACAGAAAATTCATGTGCAGTGGTAGTTTTGCCGATATATGTGCTGATTATGTCAATGAAATTGCCGGAACCTTAAACATCACCTGTGTCCCACAATTTCTTTCTTACAAGGTAGACAAGGCATCCGCAACCCGTGTTGCCAGTGCCCGATATTCAAAAGTATCATTTTAATCACAAAAGTAACGCATTCTCTTATATCAACGAAAAGCTCTTCACCATTATTTGTGCGACTTATGTGTAAGTGCTACTGACATTTCATAGCAGAGCTTGATAATGGTTAACGTTAAATATAATTTTATTTAGGTTTTAATTCAGAATATTAATTCAGTCAGACTTTTTTTTAAATTGGGTATTCTAAAATCTCTAATTTTTAAGAGTTGTGACCAGTCTTCGTCGTTGGGTAAACTAAGAACTTCATTATGGTCTAAGAACGCGTGCTCTTACCATTCATTATGTATTTCTAGAACATCAAGATCAATTTTGATATAAGGGGATCTGTAACTATCGATATATCTTTTACTTAAAAAAAATATGCTACATTTGGGTCAACTACATCTTTCATCAACTAGAATCGTTGTGATATAAATGCTAAGGATCTTATGTAAAAAGACACTTTTTCGGAAGTAAAAAATATGGATTTGAGGATAGAAAGAAAAAACATCAATTTGTTTCCGCTCATACTTGTTTTAATTGGGAAACTCTTTACACCCGTAAATAGCCCCACCGCATGACCGGCCAGAGCGGTTATGTCGGACTCCCACGGACTAAAACCCAACGATGTTCTTCTGGGTGTGACTGTTTGGCCAGGGCCGCGGGTACATGTTTGTTCCTACTCTACGGCGTTCCCGACGGCACTGCCCTTATTGAGAGCCTCTCCGGTCCGTGGGTGATTGAGGAGTTATGCACCCACTTCTTTAAAGGGTTAAAGAGGGGAAGGTGTTGAATTTTTTATGAAAAGAAAAACGGCTGTGAAATTGAGTACAAATATTACATAATAAAAATTATGAGACACGTGTTTCATATATTTGTAACATTCAACTCGCGAAAGGAGAGGGGGTAGGTGTTCAATTTTTGGATGTTTGTAGATCAATTATGCCCGGCTGAATGGATTTGAGTAAAATTTGGCATACAGGTAGACCAAGACAAGAATTAGAACATAGGCAACTTCTATCCCAGATAAATACTTTTACGCGGGCGGAGCCGCGGGTAAATGCTAGTGTTAATATATTTTCTCAAGCGGAAAAAACAATTTGGGATTGTTGAACCCTATTTTGTAGGCATCCACAATTTTATAGGAGGTAAATAATTGCATGTAATTGATGGTTATTGTTATTATTCATTTGTGAATTTCGACGTTTTTACCAGCTAACCAGTGCAGTAATGGTTATTCAGACTGAAACAATCGGCAAAACTCATTAAGAGATACGAAATTAATATAAGGTAAAATTTTCGTGGATGTATTGTTTTGTGTTGTTAGAATATCTGTGGTAATATTACTTGAACCTTTATTAACATCGACTTTTTAATTATTAGCCGAGTACTTAAAATTGTTCTAACGTTCGGTTTAGACACGCCTCTAGAACCCATATTGTGATTGCTGGATAAAAAAACTAGGTGCATTGCTTTGTACATTATATATGTACAACTTTGTTTTGTAACTTCTTATGTGTAAGTGTATTTACGGTTCTTGCGTATTATTTCATTTTCATACGTCAACAAGCGTGATAAAACATCCCAACAAAATGAAATAATATACCTACTGATCTCACCCAATCGTTATAAAAACGTATTTTGTTATTTTCAGTGTGTGTGGTATACAACACTTTCAACGCGCCGGCCACAGACACCTCAATCTTTTCCAAGCCACGTATTTTGTTGTGGTGACATTTTCAACAGTAGGCTACGGAGATTTCGTTCCGGACATATGGCCGTCGCAGCTTTTCATGGTGATAATGATAGGAGTTGCGCTTGTTGTTTTACCTACGCAGGTACTTATGTTATAACACGTGACATTTAAATCAATTATGTAATTAAAATGCCACACAGATACATATACAGTGTAACGTAACCACGTCAATTTTCTTTCTATTCTATCTATTAATGTAATTTGATCGAACACTACATACGAGTATATGCTAATAGTGATCATACCACCGGGTACTTGCTTTAGAATAATCTTTGATAGGTAAATTGTTAGGAAGTTAATTATATTCAGTTGAATTATTTTATACAGTTTGAGCAACTGGCATTTACTTGGATGGAAAGACAAAAACTTGGTGGGTCTTACTCCTCACATCGCGCGCAATCCGAAAAACATGTTGTAGTTTGTTCAACAACACTTCACGCTGATACAATAATGGATTTCCTGAATGAATTTTACGCACACCCTTTGCTGCAAGATTATTACGTCGTTCTGCTGTCGCCAATGGAACTTGATACAACCATGAGAATGATTTTACAGGTAAAATCAATTATCAGCAAAATTCAATTACAGACATTTCTAATGTATTATAAAACTGTTTCATTATCGTCATTTATTTTGCAATATTTATATTGTATTTATTCAAAGGTACCAATATGGGCTCAAAGAGTTATCTACATCCAGGGATCGTGCCTGAAAGACACTGATTTGATCAGGGCTCGAATGAATGAAGCAGAAGCTTGTTTTATACTGGCTGCCAGGAATTATGCTGACAAAACAGCTGCAGACGAACATACAATTTTAAGGTGACTGGTAGACTTTAAAGCTTATGGAATCAGAATATCTAGATAAATAAATAAAATTGAAGTGTCTGTTTGTAATATTAAAATAACCGCTTTTTACTACATGCGTAATATGAATGTATATACGGTACATATACCAAAATAACATTTTTACAATTTTTATCTGTCTGTCAGTTTGTTCCGGCTAAACACTGTAACGGCTGGATCGATTTTGGCGGGACTTTCACTGGCAGATAGCTGATGTAATAAGGAGTAACTTAGGCTATTTAGGTACTTTTTTATCCCGGAAAATGACATTCACGCGTTCGGTGCCCCGAGCAAAAACTAGTTATTACATAAAAATCGTATATAAGGAGTAAGTTGGTTGTAAGTAGAAATGAACATTCACCTGCCCTTAAACCTACGTCTTGTTATAAATTCAATGTAGAGAATGTTTAAAGTAAAAGACTTGCCTGGCAACCGAATAATGATTCATTATTTCTATACTTACGTGATATTTAAAGACTATTAACTGAAACTAGATTCCGTAGTGAAAAACATAACTCATACAGTGGCATACAATTTTCTTAATTTAGAAGACATCGTAAAACTAATTGCTGACCCAGAGATTAGTTTATATAATCCGTATCCGTAATTGGTGTATCAACATCCGTAAAATTGTTAAAGTAAAAAAATCAGTGGCTATACCGCTGGATATAATTTGATAATTTTTCGTATTCTAACTACTGACGCGATACCCATTAATATGGTTTCAAGTAAAGTAGTCATGTCGTCACCACTTGATATAAGTAAATATAGGACAAGGACATGAAGAAGAGTCGCACAAGCAGAGGTCACAAAACTCTGCACGACTTACTGGAAACCATGAGAAAGTGTTTTTTTTTTATACTAGGTCATGGGCAGTGAAAGATTTTGCACCAGCTGTGCCACAATATGTTCAAATATTTAGACCCGAAAACAAGTTACATGTAAAATTTGCTGAATTCGTGGTCTGTGAAGATGAATTTAAATATGCGTTGCTAGCTAACAACTGTACATGCCCCGGCGCTTCAACTCTGGTCACTTTACTTCTGCATACTAGTCGTGGACAGTGAGTTAATCATTAAAATTTAATACTTACATAAGTTGAAAATAATGTTTACTTTTCACGCTTTAAATAATTTCAGGGAGGGTCAACAATCGCCTGAAGAATGGCATCGTCTGTATGGAAAGTGCTCAGGGAACGAAATATATCACATCGTTCTAGGTGATAGTCGTTTTTTTGGGGAGTATGAAGGCAAAAGTTTTACTTATGCTAGCTTTCATTCCCACAGAAAGTAAGAATCTTGTAAAATATTTTGTACTTTTGGATGATAATATGATATGTAAGGATATTTCTATCATAACCAAATTTTATATTTTCAAGGTATGGTGTAGCGTTAGTTGGTGTACGTCCAGCTGAATTGCCAGAATTTTACGAGGATACAATCCTTCTGAATCCTGGGCCCAGACATATCATGAAAAACAGTGACACTTGTTATTATATGAGCATAACCAAAGAAGAAAACTCGGCTTTTGTCGTGTCGGAGAAACAGACTGAGCACAAGCCGACTATACCGAAGGATCAAACTGCATGTAGTCTTCTGTCAAATGAGAAGAAAACAGGTGACGCGGAGGAGGGGCAGCAGAAAAAAACAGACGGTAGTAGCGTCGCTCAATACGAACTTCCACAAGTGATTCTCCAAGCTCCCGCGAGTTCCACACCAAACGCATCGCCATTACGCATCAACCAAGCTAATACCGTTTCATCCGCTAATTTTACTGTCGCCTGCTGTGAGTGCCACAGTTGGATTTACACTAAAAGTGGACCGAATAAATATAGTGTGATGATACTAATGTAGTAACCGATATATTAACTACCTGCATTCGGTCTGCTTTTAATTGATTAATCATTGAAAATGCTCCTTGTGTTATGAATATTCAAACTTATGTGTACCCTTATCACATAAAGAAATCATAAAACGAAGAGCAAGCCCCTCATTATCAAAATATTTTTAATAAGCTAAGCTGATTATAATGAAGACAAGTAATCCACTATTGATAAACTTGACGATTCAACACGGGATCAATGTCGTGCTTATACATTGACAAAACTTATAATTTTCACGTCTTCCTTGTAGCCAGATCGTATACATACTTTTTGGACTTGACAGTCCATAAATAAGTTTATGGCTTGAGTGTGCTTCTTTTCTTACAAATGGATATTTTTTCAAGGATATTATTTAAAAAACTATTTCAATAGTAATTAATAGGAACTATACCTAACCATATATTCGTATTTTATGCATGCCTTTATAATAATCATAATCTTGGTAGATATACGAGTACTTAAGTTTATGTAGTCCGCGACACGGATTAAGTAAGAAGTACAAGACTTTCATAGAGCAAGGGTGTATGTAGCATGGAATTACTTGCTGAACTCATGTTAGTCTTTTTTAACTCCCTCCTTTAATATACCAATTATCAAATACCTATATGTACTTCATCTAAATATTTATCATTTATAACGGATTATGGCCAAAGCTTTAACTTCCCTCTGCAACACCCTCAAAAGACATCTTATCTAATGAAAATGTCCAATAGACATAATAGTCAACACATCCCTTTGTATACCTATGCTCATCGTTCTACGGCATTGTTCATCATCCACGGGCCATTTGGCAGCAAGAGCCGAAATAAATAAATACATTGTGGTTAATACCATAAAACTCGTCACAACAAACATTTTACAACATGATTTTATGTAATATGCTTTCCTTCAGAAAGTAGGTCCTGGTGGATATAGATATGGCAAATCCGAAGGAGTATGATGATCCGTTTATGTATGATTCCCACATAAAAAAAGTAAATGGTGCCCACAATTCTGTCAGCAGATCTAAATAACGTTGTTGCGGCTACGATATCGATTTTGAAGTCAATCGGCCTTAAAGCAAAGAATCATTTTTTTAGATTCTAACAACGACATAATAATTTGCAACTACGTGGTATCCCAGGAATCGGTATCGGGGACAATTTTTTTCAATGCTAACATCGGATCTACTTTTTTGATTATGGAGCTTCCTAAATATCGCTTTTTGAATTCAAATCGCCTTAAAATAAATGAAAACATAATGGCGGCCACTATTTTTATGCTATGCTAACATCGTATGTACCATTTTTGACTACGGGGTGTCCCAGATATCAATTTTGAAGTCAATCGAATTTTGTAACTGACTAAAAAGCGAAATAGGTTGTTAACGGGTATATTTGTTCGTTCCTTTTTTATTGTATAGCCACGCATATAGTTTCATAGAGTGATCAATTTTGATGATTCCTTTTTTAATTATTAAAAGACAATACCTTCAGCATGTATGTATAATGGATGATTTTACATGTATTATGTATAATTTTGATGATTCTTTCGCTAAAAGTTGTTAAATAAACTGTTAATAAATAAAACCAACAAAAAAATCTGAAAAATGATTGTAGATTTTTATTTTTATATTAACTAGAAATTGGTTAGATTAGCAGTTATTTTTTATAATTGGTTATAGTTATATAACTCTAAAATATTATGTAAATTACCTTTTAGCTGCAGGTGTAGTGCAATAAACATTATTTATTTGGGCCAGACAAAAATATCTACGACATACTACATAGTTAAAGCAAAATTCTCATTAATAATGGTTTAACTTATTGTGACTAATAATAAGCCTGTCATCTTGATAGCAGACTCATTATCATGATATTATATTATTATTTTATGGTCGTTCAGGATCTATCTCTCAGTACTGGCGGAGCCACATATATTCCTCCATGGGAAGGAGTCATATGTCGTCAAGCCTTGTTTTGAATAATCATGCAATCTATTTTACAAGTAATAATATGCTGCTAAGAATGTACAATACTGGTGATTCCAGAATAATGTTTAAACTAAAATATTATCTCTCTATACTCTAAAACCTCTTCATCAACCACACCCTTGCATATCGCATATAATCTGTCTAAATCAAGGACAAAAATGTATGTCGTATCGCGGACTATTAGGTATTGTTAGTTTAAAAAAGTATTTGAACATTTTCAATGTTAAATTACCTAGCGCATAGTTACAATACTTTGCATTTAGATTGATGTGTAGTGAGTTGTATCAGTGTACATAATTTAGTCTTTCAATTTGACTTTGAGTAAAAATGCGCTAAGTCTTCCCTTCAAATTGAATCATTATTGGTGTTTATATGGTAGGTACGTGTTTTGAATGTAATAGATTGTATATGCCGGTAACGAAAAATTATAATTATTTTCTGCAACCACAGTAGTTGTTGAGACTCTTTATATCATTTATAATTTTATTATTCATATATATAATGAACACGACATGGCATACGCATTAGTGAAAAAACAACGAGCTTTGAAACATAGTAGAAAAGAAGCTTAGCAAATTTAAATTGAATAATACGAATCACATTTTACACGTACAGTTACGACTTTCGACTGTTATTACAAGATTTACTTTTTGTCTTTTACACAGCGAAATACGGTGAAGGTACCTCAGCAGATTCCAGGACTTGTCTGAAAGATTCACCGGGCACGGACAGTGCAACTGATAGTCATTTGTTATTACCTAGGCCTGACAACAGCAACTTCCTCAGTCCGGATGCTTTGAATTATCGACAAGGTACTTACTACTACTACAAAGTTACTTTTTGAGTGGTAGAGCTACGCTATAGACAGTTTTGTCTACAGCACGAATGGGCCGACTCAACCGGGTCGTCACCACTCTGACTCACAGAATACGACGTAAAAGATCGGCTTGCTGCTGCGTTTCGTACGGTGAGTGAGATATCCGGAGGCTCAAATCCCCCTCCTGTTCCCAATCCCCTAATTATCCCTTTCCTTTAAGGGATCCGGCAACGCGCCCATGATTCTTCTGATATTGTGGGCGTACATGGGCGGTGGAGATCAATTACCATCAGGTGACTCACTTACTCGTTTGCGGGCCTACGCTTTAAAATAATAATAATAATTGTCTAACGGGACTCTACGTGTTGGCTTGGGTCCCACGCACGCCTACCAAAGGTCCGGGACTCTATAGTCCCAAGACATACGTATGATAAGACATACATAATAATAGTAATACGCACAGTTTAACTTACCAGGACTGAATTAAGTCTCATGCAGTGCCTTTTTTTATAGCATAAACCGGCATACGAGCAAGAGGCTCATCTGATGGTAAGTGACCTCCACTGCTCATGTACGCCCACAATACCCGAAGAATCATATGATAAGGGATTGGGAAGGGGAGGGGGATAAGGGCCTCCGGATATTTCAAACTAATCATTTCAGACTAAAGGGAGTTGAGCGACGTAGAAGGCGAGTAAGGTGATTCACTTCAGCCTGGCCATTTTAAATCTGTATGCGAATTGTATTAATGATAATTACTGTGAAAACAGATGACAAGTACAGTATTATTTCCAGCATAAAAATAGTTATAATAATTCTGTATAGGTATTATAATTAATAAAAGAATAAAAAAGAATAACTCACCAATCTCTCTTTATTAAAATAAATAAGTACCAACGAGCATTATCATCTGAGACCACTATCTTGGGGTTACTATTTAGATAAATATATAAACATGAGTTTCGGAATACAGGAAGCCGAAGACCCTCAATCCTTCCTGTTCCTGATATGGTAACTAGCCCTTACATAGCATCCGGCCATCAAGACGAAGAAGCCGAGGCAGATGAAAGCGAAGATGCATTAGAAGATGACGTTCCTTGGAGGTCTCCGTCAGAAAAAATTGCGTAAGCACAAAATACACCACTTTGCATCCACACGCACGCGTAACATTTATTTATACTAAATTGGTTTTAATAAAAAAACTTAAAGATGGCTAAAATTCAATTCAACGGTTTTAAATATCACCATTATTACCTACGTCTTACATAGGTATCTTCGAAGGGCAATCGTTTTTATTAAAACTTTTTTATCTTTCGCTGTTATTTTCCTTTGAAACTCACTTTCTTTTTATTTTGAATATATAGTATGTAAATATAACCCTGTGGGTCCTTTCTAGGTCGTGAAGACAGGTAAATAAATAGCTTAATAAAATAGTTAAATTAAAATAAAAGTACCTAGTAAATACGGATTTTATCTCGGTTTAATTCTATTTTAGTCCGGACGTTTCGAAAGCTTTTCAACCTTCATGAGGTGTAGATCGTCTCGAAATGTTAATAGAAAATTCGTATAAACTAGTTTTATTTCAGTGTGTAATATTCGCGTAAACATAAGAAATCACTAGTTAAATTAAACAATAATAATCAGTAGCGAGATATTATTATTAGCTTACTCAGGTAGCTTAGAAAAATGAGCATATTGAACAAATGTTATGTTCATTTGAAAAGTGATGAACAGTTGACTCATGTGACGTAGCCGGGCGCGCACGCGACATCACAACTTGCTATTTCGCTCTGGCTCCATAGTCATAGCTCTTGCAGAGATAATCCATCGAAATACAGTTCACAAACAATAAAATAATAAGATTATAAAAAATAACTAGGTATGATTATTTTTATAGTCTACTTTTCGTATGCGAGTTATTTCATTACGTTTGAGTATCGATTCGGATATCACAGTTAAAACGCCCCACAGGGTTTTTGTTACATATTGTATATTGTCGAAATTACGCTTTCAGACTTACTCTGTTATACATTTCCTTTATCTAGACAGAATAGTCTGTTAACGACGACAGCGCATTTTTCTTATTGTTTTAGCGTGTGTATTCAGTCCTGTAGATAGCAGACCCGGATCACGCAATCTGCATGAATACCGCACAATATGTATGTAATTGTTTCATGTAAGTGAACTAATTATTTATTTTTGCATAGCTATCTTTATACGAAATACTGGTACAGAAAAGCTCTTAAGTAGTAACTTTATTCATATAATTTAGTCCTGTGATACATACAAACTAATTAATATAATATTTTTATCACTATTTTAAATATATCTTAAAAACTACCGCGTCAAAACATCCAAAAAATTAAAAAAACGACCCAATCGTTAATATTATAACCCTGTATACGGGCCTTAAGTAAACAAACATCACTGCGTATTAAAATCACAATTTCAAATTGATTCACAAAATTTAGTTTATTAATTAAGTGATGTAGTTTTAAATATCAGTGCTGTAGCATCTTTTAAATGAATGAAACAGTTGGCTGTATACATATATTTAACTATCTCAAACTGCATATAAGTTATTATATCAAAGAGACCATGCAATACATATTATTAAAAGAATTATGTTATATAGAAGTATAATTTTTAAGAAAATAATTTATTAACGCCCGGTTTCTGAAAGGCTGATCAATGTTAAATTAACTAATCAAATGTCAAATCTCATGTCAAGTCGAAATTGAGTTGCTAGAAGCGTGGTCAACACCTTTGATTTGACACACATGTTAGCTAACATAACATTCAAATTAATATGAAAAATCGTATGTCAAACGGTACTAAAGAGAGATCAAATATTATATTTGTTTTCACTAAAGAACGTTTCAGCAACTTGAATTGATTTGACAGCGATGTCAACTCAAAGTTCTGTTAGTTGAATGTTGATTTGATCAGCCTTTCAGAAACCGGGCGTAAGTACATCAAATGACCTATTATTATTTTTAACCCCTATGTCTATTTACGGAGGAAAAACTAAATATAAAGTAACAAGAAGAGTTTCGTGTTTTAAAATAATAAATAAACTGTACTAGATTTATGTGCATGTATCCATAACCTAATATTATTTGTATAAACTTTAAACCATTTTTGACAACTTAAATATATTAAGCTTTTATTACATTTAATATTATTTTGTTACTGTTATTATTTTATAAGAATTTTTGTTTTAGTGAGCGTTTAAGTTTATCACTGTGAAACCTTTATTTTATTGGTTTGTTGTTAATGACGTTTACTTTGGATTTTTTATAATACAAGCCTTTATTTATGAGTGAGTCAAATTGCAACTAAATTTTAAACTAGTGCTACCCAAGCGATGGTAATGGAGCTCAAATGTTGCACACACTTTTGGTACCCAATACAATCTAGTTATATGATTTCAAAAGAGCCGCCGTTTCAAGGTTGCAGATATAGGTCCTTTTTTCTCTATAACCCCTTGCTATGTATATCAATTGAAAGGATTTGATGAGTAAAAATAAAGTAAGTGACGTCATACTAAAGCGAATACGACAACCGATGAAAGCTTTTCCAAAAAATCTTATAATATTTTCTTCGCTTAGAATCTTTCAATTCTGTACAGTAAAAGTTTGAGATACATTGCTTTGCTTTTATTTCGTTATTGCTTTGCTGCATATTTTGAAAGGTAAAACAGTGAATCAAAATAATACCGTGTGCATGGGTTTCATTGCCACGTAGAGGTAAAATAGCTTTTTGTTCATTTATTTTAAGGCATTTAATTTACACACAATTGCTATCTCAATAATTATTATTTAAAGCTTTGAACCTATTAGGCAAAATTTGCAAATTTTCTATAACTGATACTTAGTTTCTGATCTTTCTCTGCAAGTGTGTGCATTGTGTATCTGTAAAACCCTGAACGTAAATCCCAATCGCACGGCCCATCCCCTGCCTCCAGTGATGACATCACCATCAGCAGCTTCTCGTCGCTAGCAGGCAGTGACATCGCACACAGCGCCTGGCGAAATGATTTTACCAGGTGAGACAATGTCGTTAAAATCGTCAACTCTATCAAAACCCGAAAACTTATGGCCCTTAAATTCCTTTATACTAAAAATTATTTCATGTAAGCTAATAAATAATTTACATTAATTACTATAATGTGCCTAAACATATGAATTTCCAGAAAATGGCGTCAAGTGGAAATCTATTGGTAGAAAGAGCATCCTTAGAAGTACCTTCCTATAAAGAAGGTATTATTCTGAGTAGGTACCAGATGAGATTCGCGACCTTTTAAAGTTTTCAAGTAACATAGCAAGGCTGGCATAATTCTGACGACCGTCGAGGAACGCAAGGTCGCTCCCATGGTCGATATTATGTTTGGACTGCTCTAAAAGCAAAGCTCAAAGTGCTTGTAAGCACTTTACTGCGCTAAAATAAAAAATAATGTTGTCGTACTTCATACCATACTTTCATAACTTTCTTGGCCATGGTGACGTAAATCATTGAGATCAATCATTGTCGCGGTGCCGACCTTAAAGGAAAGGGATGATTAAGGAATTGGGAAGGAGTAGGGCATTTTGGTCTCCGTATATGTCATGCGGTAATGCCGCGCACGTTGCCTCGAGCCTCAACTGTCGGACGACAGATATCCACGTGTCTGCCGCCTAGGCTTCTGTCAGGGGGGTAGGAATGCCTCTCGTATCCTCCTGCGCGAGACCCCTCGACTTCGGATGGCGAGCTGGGATTTGATTTCCGATCGCGCTCCTCCGCCTCCGTCCGCGACATTAGTGACATGAGTAGGCGATCATCGCATTCCATTACCTTTCGCTTTCGACCATGGTCCAACCACAGCCGGTAACAAAGGTGAGCGCCAGCCCGAAGGTCAGTGACGCGTGCAGTCTGTCCTGTCCTGTCCTGTCAGTCCTGTCTACTCAGTCGTTCAGAACCGGGCGGACAGCCACGACAGCCATTGCGTCGGCCGATGGATTGGCTAGCCGCTACCTGTACTCCTTAAGCAGAGACTGTCGAGCGTAGAATATCTGCAATTGCGTCTCCCCGGGTGGTGCTCCAAGAAGCCGGAGTTCTCTGCACCACACGTTCAGCAGGTCGACTCCGGGCCTCTAGAACCCACGGAGAACTCGCCAACGGGCACTTTTGGGGTGCCCTGCCTCTGGACTTCTGCTTGACAATATATTCTGGTTTACGTTTATGTTGGCAAAACCAATTACACTATATTCTCTCACAACCATTTTAAACAGAATAGATGGAATGGCCATAGCCGGTTTTGGGATTAAATATTAAACGACATCAGATTTATAACCACCCCGCTCCGAATATTCAACATGTAAAATGTACATATATCAAGTATTTAATTGATCGGCGACACTCACTGGGGTTAGTTAAGTGTTTATTATCTCGACGATTTCAATTAAGCTATTATTTAAAAAAACCTACTATTCCATTATTTTTTATCGGGTAGTTCCCCGAAGGGTCGTTCAGAAAACGATCCCTACAATAAAATTGATATAGGCAATCTAGGACGCGCCACATAAAAGCTACATATACCCATATAATGTCAAGCATGAAGAAATCATTTGAAGATTTCCCGCGCACCCAAATGTGAGTCATATAATATTTGATATTAACTGCTAAAAACTGAATACATGTACATTTTCAGTAAAAACTGATATTGTTTCTGACTACTGGCTGAGTTGTTTTCCTATGCACATGCTTTCAAATTTATTAATAAAGCATGTAAAATTCCAGTTGATGTTGAATGTTAGATACATTTTATAGCACAACCATAGAAATGGTATAAGCGTTTAATGACACCTATTTGTCTTACATTTCTAATGTACATATTTAAAATCTGCTCTTTATTAATGTAAGTACCATTTAAAGCTTATTTAAAGGATTTTTCCACGAAACCTCTTTTATATAAATAGCTTTGCTTTAGCCATTTTTTTTTTATTTTATTATATTCATTGTTTGTCATATAATGCGTTTATTAATTAAGTGGAGATTTTTCAGAATTGTAAAGGGCTTCCCACCGGTTTCTCCTTTCATCGGCGTGAGTCCGACTTTATGCTACCTACTTAAGGAGAAGAAACCGCTATGCTGCCTACAACTAGCTCAGGTCTGCGAACATTGCGCCTATCGAAATGCTAAGGAATATCAATGGCAGAACAAAACTATAATCCTCGCTGCCGACTACGCGTCTAATGGAATTTACAATTTCATCATACCCTTGAGAGCCCATTTTAGATCTAAGACCTCTCTCAATCCTATTATATTGCTGCTGGAACGACGACCGGATATTGCATTTTTAGACGCCATATCGTATTTTCCACTAGTATACTGGATGCTAGGAACCATAGACTGGTAAGTCACTGTATAGTTGAACCGTGTTCTTAACATACTATAACATCACGCCTTCATCTCCAAAGGGTAGGATAAGATGCCACTAGTGGACTCACAGATGGCTGTCTGTTCTGAGATCTCAGTCGCTTAGTGTGATAAAAGGCGAGTTCATCGCTATATCGGGCACACATTTTAATCCCGAGCAACACAGGTAAATTTTTCAAATCGACATGTTTATTACCCGACACAGGGATTAAACACAGGACCTCATAGATTTAAAATTTTAAGAACACTGTTATAAAATTAGTGATCCCCTAATAAAAAATATAAATCAAATTCGAATATTGTTAATTAATTTATTAATTAATAATTTAATACAACGTATTATTATAGTAATCCTACATCTCAAACTTTATTATTTTTTGCAGCTTAGATGATCTACTGCGGGCTGGAATAACGTTAGCTGAAAATGTAGTTGTGGTAAATAAAGAACTATCAAACTCTGCTGAAGAAGACAGTCTAGCTGATTGCAATACTATAGTCGCTGTACAAACTATGTTCAAGTAATATATTTTAATTTTACATTTAACTTCAGATTGTTTGTAGAATATACCTTGATGACACTGCTTAAGCAAATGCGAAAGTTTGCAATAAAACGCTAGCGAATTGTATATTTAGAGATGTTATTTCGTGATTTGAATTACTAGTTATAAATATACTTTTAAAAATCACAACTGTTATTTAAATCTTTTTCAGGTTTTTTCCATCGATCAAGTCCATAACTGAGCTATCGCAGTCGTCCAACATGCGTTTTATGCAATTCAGAGCGCACGACAAGTATGCGTTACATCTTTCTAAAATGGAAAAGGTAATGTCGAATATTTTACACGTTTATATTTCATATATTGACAGCCTCCATGGCGTGTAAAGCAAGAGGCCGCGGTATCGATTTTCACACTGATACAGTTGTTTGTGTGATCCACAAACATTTGCTTGAGGTCTGGATGTTTTCTCCCCAGAGGGATTGACGTCAGGCAGGCGGCCGGTCGTAAAACTACAAGCCAAGTCTTTCTGTAACATGTGTTATAAAGCATGTTGTGCTGACCTCACAGCGAGTATTTAAGGGCAGGTGGAAGAAGAAAATATTACATATTAAAATGACTGTTTCACTTCATAAAACGTTTTATGTTTCACAGCGTGAAAAAGAACGTGGATCCCACATATCCTACATGTTTCGCTTGCCTTTTGCCGCTGGCTCTGTGTTCTCAGCTTCTATGTTGGACACATTGCTTTACCAAGCATTTGTGAAAGATTACGTCATAACGTTTGTGCGATTGTTACTGGGAGTGGATCAAGCTCCAGGTTCAGGATTTTTAACATCGGTACGTATAATTTGATATTCTCGCTGCTGCGTTATTGTATTGTAAGTTTTGCAGCAGCACTAATTGGAATACACGCTTACCATTAGTACTAAAACTCAGCTGTCTACGGCTGTGCCGTGTAAGTTAGTATTACTTATTACTTTTTATAAGCTTGAATCATATTACATTAATAGAATTTAATAAAGTCGTGACATGACTAGTTGAAGTTAATTACTGATAGGTAAAGCGTTTAAAAAAAATTGAATAGGTAAGTGTATATTATAGTCTTGCTTGCGAGTATTTTCATATTTCGCTAAATATTCTGTGCGAATGATATAATTAGTCTAAGCGTAAAATTTTAATAAATTCTTGTGTCTTCTATGTTAACTAAACATTGGAATTGGCAGATGAAAATAACTAAGGAGGACATGTGGATCCGTACTTACGGTCGTCTTTATCAAAAGTTATGTTCAACCACTTGCGAAATTCCCATCGGAATTTATCGCACTCAGGATACAACCCTGGCTGATGCATCTCACCACGTGAGTATGTCGCCAAGGACCCCGTCAAAATGGTTTTGGTCACGCCTCGCGAGAATGCGACCATCGCGTGCCTCGGTGAGTCGGTCAACTCCTACACACAACATTTATCTCCTTAAATACAGTCCTATAATGCCATCTACGAATGAACACTACTAAGCTTTTGCACGTCATTAAATACGTACATTTTAATTCATAAACAAATTCTTGTTTATAATTTAATTTATGTAGGCCGTATATTTGGACTGTATTTCGGGTACATGATTTTCTTAACTTTATCTCGCGTTTATGCCACACTGTCTCTTGTCTATTACCTATTTGAACCTTACTTACATCTTGATCCTAACACTTGTGGCGTAATGTAATTAGTTGATAGTATATTTTATGACTCTATATCTCACGCGAAACTTCGTGTTGTCTTTATAATATTCACGTGCTTTAATTTCATGATCTATCGCAGTATGCTAGAGCCAGAGGGTTAGGTCTACTTGCTTATGCGCAGACACTTAATGTTACTAAACTGTTTTTACAAAATACGTAACTACTATCCAAATGGCGAAATAAAGTAATTCGTCTTCCGATACTTGACTCGATGATCGCAGTCCCGCCTCTATGTTATATTCGTAGTGTGTGTTTTGCATGCCTTATTAAATGAATTGTATAGTGTTACAAAATTACGGTAATTTATGAGTATTATAGAAGATAGCAATGTTTACGAAGTGATACTTATGCTGAAATAGAATTAATAGCTAACAATTTACTCTAACCATAACTCAATCGTAAACACTGCATGAATCCCGCTAGTACAATTTTAATTATAATATTAACATTAGCGTTGGATAAAACCATTATAAAAATGTTTTTCTGCAATAACAGTTACGAATAAATAAACGTGAGCACTTAAAAGACCGCAATTGCTTTCGCTTTATGCATGTGATTACCGTAGTTTCTCTAGTAAAATTCACATTTATGTTTTAATAAATTACTACGAGTAATTAATTATTTCGTATTGTTTATATAATACAATTATTACCGTAACACTATATCAAATTTAAATAAAAGATATGATTTTTGCAAACTGAAATATTTTATATCATCAAAAATAGAATTTAATGATCGATACAATATCTAAAATATCGTCAAGATGTGAACTGTACTCGTATTACTTAAAAAAATACTATGCAGGCCAACTATGTTATTCTTTAATAACATTTAGGGGAAATATTAGAAAAACCTGTAACTAAATAGTTGCAGCAGGAGGAAGGCGAAGGCGGAGAATTTCCGGCGTGCGGGCGCCGGGAGGCTACCAGCTGCCTTGGTGGCTGCTACGGGGAACGCACGCCGGCGGTAAGGTCACCACCAAAGGCCTTTTACATGGACTATAAGAAACTATGGCCCCCATAAAACGCTTTATAAATAATCTTTTTAAACCTTTTAAATGAAAATTTTCTGGGACGTGAATATTATTTTGTGTCATTGCACCATATAGGTAGTTTTGACTCTAACGTTTATTCGTGATATAGAGTCATGCATATTATTGTATTATTACAGTTAAAGATTTTCAGTAAATCAAGCTAATTTGGTAAGGCCATTTATATAAAGTGGGAAATTGTAAGTCTCGTCCCTTGCTCTATACTCCGCCCTTAATGGAGATTTAAGTCATGATATCAACGACCGTGATGAATTGGTAAATCATTATTTTATTCATGTGAAATAATTATAACAGAACCTACATTATAAGTACATTTACATGGTCGTAGGTTCTTCGTAAGCGCGAGGCCGTCTGGGTTGGTACCACCACTTCGTCTGTTTGTTATTTCCGTGAAATTACTGGGCATTATGAGACTTAAAATCTTTTTGTCTCGAAATGACGAGCGCATTCCAGTACAATGCAGTACTTATTAATTTGAAATTGTGATTGGTGTTACTTCTGTTTATGGGCAGGCGTGACTGGTAAACGTCAGGCGAGCGACCTGGTCGTCTTGTCATTCACGATAATAAAAATAAAGTGTTTACATATATAAAACTTAAGTATAATATAACCTCATGGTGAAAGTAAAAATAACGCACCCATAGACTAACACCAGGCCATTTATCGTTTTATGAATAATTATTAACAACCGACAAAGATTATTTTTGCATTTAAATAAATAACACATCAGTCATCAGCAGGCCAATTCTCGTAATTTTAAATGTTCAAAATATCATTCCGATCTAGTCTCAGTGTCAAGAAAATTGCAAATGGCATTTTCTTAAACCAATAATCAACGTCAAATATGAATATAGAACGTAACGAGATTGAATGAAGAATAAAAGTTGACTGAAGCCAAAACGGTATAATGCTACTGCTAATGCTAGGTGCATTTGACCTTGATTATTAGTTTAAGAGAATGCCATTTACAACTTTCTTGATGCTGAGACTAGATCAGAATGATATTTTGAACGTTTAAAATTGCGAGAATTGGCCTTGGACTCAGTATCAAGATCCCAGATTCGCAAAAATTACAGAAGTACAGGCATGTATGTATGTTTCGTGGTCATTGTATATTTTGCCAATTTTTTTCATGATACACCTATTATACATTACTGTATAATATATATACAGTAATATTATAATATTATACATTACTATTGGTCACATGATGATGTGCCCTGAGGCTGCAGTCTCGACATATACAATAAATAAAAAAAGCCTGTCCGATCCGAAAGCGGCATAAAGGTATGATAACAGAAGTATCGATCATGAAATAATAACGAAAATAATCGCTTGCATAATACAGTACTTCTATGAGAAAAGTATAAAATAAAATAAATACTTAACACCTATGTATACACATACATCATACATAATTCAGAGAAATTCAGAATGCATGTCGCCGATCCTAAGTAGGGTTTGCTTTTATTAACCGACTTAAAAAACTAAAAAAAAAGGAGGAGGTTCTCAATTCGGCGAGATATTTTTTTCCTTTTTTTATGTACGTACATCGATTTCTCCGCCAATTGTGGACCGACTTTGTTCGTACAAATTTTATTCGATAGAGTTTGCGATGTGGTCCCATTTAAATTTGGTTAAGATCTGTTGACAGATTACGGAGTAAAAAAACTTCGCAACGGATAACAGCATAGTCATAGCGATTGTGTTAATGAACTGGAATTTACATGCCATTGCAGTACCTTTCACAAAAAAAAATAAATATTAAAGTTTTAACTAACCTAAAAACAGACTTCACAAAATAACTTTGAAATCGGTTTTTTAGACGTTTGATAATGGGAAATTGTTTTATTTGTAATGCAGTGAAGTAAAATTCAATTATATTGTTTTTAAATTTCCATCTGATCCGATTAGTGCTTGTCAGTTGGTAGAAAAAATAAGTCGCAACTGCGAGGGAGATTCGTATAAATCCAATCGCCAATATATAAACCAAAATATTTTCAATGCATTCTATTTTATTCTCCAAGTGATAAAGCCACGATGTAGACAGTTTTGTCTACAGCGCGAATGGGTGGGCTCGAACGGGTCGTTACCAGTGTCTCACGGAAAACCGACATAACGTAGCAGCTCGCTGCTATATTTCGTACGGTGAGTGGGATATCCGGAGGCCAAAATCCTCCTCCCCTTCCCAATCCGTTGATTATTCCTTTCCTGTAAGGTTTGTAAGGCAATCACGATTCTTATGGTGTTGTGGGCAAACATGGGCGGTGGGCTTGCACGTTTATCAGCCTATGCTATAAAAAAGTCCTCAGTAAAATATTCTATACCATTCAATGCATTTAACCAAAATAAACAGAATCCTCCTCCTATTCCAAGGAATAAAATTACCTTTCATTTGATATGTAATTCGATTAAATAATTTAATTACGTTACTTACCTATTTATACCTTTTTTTTTGTTGTCGCGGGGAAAAGCGACTTGTTGCTTTGCTACCGCCCCGCCCCGGGAAGCGGAACGGTTAAGCCATCCGGGAGGGATGGTAAACATCCAGGCGACCGCTGGGCCGAGCCCCTAATACTATATACACCCTATACTGGCATACCAACTAAAAACCCCGCGGTGGCCATCTTCGGCGCATTAGGAACGGCCCCGGGTTCCCGATGCGAGAAGCGCCCCGGCTACCAGGACCGTCCCTGCGCGGTGCCGCCTTGCGGCCCGTCTCTAAATATGGGGGGCTCAGAAGCCCCCGCCACCGAAGGACGCTCTCTGCGTCAACGGCAGCAACGAGGCCACCCATGCTGCCGTCCATCCCGGGGTTGCACGTACAAGGATGTTAAATATAAAGGGCGCTACAACAGCCCCCCGCTGCGCGGCCGCGACCCCCGATGGCCCCTATTAGTCGCCTCTTACGACAGGCAGGGGATACCGTGGCGGAATTCTCCAAACGCCCCCAATCCACCTATTTATACCTGGCAGCACCGTTGTTGTGCAGAGGGGAAAGTTGATAACCTATATTTTTTCAATTCCTTGGGGTATATTCTCTCAGCTAATGATATCAAAATCGTTATTCAAACGTAATGAAAAATCTCCCATACGAAAATTGGACTATATAATTAATCATATTTATTTTTTAAAATTTCATTTATTTATTGTTTGTAAACCGTATTTCGATTGATAACCTGTGCAAGAGCGATTACTTAGAGCCAGAGCGACATATCATGTTGCGGCGTCCACGCACATCAAACGCGCCGCGGCGCGCGCGCGCCCCATGCTTCATCAATACATACAGAAATTCAGTTACATCTGAATACATTAAATGTATTTTTTATTAAATATGTTTATTTTCTAAGTTACCTGTGTTAGGATAATCACTCACTTCTGTTTTTAATTTAACTATTTTCATTAAGCTGTCTATATTCCTATCTTTATGACCCAGAAAGGGCCAACAGGGTTTTTGATACATATTGTATATTATCTAACATATATTCTTTATTATCATTAAATAACAGATGAGGGTATATATTTATTACGGGATCTTAGACTAGCTACAAAAGGTATCGTAACTACCCTTACTACTCCGTCTCGAAAATCTGCCCAATATATCTATGAAGCATCGTCTCGACAAAACAAATATATTTTATGAATATTACTTCAATCAGTCAAGTCGTTCAGAAGTTACGTAAGGTTGTTTGTTGTTTATAACTGTATAAAATCTGCGATTTTGCGAATCTGTGGTTTTCCAATCTAGGATCTTCCTACCAAATCGACGCCTGTACCAATAACTTTGACCTTCAACAAGGTTTTTTTTACGTAAAAGTACTCTTGAACAATTTCGTTAGTTAAACTCTAAACCAATTTTACCGATCAAAAGCAGTTTTGACCATCAGGTGACGAATGGATAATTTTTAAGATTTTACGGTCATGAAATGTAGTACAAATATTGTACATATTGATGCAGGTGACGGTATTATGGGAAGGAAACATAATGTACATGCATACCCAGTTAGTTAGACATATCCTTCCATATTATAAGCTCTAGATAATAGTTTTAGTTGTAGTTTTTAGGTAAAACCCATCTTACACTCTGGCACTCTTACGCTCCAGAACAGAAGTTTCATAGATGTAGATACGCCACGTATTAGGTAGGAAGGAATATTTTCGTTAATCGCGTAATAGTAACTCATGCGCCCTGTATTAACCTCCGTCCAAACCATGCATGTAGTTTTTATTTACTCATGGGCAGCAACAATAAGCTGAACATTTAAAGCGCGTAACCTTTAGTCTGCCTATTATTTATTTTATTTATATTCATGTAGAAAATTGTGAGTGTATCTATAACATGTAGTATTTTACAGGTTATTGTTGTTGCCACAGCAGTACTACAGTCGATAACAATTATTTGTAATGTTAAAAAAAGTAATTATGTAACATTCAATTCGCAGTATTCCACAAGTCTCGCGGACGAAGCGCGAGATAATCATGCACAACAAATTGAGAGAGCTGAAATTGCTAATTTGGTTCGTTCACGGATGGAATCACTAAATCTCACTGGTGTTGATTATGACGACGTAAGCGAAAAGCGCAATAGCTTGTCTTATGTAATTATAAATCCCAGTTGCGACCTTAACTTGCAAGAGGGCGACATTATGTAAGTTTTATACAAATTCAACTATAATGGGGATTAGCACTTACAAATATAGAAATACGGTTGTCCAGTAGGGAAGTTAATGCTGATATTATAAAGGGAACTAGGTCAACGCACCTGACATGAGTGTTAGGTTTATAATTAACTAGGGGATCAAATATCACTATACAATAGTAGACGGAAAATCAGGTCAGTTTAAATGTTATTCGAAGACGGTAGATTCCTACATTGCAAGTGGGCAAGTTTCGCCTATCAAGAGCTGCACATTCTGTTTCACTGTCAACCAGCTATCGATCGAACGATTATTTGTACTAGAATAAGGGTAACGTATATAAGAAATAAAAGTTAAAATACCTTAAGCCCGACCACGGAAAAAACTATCCTGAACTATTAATGACTAGACCTTCAAGTAGTGCTGAAGATTGCCTCGCTATCTTGTAATATATTACCCGTAATAACATATTTACAATGGTGAACATATAATTATAAACACTCCAGTATTATATTAACTTTTAGTGCAGATTAAACTTGATATTGTAAGAAAAATAATAGTGTAAGAAGAATGATGATGTGTGTAGGGTCACCGTGCAGCGATGGGACGAAAATAATTCCACTTCGATATATTATGTAAACAGCGTTTATTGTTTTACACACAGTACTATTATACATTCATAATATAGAGAGTCCAACTACTGACATACATCGATAATCACCCCGTCCCACGGTGTGGAAGCGTAGGCGATTGTGTGATGCACTGAACTAGGTATATAATTTTTTAATATTTTTTTTAATTTTGTAATTTATAAGAACATAACACTATGAAGGCACTCGTAGTGTATTTATTATATCTCGTAGTATATTTACTTTGTGTTGTTTTGCTGATCCTGCAGTCAAACTGTTTTACAGTTTTGTGGGACATTGTAGTAGCTCATAAGTTTTTCTTTTCTTGTATTTTAATAATTAAATTAATAAATAAATAAATAAATATATATACCCCTAAGGTCCCAAAACAGTCCCACGCAGTGGAAGCTAGATCGGAAGCCAGAGGGTGTGGAAGTAGGTGAACTAGTTCAAAGTCAGATCGGTAGCTTGATTAATGCCTTACTCACTTAACATTAACAAACTTATGCTCGGAGGTCATGTTTCGCACGAGAATTTAGACATCGCGATGTAGATGTTCCATACTAAATGTATCGCGTTATAGTAGTGGCGCCATCTCTAGACATGAAGACACGACACGATGAATATATTTGTATTTGGTGTGTTACAATAGTGAATTTACATCTAAATCGGAATTGGATCTACAGAAAGATCGCAATTCATTAGAAATTCAAAATTATTGACGCTATTATATATTATAAATAAAATAGCACATCGGAAAAAGTATCTGCAAAAGATCAGCCAAGAAAACGAAACTTGTGAGGACATACTTATATATAGTTTCGAAACGTAGATACGTGCAGATGCAAGACTAGGCCGCAGGCAGGTAGTTGGAGCACAAGTATTTAGAAGGCTTGCTAGAATCGTACTAGTTCTTACCAGACAACAAAAATATTTGGCTTGTAGTTTTTACCACCGGCCTGACGTCAACACCTCCACATTCCGATAGTAATTCACCATTAATTTACTTGGATATTTCAACAAGATAATGACTCAAAACATACAGTAAATATTGTAGTTATTATCGCTTCTTAGTAATGTTGTAAAGCATTACATCTATCTTTAAGGATAGCTTACTATACCCATTCCATCTTCTGAAAAAATGGTCACGTACAATGCAGTAATTGGAAAGCTATTTTGATGGTACAGTATGAATCCATTAATCCTTATCGACTTAAATACGTTAGTTAACTTAAACATTTCAGCACATTATTATAATCTTTTACACCATATAATTTAAATGAATATCTTAGGAGTTATAACAAAAAATTAACGTGCGCGAAAAAAACTAAGCGCGTTTCTCACACCGATGACGGGACTCGCTTAATGCGATCATCCCCGCGCCACGCCGCGCCCACCGCTGTCGCCTACTGTTTCTATATAGGCCTAGCTATATATAACGCGCGTGCACTCCTATAATAAACAGACTTTTGGAGCAAATGGAAGTGACGACTCGAAGGTATTTGTTTTCTTTTAGACTAGGTACTGTATATCCCGGAAAAAGGCATTCACGCGGGCGGAGCCGCGGGGAAACCTAGTTATATTATATCTCTAAAACTATCATAATAATACTCCATCATATGGATAGACTATTAATAAAAAGGTATTAGATACATAATACATAAATTATCACCAAGTTAATTTGTACTAAAAGTAAAAGGCATATTTGGTGTTTCTAATTTTATGTCCACCTTACATGTGTATGAATTGAAAATAAAATAATCCAATTTTCACTTAGTAGTTTGAAACATTGGATAAGTAAACTGAAATGATTCGGTAATATTATGAGATCTTTTTAATGATTAGGTACTCGGTATTATATAGGAATGCCAATTACAAAAAATATGTGGCATCTATATCTATATATCTACAAGTTGTGCCTTTTAAGGTTCAGCGCAGATCTGGTGGAAAACTACGCGCACATATAATACGGACAATAAAAATGTTAATTTGAGACATTTTAATGTAAAGTGCAAGAGAGCATTCCGCGATCAATAAGCCGACATCTGTCAAAAAATAATCTCATATCTCATATCTTGCTCTCCCTGTAGTTTAAGCTGACGGTCACCTAACAGGGATTGGAATGAACTGCCGAGATAGAGTTCTCCCTAAAAAAAATGATATTATGTGAAGTCTACAAAATTCGCATTAGGGTACGGTAGACTAAGGCTGAAATCAGCTCATTAGTAGAGGAGGACAATATGTAACAATGAATACAATATGTAATTAACATTATTATTATGCTCATTGAAACTGTATTTGGATTTGATTAGGTCAAAATATTATTACCTACCATTAGAAAAATGCGCAAATATGTTCAAGAAGTTTGCCGCCAGGGGGATTAGCATATGCAACACGAAACAATTTGTTGACTCGTTTTATCGTGATAAATCAGTTTTATCTAGTTGTCTCTATCTGTATATCGTAGCTAACATGGTTGTATAGAATACTCGACTCGTTATGTTAACAGTAGAGATAACGTAGAGAAAATAGTACTCTTTCCCTGTGATTCCCTTTCTTTGTGATTTTCCCATAACATGACGATGTAATTTTATCAAATGCTGTTTAGCCGAGATATTTGTCATCGATAGTTATCACTCTCGCGCGAGCGAGATATGTCGCGTTGCATATGCTAAGCCCGCAGGTCTGTATTCCCCCAGTCTGTCCCACTGTGTATTACTTTATTATGGATTTGGGGTCAATTAAGAGAACATTCTTTTTAACCGCTTACAATTGCCCGAAAATTCGTAGGGCTTTTTTTTAATTGTATTTGTACCCTGTTGATATACTTCAACAAAAGCCCTTAGAGATCAATACAAAATCAGCTTACAATATAATGTCAGTTTTAAGAATCCTCAGTAATATTTGACAACCATTTCAATTTCAGATATCTTGTTCGACCATCGCCATTCTCAGCACAAAAAACCTTCGAACGACACAACAGCCGACGTAAATCAAATATTAGTTTCTGTTCTCAAGCTCTAATACAAGCTCAAGTTGTGGCCAGTAGAAGGGGATCAGGTATCGGATCGAGCTTCTCACAACCACGTGCACCTCTTTCTACAACTAAGGCCAATTCGCTATCTCTACCCGACAGTCCAACCATCATTACAGACTTCAGAGGCCGTTCAAATTCTCTCCGCGTCGTCGACGACATTCTGTTGCGACGTTCAAATTCTTTACGTCAAGGTCTCAGCGGCGTGGGTTCACGACGACGAAAAAGCAGCCTCGAAGAAATAGGCATATCACATTTCAATTCTTTGCTACAGCATCAACAACAACAGCAACAACAAGATGCTATAAAGATAGCCCTCAATGGCAGCATCGGCTTAGAGGTGACGCCTCCGGAAGAAATGTCAGATCGGATGCCAAGCTCAAATATGCAACTGGGCGGGTACCAGGACGTCGCAGCCGCTCTTCCTGCTATATCGATGGGGCCTCAGCCAACTGCGCCACCGACCCCGGACCCGCAGCATTTACAAGGAACTATCGTATGATACCACCTTATGTGGGGACGACGACTCAGTTCCGTTATTAGAAACAAGTGGACATAGATTTTTAGACTGGACCTTATTAATTATTTGAAATTATTTCTGTCCACTGCACTGCGGAACTTGGTACTATCTTGTAGCGTCTCTACTTTTTACGTAGGAGTATACGTGTATAAATTTTATGAACTTACAAACTATAATATGTGGTGTGTAATTGTACGGAAAAAAGAGCTGTGTAATGTAAGTGGGATCAATTAGTTCATAGTTAAGGGGGGTATTATAAAGTCAGCATTATTATGGTATGTAAATAGCTGAACCTTAACTACATGTCTATATGAACCTGTATATACCAACAAATCTAATAAATAATGTTTACATATATAAATTGTATATAACTATACATATGTATATTAGAAAGTAATTCAATTATATACAGTAGATAAAATATTGAAAAAGTATTGTGGTAGATACCCAACTTACAAATGATTCCTCTAGATTTAATTGACCAAAAATAGATGTACCTAACGTTATTAACATAAGATTAGATTCCGTTTATGAAAGAGTCATAGTGTACCTATTCTATTGTTTAGACACGTTGATAATATTATATTAACTTTAACTCACATAGTATCAAGGCCTCTATATTAAATCATAATAGTCTAAGATATAAAATGCCTTTCATTTCATAATATCCTTAGCAAATTACTATCCCTCCTAGTAGTATTAGGTATAAATGATATTTGAGGATTGGTAAAAATGTTTACAATAGAGCATCAACTGAATTATGGAACCAATTGCGATCATTCACGCGCACAACATTTTCAATAGAGTAGAGCCGGTAGTCAAAAAGTTAAATTAATTAATTTACTAAATTCTTCACTTAAAGTAAGTAGGTATTCTCCAGTATCAGCGAAGTGTCAAATGGACCACCTCAAATATCCATAAACGAACAGTTTTATAAATTATTACATAATCAGTAAAATCATTCACTTTCCATTCAGGTTTTATTAGTCCAGTAGTTCGGTCAATTGTTTCTCAACCCTATCAGGTCATCGGTTTACATACCGCCATGTTTGCTTACTACATAAGATTTCTAAGAAAAAAACGAAATATACTATTCCTCGCATATTATAAAACATAGTCCCTACGCCGCGTCCGACGCGTCGTCGGTCTGTCTGCTCGCGATAAACTCAAAAACTACTGAACGGACTTTCATGCGGGTTTCGGTTTTAATTCATGACGAAGGTTTACGTATATAGTTCGTCATAGTTTGTGTAAATTGGTTGAAATATAACGAAATGTCAGAGAGAGTAAGAGCTTGGGAGCTTTCATCGAAAACGCTGCCTCGAAATCCCTCTGAGATATAATAAAACAATGTATGGTGGGATATTCCTCTTTTATAAATCTACAAAAAACTCCGCGATGGCATATTATATCTATCTTTTAAGGAAAACTTACTATACCCACCCTATCTTCTAAAAAATGGTCACGTACATTGCGGTAATTGGAAAGCTATTTAGACGGAAACAATATTAATCCTTATCAACTTAAATACGTTAGTTAACTTAAGCATTTCATGCACATTATTATAATCTTTTACACCATCTAATTTAAACGAATATCTAAGGAGTTATCACAAAAAAAATTACGCGAGGGAAAATAAATTCAAGCGCGTTTCTCTAAATACAATTACTAAGGTGTAACATTTGTAAAATTATATAGATAAGGTGGAATATTTATTGTAAGCAGTCAGTCGGTTGGTAAACGAAATAAAATATGTTACTCTGCCCAAATAAATAGAAAGATCGTAGGTATACATTGTGTTTCTATGCATCTACTGCGTTACATCATGATACCGATAATAATAATAGGTAAATTAAAATAATAATAATAATAGAGTACTAAAAATCGGTAAAACGTGATCATCATGGCTTAACGAGTTAAATCGTTTATGTATGTCTAGACTACGGCCACATATAGTGTTGCACCACTGTGAAATAAAGAAGATTGTTCAAATATCGGATAAGAATAAATAATGATCGTTGCATTTTCGTTGGAATCAACTTCAGAGACTAATTAGAAGTGAGATAAGACTGCCATAAAATGTGTTAGACAGATTGAAAGTCGTCAAACCTACTTCATGAATTATTAGTATTCAATCACAATTTGAAGCGCAATGTATTTTCATTTGAAATTAGTGATCTTCACTTCGGAATTATTTATTATGGTAAAAAGAAATATAAAGCTTTTCTTCTGTACAAAACATGAGTTGGCAAATATTAGTATTGGTTTATTGTGATAATTTTATATGACTGCTTATGGCGTTTGTATTAATGAAAGGTAAATACTATTGAAATAATATAAGTAAATTTTAAAATTCAGAATTCAAGACGGCATAATAAGGTAGTTTAATATGTTGAATTTTATACATTACCTATTATAAATGCAACTGAAAGTAATACAAAATCCGTCGCAGATGTCTGAACCTAGCGTTGGTTTGACATATTGGAGGGAGATATAAAAGCTAAAAGCCAGGATTAACTGCCGAGGATGCTTAAGATAGCGTGAAGTGGAAGAGTTTAAGTAGAACGGCGGACCATGGCCCTTAGCCCCAGCTAAGGACCATAACCCCAGACAGAAAGAAAAGTATTAAAAAAAATATATATTTATTATATGATCTATTGTTTAATTACCGTCGTATTTCTCATCACATAGAAAATTGTCGTAACTAATAATAAACATCATAACGATAGATTCGAAATGCTTGGCCTTCTAAAAAATACGTTATCAATGTATGCTAGTTTTTTACAAAGTTTTTTACTAAATTACACACTATAAGTTTTTTATAGCATATGCCGGAAAACGAGCAAGTTGGTCACCTGATGGTAAGTGATCTCAACCGCCCATGAACACAACACCAGAAGAATCATGGGCGCGTTGCCAACCTTAAAGGAAATGGATAATTAAGGAATGGGAAGGGGAGGGGGATTTTGGCCTCCGGATAGATATCTTGAGTGAGATCACTCACCGTACGAAACGCAACAGCAAGCCGCTACTTTACGTCGCGGTTTCCTGTGAAACAGTGGTAACGATCCAATCGAACCGGCCCTTTCAGGCTGCAGACAATACTGTCTACAGCGTGGTTGTACCATTCACATAATATACACTATTAGTATTTTCAATAATTCCGAGAAAGTGATGATTTTTATCCTAAGTCCCAGAAATAAAGACCGTTGCATTGTAGAGATACGTGTGCGTCTGTGGCCAGCAAATAGCAATTCACAACACCAGCTGTTTGTGTATTTAAGCTGGCGGTATTCTGCGGTGTAATTATAGGCATTGTTGTAGGACTGGAAAAACCTTGTAATAAAGTGAATTATATTTTTTGTTGCAGGAAGCCCCTGAGCAGAATTAAAAATCAAATATATATATAATTAGATTATAGCAAGGCTAAATTTTAAATGTAACGCCGAAAGAACTATTATTAACTTATTAGGAACTTATAAAAATCACCTTGCTCAGGCAGTACAGTTTATAAACCCATACATTTGAGCAACGATTGCCAACAAATGCACTTCTCCAGAGGCAGATGAGACTCGCGAGGTGACTGGCGAGCGACGCAGTCCGCGCATCGCAAATAGCAATATTTGGAGTATTCTAAGTAACGGCTATTGTTTATCATTAGTTATTTTGTTAGGTTATAATTTCTTAATCCCTCTCATTCAGTACAGGAGGCCCGCGCCCAACAGTGGGACGTCTATAATACAGGGCTAATATTATTATTTTATTATTCATTATAATTGCTTAAGCATACAATGCCTCTTGGGCTTCGAAGTATTGGAGTTCTGTATATCAGAAGGTGCCGGTAGCATCGACTAGCATCATGCGGTGCCCAACCGTATAGGCATAGTGTTTACTTAGCTAAATGATTTTCCGTTAATAATATGTTAAGCTTTTAAAATGTTATAGGCAGCATCAAAAAACTGCTCAGCTAAGGTAATTAATTATCTTAATATTATAAATATTGTTTCCTTGAGTGTAGGTAAGTGGGCACCAAAATCTTAGGCCCAAAACCAACCTCACCTGTAGGTGGTACCGTCTGCTGTTAAGGTATACGACAATCACGATACTTGGTTCCTGTTGGGTGTTGTGGGAGTTAGACGGCGGATCGCCCCATATAATACCAAATGCACCGTCAAATCATTATGAGAAAGCGGACCCCGGTAGGCAGAAAGAAAGATTAGTATACTACCTTACTATACTTTATTTTCCTAATTTATTGTACTACCGCCTCATCGATCTAATGACAACATATACACCATCGAAATATGATCTATTCCCAAACAGAGCAGAGAAAATTTGTGTTAATATTTTCATATTCGAAAAACACTTGAACCACCCGGAATTGTAATATGGTAATCAATCTGTATCAATGATCACATCATAGTCCGGAATTAAAAAGCTCGGCGAACTTTTGGTGCTCTATTTTCACCCCTGCCTACACCTTACAGACACCTACGGAGGTACAGATATAAAGTTGCATTTTACTGTGTGAGAAGCATTACTTCGGTTAACATTTCGGGGACAGTGGACGAAAATGTTTTCTCCGATAGAATAAAATGTCCCTAACATGGAACTGAGACGATTCACTTAAAACTATTTTGGTTAATTATATAGATTTTCACAGACATCTCACGCTTGACCAAATATTTGATATGCCTATTTTTCTCATAAATAGGTCAATGGTTTTTACGCAGTTTCCGCATGAATACCGCCTAATACTGGAAATACAGACTTCCTATTATTTAAAACAATGACAATTAAGTAATATTTTTACTAAAAGTAAAACTTGCGTATAGTATATTGTTCAAGATAATATACCCAAGCATATTGTCAACAACACGGTAACTTTAATTAATCTGTGCACATAACATGACGTGTGCTGGGTATTGGTAGAAAGCAACGTTGTCAGCCGTATTGAGCATCACAACCTACATGTTGCACATCATTTTTTTGTATAACTTTATTGTTATCTAGTGAATAGAAGAAACGCACGTCACGATACATTTTATTTTTCAGTGCAAAGGAAACGACTGTCATTCATATGTAAGAAAGTAATTAAAATATTTATAAGTACGCTGTCTGTTGAATGAACATTACATTCAGTAGCAACGGATCCCCTATAAAACCGATCACGTAAATTTTATACAACGTGTCTACAGAAAGGTGAATGTAAATTAAAACAATGTATAGTTTATGATACAAGTATTTTATACACCATTGAACTAAATCGGTACATCATCATAGAACATAATTTTAGAATTTCTTTTGTATCGAATCAGTAACATATCGATATCGACTTTAATTAACACTAAATGATAAAAGTGATACTTCAGACTTTCAATTAAATTTTGTATCAATAAGAAACATTCAATTAAAACAGTTGTAAAATGTCAACATTTATTTGATGCAGTCAGTTCGGCTATTTCTTTTTATTTCTTTTGTTTTTGTTAAGTAAAAAATATGTCGTATTTGATTAAAAACTAGTATTATGAATTGGTGTTTAGTGTTGGCGCAGCTAATAATAGCTTATAATAATAATGGGATGTAACTAAACAAGCCGACCGCACCATGGTATGGCTAATTTAGGTAGGGTACATTCGACCAATTTGATTAATGACTCATCTTCACAATATTTCGCTTTATATTGTCTAAATGTAAATATTATTGTGTACTAAAATGAAATAACACTTTTTACCAGTGTACAGGATCAATGTCGTTCGCTTCGGTAAGTAATTTATCTTGTTTACTAATAGTAATTAGACAGCATTATGTTGTGTTACTTTAACCTTAGCTTTTGTCTAAACCCCAAAGGAGAAAAATATTTTAACTTCGGCCCAATTCAATTAAACCGACCATTTTACACTTAATCATTAATTGAAGTTGATTATCAACAAAGGAACGGTGGTTATTCTGTATATTCCAAGTTATAATCAACGACGTAGACCACATAATAATAAATGCGCACGATTACAGTCTAAGTTATATGAACTGGACAATAGGGTAGTTTCCTATATTGAATTTTATACATTATTTTATAAGCAACAGAAAATAATACGCAAAAGAAACCCTTTTATTAAAACACAATCAAAATTGGTTCAGAAATGTGCCCGCAGTTATGATTTTAAATGTTGGTATGAGGAAAAGTGGGTGCGTAGTAGGGATATCTCACTATCTCGCTTGCACGCGTGCACTATAATGAACATTTTACACAGTGACGTCAAAGGTTGCATCGTCTGTCATTTGACAATTACCCCTTCTACAGGATTTGAATGGCTTCTATCTTATTTATTTTTGGTGCGATTTATAAAATTCTTTCTTCAATAGATTTTGAGTAACATAACTTATTGATTTAAATAATAAAAAAAATCTAGTCAACTACCCTATTATGAGAAAACCATGGAGTTAATATGTACTTCGTACAACTCTAGTACATATTATCTCCATAGAGAAAACAATGCGTGATATAGAGAAAACAAAAAAACTATTCACCCTGAAATAAACTTTGCAAGCGGTAAGTGGTAACCCACTACTTAGCTTTTATCTACATCAAGATCCATTGGCAAAATAATCAATTAAGCAAACAGCAGAATGAAGTGATATTTTGGTACACTTTCGTTGTTTAATAAAACGTACTTTATGGGGACGTTTTAATTACCTAACTTCTTACAAGAGTAGAGACTGAAGAAAACAAAACTAATTACAAGTACAACTAAACTCATTACATGATCAATTCTAATGAAACCAAACTTTTCACTATTTTGAACTTTAGTTAGGCATAAGAAGCGCAACTGCTTCTTCATTAAAAAGGCAACTAAATATGGTGGGTTTTTCATAACATGTATAGTAGTCGTTATACAGTTGCGTACAAATATTATGTATTAACTACCCAGTAATTATTTAATTGATTTATAAGATTGCAGTAATTGTTTGCATCCCGGATAATTCTGATATTAAGGATGTCCATGGGTGTTGAAGATTATTTACCATTAGGTGACCTCTCATTTGCTAACCTCTCCAATAAAAAAATAGAATCTTATCACAGATAATTTAAATTGTATTTTAATTACAGGCTGTTGGTTTTAATACGACGTCAATGGTACGATTTACATATTAAAATATTTAAATTTAAAACACGTTATTAAGTACATATATCATAGACATACATAAATTGTATATAAGACGATCCCTCGAACGAGACAATGCTATAAGTCGGGTCATAGAAATTATTGGTAAAACTCAAAGAAGTCTTTGGTAAAACTAAACAAAAGTCACCTAAAAAAGTTAAAAATAAAAATGAGTGAGTGCTATTGTAGTTTAATGTTCAATAATTAAAATACCACAGATTAAATTTTTTTTCGTTTATTTTTTATGAGGTGGATTTATTTTACTTTATCAAATAAAAAATCTAAATCTATTATTTTTTTTGGAGGTACAGAGTAAAATATTCAAAATATACAATATTGTAACAAAAACCCTGTTGGGCGTTTTAACTGTGATATTCAAATGTAATGCAAAAACTGGCATATGAAAAAATAATCCCATTTATTTTTTTATATACGCATTCACGCCTGTAATCTCCGAAGGGGTAGGCAGAGGTGTAACCAGTACACTCATATTTCGCCGAGCGTATTTCCCTTATGTAATAGGGGGCGATCCTATCGCCATACCGGGCACAAATTCCAGACTCCGGGCTGATACTGAGCATTTCGTTATATAACCCAATACCACTTTACCCGACCCGGAGATCGAACCCGAGACCTCAGCATTGACATCAATCGTAACGCCACGTAACTGCGCCACCGAGGCAATAAATAAAAATAGATAATAGATTAAAAATACATCTCGTATTAGTCACTTTATAGAAAGTAGTAAATTTTGTGACGCAATTATTCATACTCGTCTCAGTCCCTTTCTTTTCTATGTTCATGTTGTAAAAGTGTATTGTTGTTTATATCGGTTTTATTTTCCCAGACCTACGGAGATTTATCGACGGTTGAGGTGACGTTTGAAATCATTTTGATAATGTTAGAAGCCTACGTGGCGCAACGGACGAATAGCCCGCTGTAAAACGAGGTCGCGGGATCAATTCCCGCACCGAGAAAAATGTTTGTGTGTCTCGAGTATTGTGTGGCCATAAGTCCCATGGAGTTCCTGATATCTACGATACAGGTTAACCTAGTGTGGGGTTAGGACTATGTGTGTGGTTGTTGAGTATATTTATTTATATATTTTATGTCTGATGCCAACGTACATTGGTACATTACATTACGAGTGGTAGAGCCACGCTGTAGACAATTTTGTCTACAGCATGAATGGGCCGGCTCGTCCGGGTCGTTACCACTGTCTCACAGAAAACCGGCGTAAAGTAGCAGCTTGCTGCTGCGTTTCGTACGGTGAGTGAGATATCCGGAGGTCCAAATCCCCCTCCCCTTCCCAATCCCTTATTATCCCTTTCCTTTAAGGTCGCGCCCGTAATTCTTCTGTATTGTGGGCGTACATGGGCGGTGGAGATCGCTTACCATCAGGTGACCCACTTGCTGGTTTGCCGGCCTATACTATAAAAAAAAACATTATGCCGGTGATTTAAGAAATAATAAAGCTATCATGTTTCAAAATTATAACCATAATTATTTTTCCTAGATATACATGTTATAATATTCTTGAGTGTAAAATATACAATTTGTACGAAACACAAGTCTACGAGGTAATAAGATAAAATTTTAACAAATAATGTCGTTATTAAATTATTGTATTGGAATTTACATGCAATAGCTGTACCTAACATTAATCACTGCAAAAAAAGAAGTTTAAATCTAACTTATAAAATTAATTTTATAACTTAGGTTTAAACTTATTTCATTGAATCGACACAAATAACATAGATTTCTTATATCATTAATAGTAGACGTTCTTTTTGGAGCCGGCGACTTCGGAAAGACCTTTACTATCCTTCATATTTATAATTCATGCTCTTTGTGAATAATTGTGGCTATGTGTTTACGGACGGCTAGGCTACCTATCAATCAAACGTAGCAGCGGCTATGTTTTTGTTTTATCAAATAAGGCATTGAATCTATCATTTGAAGTTAGTCACCATAAATCAAAATAATCACGGCCACTTTTTAAAATTTGACATTGGATCTCCCATTTGTAACTACGCAGCCTCCCAGATATTGAATTCAGTCTATCTGTAAAAATAGGAAAGCAAAATGGCGGCTAACGTTTTTAATTCCATCAGATGTCTCAAACTCACTTTGATAATACTAGAATATTTACCCATAGATTGGTTTGAACTTAACTCCGTTTACTAAACATTCCAATTTTTGTAGGCATGTCTCATGTTCACGTTCGTATTACGGCTCAGAATATCATTTTTATTTTCGAATTGATTTATGCTGTTAGCCTATATTGCTTTTACAGCTTCACCTGACAATAAAGCCGGCGCTTATGGCGCTCTAGCCAGAAATATATATTTAGTAGCGATTAAGTACAGAGGCGCCATGTAGAAGGCTCAGACCTCAGCTTAAGCATAGCTTGAGCAATCGCCGCTTTTCTCCCGCCCTGTGGATTGGGGGCGTTTGGAGAATTCCGCCACGGTATCCCCTGCCTGTCGTAAGAGGCGACTAATAGGGGCCATCGGGGGTCGCGGGCGCGCAGCGGGGGGCTGTTGTAGCGCCCTTTATATTTAACATTCTTGTATGTGCGACCCCGGGATGGACGGCAGCACGGGTGGTTGGCCTCGTTGCTGCCGTTGACGCCGAGAGCGTCCTTCGGTGGCGGGGGCTTCTGAGCCCCCCATATTTGAAGACGGGCCGCAAGGCGGCACCGCGCAGGGACGGTACCGGCTGAAGCCGGGGCGCTTCTCGCCTCGGGAACCCGGGGCCGTTCCTAATGCGCCGAAGATGGCCACCGCGGGGTTTTTAGTTGGTATGCCGGTATAGGGTGTATATAGTGTCAGGGACTCGGCCCAGCGGTCGCCTGGATGTTTACCATCTCTCCCGGGCGGCTTAACGTTGGGTCGTAAGGCCGGTGAACCCAACATAACCGTTCCGCTTCCCCCCGGGGCGGGCGGTAGCAATAAGTCGCGTTTCCCCGCGACAAAAAAAAAAAAAAAAAAAAAAAAAAAGCTCTTTGGACTCGCAGGCGTGTCCTAAGTCGGGGTCGCGTATTATTATTGCGTTTCGGGTTGGGCAAGGAAAGCGCTGCTTCGATAGCAACTGTGATGGAGTCGTTGAGATCTGGCAAAACATGTTTAGGACGTCGACGGAGGAGAGAATTTCATATTACTAGACATATAAACCAAAGCCCCTCAAACTTCGCTAACAAATATAAAACCCAGAACAAGAGTGTTTGTCAGCTTATATATAACCTTAAATATAACCACGCCGTTATGTAACACGTTGTATATATATCATTACCTATAGTGTGCGTACCAAGCAAATAATAATACATTTATTTTAGGATTTTCTCGCATAGTTAGTACATTAAAACTTATCCCTATGTTAGTACATACAAAACTTGCTTATATTTTATTGTTACAGTGCTTTGGACCATTTTGTAAAGCTATAGTAAGTATTATGGAAGTACTATGGAACGTTAAGTGTGTCCAGCCTATATATTATTCCCTAATATAAAAAAAGCATCATCTGAAAAGAAAAATAAAGCACCAATATATTTAAAATTAGTCATCATATTAATCCAAAATAATTTAAACTTATTGAGTGGTGACGACTTTCAACTAAAACACTATCGCTACTAGTCACACCAAATACTTTCAAATTATTAAAGGTGTTACACACATTATTTATAAATCAAATTATATGCGAAAAAATGTAATCGTAACAGAGCACACTGTATAATAAATTATCTACTGACCTCAGCTGACCTGTAGGCAAGATCTGTAAAATTATTTTCGGGAAACGGGGTTCATCCCGTGAGAAAGATTGAGGGGTTGTTGGACCAGATCCGGTATTAAAGGACTCAATGATTCTATATTCTGACAATAATTTACTTGTTATTTGGATATTTCAACACAACAATTATCCCACAAATCCATAAAATAGTTTCCCATCTTAGTTTGGCTGGCTTAATGTTATTTTATTTAAAATACAAATATTTAAACACACTGATGTACGTGATATTACAAAAATTCGTGTAGAGCAGGTATAAATAAAATAGGCACGTGAAGTGCGTTCATCACACAATGATGAACGTTGTTTCAGAACCGATGTGACATTTTGTTGCGATATTATCCTTCTCGTATATAATTGGTTCTATACTACACTTACGCTTTTAGGCGTTATTATTCTAAGCGTTTTCCTATACCAACCTTTACATATATGCCACAATAATCTTCATTGTCTACGTAGTGCGACGGCGTCATGAACGTGTGCATGGCAAAAGTAAGTTACTTTGATCTGTATCAATATAACATTACATTAATTAGATTTTTAGCCTTAGCATCAATTAGCGTTCACGTAGTTTCTAAAAATGAAAATGTTACATCTATAAAGCGTGTTCTTTATTGGATATCAAATAAAATAACCGCTATTTTGTGCGCCATGAAATTTCGCTATTCGTTTAGAAGAGTGCCCTGATCAATTACAATTTTATCTGTAAAAAGCAAATTCATAGTCTTAAATTAATTATATATTACATATTTTATATCCTTTAAAAAAATATTTTCTTTAAATATATCCTTTCTTTTGGGACAAGCAGTATATTGTCACGCGCAGTTTTGAATATTAATTGTATCAAGATTTTATTATTCTGTGTAAAATGTATATTATTATTAGGTCGTCAACCTGCTTCTATTTACACGTCATTGTCGTTAGGGTGTGCCGTGACCAAGTCGGTGGTGCTTAAAAAAGCAATGTAGTACATACGTGATGCGCATGGGTTGCGACCTTCTTTTTTTTATTAACTTGAATGGTAAGACGAATAGGTCGCTCGACTCGTACCTACTAGTAGTAGTAGTAGTAGTAGTAGTATTTACACATACAACTAGGCTCTTTCAGTCGCCTACGAAAATAGACAGAAAGTAATACCTATGCCTGTTTTCTCTAACTATAAAAATAGACTCTATTTTAAAAATTGCGCATCATGTAAATTGGTTCTATTTTGACAGCTATGATTTCTTATTAAAAACAGGCAACGGGGCGTGGTTGTGAGGCATTGGTAAGTGTGGATTGAGTATTCCCCTTTTTTCGATCGATTTTATTTACTATAGGTACTAGTATCCAATTAACCGACTAACGGATGCTCAGTAGAAAGATTTTTAGTTATATATTTGATTAGAACGATTACAATTAACCAATTACACTAATCAAAAACTATGACTAGTAGAGCTAGAGAGCCAGAAATAGGCATTGCAGACTATTATTCATGGACAACTGTCTTTAAATAAACGTTCTCCGAGATGAATTCCGCACAAACTTAACGATGAGCAACAAGAACGTTGCGTGTATTAATGCAAATTTATGATAAATCCGACGTTGGCAAGAAAAAAACGTTTATGATATTATACTGACCGGTGACGAAACATAGTTCCCAAAATTAAACACTTTGTTTTAAAATTAATTTTGCTAATGTTTTTTTATTACACTTATATTTTTAGAAGTAGATACAAATTGTCATAATGTTTAAATAAAATTACTATAACAACAATCATTATTTAATTACAGTGCCGCTCAGCATCTTGTTTAACACATGTAAGAATCCCCTTATTTAGAGGTGTCCTAGAAAACAATGTCAAGCGGAAGTCCAGCTATAGAGGCCCACCATTAGATGGATCAAAATTACTTCAGTTCCTCACAGTTCACAGACATAGTGAGTTTATAAGTAGAACAATAAAGCATGAAATATGTAAGGATTTTTTGGATATCGCCTTGAATTCGTTAATTAAACTTAAAATTATAAGTCTATCTAATACCTAAACAAAAGGCTTAAAAACCCGAATCAGCATGAAGTTGTTGCTAACTGTTGTTAAGTAGTTTCTTATTTTTCCCTCGAACTCCGTCATTCAGATCTTTACTAAATTTATTTGGGACCATCCTCGAAGTCACCAAGTGTACAAGAAAACTCATCACAAACAGGTCACATTTCACGGAGATATTACGCAACATATAAAAAGAATACCTTTGTATTGAGATTTGATACCTAGACCTCCATCGAAATAATTCGGTTAACAACACACTGACATGGTATTCGGCTTAGTTAAGGTTCTAAGAGAGCCTAAGGAGTCGACTAGAAAAGGTTTATTTATTTATTCATTGGCATTATACATTCAAATATACACCACAATGTCCAAAAAATTACCAAGTATCGCGTATCGTATATACATAATATAATAGGTTCAATGCTGCTCTACCTCGCCTGTACCTGGTCTTTCGCTTGGTACTATTACTCGGTCACCTTTTATATTATAGTTATAGTAGGTTAGAAGCTTTTTATTATTTTTCATTCTCCTGGGGACTTAGCATATTAAGCAACACGAGATGATTTTGTGGAGTCGTTTTGTCGTGGAAAACCAGTTTTATCAGGTTCTATTTATACGTCTATAGAAGCTAACATGGTCGCATAAAATACTCGACTCGTCATGTCAAAAGTAGAGATAAAGTAGAGAAAAAAGTATATTTAATTACTGTAGTTCAGATATATTTATTCATTTTCAGTAACATTCTTAGTATTTTCGTTGTATTGAATTTCGAGGTTCCCAACTTATATGGCAATCCTGTACAACGCGGTAACACTGCCTATGATAATACGACCAAATTTAAAGTCGAGAAAAAGTTACGATACAGATTTAAACTTGAGACCAATATTTGGATTTGGTTTATAAGTACTCTTCGTGGACTTATGTGTTTGCTAAGCACAAGTCAAAGATCACTCTACCGACACTGACTTATGTGAACAGCTAGGGCAGAGATAAGTCAAAATGATAAAGACTTCAGCCTTAGAGGGCGGCTCAGCAGTTGCCCTTTTGAACTTGACCTAACAGTTCACAATTTAAATTATTGTTACGTAGAATTTTGTAATTCCATAAAATTTATTATTTTATGGAATTATTATTATAAAATAAATTAATAAAAGGGTTTAATGTACAATTATTTTATTTGAGTTATCTACCGAAATATAACTATTTTGACCTGGCATGCGATCGTTGATTTTTTTCTTCTGAAAATACCGATTTCAAGACCTTTTTTTCATATGCTTTTGAAAGTTTTAAATAGATAAACACTGGACTAAATAAAGATATCTAAGTAGCCAAAAATGAAAATTTTGGGATATAAGAAGATAACAGTTTGTATGGGCATGAATGAAATAGTGATCCCTATTAAAAAGTTAAAATCTAATATAAACCTGGCTGGGTAGGTAACTGATTTGTGAAAACACTAATGTGATTTAATGTGAAGTGATTGTTTGACTACAACAATCAAACATCAACATAACGAGCATTTTCTGATCACTATGGTAAATTACTGTAAACATTTTAGTACTTACTAATAATTTATTTTATTTAAAGAATTATTAATGTATTGCTATAATATTATAAAAATAATTGTCATAAATAAACAGACAGACGGCACTTCATCATCTTCAAGCGTAAGTATCTCGATAAGTTATTTTACGCATAATAGATACACTGTCTACTATTCACTAACACTACTTATTGTATTTGTAACAAGAAAGAACATCTTCACCCTCTTTAGTGCACCTACCGCCGGCACTTCATCGCTTCATTGTTACTTATTTATTTTATACACCAAATATCAGTAACTGATTTGTCTACCCTGCTTTGATTGCTTACTTGTGCGACCATGATTTAAATGTACCCAAAGTTACATTCGTGAAAGCTCTGAATAAAGAGCACTAAATAGTAACGATGCGGTCGAAGACTTAAATACTATAGACGGGTCGTTTAGAAGTAAAATTGTGTCGCAAAACACGGCCGGCGTGACGTGATTGACGTCTAAGACGGGGGAGAAGGAGAGGGGATCTTCTGCAGTGAATAACCGAATTCTAGTTAGGAGTAAGCGAGATAGTAATAAGGGGATGTTTTGTTTAGTATTATGGGTATTCTTGAAGAGTTAAGAAATATATATTATTTCTTCATTCTTCTTATTCACTCCTGCATCCCTATATATTAAATAATTTTACAGTGCCTGGGTCACAAGTGTTTTTCAAACGTAAGTAAAAGCTAATTCTTGATAAATTGAATTTATATATTGTGTTCACATTTATAGGAAACCCGATTCAAATTGTTAGCTCTCAGAGCGCATTGCGCGAGTAGCAAAATGAGAGACCGCCGCGCGGGTTAGAACTCCCCCGACGTAATTGTGTGATCCACAAATACCTATTTGTTTCGAACCTGGGTTTGGTGGGACCGTAAGTCTTCCGTTATTTCTATTATCCACGATACAGGTTTTCTTAATTTCAGATGAGAACACTGTTTATTTTAATGTATTTATAATAACTTATCATATTTCTACCCCTTATAATTTATTGGTTTTTGTGGTTAACAAGCCATGATTAAAATAAAACCTTTTAGATGCTAGTTTTGGGTAAAGAGGAAATTTTTCTCTGACATAGTTGATCTATAGGTATGTCTATGGTTGAAGGCAAATAATACATACATATAGGTACATAATATGCACTTACACCTGTAATCCCCGAAGGGGTAGGAAGAGATGCAACCAGTACACCCATATTTCGCCGAGCGTATCTCCGTCCCATGATATGATAGGGGGCGAGCCCATTGCCATACCATGCATATTCCGGACTTCGAGCTGATACTGAGCATTTTCGTAATAGAAAAACCAAATATCATCTTTACCCCACCCTGGAATCGAACCCGAGACCACAGCGTCAGCCTCAGTTGTACGCTTTACAACTGTGCCACCGAAGCAGTCAACATAAACTAGTTAAAAAAATATTATTTTACAGTGCACAGGAGAACTTTGCAAATCATCGGTAAATATTTGTTTTATAATAGTTTCTCCGAGTCCCTAGTTTGCGCCAAAAAGTATTCTATTAACTTTTAGAGGGCATGTAACAGTGGACTAAAGAAAGCCGGTCGATAAAGGACCGCAATATCCATGTAAGTTGCCCGAAAATTCTTAATAATACTAGTAGCCCTGTATTGTATACGTCCCACTGCTGGGCACGGGCCTCCTCTACTGAATGAGACGGGTTAGGCCTTAGTCCACCACGCCGACCTAATGTGGGTTGGCAGACTTCACATACATTCGTAATTCTTATGGAGATCTCAGGTATGTTTTCCTCACGATGTTTCAGTCACCGTTAATGCAAGTGATAATGAGCTGCAATTAATACACACGTAACTTAGCAAAAGTCAGACGTGTATACTCTTGGGGCTGGTTTCGAATCTGCCACTTTCGTCTCGACAGTCCGTACCACTCCCCGCTGAGCTTTCACTGCATAATTCTAATTCTTAGTTCAGGTATTTAACATTCATTTCTATTCTTCTTATTCACTGGAGCTACCTTAAACACTAGCCGTTGCCAACCTTACCCGAATAAATCTCAACGAAACTTGTGGCTGAAGTCTGGACTTTACTCGTACTGGAACAAGTCTCGGACAGGGATCGACTTAATCGCGACTTAAGTCGGGTTTACCGCGAAAAAGGTTACCTTTGTCGTCTCTCCCCAGTTTAAAAACACTCTCCTAGTATCGGATGCCTCCTCACATGCCTAGTATCGGAATCGTCGTTATCGACATCGAGTAATGTTGAATTCCGTGGTCATCTGGAAGGTAAAGCGAAACTGGATTCAAAAAACCTTGGTGTACGCAGAGCGCGACAGTATTGAACGCCGAGGCAGTTCATCGTCTTAAGCTTTATAAGGCACAGGTCTAGCCTCATATGGGTTAATAATAATTGATTCCATGTGATAATAAATTTAAATTCGTTCATTATGCTGCAACAGTTTTAATACCCATACTCATACGGGGAATTTTCCTATCAATCGCCATAACTTTAGTTACTAAGGTAGGTAATAAAAATAGATTTTGGATTTCAGTGTGAAGGAACTGGTTGCAGAGCAGAGGTGATACATAAACATATAAATCTCACATACATAAAACATTATAATGAGTTTGGATTAATAAGTATTTATTTTTATTACAGTGCCACTATAAGAGATGCCACGCACATGTAAGTTTTAAAATAATTTTTAAATTTTAAATACAAATCTCATTTTATAAAACGCAGTGCCTTGGACGGCTCTCACCGTTTTTAAAATATACGAAGAGCTGAAAAAGTAGCAGACGAAAAGAACATAACCTATAATTAATTATAGGTAATTTTGTGACGGACAACGCATCTAATAAGCTCACTGCTGCACAACTGCTAGATCACTTTGGCTGCCCGTACCAAATTAAATTTAGTTGTCCAAGAGGCCCTTAATTTGTAAAGTATAGCTATAACCGAACAAAAAGTACATAAAACCGTTGCTCACTTTAAGAAGAGCACTCCAGGTAAAGACAAGCTGTTAAAACATCAAGTAAACGCACAAAATATCGCGCCTGACTGCAAAGGGTCTCCTCAAAGATATGATATAGATTATGTTGCAGGTAACGTTTTTCGGACTTGCAAGAAGCCTTCAGAGCCATAATTCCGAACCTACGTGCTGACGTAGGTACCTATAATTCCTACTGAGGTGTGGCAATGCATTGAACAGCTGATAAAAATATTGAAGCCACTCTATGAAGTGACACTGATTATAGTGCTGAAAAGTACCTCACAGCAAGCAAAGCTATGGTAATAACGCAGGGATTAATTAGGATATACGAAAAGCTTATACAAACATATTATCCTTCATTTGTAGACTGTCAAATATCTCAAGAGGTGGAATAACAATATAAAAGCCTAGGGGTACTTTACTACCTAGTTTTACTTGGACTTTACTTATAGAATACCCTGCTAAAAGTATTACAACAGCAGTTGTTAAAATTGCAACAGCACAACAAAGGACTTAAACAAGTTTATTGCTTACAGTGTTCCGGCGCAGGCTGCGAAACTGCTGTGAGTAAAACATCAAATATATACATATTTTATAGCAATACGCGACCAAACGAGCAGGTCATCACCATTGCCCATGCATGCTCACAATGCCAGAAGTGTCGTGCATGTTTTTCTGACTATAAAATAAAGACGTGTATCTGCTAATCAATGAGCGTTACGTTTTCTGTAAGTAACCATGTTAGCCATTTTGAAAAACTAGTGCCGATGTATCCTGGCTCATAATTCATACATTCCTGAAATATCTCCTTTAGATATTTATAAAAATAAAGAGTTTCATAGTTTAGCTGCACGGTAACAAACTCTTATTCGGGGCACAACCTAGACTATATAATACACGACAAATATAGAGGAACGCAAAAATTATGTACAATACTCGTAATAAAATTAAAAAAATACAAGTTATCAATGTTAAGTTTTTCACCTTTCAGTCGTAAATTATAACGAAAATAAACTATAATGATAACTAGTAAAACCTAAATAATTTTCAGAATAATATGATATTATATACTTACATAACACGACAGCTATGATTTTTATTCATAAAGGAAAAAAAACAATTACGTGGAACAAAATTTCAGATAGATTCTGGAAATATGCATGAGTGATGACGTGTGTATAAAATTAATCTACAACCAAAAAAAATATTGAAGCGCCTAAAATACTTCTCTTAAATTCTGTTCATTTAACGTATACTCGTAATGGTAATGGTATGAGGCTGTATTTATCAACATTGAGAGCCATTCCGTTTTCAACACACCAATTAAATAAGTTGTTTATGTCAGAACTACCTAAAATAGCTTTGACAATTTTTAGGTCGTCAGCAAACAAGAATACCTTCGAAGTAGAAAAACTGTTAATTAGGTCATGAATAAATATGACAAATAATAAAGGTCCCAAATGAGATCCTTGAGGAACTCCCGATTCTACATTAAAGAATTCAGACTGTGAATTGTTTACAACTACATATGATTTACGGCTTTTAAGTAGGAGTCGAACCAGCCCAATAGTGGGCCTTCGAGACCACATACAGACAATTTGTTTACTAATAATTTATGATTGACTTTGTCAAAAGCTTTGCTGATATCTGTGTAAATGACGTCTGATTGAATGCGACGATCCATATAATCGGACAAAGTTTCAACATAGTCAATCAAATAAGTATTAGTAGAATGGTGTCTTATAAAGCCATGCTGGCTGCTTGACAGTTGATGCCATACATGCTTGTAGAGATAAGGATAAATTATACTTTCAAAACCTTTTGAGAAGGTAGAAAGAATTGAAATTGGCCGATAATTTTTTATGTCAGATTTTGAGCCATTTTTAAAGACAGGAGTTATTTTAGCGACTTTCCAGTAAGAGGGAAATACTCCAGTTTGGAGTGATTTATTGAATATTAGTGTAAGAGGCACATAGAGATGATTTGAGATAGGGTGAAATTCCATCTAGACCAGGCCCTTTATGACGATTTAGGATTTTAAAATTATTGAGTACGATACTTTGATCTAAGATAATTGAATTAAGGCAGTCATTAAAAGCTGATTTAATTGTAGTAGTGGAATAATGGAGTAAAATATGGTTGATATATATATATATATTTGATCCAATGGTTACTTATTGGGCTCTTAAAATAATAGGTCTTTAGCTATGAAATAGCCGGTCCATACAAAAAAAAGTTAAAGTAATTTTTGCTATATTTTTTATTTCTATTCATCAAAGTAACCACCCATGCTATCGATGTATATTTGCCAGCACAGTGGTAATTTGTCGAAGAAATCGCCTGGATGAAAGCAACAAACAAACAAAGGCATTTTGTACTGCCTCTCGGGTATTCCTTTTTTTGCCGCCAAAAAGTTTTCAAATTATGGAAAAAGTTAAGCGCAACGTCTGGTGAGTACGGTGGATGACGGAGCTACCAACCCCAGCTCTTCTAGCTTGAAGATAGTCTGTTGAGCAGTATTGGGACGCATGTTGTCATGCAGGAGCAGTGGGGACGTGACCTAAGCTGCTTCTAGATGTGCGACCTTTTCCATCAGAACACAAAGAACACAATAAAAAACAATTTCTTAAATAACTTTCGAATTATTGCAATAAATATTCATGACTAATCTTAGTAAACACGTTCTATATGTTTATAATATAGTTAAATTTCGTTTTTAGTAATCGGCTTATCCACATAAAATACAAAATGTTTTGCAAATCTTGATTATATGCACACAACCAATAGGTAGTTATAGTAAAAAAGTGCATAGAATTATGATTTATGGCATGCGTTATAATGAGCGTCTAAAAGTTTGTTATAATCATCGAAATAAGATGACAAGAAACGTAACTCACGCGAAAAAATCACCCCTCCACCAAAAGTCTGGGCAAGGGGGGTGGGGCTATAAAAGTCTGTGCAGATCGTTCATTCGCCAATTCATAAAAATTGATTCATGATCTTTAGTTGACACTTAATACGTATAATCTTTTGTGCGGTGCAGAATGTCATGTCTCGATTTAGAAATTTAATATTTAGACATTAACTTTTATGAAATAAAGTTGTTTTTGAACGTTCATAAATTTTTGTTGCGTGTATGAGTGTTATGTGTGATTGATTACCTTTGCATGTGTAAGTAAGTGGAACCGTATTTTTGGCAGATTCATATGAGAATTATCGTTCTATTTACATTATCTTATTTCGATGGTTATATTAAGTTTTAGCAATATCAAGGTTGTAATGCAGAGTTTACACTGTAATATGAATTAATAACGTCACTTCTTTTTTACAGTGTACTGGACGTTTCTGTGAACACTCCGTCGAATTATAATTAAAGTGAGACCACTATATATTTATTATAATATAAATAAAAGCAATAGTATCTAATATATATAGTTTCATCCTTTGATTTCCGAGAATTTTAATAATAAATTATTATTACGGATTCCAATTTCAACTTTTAATTCAAACGGAATACGTTCTTTATTTATATGTAAGTGGTATTAAAACCAACGTGAAGTAGCAGCATGCTGCTCTGTTTCGTACGGTGAGTGAGGTATCCCGAAGCCCAACACTTCCTCCTATTTCCAACTCCTTAATTATCCCTTTCCTTTAAAGTCAGCAACGCGTCCATAATTCTTTGGATATTGTGGATGTTCATGAGCAGTGAAAACCACTTACTATCAGGTGACCCACTTGCTCGTTTGCCAGCCTCTGCTATAAACAAAAGTAAAACCCTGAATCACCAATAAAATACTTAACACTTAGAGTTTGTTTTATATTTTAGTCTTTCGACTGCGAAGATTGTTCGAGACCCTCAAGAGTTTCTTGGGTTTCAAATGATTTAAAATTATTAAAATATCTGTTAGGATAGCGAAAATGCTTTCCGAAAGCAGACAAAGAATACTTTTTGAATCTTTTGTACTCGCTCTCTTCCTGTTCCCATTCTTCTTTCTTCACATAAGGAAATAAGTATCTGAGCCACTTGGGTATGAATTGGTCCATGTAAAAGAAACGCCTCCGCCACACTTTAGTCGTGTCACAAAAATTATCGTGATTGCCGCCGATCCAAAATGGTATACTAGGGAAATAAAATATATTAAGATGTTCGTAGCTAATCAAATCAAACAATTAACTTAAAATTAAAGTAAAATTGTAGACTTACAGACTAAAATATCTCAACAGCCATCTGTAGGTGTCATTATAGAAATATGCCGAGAACGGATTTAAGTGATGATACATGCCGAAACCACCGGATAGACCGGCTGCAAGACTTATCACAGCGATACCTCCTTGATAACCATTCACTAAAACAACTACACCCTCTCGGATATTTTGAATATTGGGCGTCTGGACTTTCATCGCATTCTCATCCTCTGCAAACATAGGTAATCGTTAGTCAAATACTGTTCAAATGTATTATTATTAAAATAATTATTTTAATAATAATACATTTGAATGTATTAAAATAAGCTTGGGATAACATACAAGTAGGTTCCTTATAATCTCGGCAGCGGATTTGATTTTAGCGCAATAATAGATCATCTTTGATTGGGAATTTATAAACCGCTGAGTGGAATTTGATAAAATTTATTACAAGAAATAGCTTATACCTCGACGACGGATATAGAGCAATTTCTTTGTAAAATCAACTCATTGGGTTTTATTAAAGGATTTGGGAATTAAAAACTAACTAGCTTTTAGTATTTTAGTCTTCACCCGGGTGATCAGTCTTTTGGACTTATATCTCACTACGAGTGACTTGAAACAAACTAATGAATAAAATACAAGAAACATTGCCAGACGAATTAATTAATTGACGACAATTGTAGATGAAAATGACACCGTAAATTTTCCCACTGAATTTTACAATTCACTCGTCTTACTTTATACTTACGAGTAACTGACGTTTGAAAATTGGTTCGCCCATAATTGTGCTTCAAAACTTAAATGCACCCAGACTTTGAAATGGAACGAGATCAGTTAGTAAAAAAATAATAGGGAATGTCATTGAAGCGACCATATAATACGGAAAGTTCAGAGGAGACACTATTTTACTGTCACGCTCATTTGTAATGACCATAAATAAAAATGACCATAATGCGGATTTAATCTAAAAAATGTGTGTTTTTCTCACGGACATAATTAAATAAAATAATAAATACACCCAACAGTCACACACATAGTCCTGACCCTAGGTTAACCTGTATCGTGGGTATCAGGAACTACGAGGGACCTGCGGTCCCACAACACCCAGGCCCGAAACAATTATTTGTTGATAACACCAACAATTGTCTCGGTGTGGGAATCGAACCCACGGCCTCACGCTTCGCGGCCGTCTACTCGCCCATTGCGCCACGGAGGTTGTACGGAGACTGCCTGTTATGTAGATCTATTTGTTTCAACTAGTACCAACAGATTTTTCTTAATATAACATTGTATATTGTTTATAAAGAAATCTTCTCTTTCGAGATCACTTTTTCGGCATCTGTCAGCGATGCAGTTGTACGACAGTTGAAACTAATTCCATGTAGAAAACCGACATAACTGTAGGGATAACTTTACACCTATTTTTTTCTCTCAACTAAGTATAGATACCATTAAGATTACCTATTATAATATCGATACTTATTTGCAATTTCGAAATGCCTTATATAAAGTAGTAGTTTACTGTTGTTTCGTACGGTGACTGTTGAGTGATATATCCGTAAGCCCAAATCCCCTCCTACTCTTTCAAATCCCTTAATTATTACGTCCTCCTTCAAGGTGGGCAATGCCTCCATTAATCTTTAGGTGTTGAGGACGTCTCATGGGCGGTAGTGATCTCTTACTATCAGGTGACCCACTTGTTCCTTTGCAGGCCTATGCTACAAAAAACCTGCTCTCAGGGCGCCACATGCTTTCTTCGTACTTTTTTTACTGTTCTTATTTATCGTAACATGGCGAAGATTTGTATTTTTCTGGTCGAGTTATATATTTACGACATACGATAGGTACATAAAAGTTAAAGTCACTTTAGAAACGGTTACCGAGATTTATTAATATGTGGCTTAGCAAAAATAACAACAACACTCAGATACAATAACAAACAAAAACACAAACCAGCTGTGACCACCTAAGTGACGCAAAATTGTTCGATATTCTTCGGTTAATTTGAAGAGAGAGAGACGACTAGTGGGTATTAAAAAACTAAGAATGTGTTGTTCGAAACAAAATGTCAGTGATGGCATTAGAAGTTAGGCTAGGCCAAGAGTTAGGCAAATAAAATATTTCCCTAATTTTCCCAGTATCGAAATTTTCTTCCTCAAATATTTCGCCAAGGATTTAATTTCCCCAATTTGCGAAAAAGAACCCACACAGGACACACTGAACCTCACCTGCACGTGGTACATTCTGCTGATTAATGGTCAAGGCAATAGCGAAAGTTGGTTCCCGATGCGGGTTGTGGGGGTAAGACGGCAGGTGGCCCCATATAATACCAAATACAAAAGATTGTACATGATCGATATACCATGTATATTAAACTGGTTGTAATATACCTACATGGCCTACCGTCCCATTTAAAAAACTATGTAGATCATTATTTTAACGATATGATATGAATAACCGTTGTACAAACATGATGCTGCGAGAAAAATAAAAGTAATTTAATTTCGGGATTTATATTGTGGTATCATGTCCATAAATAAGGCACCAAGCAAAATAAAATATCACCAAGAAAATAAAATTAAATCACAATGCCGCGACGTCACAACGAATCAGTAAGCATTTACGCGCGTCAGGTTTGATTTGCATTTAAAAAAACTATTTATACATATTTGTTATTTTTGTTTTTGGAATCTTTATGTAAGTCAAGTAAAAATAAACCTATGCAAGTTCCCCATTAAGGTATCGATATGATCAATTTACGTAAATAATAATTTTGTTTAATAGAAACTATTAAGATATGTATTTTTTATTGACGTCTAATGAATAGCTCACCTTCTGTCGGGATCAGCAAGTCAAGGCCTAATCTAGGTTTCCAAAAGAACGTGCCAGGACGTGAACCTCCCTGTAAAAGAGCATGATGCTATTAATGCTAGAGTAAGGTACGGCACTGTGATCGCATTGTTTATTACACGGGATCAAAAAATTGGAATGGATTGTAAGATATACATATATCAGGGTAAGGTAAAATATTTTAAATATTTAACAATAAAGTTATCCTTAGATAGAAAATTACGTAGAATACTGTATATTCTAGACAATTCCAACTTATAAAAAAGCAATCTACATTACAATAATTAGAGTTTACTTCATGTAAACTAACTAATCATCATTTATATTACTTGTAACAGAGGATATACGATTCGCCAAGCTTGTATCTATCCCATAATGTGATAGGTGGCGATACTATTCCAGTCCCGGGCAACATATATAGGTATTAAGTGATTTTTCAAACCGAAAAACAAAAATACAAGTTAAGATTGCCCGACTTAAAAAAAACATTTATAAAGTTGTAGTGCCACACTGTAGACAGTTTTGTCTACAACATGAATGGGCCGGATCCACCGGGTTGTTAACACTGTCATACAGAAAACCAACGTGAAGTAACTGCCATAAAAAAACTAGGCAATTGAACCCAAGAGCTCACCGGTATTTCAACCCAGGTACGTAGGTAAACCGATTAGCTGATAAGGCGAAAGAATAGATAGATATATGCGTATTATAAGTTAAAACTTACATCTGTTATTGGAAGAATAATAATTAATAATGTAAATATAATTGTATCCATTTTTACGATGAATTATAGTGTTCTTTACTACTTCTTTTACGAACTCAAAACAAATACAGAATGTCAATGGATGGTAGTTAACATGTATATATAGTGCATAATATGTTTACAATGATATTTAATACAAGACTGACTTTCAAAACATACAACGTCCGTATGCTACATACAGGATCTTCGAAATTAGAGACTGGGATTCAATAACTACAAACACTAAATTATCGAAGAATGACAATAATTAAGGTCGAATGTCGGTACAAGCCCGCGATATTCAATTTAATTTTGGTTTCTTGAAAACTGCAGCACGGTGTTTCGGTTAAATATGGATAAAAATGATTTTGCGCAAATAATCACAATGGATATTATACGAAATAATAATAATGAAAGCTATAAATATTGCTTCTAGTTATTTAATGTTCAAAATGACTAATCTCAGAAAGATTTTTGACTTCTAAAGTTTATAAAAGCTTTGTTGATAATACTATGATTATTATTCAGTTGATAAACGGTGATTGTTTTCGCAAAAACTATTTTTATCCATATTATGTCGAAGGAATGAGATGTAATAGCATTGCATAGCAATGAATGTTACCAATTATTATATCATAACATATCATTGATATTCAGAAAAACTTTTGCTTGTAATCTTATTTTTTTAATACTTATTTTTTGGAAAATTTTACTTGCAAAATTACCGATTGAGGTCATATTCACACATGTATGGTGTGAATATGGCCTCAATTAACATTCGTTTTATAGAGACGATAGTGCATAACTTTATAGAACGCTACGACCCACGGGAGCGGAGCAGTAATTAATATATATCAAAGCAAAATACCACTCACTTAATAACTGACTAAACAAGAAATATCAATAACCATTAACACTAGAATCATCATCTAATTTGTTCAGTGATCAATGTTTTTTTTTGTAATGTAGGGGCTTACAATGAATTGTAGGACATTAAAATTTTAAGGGAAAGAAAGGGGGTGGGGTGAACTTTGTATGAAACTTTTTTATGGAACGGAAAACTGTGAAATTGAGGTCAATTATTGTTTATTAAAACATAATGAGAAACGTGTTTCACGTTTTAACCCACTTCAAAAATGATGTACTTCGATTTCTCCACTCGTCGCAATTGTGTATTGTATTGGAATCTACATGATACTTATTGCTGTAACTACCACTAAAAATTTAAAAATAAAATAAGTTTAACAAAACTTAGACAATTTAGTTTTGTTAAACTTATTTTTTTTGTGTACCTAGTGTTATTAATGTAAAAGTTTTGATGTTTGTAGATCTATTACGCTGAATGTGTTTGGATAAAATTTGACAGGTAGACTAAGATATGAATTAAAACATAGGCAATTTTTATGCCAGTAAAAGACATTTTCGCGGATAGAGTAGGTGTATAGAAGAAATGAAGGACAAAGTATTGCCGACCTACGAAGATGTCATAAAATGTATTGAGTTGAAAAGATTAAAAGTAGCAGAAATACTACCAAAGAGTCATCAGCTTGTGGTTTAAAAAGTAGAATGTTTAGAGAAAATCGAACCTTCCTACGATTTCACACGCCAGTAATTCAGATACCTACTAAATGCTTCTAATTTAAATTGCAAAATCCTCATAAAATCGATACACACACACACCCAACAGTCACACACATAGTCCTGACCCCACACTAGGTAAACCTGTATCGTGGGTATCAGGAACTACGAAGGACTTGCAGTCCCACAACACCCAGACCAGAAACAAACATTTGTCTCGGTGTGGGAATCGAACCCACGGCCTCTCGCTTCGCAGCCGGCTACTCACCCGCTGCGCCACGGAGGCTGTCTAGTAGATAGTAGTAGTAGTAGATAATACGCCAAGAAAGAAAGAAAGAACGTAATGAATTATTTAAACAAACGCAGCTTTGATATTTGTTTTTGATATTGTTAACAAAAACACTTATGTCCCGATTTGAATGTTGTTGTTAAATGAGATTTCGTGGCCAAAACAGAATAGATTTTATTGGTAGGTAGTAGTTGTACTAGATTACCAAATTTAGTACTTTACCGTTTCATTATTCATGCTAAGTAATGTTTATCATTTGTACTACTAAATGTTTTTAATATCATCATTTATATGTATATATTTTTGTGAAAATTCCTAAAACTTAGAATGACACGCTAAGGATAAAGATATGACAATTCTAATTTTTGTTACAAATTATATTTTTATTTAACCCAAGACAATTAATAATAACTAATTCATTAATTATGTATTACATACATACATACACACTCACGCCTATGTCTCATGGGGGTAGGCGGAGACTATTGAATGCCAGTACCTACGATCCTGACACCTCTTTCGCCTCTTCCACATTTATAAATCTTCTCATACATTTTTGTCGGTTGAGGGTACTCGTGACGGAGTGCCCTTTTCGGAGAAATCTGTGTTATGGGACCACAAGTCCCTCGTAGTTCCTGATACCCACGATACAGGTTTACCTAGTGTGGGATCGGGATTATGTGTGTGACTGTTGGGTGTATTTATTTATTATTATTTATTAGTGCGGGTGAATATTTTTAGTGGCAGTTTTCTATATCAGTATACCGTTTCAAAATCAGCATATTCAGTTTCATTATTTGATAGTAAATCGAACTCTTTTGAATACATTTTCATCTTACACTTTAGTTCTGCTACACCACTTTCTAACGGAGCTAGCTTTTTTTACTAATCTATGTTTTGATTCACGCAATTTTTCATTAGTTCAACTGATCTTGCTTTTTGACCTAATATTTTTTTTTCTTCTTATGTGTTGATGTCAATGCAGATGGACTAGGTTGTTCTGTAATGGAAACATCTACTGAAGTACCTGGAGGCACATTTAATTAAATAAATAACTTAACATTTGTAAGGTGACAATTAACATTTTTGCAGATAATGCCAAAAAGGTATGCCATCAGTCAGCTATTTTTTTTAATGTCTAAACTGCAAGAAACGGAATACAAAGTCTATGATCAATCTCAAATCCACAGGAATCACAATATAAACATCAGCTGTTTAGCAGCAATTTAATGGGGCGATCTGTAATATAGTTACAAAATTTACCCAGCATAGATTTCGCTCAGTAGTTTGCAGTTCTTGTAAAACGTTCAGACCTTCTGAGCTCACAACCTGTAATATAAAAAACTTTTTATGTGAACTCAACACTATGATAATACTAGTTTTATTGAGGATACTAAGGTAAACAACCGCCATACAAATATCTAACACCCAGACTTACACCCGAAACAGCTATTCAAATATACCATAGCTGCATGGCTGGGAATCAAACCTAAGACCTTGACATTGCTCAGAGTGCAATCACAATACTAACAAAATCGGGGTAGCGGTCAATAACTTAAATAATATATACTCACATGTCTAAGTTTTGTTGGCACTGCTTCTGCATGTAACAATTGTTTTTTTTTTACATAGGTGATCTTTCACTAAAATGTTCATAGCACATTTTGGTATATTTTGCAGGCTCCCAATTCAACCTACATTGAAATACCTGAAATAGTAGAATAAAACATTGTTTGAATAAATCTGGGTAAATAAAATTTACAACCTGGCAGCACCAAACCTATAAACGATTTTAATTTTTGAGTAAAAATACTCTATTAATCTATATTCCTAATGGATTCGATGCTAAATCTTTCCTGAGTTTACAAATTTTTACATCACATGACATTACAACAGGAAAATAGTAACATTTTCAACTACTTACGAGTGAAAGGTTATGCCGGCAATTTGTCGTTCACTACGGCTTTTACAGCCTAGCACACTACACCCCACCATTCTTTTTTTGTCAATCAATGTGTATATTTACTTTAAGCGTCTTCAATTCCTTTATTAGCTCGCAAAACTTATTGAATAAAATTTTCTGTCAAACCAACCGTCTGACAATATGACAAACAAATGAATCTGACTTATTGACAAACAAAATAACGACGGGGACAAAAAAGAAGCCTTTTGTCTCTCTCTTTTACCAATGTTTGGTATCTCGCAATCTCGCTTTCACTTTAGGAAGTAGAATAATGGCTCATCTTTAGGTAATATATCAATGCCATTAGGTATTTGGCCGCCGACTTTGGCTCATACCATTATTTAAAGTCATCATTGCGGGCTTAGTTTTAAACTAACTTTGATTGATTCTAACAAAAAAGTTTATTTTTCGTGTGTATAATATAATATATAAAATTCTACATAGCAATCACTGCCTTATTGTGTCCCAAACTAGCATCGCAGATGTACGGAAAAAGGTGGCATGAAATGAACGGAACATGAACTTCGAATGCATCCGGATCGATGAGCTTCTGGGATCCAGCGAATGGGCATAGAAAACGCGGACGACCATAAAAGAGATGAGGAGACGAGTTGGATGCATGAGAGTTAGAGTTGCAGGAACTATCAAAAATCAAAATAAGTTGAATAAAGGAGCAGCAGTGGGCACATTTTACGCTAGTAAAAAATACCAATACGCAACACTTTCGTACTAACTGTCTCTATACACTGACCGAGGGAGACGCAATCAAGGATCGAACGTAAAGGAGTAACTGGGGCGACAGTAAAACAATGGTTTTCGCATGCACCCTTCTGTTTGTTCCTAAATTTGGCTGTTGTACAAATAATTACTATTGAATATTATGTAAAGAGGTGCAACTCGGTTTAAAAGTAAAACTGTCTCTCTGCTCTATGACATTAAGAAAATATGGTTGTGTTTGATTAAGTACTTACTGCAAATAATAAAACAGAATAAAATATGTATCAGTGTTTATTTAAAGAACGATTATAATAGAATGAAGTATTGAAGGATTCTCCAACAGAAGGTTATGGGCACCTAAAGAAACTATATGAAGATTATGCAACAAAAACGAGATTAATATTTTGTGATAAAAATGGCGTGTTCTTTGTCATGTTCGAAAAAATTATATCCGCAATTATCAGATGGCGTAAATTTTTCAAATTGGAAATTTAGAGTAAAGCTATTACTAGAAGAAAAAGATTTAAGCTATGTCATTACACAAGATACTGTTGAAAAATCGAAAGAATTTATTAAAGATGACGCCAAAGCGAGGTCAATCTTAGTTCAATGCATAAGTGACAAATACTTGGATATTATAAAAAAGGCAACAACAGCAAAAGAAATGTTTAAACTACTTGAGGAAATTTTAGAGAGAAAAACGGTATGTAATCAGTTATATTTAAAGCGAAAGTTGAGTTCATTAAAATGTAAAAGTAATGAGAAAATTGAAGATTTTTTTATAAAATTTGATTCGTTGATTAGTGAGATAGAATCAACAGGAATGTTATTGAAGGATGTTGACAAAGTATGTCATTTGCTGTCATCCCTGCCAATAGAATATGATCAAGTTGTCACTGCAATTGAGACAATGATTACTGATCAAAATGTGAGTTTAGAATTTGTCAAGTCACGTTTGTTGGATGCTGAGATTAAAATAAAATCTTTTAAAAGAGAAAATGATACTCCAGAAACAGCATTTGTAACCTGTTTCAGCTGTGGTAAGAAAGGACATAGAGCAGCACAATGCTATCAGAAATTTGAAAACAGAACATACAATTATCGAGGAAGAGGATATAATCATCAAACTAGAGGATACAATAATCAAACAAGAGGATATAATAATAATTTAGGTAGAGGTTACAATAATCAAGGAAGAGGTTATCAAGGTGGACGTATTTATGAACGAGGACAAGGACATGGTCAACAAATTAACAGGAATAACTACAGAGCCTCACTCTCTAGTGAACAAGAAGACTCGGTGGTACAAAGTAAAATGTCATTTACTGCATGCAGCGGTGTAGGAAGTATTTTGTCAACAGAGGTACCAAATATAACTTTCGTTGTAGACTCCGGGGCTACGGAACATCTAGTACAAGAACAATATCAAGAATATTTATCAGAAATACAACATCTGGACAGAGATGTAAAAATAACTGTTGCAAATAAAAGTCTTATGTATGGTTGTGTAAGAGGTAAACTTAAAATGATGTATAACGATATTCAAATTACATTACATGTTTTAGTAGTAAAAGGTTTGTCACACAATCTCTTGTCAGTAAAAAAATTAACAAAAAATCAAAATATTGTAAAGTTTAATGAGAACAATTTTTCTATTTCTGATAAAAATAACTATTTCGAAGGTCGTTTACAAGGAAATTTGTATGTAATGTCTTGTAAATTATTATATGGTAACAAATGTTTAATCAGTAATGATAATAATTTGTGGCATCAAAGGTTAGGACATCTTAACAGGAAAAGTTTGGCTATTATGAAACTACCAGTTGGAGACACCCCTTGCGGACCATGTATGGAAGGTAAATCTACGAGATTTAGTTTTCAACCTGTTAATAAACCTAGATCATACCAAATAGGAGAATTACTTCATACTGACATCGCGGGACCAATAACCCAGACAACTAATGAAGGATACAGGTACTATCAAACTATTATTGATGACTATTCTCATTTTACTACAGTGTATTTATTAAAAACAAAATCTGAAGCAACTGAAAATATAATGGATCATATAAGATATTTTGAAAATAACACAGGTAATACAGTGAAGAGAATAAGATGTGATAATGGAGGTGAATTTACAGCTAACAAATTAAAAGATTTTTGTCGATTTAGAGGAATAATTTTAGAGTACACAAGGCCATATTCGCCGCAACAAAACGGTGTAGCTGAAAGGATGAATCGAACATTATTTAACAAAGCTCGAACTTTAATTACAGAGTCACAATTACCAAAACATTTATGGGGAGAAGCAATTTACTGTTCAACATATTGTTTGAATCGATCACCATCTAAGGCAATACATAATGATATACCAGAAAGAATATATTATGGATATACTGACTTATCAAGGTTAAGAGTTTTTGGAGCTAAAGCATGGATTGTAATAATACCAAGGAAAGACAAATTAGAGAAAAGAGCAGAAGAAATGCGAATGGTTGGATATGGAAAGAATGGATATAGATTATGGAATCCAGTAGATGACAAAATAATAATGTCAAGAGATGTACGTTTCGATGAAACACAGTTTAAATTTTATAAGGAAGAGAAGAAGGGAAAAGAAGACACCTATAGATTAATAGAAGAAGAGGAGAATGTAGAAAACGGAAGACAAACAAGTATTGAAAAAGAGTCTAAAGATGAGGATGATAAACAAGAAGAGCATGATCTAGTAAAACAAAAAGAGAAGAATAATGAACCGTTTCGTACAAGATCAGGAAGAGAAGTGAAGAAACCTAAATACTTGAGTGATGATGATATATACACAGTTTTTTGTTTATGTACAGGAGATCCAATAGACTATGAGGAAGCAGTTAATTCTAGTGAAGATTGGAAATTAGCTATAGATAAAGAAATTAATTCCTTAGAAGAATATGATACATGGGAAGAAACAGATTTACCCAAAGGATTTAAAGCAATTGATACAAAATGGATTTTTAAGACTAAGCAAGACGGACTCAAGAAAGCTCGATTAGTAGCTAAAGGCTTTCAAGCAAATTCTCAATACAATGTTTATTCACCAGTAGCAAGGACAAGCACTATAAGGTTATTATTAAACTTAACAGTACAAGAAGATATGAATATTAGACAATTAGATGTACCTACAGCATTCTTAAATGGATATTTGAATAATGATGTTTATATAAAACCGCCAGAAGGAGTAAAAGTGAAAGATGGAAAAGTACTTAAGCTAAAGAAAGCGCTTTACGGATTAAAAGAAGCACCAAGGAGCTGGAATGAAAGATTTCATACATATGTAACAAGCATTGGATTTTCACAATCGAAATATGATTTTTGCTTATATAAAAAAGATAAAATGTGGTTGCTTATATACGTTGATGATTTATTAATAGTAGACAAAAACATAGATCATATAAATAAAATTATTTGTAAACTAAAGAAAGAATTTAATGTTAAAGATCTTGGAGAAATAAAACACTACTTAGGAATGGACATAACAAAAGAGAAGGAAAGAATCATAATAAACCAAAAGAATCAAATAGAAAAGATATTAAAGAAATTTAATTTAACAGAATGCACGGGAGCAAGAACACCTATGGAAATAAATTTTAACGCAGCTAATAATACAGAAATAATAAATGTACCATACAGGGAATTGATTGGTTCTTTATTGTATGTATCTACAGTCAGTCGACCAGACATAACATACGCAGTATCTTATTTAAGCAGATTTTTGGATAGACCTACTAGTGAATTATGGAGTGCAGCAAAAAGAATTTTACGTTATTTAAAGGCAACAATTGATAAAGGTTTAGTATATGAAAAGTCGAGAAATTCTACGCAAATATCAGTTTATTCTGATGCAGATTGGGCAGCAGACAAACAGGACAGAAAAAGTACAAGTGGATGTGCTATATTTTGTTCAGGTAACTTAATTGCATGGTTTTCCAAGAAACAATTAACGGTAGCACTATCAACGGCAGAAGCGGAATATGTAGCAGGAGCGCAAGCAGTTTGTGAAGTTATTTACATTAAAGGATTGATGTCTGAATTTGTCGAAATTGATAAAAAATTTGAAACCAAATTATACATAGATAATCAAAGTACTATAAAATTAATAGAGAACTATGAGAACAGTAAAAGATCTAAACATATTGATATAAAAGCTCATTTTATTAAAGATGTAATAAATAATAAGATAATAACTTTGAACTACATAAATACAAATGAAAACGTAGCCGATATTTTTACAAAAGCATTACTTTTTAATAAACATATATATTTTACAAATAAACTTGGACTGTATAACATTTATGAGTATTAATGTTACTTTGTAATACAAGAATATTGTAGTACATAATTATTGAGTTGTTATTTAACTTCAAATAAATATATTTGTTAATTTCAATTGTAAGACCATTGTGTAATGTTTAATGTAGTGGCATTAACGTAATAAGTTTCAGAATATGTTTTATGTTTTTTTTTTGTTCTTACAATTGAGGGGGAGTATTGAATATTATGTAAAGAGGTGCAACTCGGTTTAAAAGTAAAACTGTCTCTCTGCTCTATGACATTAAGAAAATATGGTTGTGTTTGATTAAGTACTTACTGCAAATAATAAAACAGAATAAAATATGTATCAGTGTTTATTTAAAGAACGATTATAATAGAATGAAGTATTGAAGGATTCTCCAACAATTACAGCTTTATTTTATTTATTTATTATTTTTATTTAATAAATACCTTTGATAGCTCGAAAGTAGTATTTATTAAATTTGGTTTAATATAGCTCGCGCAACTTAAGGTAAGTACCCACACCTATAAACAAAAGCAACACCAATAAGAACATTGAATTATGAAATAGCACTGGACTGCGCTCGTCACCCCGAGATATAAGATATTAACGCCCGGTTTCTGAAAGGCTGATTAATGTAAAATTAACCAATCAACTTTCAATTCTCATGTCAAGTCGAAATTGAATTGCTAGAAGCATGGTCCATACCTTTGATTTAAAACCCATGTTAGTCTCTTACCCTCGTATCTATAAAGGAGTCATTACTTGTTCTTAAGTAATTTCTCAACTAAGTCATTACTTGGTCTTAAGTAATTTCTTAAGTAAATTATATTCTATAGACAAGTAATGCATATTACTCACTTGAGCAATGCTCAAAGTATTACTCAGTGCTTGAGAATCTTTTCGAACTAAAAATATTGCGTCTAGCGTTTTGTTATTTAAATACACAAAGGACAAAAGACTTAATTATTCATCATATTTTAGTTTTTATGTTTATGTACTGATACAACATATTTATATATATATTTTATAATAAAAATAATGTACTGAAAATAGTTTGTGGTAAATTAATTAACGATATAACTGTGATGCTTACACGATAAACTAAACGTTTATACGCGGGTAAAAGTCTTATAATGATAATAAATTTGGAAGGTCTCTTACAGCGTTTGGTTAGCATGTTGTAAAGTGCATTTTAAATATGTTTATAATATGCCCGTTTTAACAGCGACATTTGTTTGTCAGTATTTAAAATTCATCGAAATTTGTTTTTTGTTCACGGTTATCATTGCTAATAGTTGTACTTTGTAAGGTACGCAAGAAATAAAAACTTTTAAAACTAGTAGTGATAGTGATAAAAATTAATTACTGTAGAAGGATTTATTTCTCAATATTATCCAGAAAAATGAGAATATTTTATCGTGCAAGCAAACAAACACCACCAGTGCCTATAAAAAGAAAACAACATGGGAAACGATAAAGGAGGAGTTTAACACACGTCCAAGCCTCTCAAATTCTTCTTTAATCTTCCTTAAATCTACAGGAAACTTAATATATTTTTTCATTTGGAGTGCCAAGGCGCGACTCACTCGTTTGATAACTGTACACACAGGTGATTGTGCAATATGCATTGCTTATATCCCCACAAACAATCTGGAAGCTACTTGTTGCGTAAAAACGTAACGTCATCAGAAGTTGGCATTCTGGAGTAAAGTGTAGTGCTCTTATCCAAACGTAGGTCATTTATAATCAATGATAAAAATATTTTTTTACGACGCTCTTAGTAAATCTAAACCTTTTCTTAAATCAATATTCCGAATAGTTACAATACGGTCCACATCGCGCAAGTAGACTCTCGGAACACTCACAAACAAGCTATTTTCGACTTAATTTAATACATCACTGTCAATATTGTCTATAGCGAATACATTTTCAATAGCATCCATTTTTCAAAATAATGTTTTTCAACACCAAAATGTATCCAATATTAACGTCAATATACTTTCATGCGAGCCCAAGCAATGCTTAAGTAATGAAAATGGCGACTATTACTTGGCTAAGAATTCTAACTTTTGACAGTTCTTACTTGGGCCAATTTCTAAACTATAGAATAAAAATCGTGACTCAAGTAATTACTTTTACTCAAGTAACACGTTTTACTTGTCTATAGATACGAGGGTTAGACCCGTATTACAAAACGATACTCAAGTGAGCTCTTTGCTAAGTGTCAATTTCTGTACACGTGTTTGGTCTATTATTGGCCCAAACAAAAACGGACCAATCACGTGTACACAAATCGAATATCGTTCTGTAATACGGGACTTAGTATAATTTCACTGGACTTAATCTCTTTCAAACCGGAACAAAACAGTGCTTACGGACTGCTGCTTGGCGGCAGAAGGGTCGGAAGGCAAGAAGTTATGGCCTCAAGTCTTAATCACGTATAAATTATCGTGTATGTAGACGCATTCAATTAAACCGAACCGATGCAGATTCGTTTGGGTCCGATTGGACTCTTCGTGAATGGCGATCTTACCGAATTACTCGAATGACTACCTCAAAAAGCGATGCGTGATAAAAAAGTGCATGCGCATACATATACAGCCCATCACCAAAAAATACCAAACTGCTGATTTCCGCCGAACCCTGCCACGCTCCCCGTTTCCCCCATTTGTTTTCTGAAATAAACACCGTCGTGTAGTTTTAATATTTCTACCAATTCTAATTTTTATTTTACGACCTACAACTACGACCTAAATACATGTTTATAACATATGATGTCATCAAGTCTTACAATAAACAAATCAACATCAATTTTTTTCAATATACTTTATTACTTTCTTAACTACTTACATAACATTAATTTAATATTAATATACATAGATCTACTCATAATTAATGACTATTCTGAGCTATATTTTGAACTGAATACTGTAGACCTTGGACCTGAGAGACTACCTCGACTGGGGCGGTTGGGAAATGGCCGTGAGCACGTCTATGATTCTGAAGAGCAGTACCCTGAAATGAAACAAATACCTACTAAATATTATATATTAATACTATTCATAATTATATTATTGTTATTAGGTTATCCCTATAAATAAATTATCTGATAATTTTTATAATAAACGTACTAAACTCGGAAATATAATTAAAGATATTTTTGTAAACAAACATCCGTCACTCAGTGGCGTATCAGAATTCATAATTTTCTTTTCCATGAGTATAGACTTATAAATTAAGCTTTAAGTTTCAATTACTAAATAAAGAAATAAAAATACCCCTGAGAACCCCATACTAATCATCATCATTTGGTTACTTATATATTATAAGCACTATCTACACATGTTTTTGCAAATAAATACATACATCATTTTTAATTTAAGTTTTTTTTTAACTAAACAATAATACGTAAATTGTCGTACAAGATATTTAATTAATAGTTCTAATCATGACATCACAGACTGAATAAAACACAAAGGCCACCCCAATGTTATGTATCCCTCTAGCATTGCTAATGTAAAATAATATAACACCTTTAAAACTAGGTATAAATAAATAAATATCGCTATAAAAATGTTTGGTTAGTATTTGCACACAATTATAGAACAATAAATTAAATGTATACACGTTGATTGCAATTTTCACGTTTGCATGATTCTAAAATATATTTATGGATTGGCAACACCTTTGTCTACAAAAATTACTTAGAATTTCATTTCAGAGTTTACTTATATAATTTTACTTAAGTGAACGTATATTGTATAAATACAAAATTATATCGATATAAAGAGTTGAGTTATCAAGTCTGTTAAGTTCTGAATGCTATATTATATGACGGTACCTGAATGAACCTGTCGCCGCATACTTCACATATATAGGGTCGGTCGCCAGTGTGGCGGCGGATGTGTAGCGTGAGGTCGTTGCTCTGCGAGAACGCTTTGTCGCAGTACGTACACTTGTACGGGCGCACGCCCGTATGTACGCGCATGTGTCGCGTCAGCTTGTTGCTGCGCGAGAAACCTGACCGAAAACAAACAATCACGTTCTTTATTCGCAATCATTCATATTATACAGGTTGTTACAAGACCGCCTGATAAACGAAAGCAGATCTTGATAAAGAACCTTAAGATCCTATCGATTTTACCCACATGTATTTTGCCCGAAAATACGCAGTTCAAAGTTATTTGGATTTTTATGAAATAATAATGATAATTTACTTTTAGACTAAATTTCGCCACTGCAGCTAAACTATATTATCAGTCATATTTTTTTTCTAGAATAGTACCAATAGGGGACCTTTCCAACCACCATAAAAATCAGAGAAAGTACTTCGAAAGTATTCGAAATAAAAAGTAGTCATTACAAAAACTTATGATCGTATTTTTCCTCAAACTTTAATGGGCTCTAGAATGTTTTTGTCACAGATGAGTCTTTTCTACGAGATAACTTATAAATTGCGCGTATTCATGGAGAATTAACCCTCCGAAACTCATTATGTTAAGCAAAGCGTCATATTGAAAACTCAAATTCATTCGACTCTCTAGTGAGCTGATATTGGAAAATTTATGCTCAACACTAACTTAATAAGATTGTTTATTGTTTATTAGTAGGCATAATGCAAATATTACGTAACAAATACAAATTAAATATTGTATTTTATGGTAAATATTTGAAATGGGCACCATGGTTACCTGCATTAGGAATTACTTTTGAGATGTTATTTCGCTTAAGATCTCGGTATTTGTCATCACGGAAGATGTGATCAATTTTCTTTTTCTGTCAGTAGTCATCTCAGCTTAATGCCAGGGGTCCGCCTTCTCGTACAATAGATTAGACGGTATTTGATATCATATATTGTATTTACTTGAGTGGTAGAGCCACGCTGTAGACACTTTTGTCTACAGCATGAATGGGCCGGCTCCTCCGGGTCGTTACCATTGTCTCACAGAAAACCGGCGTAAAGTAACAGCTTGCTGCTGCGTTTCGTGCGGTGAGCGTAACATCCGGAGGCCCAAACCCTTAATTATCCGTTTCCTTTAAGGTCGGCAACGCACCTATATTTTTTTTTGGTATTGTGGGGGGTGTACGGGGCGGTGGAGATCACTTACCATCACATGACCCACTTGAAAAAAATTTCATGAAATAAATAATACTTGTACCTTTGCCACATACACGACAAATGCAAGGCTTCTCGCCAGTGTGTGATCTCCTGTGACACTGAAGGTCAGATGATCTCGGGAAACCTGCAATGTTCGTCCAAATTTTTACATACAATTCATTTCTGTAATATATGGTGGTGGGTATATAATTAGATACACCGAGTATGATTAACTTTTAGTACAAATTGAATTTAATATATTTACTTATCAAATAGAGCGAATACCTATTTATCAGTAGTGTATCTATGTCAGTTCTTGGAAATATCACACAACCGTTTATGTAAAAATTTATATATTAAATAAAATATTATCAAGGCAGCCAAACTAAGGTGGACAACTAATTACAAACAGATGAAATAAGATTTAACATACTTGGTGTTTCTAATGATACCGAGTGTAAGGGGACCGCTTCCGAAGTGGAAAAGTAATAAAACACTACTTTAACATGACATAAACACTATCATGTTTGCTCTTTACTTGCCATTTTGAAAACGTAAGCGCGCAATGCGCAAGACTACTAATACTGAAGTCGGGGTCAATGACATGCGCGCATTACCGGGATTAATACTCAATAGGCGCATCGCGCCGTGCGCCGTGCGCCGCGCTGCACAGCTGATTCCAAGCGGCAACTGTTTTTTAATTTGCATTACATTAAGTTATTAAGAGAAATGCGATTTTAATTATAATTTGAATGAAAAGTCATTTGTATTTAATGGTCCAAGCAAGACTGTGAGAAAAAAAATATGTTGACTAAATTCGCGTGTTTTTTGGTACCATGTATGTAATCACCAGCACACTTGCCTTTGTTTTCGAAAGCGTTTCTTTTACACTTGGTGTGTCCAGAACTGTATGTAGGTTCAATTTATTCTTGCGGTTGTGTCTCGACATTTGAAACGTTAAAATGGACCAAGAGATTCTCGCACATATGTATTGCTGTGAACACTTCATGTTAACGAATACATTGCTAACGCCCCTCAGTCAGTGGCTCGATCGACTTCCGAAAAAGTTAAAGTTTTAAATTGCGTATCGAATTGTCATTTTTTTTTATTAAATGTCATACAAATGCTAGCGGTCTCAATTCAAGATCTTATTTGTAAGTTATTAGTGCTAGCGACTCTGAAAACATTATTGCAAACCTCGTCGGTATGGTGCTTTCACATGACACTAGGAATACTGTGAGTGCTGTGACCTTGTGGATATGAAAAGAACAATTATTATTATTATCACTGGTACGATGTGCGTGCGAATAAAGAATGGGATTAGAAATGGTGGCTCATCGAGCCGGTACCGACACCATACGCAATGCATTTATAACGACTACAAAAGCGTTACCTGCAGCATTATACCATTATATTAAATATAACGATAACGTTACGTTAATATGAGTGTACTGGTTCCACCACTACCTACCCTTTCGGGAATTAAAGGGGTGAGTGCGTATGTCTATACACTAATATAAATGTTATGAAAATATTGAATCTGGAAAAAATTGTAGTTGACTTGATTTCGTTTATTATAATAATAACAAACAACTATAAGAACAGAATCAACAAACAATAGTCAATAAAATACTTTTAACTAGCTGACAGATTAGCGAAATCGGACTGAAGTTAGTGGCTCAAATAACGCATACCTATCGCCACGTGTGAATATTTTTTGTACAGTTGTTACCGGTCGCGGTGTTTATGAATATGGTGTTAATGATAAACAGCAACAGTGTGCTTGGACATGGTGAATAGAGGTGACGCCATTTATAATACCATTCTTTATCTGCAGGAGTAATAAGTCTTATGGACAGTTCTTTAGTGTTCGGCCATCGTATTGCTGTTTTTAGATAAACTAAGAACATACTACCATAATCATATTTTAATCAAATCAATACAATAATATCTGACCTTTGCCGCAAAAGTCGCATTTGTATGGTTTTTCGCCCGTGTGACGGCGCATGTGGACTATGAGATTGGATGAATTCGAGAAACTGCGACCGCAGTACAGACATAAGCAGGTGTTGGTTGGTCCTTTCTCTCTGTGTGGATCATGAATGCGTTTGTGTGACCTGCGACCAATCAGTTTGTCACATTTACATAATATTAAAATGAAATACTCAATACGGCCCAATATAATTTTGACAATTACAAAAATGGGAAATAATAGTTTTTTATAAATGTTCAACCTGTATGGACGTAAAATATAACAACTTATACGTGTTACAGAAAGGTGTGGTCATATTTTAAGTTCATTATATACACCTTACAGTAAGTACTTGTATAGCGGCTCTTTTCAAAACCGTGACATCCAAAATTTCACGTTAATTTTAATCACTCGTTTATTAAGATCGATCACATCATTATTAATTATTTTGAACGACACTCATTTTTAATAACTTGAATAACATATACATAATTCTAAGGACACATGTACGTAACTTGTAATTTGAAAACAAATGAACACCAGAAAAAGCCTGTATGCTGAATACGATATACCATCTTTTAGAAGCACTTTAAAGACTTCATTCTCGGGTCTTCCATCTATAAACTTTGCTTAATACAGCCGACGAGCTTCTTATAAGTTATTATCAGCTGACCCAACACAAAACACTAATTCACAATACTTCCAATCCAATCAGATCAAGATTTTGCCAGTGTCGAGGTAGGAAAAGACACGGTGACAGTAGGTAAACATTTTGCTGTCGGAGACTGCTGATCAGTAGTAATCAGTACAAATATTTATTTCACGTGGTATAGGCAGAGCTTGAACATGGTCAAAAACATGAAATAAATGGAAACCATTGATGATTTTAACACTTAATTTTAACAGATTAAATATTTTAACACCCTGCAGGATTAAGACACCAACATATCAGAATTGTTTTAGTCATATACAACAAATTTTAAATCGTAATCATACTTCAAAAACATAGCCGAACTGACTACGTCAAATAAATGTTGATATTTAACAACTGCTTTAATGTTTTTTTTATTGAACTGCTTTAATGTTAATTTAACGACGCAGTCTATCACCTGCAATAATATTTACTCACGCCATATTTACAAAATGGCCGAAGAAAACCCACAAGCAAACTAATGTTACGAAGACGAGCAACGAAGCCTGTAAAATAGATTTATTATCCACCTGTAAGCTGTCTTGAATATACTTCAAATTGCTCGCCAAAAACTAACTACTTACCTCAAATTATCTTTTCTTGTGAATTTCTTTTCACATATATCACACTGGAAATATTTTTGATTGGGCATATGGATTTTAGCATGCTTCGCGAGTAATTCTTTTCTGAAAAATTACAACGATATTCATGTTTAATAATTCTCCTCCTTAAGAGACAAATTAAATGTTAATATGTAAGAAATATAATTACAGTAAACAGTACAATATTAAAATTAAACCAACAGTTGTATCGGTGCTTAAAGTCATATTTAAAAAACCTATAAGGTATCCAACTTCTAGCCTTTACAAAGAAATGCAAGTACTCTCTGTCCGTAGTATCTTTATCTTGAAGGTTATGCTGATTACACACCGTGCCGTTTTAAGCTCAGCGAATTATGAAAATATGTTACTCGATCGAACATACAAATTACCAACACCAATGGTTAATACATCATTTGCAAGAAGATTTAGCGCCTTTCTTTATCCTTATATATACAATAAAGTCAATACAAAATGTTCCATTAAATGTTGTTCAGTCAGAGAAACAAAAATAAAGGTTCAGAAGTGGTTAAGCTCTCTTGAACACAGTGACATAGAAGAGCTTACCAAAGTGAATGGGTAGTTTACTGGAAAGTGTTTAATATAAATCTGTACTCACACACACATGCACACACACACACACGCACACACACACGCACACACGCACACACACACATAATAATATTTAACGTTACTTTCACACCAAACTTGCATTGACGTTTCACATGATTTTTCACTGTAACATGGTGTGTAAACTGGTCACCTACGATACAGGCATTGCCTAGTGTAGGGACCAGAAATATAACCTTATTTTGATTTGATTAATCTCATTTAAGTTAACCTAATAAGTAGGTATCAGTTTATTTTTAAGAAAAATTGTATTGATTGAGATGGAAATAAAGTTTATTATTATTATTATTATTATTATTATTTTTGTTTCCAGCATTTTACTGCTCGGTCAGCAAGACCGGTATATACACCGATGACCACGGGCCTAAGCCAAGTGGTTATCAGTAGGGTCGGAAGTTAAATTAGATGGCAGAGACGATAAGTCTGACTGTAGGAATTTTCTGACGATTCTACATGTGTTTAGGATTATGGCTTTCTGTAATTGTATGTATGATTTTTGAGGTATGTTTAAAAGTGTCAGGGACTGTGATAACTGTTTAGGAATTACTCCAGTGGTCGATAAAACTATAGGTACTATTGTGACTTTTCGTAAACGCCACATGCGCGTTATTTCGTCTTTTAGCTCAACATATTTAGTTAGTTTTTCGGCTATTGTATTCTGCAAATTGTGGGTATTAGGTACAGCGATGTCAATAATATAGGCCGTCTTATTTATCTTGTCAATAAGAGTAATGTCCGGCCTATTATAGTGCACTGTCCTGTCAGTTAATATTGCGCGATCATAATAAAGTTTATGGTTATGGTTTTCTAATATGGTTTCCGGAGTGTATTTATAATAAGGAGTAGGTTTTGGTGGTGTGTCTATTAATTTGTACATATTTGCAAGTTTTTGATGAATTATGTTAGCGACCTGGTCGTGTCTATATTTGTAATCGGTTTGGGCTATTGCTTTGCAGGCACCAGTTATATGTTGGATGGTTTCAGAACTACTGTTGCACCTTCTACATATGTCTGGGAGGTTATTTATTTTCATGATATGCTTTTTGTAATTCCTTGTTTCAATAACTTGATCTTGTATTGCAACCATGAACCCTTCAGTCTCCGGGAAGAGTTCACCTCGACTGAGCCATTCGTTCGATGCCTGTTTATCGACGTTTGGTTGGTTCAAGTCTTGGTAATGTCTTCCATGTAGAGACTTCAGGGCCCACTGGTTGAGGAGGTCTTGTTGATCAATTTGTATTTCATTATTTTGTTGTTCTTGTGCTTGTAGGTTAAGTGGGGTTAATTTGTGATCATGTTTATTGATGGTCTGATGTAGAGTGGAGGTTTCTGCTTTCTTGTGAAAGTAGTTTCGTAATGTTGTTATTTGTCTATTGTGTAAGTTTTTAATATTAATTATTCCTCTTCCTCCTTCTTTACGTTGTAAATTCTGTCTTTGTATGCATGCTCTAGGGTGGTGTTTTCTGTTTTTTGTCATTGTAGTGTTTATTATTCTCTGCAAATTTTGTAATTCGTTTTTTGTCCAGTTAATAATGCCGAATGAGTAGGTAAGAACCGGAACAGCGTAAGAGTTTATTGCTTTTGTAGTGTTCTTCGCATTTAGTTGTGTTTTCAATATTGAATTTAGTCTGTGTTTAAAATTGTGAGTGATTTTTACTTTTATGTCTTTGTGCTGTATTAATTTATTATTATGTGAGAACAACTTTTTTGTAAATAGGGTTCTCTAAATTTAAGAAACAAAATAACATTTACCGAAAGAAATATCTGTTGCAAGTATCACATTGGTACTGCTTGTCTTCTTCCTCTTTCGCTATGGAATCGGTGAAAGTGATGGAGACGCTCTGGCCCTGGTGATACCTCAGTATGTGTTTATTAAGCGATATTTCATAGGCAAATTTAAGGCCACATGTGCTGCATTTATGATTTCTCTCGACCTGTTTACAAATCGTCCTATGTCGTGCTGCTGATTTCACAGAAGCGAATACCTGAAATTATTTTTTTATAAATATACAATTCAATACCTAACGTGTAGAATAAAAAAAAATACTGTGTCATACATTTTTGAAATGGTACTTAAGACAGCTTTTGACTTACAACACCTCACATAGTATATAAAAAAAATATGTTTTCCTACTTCGATAAAAAGTAACGATCGTGTCCGTATTGTTGTAATTTAATTGTATTGTTATTATAATTATGACAAAGGTCACATTATTATCTACGTCAAATAGTCTCTGAGAATCATGTCTGTGAAATACAGACACTAAAGTGATTCTATTAGATTCTCGTATTTAAGCGACTTCAAAAAAGGAGGAAGTTCTCAATTCGGCGTTTTTTTTTAAATGTATATACACCGATTTCTCCGCCAATTGTGGACCAAAAAATTTCATTCGATAGAGTTTAGCTGCGATGTGGTCCAATATAAATTTGGTTAAGATCTGATGACGCAGTACTGAGTGAAAAAAGAAACTCCTCAACGGATAACAGCATAGTCACTGCGAATGTTTTATTTTGCTGGAATTTACATGCCATAGCAGTACCTAGTGTAACATTTATTCTGTCGGGTACTTATAAGTTGTTGTTTAATACCAGTTTGACACGAGTGGCGGGGAAATGAGTATTGGTGGGATAAGTTTTGTATAAAAGGACCGGACGACGCCTCGACAAAGTAGTCGTACTTTTGCTTCAAAGAGGAATACTACTAAATTGTGTCGTGATAAAGTGATCTATTGATATTACTGAGTAATAAATAAAAATAAATACTGTAATTGAATTGCCGACTCTTCATAACTTCACAAGTGGGATAAAAACCACAGTCTCGCAGGAATAGTATTATTAAAATGGATGATAATACTGATGTTTGTGGACAAGAGGAGCAACTTAGTCCTATTTTAAAGGGAATCACGGAGACTGCAGAGATACATAACCCGCCACCCGAGACGAGTAAAAGGGGCCGGCAGGAACACGGTCCACACATAATTTTGATGACTCCCAGACGGAGCTACCATGAGGGCCGGAGCCGGAGCCGCGGGCGTAACCGGAGCCGACGTCGTGAACGAAGGCGGAACCCGAGCCGGAGCCTTGGACTTGATCGGAATTGGAGCTGCGGATTGGAACGGAGCCGAAGCCGAAGCCTCCACCGAAGTCATGGACATAGCCAGAACCGCGATCGTGGACGTAGTCGGAGCCTAGATTGTGGATGGGAACATGATCGACTAATTAACAGCCCCGTACTCTTAGGGCTTACATTTACCGAACGACCGAATTTACGAATTGTTAAGACCGCAACAGATTTAAGATTTGAAAGATTAGATGAATATGACGAAGTCAAAATATTGCTACGAACAGAAAAGACGTCATCATCAATATAGGTAACATGGAAGCTGTTAGAGTACATACTAATAACCTGCTTAGTGGGACTATACGTAGATGGATCAGTGAGAGGATTTGTAGGAAATGAATATTTTCTGTTGCTTGGTCAATATGACATTCATGTACTTACTCGTAGGTACATGCCTTTTGTTGATTCAAAATTTAGGTTCCAAACTCGTAAGCTTACCGAAGGCAATACTAATTACCCGGGCTAGGTACTTGAGTTCCGTCAAAGAGGTCCTTAACGTAACGTGTGTTAGAGAATCTAATGAAACGCTTATGTGTTATGGAGAGAAGCTTTCAGTTGATGAAATACGGAGGCTAGAGATTTTGTTACAGAAATATCTAACTAGTTTTCTACAGGCTACATGGCTTAGGTTACACCACTGAAACAGAGATGTTAATTCAGATGAAAAATATAATAATGAATGTCTTATTCAGAAAGACTGCACGTCCAAAGTATGATTAAGGAAATGATGAAATGTGGAATAATTCGTGAATCCAAATCTCCCTATGCCAGCCCAATCGTTTTAGTAAACAAGAAATCTGGCGAGAAACGCCTCTGCGTAGATTATCGGGCACTTAACAATAGAACCAAACGTGATCACTATCCTCTCCCTCGAATTGAGGACCTGCTGGATCGATTGGCGGGACACACCGTATTCACTACACTCGATTTAGCATCTGGATATCACCAGATACCGATTGCTGAGGAATCTATAGAAAAGACTGCGTTCATTACTCCGGACGGGCAATACGAATATACTCGTATGCCCTTCGGACTAGCAAACGCACCAGCAATATTTCAAAGGCTGATGCATAAGATTCTTCATGATGTCAAATATGTTGTGATTTACATGGATGACATCTTAATACCAGCAGTGTCATTTGAGGAGGGGCTAATCCGATTGGAAAAGGTACTCTCGGTACTACAACAAAGTGGTCTTACTCTAAAGAAAGACAAATGCAGTTTTATCAATCTAAAATAGATTTATTAGGTTGAGAAAGGATGCCGCGTGGCAATGGGGTTCAATAGAGGAAACTGCCATTTAAGTGTCATCTAATCCATCGACCGGTACTTGCGTTGTATGACCACACAGCAGAGACGCAATTGCATACGGATGCAAGCAAATTCGGTTCGGGAGGCATTTTGCTGCAGCGTACTGGCAGAAACCCTTGGAGTCCTGTGGCGTATTACAGTCGACAAACGACCAACGATAGGCAAAAATTACATTCTTTCGAACTCGAGACTCTAGCAGTAGTAAGTTCACTTAACAAATTGAGTATACCTACTTGGCGTTAAGCTCACAATCGTCACGGATTGTAACGCGCTGTGTTCAATTTTTACTAAAAGAGATCTTGTTCCGCGCATCTCGAGATGGTGGATACAATTTCTAGAATACGACTGTGAATTTGAACGCAGAGCCGAGAACAAAATGGCGCATTTGGATGCATTGAGTAGAAATCCCGTTTTTGACGCAGATGAACAAGTCACTCATACTTAATGGAGCGTGATTTATTATAATCACTGAAAACGTCTAACAATATTAGCTTCTTAGGCATAAGGAGAGCTAAAATATGTTTTCTAACATTAGTTAAATCAGCTGATATCGGATTTTCACTTTCCGTTAGACAAAAATAATATAGATTGATCGTTAGACTATATATTCGGATAAGTTATAAAATTGTTTATAGATGATTTTCTGACTATAATCAGGAGGTATCGCTCCTATCTACACCTCGATTACTAAATTTTATTACCATAGCTCAATACTAAAAACGAAGGGACTCGTTTGGTGACGGATGGCCGACTGTAACATTTATTCTGTCGAGTAGTTATAAGTTGTTATTGTTTAATACCAGTTTGACACGAGTGGCGGGGGAATGAGTATTGGTGGGGTAAGTTTTGTATAAAAGGACCGGACGCCTCGACAAAGCAGTCGTACTTTTGCTTCAAAGAGGAACACTACTAAATTGTGTCGTGATAAAGTGATCTATTGATATTACTGTTATAAATAAAAATAAATACTGTAATTGAATTACCGACTCTTTATACTAACACAAACATTTATGAAATATTTTTACTTCAACATAACTTAAAAACTGACTTCTAAAAAATAACACCGAAAAGTCAAAAATAACAATTTCATTTGACCGGCAGCTGCACCGACACCGACTTTATTTTTTTTGAAGTCGGTTTTTAATAGGTAATATAACATAGGTACCGAAGGACATACCTTGGTGCAGAGATTGCATCGGAGCGACAATTCAGGATGTTCCGCATCGTGGTGATTAATAAGATCCTCTTCCGACAAAAACACAGCACTGCACGCACTGCACACTTTTAGAAAATTTATATTCTCCTAAAAACACGCGTGATATTATCTATATAACATGAAAAATAGAAGTATTTTGACAATATGACTTTTACTGACCTCAAAGGAAAGGATTCATAATTAGAAAGGAAGGATTTGAACTTTTTTAGAAAATTTGCCACGTAACGGCGGTTTTCTATGCGATAGTGGTCGGTATTAACATCACTATCGAGCCAGCCCATTTATTGTGCAGACAAAACTGTCTACAGCATGCCTTTTCCACTTAAATCCGCAATCAGCCTATATCATTATGATATACTTTATAAGCGATGTATTCATCGCTTATAAAGTAAAATAGGTATACATACCACGTCACAATTAGGCTCCAAAAGTTCTTGCAGCGACATTTCAGTAAGATAATTAAATATTTTATTTTTATTGGCCTGCACATGGGACACGTCATCCTGCTGTAATAAAAAATAAATATACATATTAGTCTTAAGAAGAAGTAAATTTGAGTAAACACTTCTTAATGCAATATTTACATACATTTTGTTTATTCAAATCAATTTTTTCTTCAGAGCAAGCGTGTTCGTCGAAACTTTGCCGTTTCAAAAACATTTTCTTACATATAATACAACATAAAACTTTCATATCTGGAATATGAAGAATTTTTATTGGCTATAATAATATTATAGACATTAGTCCGATTTTTTTACTAATTTGTTAGCATAAACCATATTCTCCTATCAAAATGGGCAGTATATTTCATGTAAAAGAAAAATATATGAAACTAAATAAACGAATGATATATTACATACATAAAATAAATAAATCCGGTTTGTATTATACTATGCCGTTGAAATCATAGTACATACTTACATAATTATAAAACACAAATTAATAAATAAAATTATTAGACAAAAATATATTTTATAATTGTATGCCAATTCTGAATGAAATTCGAAAACTGAAGTTAACTTTGTGTCATGTGTTCCGATTATTAAAAAAAAAAACTATATTGTATACATTTTTTAAAACACATTTATCTAAGTGTATACAATGAATATCACCTTTATGTTTCAACACATGATTTTCTAATTCTTCTTTGGTGTAACACTGCTCAGTGCAAAAAGAACAATCATATTTTTTCACTGGGACAGTAGTAATAAAGAATCCGTTTTCCGATAACTTATCTAATATAGTCTGAAACCAGAAAAAATATTATTATAATAAAATTTATTTACAGTTTTATATAGGTATAAAAATAATTCATAGTATTATAATTAATTAATATGTGTAGTGGCTTACACTAGTTAGCATTTTTTTAGGTCTCCCTCGCTTTTTTGGCCCCATAACTTCAGCATGATACTCCCACAAGTGTTTTGAAAGACTTTCAGCTCCATCATAGCATGTACCACAAAGTGGACAATATGTACCAGTAGTATCTTCAATTTCAACTGAAAACGAGTATATATTTTCTTGATAAGAGAAAGTGTAAAATTTCATTATAAATAAGGTTATATATATAATGTGTATAGCATAAATTACGTAAATGTTATATTACCTTTTATACACTTCTTTCTATTGTGCTCTTTTAATTTGTCTCGACTTTCAAATGCCAGGAAACAATTTTTACATTCCAAATAAGAAGAAATATCTAGTGGTGCCTTTTCGTTCTTAACTGGCTCTGCAATAAACCAAAATTAATTGGTTACTACTAGATTAATGAGTCAGAGTCGAAAGAAATATCAAGGAAAAAAACTCTTTTGCCTCTACATATATCATCATACAATTTTTTATGAGTTCTAAATCAATGGATAGTATTTACCTAAACCTAAATCTGTGAAGTCATCAGGGCCATTGTCAATTGGCACATGATATTCAATATCAGAGAAGTCATCTTGGTCATTTGTGGTTAAATGTTCAATCTTGACGCTGGTAGTAATTGGCTGCAAATAAAACCATTATTACTAAGGTATGTATAATGATGTCATCAAAGAGATGTAACCCACAATGATTTATAAAATAGGTTTACCTTACAAGACAATTTACTGTGTAAAGTATGATCATATTCAGCTTTCTTGATGATTTCTTTTAATGATATATCAGCTGCACGTGATTTTGTCTTAAAATCATAGGCCTTTTCAGCTTTTTCTCTACATTCACAGCATATGGTTGAAGGCAGGCCATCGCCCTTACGAATCTATGTGGTTAAAAAATATTTTATAAATTTTAAGTACCAAGAGACAGAAATGTACAAGATACCTCATAAATATATCTGGAATACAAGATACATACAATTAATTTATTTGACATACAACATACGTATTTTCCAAATACTATTTTAAAATAAAATACATTTTCACATATATTTGTTATTATTTTTAAACATATGTTTTTTATTATTTTAAACATAATCTATATAAAAAACGTGCTACAAAAAGGTGTCGATAATTTTAAAAACAATGTAAAGTTTACGATATAAGTCTTTCATCTCCCATAGTGCAAAGTTCGATTGCATTGTTAAGACATATTTATAAAATCATAGGAATTTTCTTTTTTATCGAATGAGTAACATGTCGATATCGACTTGCAACTTTGGACGACACTGATAAACAGTGATACTTCAGACCTCCTTTCATTTAAATTGTATATATTTATTTGACGCAGTCAGTTCTGTAATTTCTGTTAAGTATATTTTTAAATAATTATATTTTATTTGAGTAAAGGCAAGTATTGAATTGTTAGTTTTATGTTGGAGCAACTGATAATAATTTAGAAGAGGTTCATCGGTTGTTTTAAGCCAAGTTTATTGATGGAAAACCTGAGAATGGAGTCCTTAAAGTGCTTCTAGAAGATGGTATATTACCTTCAGCACACACGCTCTCAGGTGTTATTTTGTTAAATAAGAAGTTAGGTACGTAATATTTCCGTAGAATTACGTACACATAAGTGATTGTCGTTCATACTCATTAATAGTGATGTGACCAATCTTATCGATCTTAATAAACGAGTGATTTAAATTAACGTGAAATTTTAGGTCTTGGTTTTAAAATGATCCGGTACATAGGTACTTACAGTAAGGTGTATGTATTGACCCTAAAATTTGACCACACCTTTCTGTAGCACGTTTATAAAAGCGAAATACCACTCACTGCTTTTAATCACGATTTTACAAATCTACTAAAGCTAGGATCATGAAATTTGGTCAAATAATTTGTGTAATGTAGAGCCGTGCTAAGAAAATTTTAAAAAAGGGGGGGGTAAAAGGGGTTGAACCTTTTATGGAATGGAAAAGTACTGTGAAATTGAGCTTGTAGCGTGAAGGTTATACATATCATCCATTCGTTTGAACTGTGCGACTCCGCCGCGGTTAGGCCTTCGACGCGGCTCGCGCGCCTCACAAAGGAGCCGCCGCGAACCGCCGTCTCCCGCCGTGTTCGGCCTACGTGACAAAACACACGGCGCCCGCTCCGCAGTCCGCCTCATGCCATCGCCGCAGATACACGTTTTATTTTGTTCCCGCGCTTCCCTCACCTTAGTGTACTGACGTATTTTTTTGTAATTTCTCTGTCACTAGTTATTTGTTGTTCTTATATTTATATTAAAAGGTAGTTTCCGCGTAATCGTTTTTTTATTACGTCGAACTCCTACACTGGCGTCCCAACTCGTGGCCGATCTATGTTTCGTGTTTTCGTGCATAATAGTTACGCTAACGAACACACGTGGAATCAAGTGCTGAGTGTCAGTTACTTATTAACATTACCTAAACATTAAACTGTGTTTGTGTTATAATCATGCCGCGTACACGTCGCGATAGACTTTCCGTGGACGCCGAGAGCAGTCACGACAGGCTGAACTCGTCGTACGAGGAGCGGCTGGAGCCTTTGTTATCGGCGTTTGCCCGGGCTCAAGCTCAATCAAATCGGGAGCTCATCGAGTCCTTGTTGGCATCACCCGCCGTCAACCGTGGTCCAGTCAGTCCGGCGTCATCGACATTATTGGGGTCCGCGGGCCAGTCTACGAGTGGAAACTTCGCGAACTGTACGGCGCGTTTCAACGGGAATGGATCGAAGCGGGACTCGGAAGTTTTAGAAGCATTCATCGATGCTATTACAATATATAAAGAGTGCGTCAACATCAGTAACGACCATGCGCTCCGGGGCCTACCCATGCTGTTGGAAGGGGAGGCCGCTGTGTGGTTTAGAGGTGTTAAAGCATCCATAACGTCATGGGATGACGCCCTTAATCGTCTTCGTGGAATGTACGGTGTCGCAAGACCGGCGTACAACATTTTCCGAGACATCTTCGCGTCAGAGCAAGGCACTGAACGGGCCGAAGTTTTTGTGGCTCGCCTGCGTGCTCATATATCTAAGCTGCCGTACCCAGTGGAGGAACGCATGCAACTAGACATGATTTATGGTCTCTTAAATCACGAAATAAGATCACGCCTCTCACGAGATACAGTGCACAACATCGAAGAGTTGATTAGCAAATCACGTTATATCGAGGACACTCTCATGGAAGTGTCACCGGCATCATCATCGTGCTCCGGCAATGCTTCGCGTTCTCCTTGCGTTGGTAGTGCGCCTGCGCCGAGCCCGCGTCCCACGCGCGTTTCGGAACACGCTCAGCCCTCCAGTGCCGCCGCGCCGCGCGCGAGCGCCGCGCCTGCCGCACCGCCGGCCACGCGGAGTACCCAGCACACGCCGAGCTTATCGACCGAGGTGGTAAAACCCTCAAGTGCAGGTAAACCCTTTTGTATATACTGTCGTAAAGTGGGACATAATCGTGATACGTGTATAAAAATGAAAAAGAAAAGTGAAGTGTCTAGTAGTGTATCGTGTTACGGGTGCGGTCAAGTGGGGGTCATCCGCCCCAATTGTAATAAATGTAATACCGCGTTATGTGAATCTGAAACTTTTTCATGTTGTAATGTCGAATCTGTACCTACTTGTGCATGTTTCTCATTTTGTAAAGACGGATTGCGGAGTGAGCAACCGAACAATTCGGGCGTTGCGAGTGTAGACCAAAGCGGTCGTCCTATTTTATATATCGAGATTTGTGGTTACTCCGGTACTGGCTTAGTTGACACGGCGGCCAAACGCTCCATCGCGGGAGCTTCGCTTTATGCGTTATTACATAAATTAAAACATCCTTTCCGCGATAGCGTCATGTCGGTCAAACTCGCGGACGGAGTCGTACAAAAACTTAATGTAAAACTCGCAGATGTAAATGTAAAGCTCGAACGAACGGATATAGTAATAGGAACTACGTTCATTATTTTTCCGCACGCTGTTAATAATGAAACCCTTCTAGGTATTGATTTTCTGCGTAAAGCGCGTATAGTTATTGATATTCATCGAAATACTTGGTTCACAGCTGATCGTCCTCAGGTCATTCACAACTTATATAGTGAAACCTCTCGTAGATCCGTAGGGTGTGCTTCCGCGGATGTTCTGAGGATTGACGAAGGTACGATGCTGTCATCATCAGAACGCGCTGAACTTGCTGTAGTTCTCGAGGAGTATAAAGACGTCTTTAAGGAAGGGGGAGAACCAACACCTTTCGCGGAACACCGAATAGAAACTGGTGACCATCCTCCCATCGCTGTTCCTCCTTACCGTCTTACTCCAGCCAAAAAGGCCATTATGGAAGCGGAGCTTGAGAAAATGTTACAGCAAGATATAATTGAAGAGTGCGAGTCTGCCTGGGCTGCACCAGCGTTACTAGTCCCAAAGAAAGATGGTACTTATCGGTTTTGCGTTGATTACCGGAAATTAAACGCCATCACCAAAAATGACTCGTACCCGCTGCCGGTTATTGACGACCTGCTGCAATACACAGGTAAGAGTTGTTATATGAGCACTATAGATCTCCGCGCCGGCTACTGGCAGGTTCGTGTTCGAGAAGAAGATCAAGACAAAACTGCATTTGTAACCCCGTTTGGAGTGCACCGCTTTAAGCGTATGCCCTTCGGCTTAAGAAATGCACCCGCCACGTTTCAACGGCTCGTCGACAGATTTCGTTCTGGTGCTTCTCTCAAGGGCACTACTCTTATGGGATATATCGATGATCTTATCTTGATCTCGGATAGTTTCCCTAAACACCTTCAGGATCTCCGTGATGTCTTCGATCGTCTTAGAGACTTCAACCTCCGGGCCAACCGTAATAAGTGCGTTTTTGTCCGAGAGAGTGTGAAGTATCTTGGTCACATCATCACACCGCAAGGGGTTTCCCCCGATCCTGACAAGATAACGGCCATAGCCGACATGAAAGAACCTACCTCCTTAAAGCATCTCAAGAGTTTTCTGCAGACCTGCTCCTGGTTCCGGAAATTTGTCCCGGACTTCTCCAAGGTTGCGCAGCCTCTTACGATGCTCACCAAAAAGGCTCAGACGTGGATATGGGGTGAAGACCAAGTAAACGCTTTTAATGAGTTAAAAAGGTTACTCACCTCAACGCCGATACTCGTCCAGCCAGACTACAATCTTCCATTTATCATTCGAACTGATGCGAGCAATTATGCATTGGGTGCTGCTCTACTCCAGGGGGAGTCTCCACTAGATGAACGTCCCATCGAGTACGCTAGCCGGCTACTCACGCCTGCGGAACGTAACTACTCGACCACAGAGCGAGAGGCTCTCGCTGTCGTGTGGGCCTGTGAGAAGTTTCGAGGGTACGTGGACGGGCATCCAGTCTGCGTTGCTAGTGACCATCAGCCGCTGAAATGGTTACTTACCTTGAAGTCGCCTACCGGAAGATTGGTGCGATGGGCTATGAAGCTCCAGTCTTTTGACCTTCAAGTCGATTACACACCTGGAAAGGCCAACGTTATCGCTGACACGTTGAGTCGGCCACCCTGTATAGAGGAAACTCGAGAAACTTGTGGAGTCTGCACAGTCATCGTAGAGGTGCCTCGTTGGGAAGCGTCGACCGTCCGTGGATCGCAGCTCGATGACCCTGAAGTGTCAAAAATTATTAAAGACCTGGAAGGGAAGGATGAAGTTGCCGCTAAAACCTGGACTGACAGAGGTTATCATGTAAGCAGAGGAGTGTTGTACCGGTATGCCGATGCTGATACCGAAGAGCCGCAACTCGTCGTACCTGAAAATCTAAAAAAACAAATTATGATAGAATGTCATGATTCCGCTACATCCGGTCATGGTGGTATAGAGAGAACTCTTCGCCGCATAGCCGAACGTTTTTATTTTACTGGAATGCGACGTTATGTAACGGAGTATCTCAAGACGTGTGTAGAGTGTCAACGCTATAAGCCGGCAAATCAGAAGCCGTCTGGTCTTATCCAGACACCTGTTCCGGCTCAGCGATTTGAGGTCCTAGCCGTGGACCTTTTTGGGCCTTTGCCTCAAGGGCCTAATGGTGAGCGATGGGTACTCATTGTAGAAGACACAGCTAGCAAATGGGTGGAGTTGTTCGCTCTTGTTGAAGCTACTGCCGAAGCCTGTGCCAAACTTCTTATAGAAGAAGTGTTTCTACGGTATGGAGTACCACGTCGACTTATATCTGATAATGGGGTTCAGTTCGTAGCTGACCTCATGCAACATGCTATGTTTGTCCTAGGAGTCAATCAATCCTTGATTCCCCTTTACCATCCTGAAGCCAACCCCGTAGAGCGAAAGAATCGGGACCTCAAAACTCAACTCGCCATTTTGGTTGAAAAGGAGCACAGACAGTGGGCTGAGGCCTTGCCGTTCATCCGGTTCGCCCTGAATACCTCTTTAACAAAGGCTACCGACCAGACCCCTGCCTATTTAACATTTGCACGGGAACTGCGGTCGACCTTTTCCGTCCAGAGTGACCTTCGTGCGATTGTTGCGGCTGAGAATTATGTCCCTCAGATTACGCCCTACCTTCTCAAGCTGGCTGACACCATCTCAGCAGCTAAGGAACACCTCGAAAGTGAACAGGATAAAAGGAAGACTACAAAAGACAAGACTCGTCAGACTGCAGAAGTTTACATTCCAGGTGACTTAGTCTTGCTGCGTAGTCACGTATTAAGTAACACACGTAAGGGAGTTTCGTCAAAACTCGCCCCGCGTCAAGATGGACCATATGTCATAAGGAAGAAAATCAGTCCAACGACCTATATCCTTGGACATTGTGAAAGCCCTGACAATGCCTTGGGCAAGTACCACACTGCAGATCTCCGTCGCTATCACGCACGTGAAGACGATCAGCCTGAACCGGTATGTCCAAAGAGACCTCGTGGTCGTCCGCGTAAGAAACGCGTCTCCTAGTAGGTATCACAATCTACTTACACAATCTAGCTACTTAGATTCTTTGTTTTTTGTGGGTTGTAATTGCTAATTTTGTGTTTGACCTGTCGTGGGGGCACTGACTAGGTCAAAAGGGGGAGAGTGTAGCGTGAAGGTTATACATATCATCCATTCGTTTGAACTGTGCGACTCCGCCGCGGTTAGGCCTTCGACGCGGCTCGCGCGCCTCACAAAGGAGCCGCCGCGAACCGCCGTCTCCCGCCGTGTTCGGCCTACGTGACAAAACACACGGCGCCCGCTCCGCAGTCCGCCTCATGCCATCGCCGCAGATACACGTTTTATTTTGTTCCCGCGCTTCCCTCACCTTAGTGTACTGACGTATTTTTTTGTAATTTCTCTGTCACTAGTTATTTGTTGTTCTTATATTTATATTAAAAGGTAGTTTCCGCGTAATCGTTTTTTTATTACGTCGAACTCCTACAAGCTCAAATATTGTTTTTTAAAATAAGAGTTACGTGTTTCACATGTTAGTAAAATTTCACTCGCGAAAGGGGGGGGGTTCATATTATGTACCTGTTTTAATAATGTGAATGTTTGTATGTTTGTTGATTAATTACGCCTTGGCTGCTGAATTGACTTGGATTAAATTTGGCATACAGGTAGAACAAAGATATGGCGGCTTAGAACATAGGAAACTATTATCCCAGAAAAAGACATTATCGCGGTCGGAGGCGCGGGTAACTGCTAGTATTATTATTTTGAAAATTGCGTTCGTTCTTTGAACATATACGCGTCAATGAAAATATTTTTTGCATAAACAATGACTGTTTATATACTACAATTTTAATAGTTTATCTCACAAAGCCAAACTAAAATTGTCATTAAACTTCATTATTTCTCAATTTAGTCATTTTCGACATAAAATGAGGAGACGTGTATACAATATGTAAAAAAACCCTGTCCGATCCGTGAAGGTGTTATTAGGTATCGAAATAAGGTTCTATTGATGTAATCCTTTTTGGGTAAAATGTAAAAATAATACCCCAAATAAAATTAAATAAAATTTAATTACACGAGAAAGTTTACATTGCAATACAGGGCGGTACGGCGCGGCGCGTGACAGCTGTTCGGTATTGATGTCATGAGGTCATGACCCTAGTTGATCGTTGGATTACAGACGTAAAAATAATTCCTATGCAACTTTTTATGTATCACCAGAGTTTAGATCATTCGATAATCAAAATTGCGATGGCTGTGACGAAGTTGCTGTTCGATGTTTCTACCACCAACAGTAATACAGGTCACCACCGTCGCGTAAAGATGGCATGAACGCTTCTTACCTCATCTGTGTCCGATTTAATCTAATCAAAAACTGCTACAATCCGCGAACGCATTTCGGTTTTAGTTTCACACATTTTCATCAAAACGAATTGCTTGCGTGAAGTCTGGAAATTGTAATGGCCACGACGCTGGTCCACGTTTACTAATCCACCGTTTTCCATACTACTGACTATTTACGTACAGATCGGATGAAATAATTTTGATCATCTACTTTTAACACTTTCCACACTTCCACGTGATTAGTACCCAGCTGTCGCGTCACATAACGAGTACTTTTGTATGAGGTCCTCACTAAATAATTCTGCTCTTTGATGATCACATACATACTCAGACGGTACCGGGGTACCTTGCGGAACCGGATAACGCATGTCGTAATCTCTACGAACTGCTGAATAATTGCAGTCACTCCTACCAAGACACAATATCATATTAAAATATTCTTGATTAGAGTATGACATTAACAAAACAACAACGGAAGAACCACTCGGAAGCAATTTTTGCGCTAAACTGACTTATTATAATGTTCAAGGTCGAGATAGTCGCCTTACACTTGCTGGAAGTTCTTTTGATCGCCCGCGCCGAAGCGCGCGGTGTCCTCTGTCGGCATATCAAAGAATGCCGATAACACGTGCCGGCGACGACGGTTTTGTAACATTTTTGCAATTTACTAGATTTTAGGGAAATTTGGGTAATTTGGGTACTAATAACGTGCATTTTGAAATACAATAACATTTTTATTTTCAAGAATGTTTTATTTTTCTCGGTAATGTCATATTAATACCTATATGCCGCTTTCGGATCGGACAGGGTTTTTTTTACATATGTATAAATAAAATTTCTTTTGTGTATTTTTTTTTATTAGTTTGAATGACGAGATGAGCAGGTCGCTCGCCTGATGGTAAGCGCCACGCCTGCTCATAAACCGAAGCAACGCCACACAGAACTTTCAATAACAAAGCACTGCATGACACCGGAATGCGCTCGTCACCCCGAGACATAGGGTGTTAAGTCTCATAATGCCCAGTAATTTCACTGGCTTCAATGTCCTTCACACCGGAATACAACAGTGCTTACACGCTGTTGCTTGGCGGCAGAAATAGACAAAGCGGTGGTACCAACGCAGCCGGCCTCGAAATATACAAGAATGCTCTCGCATACGAGAGACCTACCACCTTGTAAAAGAGTACCTAGTATATTGAAAAAATCTTCAAACATGATCTTCTGATTAATCATTTTCTTCCATGGGGTCGTATTATCATATTCTCGAAAGAGGAGTCGCTCCACAGGGGCGCAACTCGGCAAAAAGGTGATATATTTTTAAAATACTTTTTAATTATTGGAATTGGACAAAGAGCTTATTACCGTCTCATGATATGATAGCACAATTCCAGACTCCGAGCTGATACTGTGCATTTCGTGATAGAAAACGGAAAGAAGTTTTACCCGACCCGGGGATCAAACCCGAGATCTCAGCACAGCAGTTGTACTGCGTCCGCAATTCGGCATTATAACTGCGCCACCGAGATAGTTGTGTTTTACCAACGGTTAATAAATTAAAATTTTACAAATGCTCAGTATTTTTTGTCTTTATGGTATTCTAACGTAAAAAATGCAAAAAAGAATTTAGTGTTTTCATAATACAAATATAGATATATAAATATGGACAAATATTAAAAAAAGGATCTTAATACAAGATAGATATAATATGATCTCTAATATCACGCAGAAAGTATTTAGATTTAGTATTGTTACATAAGCTTTTAAATTCAGGTATAAATTGTCCACAGCTTCCTTGGAGAGTAAATATTTCAACTCCATGCCGATTACGCAGATTTTCTGCCTACAAATTATTTAAAGAAAAATTTTGTAAAACTAATTTGGCTTACACTACTCCCATAACAAGAATGATGAGACCCTATAATTATTTGTCCAAATGTATTGATGCTGACATATTAAGCAATAAGATTGGCCCCTTTAAAAATAAAATTAAGTTAAGCGTTTTTCATAATGCTTAGTCAAACATGTTTCATTTCATTAAAAAAATAACATTAATTTAATGTATGTGTGTATCATATCTTATAATTTATAAAATAATTATTATTAGGTTATTATGACGGTGATATTATTTGTGTAGGCTGTAAATACCTTTAAAAGGTAAGCACCTAATTTTATATTTATTTGATTTTTATAATATTATGTTATATAGTATAGTATTGTGCATTACCTAATGGTATTTCTAATAAATAAAATTAAGATTAAGAAAAGTATTTCAGATACAAGATTAATAAAATACATATCTTGTATCTTGTATCTGTATGTTGAAATAAATCTCATCTCTGAAAGAGATTATGTTTGAAACATAACACACAGACATCCTAATATCTCAATAAAATAATATATAACTGTGACTATTGAATACAATTTGTACCTAATAATTATTAGGTATTTATAATTTAGCTTTAATAAATAAGAATAAATCTCTTCACGGAGGTCCTGGCGTGCGGTGACCCATTTCTGCGAGGCCGTAATCTTGCAAAAGGAGAGTACCTTGAGGGATCGGGAACGAGCCGATCCGATCGAGCCGGGGTGACGACGGACCGGCGTCTCCCGCCCTGTAAATTGGGGCGTTTGGAGAATTCCGCCACGGTATCCCCTCCCTGTCGTAAGAGGCGACTAATAGGGGACATCGGGGGTCGCGGGCGCACATCGGGGGGCTGCTGTAGCGCCTTTCATATTTAACATGCTAGTACGTGCGACCCCGGGATAGACGGCAGCACGGGTGGTTGGCCTCGTTACTGGCGTTGACGCCTAGAGCGTCCTTCGGTGGCGAGGCCTTCTGAGCCCCCCATATTTGGAGACGGACCGCAAAGCGGCATCGCGCAGGGACGGTTCCGGCTGAAGCCGGGGCGCTTCTCGCCTCGGGAATCCGGAGCCGTTCCCAATACGCCGAAGATGACCACCTCGGGGTTTTTAGTTGGTATGCCGGTATAGGGTGTATATAGTGTTAGGGACTCGGCCCAGCGGTCGCCTGGATGTTTCTCCCGAGCGGCTTAACGTTGGGTCGTAAGGCCAGTGAACCCAATTTAACCGTTCCGCTTCCCCACGGAGCGGGGCGGTAGCAATAAGTCGCTTTTCCCCGCGACAATAATAAAAAAAGGTGACTCTTCACACCAAAAACACATCACATCTATATTATATCAGTAAAAAAATAATAAAATGAAATATATAACATGCACATTATTATCTTAAATACTATTAAGCATAACACAGAATGCAAAAATTCGCTAGTGTTATCTTAATAAAATTGTATTATTTTCATATGACTGAGTATAGTATTTTATGGGATCATAATGTTTTCAAAATTCGCATTGTATGAATCATTGTGCAACTTACAATATTACATAAGGTCTGATTTTTCAATGTTAGAATAATTTTTAACTGCTAGATATCGCATAAAGCAACTAGTTAAAAATAACCAATTTCCCAGACATTTCTCTATACATTAACATCATTATAATTTTATATTACACATTCTTATATTTTATTTAATAAGTAATGTTGCTTTGGAGATTACAAATAAGGAAACTAAACTAGTTTACTTTAGTCATCAATGTATTATTTTCTTTGAGTATGCACTTGACACTGGCAACAACAAGAATTTAATTAGATTGAAAAATCAGCCCTAGTAAAAACAGTATTTTAAGAGAATTATAAAAATTAACATAAAAAATATAACATCATTACTATACTAGTGGTTTATAATATACCACTATTATAATAGAGACTAATATGTTGCAAAATACAAATGAACATTTTGACTCTTTTTATATCAGAAGGCCACCAAAATTAGCTTATAACAGGGTATTAAACTATGTTTGATTTTATAGAATATTTTAAATCCAATAAAAAATAACATAATTAAGAAACATTTTTGTGAAAACAGAATTAAAATTGGGCAATAAATGAGGCTCAATACACGTGAGGCTGTACAAAATGGTTTTGAAGAGGTTGCTGCCTCCAGTCCAGCCTACATATTTAAGAGGGGCATCGATAAAATGCCACTATGCTGGCAAAGATGCATCGATAGCATGGGTGCTTACTTTGATTAATAGAAATAAGAAAAATGGAAAAATAACTAACTTTTTCACACAGAATGCCAATTTCAAGGGTAAAGACCTATTTTTTACTGCCTGGATAGGCAGACAAGCAAACGGGCCACCTGATGGTAAGTAGTCACCGCCGCCCATAGACTTCTGCAATGCCAGGACACAGCAAAACCGCTACCTACCGTCAAAACTTATATAAACCAAAATTGATTTGGTATAAATATTTTGGGTATGTACCAAAATTTATAAACTTATAGCGTTAATTTCAACAAGCATTACAATAGGGCATGGCATAACATCAAGTAAATTTTAGGACACTTAGGACACAACTAAAGTAAAGGCAAAAGTAAAATAACAAATACAAAAACCAATCCAGATTTATAATATTATTATACGGTGCCCAGTGGTGGTGACCTCTTACTATCAGATGACCCACTTGCTCATTTGCTGGCCTTCTAATTTAAAAGAGCTATATGGTTCTAATAATTCATGTATATTTATTCCTTTATCATTAAATAAAAAAAATCATATTCGTTTGGGCACGAATCAAACAAAGTTCGATTAAAAAATATTCTGAAACAACTCAACAATATTTATTTTTAATCCAAATGTCGCGTTGCCTTTCCATAATGCTGGTAAATTATTGTACTCAAGAAAGTGGTTATAAAATTTGTAGAATAATAGTTAAATCAAACAAATCAGAATGAATTTTCTCCAGTACTACCTGCTAAAATGTTTTTAAATGTTTCCATCCACGCCCATCGACAATCATCACCAAGTTCAAAAATATTCCTGACATTTTATTTACGCACAAGGATCAGCTCAGCCATAATCTAACAAAAGAAAACATTCGCTACGATATGCACAATACAACTCTAAAATTACCTTAATTCCAGTAACTGCGGTCACTATAAAATCAAGAGTAACAGTGTCGACAGATACATCAAACAAAGAATGTAATTCACTTTCTTTCGATAAACATGTCCGGCACAACTTTTCAATCTTTATTTCCTGTGTATATTGGATTGAACTCATAATGCTGTTTGTTAATTTTATTTGTCGCCAATGATCTCCTTAGACTTTTCAGACGCCATACCATGATGTTTTTTATGTGGTTAGTGTTGCCAGGTCTGATTTTCAAAAATTCGTCTAGTGATGTAACGAAAACTATATATTTCCGTAAACTGTCTCTAGAAAAATCCGTAGTTCCACGGCATATTTTTTATAGGTATTTCGTATAATATAAAATTAAATGGTTACAACATTTCAGAAGTCACGGTGAGTGAGATATCCGGAGGAACAGATCCCCTCCCCTTCCCAATCTCATAATTATTCCTTTCCTTAAGGTCGGCAACGCACCCATGACTCTTTTGGTATTGTCGGCATACATGGGCGGTGGTGATCACTTACCATCAGATGACCCACTTGCTCGTTTGTTGGCCTATGCAATATTTTTTTATTATTTTGGATAAATAAACTCGGACATTTTACCCCGCTTTGATTACGCATACCTCACAACCTAATGACTTAAATGAATTTGATAAATTACTCTTTTTATATATTATAAATATTGCTAGGGTATTCCCCTTTTATGGGTGAATTGAGGGTGTCTGAGAAAACAACGTTGGGTACATTGGATTAATAACCGTGCGGTACAGTGGTAGAAGCGAGGAGAAATCGTATAAAAGAGGTCGCCGCCATAACTGGAGCCCATTTTGCCAGTTGCCAGTACCTAGGGCTCAGTCGTAGTCTCTAGTTCTTAGTGATCAGTACTCAGTCGATAATCCAAGAGTTTATTACGCGGTAGCTCTGCCGGTTTACTAATCAATCCTAGTTGTCATAGTTAAAATTAATTAGAGAACGGTCTCTAGAGCATCCTGGCATGGGGTTGTGGTCTGTAAAGCAGTAATATTGTTAAAGTCGATAAATCATTAGTAGATTTGATAACATCTAAAAATATAATCATATTATTGACGTCTGCAATAAAATCCTATATGTAGTGACAAAAAAGTATTCCTTAGTTACATGTACATGTAGATTTTGCGAACTTTTTAGTTCTAGCCGAGATGGAGGAAACTACGAAGCTTTGGTTCTGTAACCAGCACGCGTGATTCTGTTAAGGAAAGGTTAGGTTGGATTAGGTCAAACATTCTTCATTCTTCAGAGCATGCACCGTGATATAGACATAGCATAAAAAGTTTTAATAGTCAACGAGTAAAATGGCTGTAACATACTGGTTTTGTAACTGACCGGTTTGCGGTTTTGCCATTTGTCTATGTAACTCTAAAAAGTCGTAACATAACACCCGAATACTAGAAATCAAGCATCTAGGCTCTTGATTAATATTATGTCAAAGTCGTATGAAAATAAGTAGTCGTTAGAGTCTGCCGTTGATATCTTACAAACTGTTGACAATAATTGTCAAGATATCAACGGCAGATCGATTTGAGTTTATGTATTGATTATAAGGTTGTATCAAAAGCAAATTCAGTTTCATGCAATTAAATTCAATCTAACCGCTGCGGCTATATTGGCCTACAGTTAAAGCGCAAGAGCCGCATGATTTTTTTACACAATATTTTATAAGTTTATTTGTCATTTATTGGGGTGGATGGTATGAAAATTCGTAGATTTCATAATAATTTCCGTATTTCCGTAGATATGGTCAATGTTCCATAGATCTGTGGAAAAAACTTAAATCTGGCAACACTGTTTACGGAATATGTACGTCATAGATTCTAATAAAAAAACAAGCTATAGATACTCTTCTAAATTAGACGTCACTAGAAGTAGTATCTCTATAATACGTGGTCCATGTATCGCTGTATAGACTCGTTTAAACTAGCCTGTGCCCGTACCGTTGATTACGGCATTATGGTCGGATACTTAGAATAAAAATCTAAGGGGGCCTAATTCCTAAATCATTAGAATTTGAGAAAAAATACAATTAATTTTAAGAACACTACCTATTTATTTAGAAGCAATAATTTACTCCAAGACAATAAAAGAGTTTATCGTTCGTTATCTTATTTCGATGGTAAGCAGAGGGTAATTGGTGAGGTTTTAAATATGGTACTTTACAGTGTTGCCAGATGACCACCTCCCATTCACCCCAGTTTTACGTAGATTCCCCTCAAAATTCAGGTGTATCAAGAAAAAAAACTCAAAAGTGGATTTAATATTTTTTTGTTCATTAATTAAAAATGTATGGGTTCAAACAATAAAAATAAACACGCTACAACCAATATACGTGTTTGGTAACGGGGTGGGGGCTGTGTGTTGTGACACCCGACCGTGAAAAAATAAATCTTGTGGTACCTAGAGAATCCGCTGGGGATCAGCGATCGAATATGATTTTCATCAAGGGTTGTCAGGCTCACAGCTGGGCTGAATTGTGAAGAGTAAGAGCGAGGCTAAACATAACTTGAAATCAGAAAGACCTTCGGTGGGGTCTGGCCTATGCCAGTCCTTATATTGAAGAGTCCATCGTATTGGATCCCTGAGGGGCTCTGCAAATAAATCACCAGCTTTCTGGATTACTGGAGTAAAAAAATGACCATTAACAGCAATATGCTGATGAGTCTAATGATGAAGTAGAGAGGTTGGTCGGTTTTTAACGGTTAGGTTATGTTCTAAACACAACACAAAGTAGATGCTAACATACATCTTTTACATCACTAAAGAATCATGGACGCACTGGCGACCCCACAAAAAAGATTGAAGGTATAAAATGAATTCATAACTGGTAAAACGTTTACCTCAAAAGTGTAAAAATAGTACAGGTATTATTATAAAAATATATCTATACTATGTAATATGTATTATAAAGAGGAAAGATTTGATTGTTTGTTTGTATGTTTACATTGAATAGGCGCCGAAACTACTCAACCGATTTGAAAAACTCTTTCACTGTTGGGAAGCTACACTATCCCCGGGTGACATAGGCTATATTATATTTTTTAAAAATTAACAATCCTTACTAAATCTCCAATAATGTAACCCAAGTTCTAAAAAAATACCTATAATATTCTTTACATTGCGTGCGTTGCGAAAACTATTGATAGAATAAAATAATGTACTACGACTTTGCAGAACACATCATTATCTATATACTATAGAATAATAAAAAGAGCAAAGATTTGATTTTTTGTTTGCATTGAATAGGCTCCGAAACTACTTAACCGATTTGAAAATCTCTTTCACTGCTGGGAACCTACACTATCCCCGGGTGACATAGGCTATATTATATTTACAAAAAAAGAAAGATTGTGTGATTTTATGAAACCACGGTAAAAGTGAAACTTTTCTTCACATTATAGACATTTAACTAAAAAAAATTGGAATAATATTACATTAAACACTAACAAAAACAAACAAACAAAATAGCGTGCGAACTATAGACGCCGCCATAATGGCCTTGGCTGCTCTGGCGAGCGCCTTTCACTTTATCCCTACTCCGCGGCCGACCGTCAAGCGACATGCAACACACAGGCCAAAATTATTGAAACGATCTAATAAAAGTTTCACTTAAATTAAAGATCCTTACTAAAACTCTAAGGTAACCCAAGGTGTCAAAAAAATACCTAAAATATTCTTTACATCGCGTGCGCTGCGAAAACTATTGATGATAGAATAAAATAATGTACTACGACTTTCCAGAACATATCATTATTTACAAAAAGTGTCACGACAGCATTTGTCTAACTATTATAGTTACGCCACAATAAGTGTTCTTTTATTTTAACATGATTCACATTTTTGTAAAATTCAACATAAAATAGTCTGCCTCGGTGGCGCAGTTGTAATGCGTATGCGTTATGACTGAGGCTGACGCTAAGGTCTCGGGTTCGATCCCGGGTCGGGTAGCAGTGATATTGGGATTTTCTATTACGAAATGCTCAGTATTAGCCCGGAGGCTGGAATTGTGCCCGGTATGACGATAGGGTCGCCCCCCATCACATCATGGGGCGGAAATACACTCGGCAACAACATAATTAACTTGCAGACAAAAAAACCACATCCAAGTCAGTCCATTCGTTTAGGCGATGAGCCGAGATCTGTTTTTAATTAAAGCGAAGTTTTGTGTAGGGAATCTAAAACCCCCCCCCCCCCCCCCCCTGAGCACTTAAATCGCCTCAAATTTGGAGGGAATCCCCCAATCTGGCATCACTACTCACTAGTACTTTATCCACTTTTTCCTTAGATACTTTTTCATATATCGATTGCGCTAACGTCAGTTCTTTCTAAGTAGTCTGTAATCACATCCCTAGCATTGAAAAGTCTACGGGCAAACACGGGGCAAACCGCAAAAATATCGATTCGGCAGCCCAAATCTAAAATATTAGTAAAAGACTTCACAAATCATCAGATATCAGTGGTTAGTCCCTAAACTTTTAGTTGTTTATTCATAATTCATTATTGCCTATTGGTCGACGCCCGGCCCGACGGTGCTGTCGTTGTTTGTCGTGTTTGATCCGTTTTCTCAAAAGGTGCCTGTGCTTTACAGTTGAGTTTCTGAAATCTTATAAGTTAATATAATATGTAAAGGCTTCAGTTTACGAAATATTGTTCTATTTAAAGAAAAATTAAATAAAGTTATCCTGTAACCAAAAGCATCTCTTAAAATTAGGTGAGTAAGGATAATAAATATTTCATTTTATAATAGGTACTTATTAGTAATTTATAAAAACGTAAAAACATAATTCTAATTTTGTATCTAGTTTAATGAACGTAAATTACATGGTAATGATATACCTATATGGGTAGAAACGTTTATAAGTACTATTTTCTGTGACTGTGTTCAAGGCAAAAAATAATTTTAGTTTATTTCTGTATAAAATATGCTGTAAGATAATGTTTCTATAAAATATGTAATGTATGTACTGTTGTGTATTTTACACATTGGACTTAAATATAAGGCTTCGCGATATAGATATTATATATTATGCAAACTAGATTTTTCATTTTAATTTATATCTCACAGTCAAGTGAAAATATGAGTTTGTTTTCCTTGTTTGTTTAGTGCCATTATACTTTAGGTAATGTATACTGAAAATGCGCCGAATGATCTAAGCAATATAGGTATTATTATTATTATGTTTGTCATGCCATAATCTCAGGACTACAGAGTCCCGGACTTTGCCCACTCCACTCCCCACTTACGTTTCACATCCACCCTTCGAGCATGAAGCTCTCACGACTCCACTCTGATCGGCCGGTGAAGGCAAGCCAGAGGTGGGGGACCTGTTCCTCATCATTATTCACTCCAGCCGGCCAGTGAAGGCGAGCCAGAGATGAAGAACAGGAGGCTCCCCCGGGAGCACTCTGGTACGTAGGGTCGCTATTCCCCAACAGCTCGCCACAAGCTACCCTGCGGGCTAATTATTATTATTATTATTTGTTTTGTTCTTATACACAAATATTCTTATAATTGAGAAGTTACTAAACCATGTATTAAATATTTATGCTAAAAAAAACTAGGCGTTGCTATAATGATATGGCGTGTCCTTTTACATCTACTTATTTTAAATTCAAGGTCTATGACATAAAATAAATGTAAAAGTATTCAAATACTTGTAATATTATTTGCTCAGCCAATAAATAGAATTTAGCATTGGTAGAGCCATGCCCCTTTCCTATCCCTTAATTATACTTTTCCTTTTAAGTCAGCAACATATCCATGATTCCTCAGGTATTGTGGATTTTTATGGGCTGTGGAGGTCACTTACCATCAGGTGACCCACTTGCTTGTTTGCAGACCTATGCTATAACAATAGTCAACAAAAAAGATCCAAAAAGAGTATTACTAGCAGCAACAGTAAATCTGCAGGAACCTGAAACTGAATATTCACTTGAAAATGAAGATGATGATAATATTATGCTTTATAATGAAGACAAATTCTAGATTGTTCTTAAAATAATTTGAGAGGCCTCTCATAAGATGACTAACAACATATTAACATTGTCTTCCATGTAAATAGTATATAAGTTTAGCTTTTTGAATGTAAAAAATATAATACCTATAATACATGTTCGGATATTCGAAAGTGTCAGCCCTGACAAAAAAATTAAATTGCTTATAAGTTCTAGATAACACAGAATTAGGTTTTACTTTAAATACTGCTTATAAATGCATGTTTGAATTTTGAAGAACAGCTTAATATTGAAAATGTTAGTATGTCGTAAATAACTTATTCTATAAAAGCGAAACATTGTGGTAGGTTCTCTTGGTATATATGTAATTAGTGAACAATGGACATAATCAAAATTGAAATAAACGCTTTAGTTTTTTTATACACAATTTTTTTATGATTTGGATATACAGTAGAATTCAGATATAACGACTTCGCTTATAACGACTAACCGGTTTTAGCGACGATAATGTTTACTCAATTTAGGTTTCATAATTAGTTACTAAGAAAATATAACCGTTTCGTGCGACACCGGTTTAAGCGACCAACTGCTTGAAAAAAACTGCAATATTACACCGATTAGAAGCCGGTGAATTAAATGCAACCCTCGCAAAGGAGTTTGGCGTATCTCATTCTACAATATCCACAATGAAGAAGAATAAATATAAGATCGAGCCATTGTTTAGTGCAAATATTTTGAAATGCAAACGCGTTAGGACTTGTACATTGTTACAGTGGTTCAGCGCGACCGGGGAATACCCGTTAATGGACCTCTGCTATACAAGAGAAAGCAAACTTTTTTGCTAGACAGTTAGATTACAGTTAGTTAGGTGTTTTATTTACCTAAAATACCTTTCGCATGTATAATATGTATTCGTAACTTAGATATGTACTTAAGAAATAATCCCGCCGTTTTGTGCGTCATCCGGTTAGTACGACATAGTATCGCCGGTCCCTTGAAGGTCGTTATATCCGGATTCCACTGTAGGTAACTTTATTTAAAAGCAATGGGTTGTATCAGTGCCGGAGTTTTACTCTAGTATTAAAATTGATGATTACTGTCGAGTTATCAAATAAAAACGGAATGTTACAAAATTGGGGTTCTTAACGCAACAATGTGCCTAAGTTGTATCTAAGTTCTCTAAAACTGTTTATTTTAAAGGGTTGCTTAAACAATCTCGAATAGAATTCGAATTGTGCCCAACCACTTTCACGTTATACTGCTAGCTTTGTGCGGTGAGCGATGATAGATAGGTTTTACGTGTGATGATTTAGTTAATTTATTCTTCATGGAAACTGTAAGTTCAACAGTATTTTCAACTTTAGAAAATTCAATAGATACTCAACATTCTCCAAAGCATAATGATTTTGTGTAAAGGGTCTGTTTAATAATACCTGTTTACTTGTAGGCTAAGCTTTGATTTCTTTTGCTATCTACAAAATTTAATGGAATGTTGAATGGAATTAAAAAATGTTTTGCAATGATAAATATATGGCATACTACCATTTGCTGGCGGCTCCGCCCGCGTGAAAGGCCTTTTCCGGAATAAAAAGTAGCAATGTTTTTATCCAGGTCATGGTCTACCTTTGCGCCAAATTTCATCCAAAACCGTTAAGCCGTTAAAGCGTGATTGACTAACAAACATACAAACTCACAAACATCAAACTTTCACATATATGATAGTAGTAGGATATTATCCTTAACTTCATGATTTATTGATTTTAAAGTGATTGCTACAGTTTGGGAATGTAAGACAGTTTATTCTGGACCACTCCCAAGCTATCTGAAGTGGTATCGATTGTTCGTTGTTGTGGTTACAATTACCGCATTGTACGTGACCATCTTTTAGAAGATATAATGGGTATAGTAAGTTATCCTTAAAAGATAGATATAATATGCCATCGTTGTCTTTTTTGTAGATCTATAAAAAGAGGAATATCCCACATGCATTGTTTTATTATATCTCATAGGGATTAGGCTGCGTTTTCAATAAAAGCCCCCAGGCGGTTTAACTTTTTCGACACTTCCAACAATTGTTATATTTCAACCAATTTACACAAAACCTTGACAAACTATACCTAAACCTTCCTCATGAATTACTCTATCTATTGATGAAAACCGCTTGAAAATCCGTTCAGTAGTTTTTGAGTTTATCGCGACAGACAGACAGACGCGGCTGAGGACTTTGCTTTATAATATGTAAGGAAGAAAGCGGTAATAGAATAGACTCATTAATAATGTGTCAATACTATATTATACATGCCAGCACCCCATCATGAAGCATCCGGCCAATTCTTGATGTGGTGGCATTTCATGAAATGATAAACTAGAACTGAACAGCCAGTGGCGTATCATGGGTGGCATCTGGGGATGATATTGTGTACACCAAGAATCAAAATAAAAATAATAAACAACCGATAAACGTAAATACATATATGATTTTTTACCGATTTCAAATGGGGGACTGCTCCAATTTTCAAGTATTTTGGACCGATTTTGTCGAAAAATCATTTGTTCGGTGAGTTTAGCTGTGATGTGGTCCAATTACGTAAATTTGATTAAGATCTGACGGAGCGCTGTAAGAAATGAAACTTCAACGGATAATAAAGGTAAAGGGAATTAACCGATCCCGTATATATATATATCCCGATATGTGAGGTGTACAAAGCTTATTAAATTCGATATAGCAGCGCATGGATTTTGGTTAGGACCCTGATCCCGCAGTCGTTTGGATAAAGACAACTGCGTCGGAAGGCTGGTGAGTCCGGCATAACCATCTCTCCATCCACGAGGTTGAGAAGGTAGTTATCTGTAAATGGAATTTCCTCGCGGGGAAAAAAGCAGGCTGAAATGTTTTAAAACGTAATATCTATATCAACCAAACACAAAAAGTAAATTGAGTGGGGTTAAATTAGTGGTACGGAACTCCATGCGTAACACTCCCTTTTGTTATATTTCTTTAATACAAATGATATGCGATTTTTCGTCTCGGCAGTCCGTACTACTCCTCAGAGTTGTCTTTACTGCCATGGATAACTTGGTTAAATGACTTCATGGCTAAAGTTGGGTCTCCTACACATTCGCCTTACTGTATTCGTTTTATATTGGCCTTCGAAGGCAGACAACTTGAAGGCCCAGCTTGATAGTAAGTGGTTACCGTCCGTCACCCATAGACATCAGAAACGAGACTTCCGAGGCTCCGCGCCACTTCTTACTTTACTTTCCTCCAGTGACGAGTGGTACGGCGCGATGGTAAAAAAGGTGATGAGATCATCTCAAACAGTTCCTCAGGCCACTCCCCATGGAACAGACGGTAGGACACGCAGAGAGGCACAATGTATCTCCGTATGCAGAAGCGTTCTCCTGACTATACGTGAGACTAATGTTATCAACAATTCGGGCGACCCATTGCTGTAAGGAGTCAAATGAAAGAAGCTGGTATTTGGGTGCCTTAGCGCGGGGGTGTGAGCAGTGATCCTAATATATATTTATATATTAAAGTGTTTTAATTGAAACAACTAATTGCGCGGGAAACTGGTTTAATAATAACTTTTTAATTCTACCATAGACAAGGCTTAACTTCTTAATAAACACTGCACTCCTCCCCCATTAATCCATAGCCCTGACAATACAAACAAAAAGGAATCAATTTAACTAATTAAAATAATAAAATTTCTTATAATCTATATCGCGTTTTGGTCTAAGAGTTCTTCCAAGACCCCTGTCAGCTTCGGAAGGAAATTCCGGGCTAGGATGACTAACATCTGCTGACAGACTCGCTGACTTTAAATTACTATGCTCTACGACATCATTTCCGTCAACATGCTCTCTAGCCTCCTCCCATTCTTCCCCCCCTTCTCCAGCTACCTTCTCAGAAGGTACTACATTCTCAACAACAGCTGTAACAGGCTGATGTGCAACCTCTGAATTAATGCTGAGTGAACCGGTTGAAGGCGCTGGGGAACCAATTACTGGAGATGATGGCCGAGAGGATGTTAAACAAGCCTGTGAATTTGCCGAGACTGAAATACTGTCTTCAAGATCATCATTACTTTTATCATTTTTGTGAATATATTTTCTAATTTGGTCTAAATGCCGTATACATGAGGTGTTAAAGTTTTCAAAATAAATCTTAAACATTCTATTACCAATCTTATCTGATATCCTACCTACCACCCATTTAGCCTTACGAGCAGAAAACCATTTCGCCCAAACAATTTCACCGATATTAAAACATCTAGATTTGATGAGAATACTCTTACTATTTACCGGTTCCTGAAAGGTATTACTTTCTGGAGGCAGTACAATGTCTAATCTAGATCTTAAAGTACGACCAAACATTAATTTGGCGGGGGTATCTCCTGTGGCACAATGAATTGTATTACGATACTCAAATAAAAACCCAATTAACTCGTCATGTATTTGATGCTGTGATAGCGTTCCTTTACTGTTCAGTATACATTTTATCATTTTTTTACAAGTTTTAACTGAGTTTTCTGCTTGACCGTTGCTGGATGGGTGATATATAGGTGAGTTCAAATATTCAATACCATTATTTTTACAGAAAATATGAAACTCTGCTGAAGATATCTTAATGTCATTGTCTGATACAATTACATTAGGAATCCCAAAAACTGAAAATACCTGTTTTAATTTTGTTATCAAAGCATGGGTTGAGGTGCCGCAGCTCATGTTGATACATTCCAACCATTTGCTATACGCATCTATAATTATAAGGTACACCGTTTGTCCTACACTCATATAGTCGATGTGTATGCGGTGCCAGGGCTTGGGTGGACGCGGCCAGGGCGCGGACGGCGGTGCGCTGCGAACGGCACAGCAAGCACTGCAACTCCCTACTAGCTGCTCAATATCGCGGTCTATACCTGGCCACCACATCCTACTACGCGCTGCACTTTTAGTTTTCACTATTCCGAAATGTGCTGAATGTAATTCTTGCAACATTCTTTCACGGAATACCGCAGGAATAACTATTCTATGCCCGCGAAATAGGCATCCATTAATAACCTCCAAATCCGATTTATGTATAAAATAAGGCTTAACACTTGTACATCCAATTTTACGCGGCCAACCACGATTCATATACTTCATGACAGTTTGTAAAACCTTATCGTCTGCCGTAGCGAGCTTAATCTGTACAAATGAAACTGGCTCTGTAGTCGCATTCAAAAATGAAAGCGGAATAGAACTCTCATCAAAATTATTGTTATTAATATCCTGCGATTCGCTAATACTATTAGGTAATGGTGCCCGAGAGAAATAGTCTGCAACTAAATTATTTTTGTTACTTATATACTCCACGGTATAATTGTAAGCTGAAAGTATTATTGCATATCGTTGAAGACGAAGAGCAGCGGTTATGGCTATACCACTTTTATTACCAAATATTGTAAGCAGAGGTTTATGATCTGTTCTCAAAATAAAAGGTTCTTGACGTCCGTATAAATATTGGTGAAAATGCTTGACACCGAAAACAATCGCAGTAGCCTCTTTTTGAATTTGACTATAATTCTTTTCACTGGAATTCAATGAACGTGAGCTGAATGCAATGGGTCTTTCGACGCCTTCAGGAGTTAAATGAGATAATACCGCGCCTAACCCGGTAGGTCCTGCATCCACTGTGAGCAAAAGTGGTGCCTCAGGTTCAAAGTGAGCTAACACGCGGTCCGACGCGAGCTCGCGACGTATAGCTTCAAGCGCGCGATGATGCCGATCCTCCCATAGCCATTCCACATCCTGTTTTAATAATTCGTGGAGCGGACTTAATAATGAAGACGCGTTTTGCACGAAATTTCTATAGTAATTGATTACGCCGAGAAACCTTCTTAATTCCACTACGTTAGTAGGAGTAGGGGCTTTTAAAATAGCTTCTACTTTTTTAGGGCAAGTTTTAAGACCGTTTTTATCTATAACGTATCCTAAATAAGTCACACTCTCTTGAAAGAAGGCACACTTCTCTTTTTGAAGCCTCAATCCTGCTTCGCTCAACCGGCCTAATAACTCTCGCAGCCTAATTAAATGAAGAGTGCGGTTAGGAGCTGTAAGACATATATCATCATACCAACAAGAAACGCCATCTATACCCGCAACTAAAGTTTCGATAGCCCGTTGGAATATAGCCGGAGCGTTAGCAAGTCCATACACGAGGCGTGTATATTTAAATAAACCCTTAGGAGTATTTATAGTTGTAAGATCTTGTGAGGATTTAGATAGACAAAATTGATTATAAGCATTACTTAAGTCCAGCTTAGAGTAATGTTGCCCGCCTCCAATTTTTGCAAACACCTCTTGTATATGAGGTAAAGGATATTTGTCAATTTTCAGGACTTTGTTTAACGTACAAGAAAAATCCCCTGCTATTTTAACCTTACCATTTTCTTTCAAGACGGGAACAATAGGGGTTGCATAATCAGAAAACTGAACTGGAACCAAAATACCTACTTTAACAAGTCTATCTAACTCCTCCTCCACTTTTCCTTTAAGAGCAAAGGGTATAGAACGGGCTTTGCAAAATTTAGGCACAGCATTTTCCTTTAAGTGTAAATGTACTTCAAATTTATTAAAACACCCGAGCTCATCTTTCCAAATTGCTGGGAATTCGTTGAGTATCTGCTGCACCTCATTATGCTTAGACTCTACATTCAAACTATTATTATCAGATATACAAACTAGACTCATATTAAACTGTACCATAAAATCACGCCCCAGCAATGGAGGTCCACCATCTTTAATAACATAAAATGTAATACGTCGTTTCAAATTATTATATTCAACCTCACAAGAAAAATGCCCCAGGGGTGTGACTTTGTGCTTGGTATAAAGACAAAATATAATATCGGTTTGAATTAACTTAAAGTGTTTAAAATGTTGCAAATAAAATTTCTCAGACATAACACTACGTCCGGCACCACAATCAAGTTCCATCGAAATTGTTATATTGCCTATAATTATGTTAACTTTCAAAGGTTCATAGTTTACATACCTCATACTAAATAAATCACATTCTTTACACGCATGTATGTCGCCACCTTCAACGACGACGCTGTTTAAAAACCCTTTTTTTTTTTTATATTGCACATTTTCTTAAGGTGCCCTTTTTCACCACAACTAATACACCGATACTCTCTAAATCGGCACTTATCTGCGAGATGATTTTTCAGCCCGCACACAAAACAACGAATTCCCGGCACCGCCGTAATCGCCTGAGGCGGCTCCTTGTGAACTCTGCGCTCGCTGACTCTAAATACGGGCTCCTGTTTAACGGGCTGCTGCCCGGCTGTACCTGTAGCGCTGACGGAACATCGCGCTGCGCGGGCACATGCAACTTGTTGAGCTATCTCCAACGCTTTAGACAGCGTTAACGACTTGAGATCCTGTTCAAATAAACGATTTCGTTCTGGTCCCACCTTTAGGCCTAGAATAAATTTATCCCGCAAAAGCGTGTCCAACTCCGTACCGAAATCGCAATATACGGCGAGTCCACGTAAACGCGCCGTCCAGTCTTCAAGACTCTCACCGTCGTTCCTAGAAGCGTCGTAAAACTTTGCTCTATCAGCAAACGTTGACCTCTTAGGTTGAAAATGGCTCTCGAGTATTTCTACCAGTTTGTCCCACGAGACCTCTTCGACTTTTTGAGGATGTACGAGATTTTGTACAAGTCGATACGACTCATCCGACAGGTGGGTTAAAAGAACAGCACACCATTTTTCAGATCCGATATTATTCAATTTGATGTAATTTTTGAGTTTGCCAAAAAAAATGTACCATTCCTGTTCCTTATAATCGAAGATATTCAAATTTCCAATTAAATTAGACATTATTATCGTGTCCAATACACACGCAGGTACTCGTCGCCAATTAATATATATTTATATATTAAAGTGTTTTAATTGAAACAACTAATTGCGCGGGAAACTGGTTTAATAATAACTTTTTAATTCTACCATAGACAAGGCTTAACTTCTTAATAAACACTGCAGATCCACAGGTTTATTATTTGTTGTAACCCGGCGTGAAATACCGCTTGGCTCTGTTGGGGAATACCAGTCCTTTTTATGCCAATTTAACTTTGTATTCCAAATGACTCCTAAATTGAACACTGCTCTAGGCTCGCGAGTTGACTCCAAGGACCTCAAAGCTCCATGCAGTATGCAGGGGTAATCCTTGACCGACAATATCATGCTATTTACATCTATACAAATAAATAAAATTGAAGTGTCTAATTGTAATATTAAAATAACCGCTTTTTACTACATGCATATGAATGTATGTTTATTCGGTACATATACCAAAATATTTTTTTTTACAATTTTTGTCTGTCTGTCTGTTTGTTCCGGCTAATCTCTGAAACGGCTGGACCAGCAGCATTTTGCGCCAGTTCGGGCCCTGACGCCAGGTCGATGTCACCGCCCACCGGACTTGTTCAGTACAGACCTTGGGTTCTTGTCCGTTTTCACGGCAAGTTCATTCCTTATCTCCAATACACTGGGTTTTATTTCACTAACCAACCTAGCATTGGTTGAACCTATTATAGGTTAACCTAATTACTGTATTTCATCCCAAAGTTTTAGTTACTAGATATTAATTTATCAAAATATGGCCGCAAGTACAATATAAATATAACGCAAAATAGTTGCATCTTATGAACATATGTTGAAAAAAAATACACTAATCATAGCCTTCAACAATTTCAAAATATTTTTTTCTTGGTAGTTATTATGGTAGAATTCACTTTGACCACGTGTGGCGAGATCCGAGAGTCACAAGATATGTATGCATGTACAGAGTGAAAGCGTTATAGTGACCACTACTAGTCGACAACTTTCTTCGAAAGTTCGCGGCAGAATACAGATTATGGTACTTAAACAAGGTAAACGAAAAAATTGTTTTATATAATAAATATAAATATTACGTAAAATGTCCACTTCATATAGACGATACTTTTGTAGTAAATATAATATGGTTTTTTACAATATGTCAAACACCCAGCGAGTTTTCAATATGGGTCAAACATGGTCGTTGAGTAATCGACCACACAGGTATGCTTTTTGTCATGCTAATTACAATATAGGACATATTTTCTAACCTAAAATGACAAGCCCATCAATCTTCACACCACCTGTTTGGTGTGCACCTGTACAGTAAGATTCTAAATTGAGTGGCAACGCACTAAGTATGTTAGATTAGATCTCTCCATCTAATTGTAGGCTATGAGGGTGTCGTCCCACCAAGCGCTCAGGTATAGTTTTAACGAGATAAAAAAATTGCCACAGAAGAGTTACAAGACCATTGCTTGTAACAAAGAAAGACGACAATTGTACTGGGTTGCCGTCTATACTGCAAGCAAAAACTTGATTAACATTGCCAGATACTGCAAGCGATACGATTTTGCGCCAGACTAGACACTAATATAAATTATACAGCCGAGATTGTAAATGGTAGAAGCGGTTGTTTGGTAGTATGGCAAACTGTTACATTGTATAACTCTCGACTTTCGTATAGAATTAAACTTGGAAGAATTTAACCAACTCAAATGTTAGTGCCTACTATGCATACAAGAGTTACACAGCGGTTATTAATTACTAGCTTTTGTCCGCTGGTCCGCCCACGTAGCAGCCTTGGTTAAACGGAAGACCTTATTTTATGTACTATGCAATCCCCCAGAAAATAGGTCTTGGTAGAAATAGATATGGCAAATCCGAAGAATGATGATCCAGCTATGTATGATTACCTCGTTAAAAACCAAATGGCGATGATTAAAATAATTATCCATAGCATACAATTTTAATGTGATTAACTATAAAATTAATATCTGGGGGAACATTATGAACTCAAACTACAATAAAACACAGCCTGTTAGTTATCGATAGTATGATTACTAGTAGTGAACAAGAATTTTTAGAATTTGTATTGTAGTACCAGAGATTAGTTCTTAATACAAAACCAGTACAAAATCGATATATGTAGGGGCCTATGATCACAAATCGCAAAAAATATATAAAACAAAATATAACCTATGTTACGCAGGGACAGTGCAGCTTCCTTTAGTGAATGAATTTTTAATATCGGTATTCGGTTCGGTAGTTCCAAAGTTTACTCTCTACATACAAACAAACAAATATTTCCTCTCCATATAATTTATTATGTAAGCTCACCATCACTTTTTGTTCAACAAAGACTTCGTCACGATGTCTAATAAGTTTAATAGTCTTTACACATTAAATGCAAAATTATATTACTGTTCACAATTTATTATTAACATAAATAATTATGTTATTATGTTTATTTATTATATACTTTGTATGAATAATACTCGACGTATGGAGAGAAAACAAAAACTTTCATCGTTTTCGAAAACTATTAAAACTTGCACTAGCCCTACTGAGGCTTCTTCGTCCTGTATGCCTCGACCAACGATCTGATCGCGAACACCGGGTCCATGGTACCACTTCCTGGTCTGAAGCCATATTGACACTCTGAGAACTGTCTCACTGACACTCTTGGTGGAGCCTGGATTCGAGGATGCGTTCGATAAATAATCATTCGATAAAAAAGAAAATTCTCTAATTATGTCCTAACAATGCAATCGGATTTGCTACTATGCGGGATGAAATGCTTATATCGTACACTATACATTGCTTCAATTTACCGACACCTGTCTATAACACGTGACTGCTATCGGAAAGTCTCGCAATATGCCTCAGTAGCCATTTACTGATCCCATTAAAAACAGTAGGCAATTGGGATAAACTAGATGGAATTTATTTATTATTAATATAGCATAAATTCAAAGTATTTTAACATTTGACCTTAAACATTTATTTACTACGTATTGTGCAACTAGGTAGGTACAAACAGAATATGATCAAACCTAATGGTATTCGTATACAACAAAATTGTTTATTCAATTCTAGTATAACTTGATCTATAATAGTAAAAAACACACGCCACAGACTTCAGTCACGTGTGGCATACCTTAATTTTATGGCAATAAAATGTGACCTTGATTTTATCTTAAATTGGATTTTTTTAAAGACAATCTAGTAAGTAGTAACTAGTAGGAGAGCCAGCAAACGAACTGACGTAACGTGTAAGCCACTACGAGAAAAAATATATGAATTTAGGTAATTACATATAGGAAAGAATATTATAGCAGTGATGAACTGGAAGGTATACTACCGCGCCGCACCGCTTGCGAATACTATATCAAATTATTAGACTATGAAAACTTATTACAAATATCTGTTTCCGTAGGGCTGGAAAATTTATATTGGTATATTTTACATTATTTATATAATATATAAGAGACTTGCCATATTTGCCACGCGATATCCACATTGATGTAGATGTGTGTACACTGTACATGTGTATGCTTGGCTGAAAGAAATTTGCATTCGCGAATCCATTTTTCTGTTAAATTATGAGTGGTAGAGCCACGCTGTAGAATGAGTGGTAGAGCCACACTGTAGAATGAGTGGTAGAGCCACGCTGTAGACACTTTTGTCTACAGCATGTATGGGCCGGCTCGTCCGGGTCATTACCACTGTCTCACAGAAAACTGGCGTTAAGTAGCAGCTTGCTGCTGCGTTTCGTACGGTGAGTGAGATATCCGGAGGCCCAAACCCCCTCCCCTTCCCAATTCCTTAATTATACCTTTCCTTTAAGGTCGGCAATGCACCCATGATTCTTTTAGTATTGTAGGCGTGCATGGGCGGTGGAGATCATTTACCATCAGGTGACCCACTTGCTCGTTTGCCGGCCTATACCATAAAAAAAAAAAAAAAATATATAAATTATGTGAAAATAATTTCCACTACGCTTTCTATATTTCTTGCATTAATTAAAAGAGGTCTTTATGAATTCTGTGTTATTTCATTTGACTGGTAGCGGAACCGACCGTTAGAAATTAATTACCTGATGCTATTTTTAACTTAGAAAGTTAAAAATAGTGTTAATTCTTTTTATTTTGCATTTTTAATTGTTAGGTTAGGTTACCCAATCGCGACGTGTGTTATATTAATTTAATGTTAAAATGGGACCCATCAAGGTCATTATATTATAAGCTCTTTAAGTGAGGGCCTATAATGCTCCTTCAAAATTATCCTAAATGCAGAAATTTAGAAAAGCTCGTGATTTTAAAAGTTTAAGATTTCATATTTTTTTTATTTGTATCAGGTATCATGGCGCTTAGTCAAGAGGCTCTTCTTCAAGAAACTTACCAAAGAAAAGAGGGTTCTCCGCTCAAAATTGATCACTCTGAAGATGTAAGTTCACCGAAAGTAGTTTTTAGCTTATTTTAATGAATCAAAGTTTGTGTTCCATTTTACAGCGAAGTGGCCGGGGCGCAGAGGAGGTTGTATGATGCATCACCTGCGACATGATTTTAATAGGCATGTATGGAGCGTACACCATCCCCTCGACCTAAGCAGCACAATACGTTAGAAAAAGTTTAGAAAGAATTGATTGGTTAATTAATGAATTGATTGTGCTGTGAGTGGATATCAAAAAATTAAAGTTGCCAATAAAAAAAGTGATTTCATCCAATTTTACTTTTTTGACATCTACTCACAGCACAAGAAACCAATCAATTCCCACTTATTTCATTTAGAAAACTCCCCGTTCGGAGTGGTAAAAATGAAAAGTAGTATATTTTTTTGTGTTGTATTTATACAAATATGTAATTATTACACTATTAATTATTATTGTTATCATATTATATTGTCAAGATTTCTTCTTAGATTCAGCCATGTTTCGTATCAAATAAAAAAAAACTTTGTTTTAGTAATCATAAGGCGGTCTTACTCAACAAGATATGGCTATTTTGACAGAATAGGATTTCCTAATTAACTATTACAATGAAATAAACAAAGTACCGACGGCAAACTGATTCTAATTATTAAAAGCAATAAATCGCTTCATAAACTCTATTATTCGGCTGAAGCGATTTTAATGTAATGTAAAACATTTTTTCTTAAATATATTTTGATATATTTCTGTAAATGCGATAGAAATTACTTGTAAATAATATTTTAATATTAAAATTAAAAAAATAAAGTAGGGACAAAAAGTTAAACCTTTCTCGGTTCTATGTTGTTTTATGGAAATATCTAATAATGACTGTTCAGTATTTAATATTTAACACGTACCAACACACGCAAACATTACAAATATACTTATTACAGCATAAAATAAAAGTATGTATAACAAATAGACAGGTAAATACTTACTTTTTCCGACACTGGCAAACACTAATATCGATTCACTTTACTTTTCGAAATTCCGGAAACAAAATATGATATTAAAAAAAAACACCCAACAGTCACACACATAGTCCTGGCCCCACACTAGGTTAACCTGTATCGTAGGTATCAGGAACTACGAGGGACTTGCGGTCCCACAACACCCAGACCCGAAACAAATATGTTTGTGGATCACACAAACATTTGTCTCGATGCGGGAATCGAACCCACGGCCTCTCGCTTCGCAGCCGGCTACTCGCCCGCTGCGCCACGGAAGCTGATTAACGTTTATCTTTGGCATTCGTATTTATATTGGTGAATAATCAAACAAGTTCATGCAAGATTGCAAGCACATACACAAGTCGCACTAAAGCATGTTGATTTTGCCGTATAATTCACACACGTTAAACAATTAGTAAATACCGAACTTGTCACTTAATTAACACTCGCAACTTTGGTTAAAAAATAAATTATCTTAGCCATGACCCATGCATGCATCCTGAGGCTTCACCAATAAAATGAGCATTAATTACTTTAATCAGTTGAGCACTCGCTTCTCTTTAACGTGGGTCAATTTTATGTCTAAATTAGAATAGTCTTATGCTACTATATAGCATTATATTTTGTCTAAAGCAAAGATCCAATAGTAAAAAAATATACAACGTGTTACAGAAAGGTGTGGTCATATTTTAGGGTCATTAGATACACCTTACAATTCGTATTTATGTACCAGATCTTTTCCAAACCTGGACATCCCTAAAATTTCACGTTAATTTTAATCACTCGTTTATTAAGATCGATAAGATTGATCACATAACTATTATTTATTTGAACAACTCACTTTTTAATTAACTTGAATAAGATGTACGTAATTCTACGGACATATGTACGAGTACGTAACTTGTAATTTAAATACAAATTAACACCTGAAAGATCCTGTGTGTTGAAGACGATATAGGTACCATCCTCTAGAATCATTTTGAAGACTTCATTCTTGGGTCTTTCATCTATGAATTTGGCTTAATACAGTCGACGAGCCTCTTATAAGCTGTTATTAATTGCACCATCACATAACATCAATACATAACACTTGTTTTTAGTCAAATACAACATATTTTTAAACTCGTAGTCATACTTCATAAAATCACAAATTGCCGAACTGACTGGGTCAAATAAATATTGACATTTGACAATTGTTTAATGTTTTTTTAATTATAAAAAATCAAATGAAAGGAGGTCTGAAATATCACTGTTTATCATTTAGTTTTGTCCACAGTTACAAGTCGATATCGACATGTTACTCATTCGATAAAAATTAAAATTCTATAATTATGTCCTAGCAATGCAATCGGATTTGGTACTATGTGGGATAAAATATTTATACCGTGCCCTATTCAACGCTTAAATTTACCCGCCCTTTTCTGTAACACGTTGTATAAATAAATGTTTATTGTAGCTCATATAACAAAACTTATTTAACCATTGTTTATTTAACCAACGAAATGAAGACGTTGGAGATTCTCAATTTAACACGTATATTTGTTTTATTATATATATTATAATATTATAATCATGTCTTAATTTTTATGACAATTTTTTTCTTTCGTATTCCCCAATTGGAAGCCTTGGCGATATTCCGAGCAAAGATCAGTTTAAGATCAGTTCAGAAGGTAAAGCCATACTGACTTTCAGATAGATGGTTGCGCTCAGCAGAGCAAGACATTATTTCACACCAGTCTATTGCCTACAACTTTACAAGACACAGGTCCAATCTCACTTGGATTCACATGGTTCTCATCTCTTGGACACCTCAGTACCAGTTTCTTCCATTTGACCACATCGAACGAGGAGTGGCACAGTCGTCGACAGTCAATCTAATTTCCAATCGACTTTATCTGCTGGGATTACGGAAAGACGTTGCGTTTCTTTGCATTCTTACAAAATTCTTCTCGGGGAGTGTTCTGAGGAATTGATGTGCTTAATTAATTAAGCACTGCCTCGGTGGCGCAGTTGTAATGCATACGCGGTACGACTGCTGTGCTGAGGTCTCTGGTTCGATCCCCGAGTCGGAAATAAGCTCAGCGAAATGTGGGTTTACTAGTTAAACCTCTACCTTTCCCGTACAGGCGTGAGTGCGTATGGATTGCTTAATGCCAGCTACCAAACTCCACCACCGTAACACACAGTTAGTTAGGATTTTATCCCCACCAATTGGATGGATGGTGGATGGATGGATGGATTTTCCCCAAAATTTTACAACGGTATAATTTGCACGAAATTTTCTCTCCCGTGTAACGTCTTTGTATTTGTTAAATCAGCTTACGGTTGTGATAATTTCAGACTGATACGACGTAAAAACCTCCAAGAAAAGAACCTAATGTTTTTGAAAGGCAAACGGCAACGCACCGACAAATTCTTTAGTATGGTGGGTAGACATGGGCGATAGTGACGACTTACCATGAGATGACCCACTTACCGTTTGCCCCTATCATCAAAATACAATAATAAATATTTGTATATTTCAATAAACCTTTTATGTATTATAAAACCCTTATATAAATAATAATATCAGCCTTTAAGTAATACACAAAAAGAAACAAAATAAATTTAGGCATATCTCACAAACGACAACGAATATTTCAAAAATATTGGCAATATTGTTAAGTTTTCTTAATTACCGGTAAAAATTAAAATCCGGGAAACCGGTAGTGCATGCCCTAACTATAATATACACTTAGTAATAAATGGCTCATTGAACGTGCCTTATTTTTTTTCAGGATAATTTTGAAGATGCATCGGAAGAGCAAAATACGTAAGAATTAAATTTAGAGTTGAAAACGTCGCTTATCATTTACGTTCGAATGCGCCCACATTATCTTTCATCTTTACGTGGTAATCGGAAGCTCCCAAATTAACTTTGCATTTAAGTATATTAACAATTAAAGTAATGTAATATTTAAAAATGGAAAAAAACCTTTTAAAATAAAGAGTACTGTACATATAATAATAAAAAATTAAACTGAAAGACAATCCTTGTGTTGCATTCTTAGTTTTCCACCATTACCAATTATTATTGCTTTTTTCTGGACATGTATCGACATTACAAAATATTTATCACAAACATATTAATATTTTTAAAACTCAACCGTCCTAATAGTTTTAGGTTTACTATGGATTTGGAAACTGCGTTCGAAGATTGCGAAGTGGCTGTAAGGAAATTTTTCAATAACGATTTGGTTGGCGCTATGAATATAATGAAGCCTTGGTAAGACTTTGGAAATATTAATGAATGCAAAAGCTAATTGCACTTTATCAAAAAGCAAGTTCAGGTGGATAGAAGAGTATAATTATGATGTAGATGCATGCATATACATAACTTTGTCTTATTATTTCATGTATAATACGGAATAGAGCTGTGAGAATGGTGAGAAAGCGTCTTGTACTTGGTCCGTTTTAGTATTCTTAAACCAATAACACTTTTGATATTTTGAAATACGAGGCATGCCTTTTAAGTTCTGTCGTTTCCATATTTCCCGGCAATTTTGAATTTGGAACTGTTCTATATTCAAATGTGTTTAAATTTGGAATTTCAATACAGGTGAAAGTATTAGGATTAATGTTATTGTTTAGTCACAACGTCGATTTTTGTATTTTATTTTGTATTTTAATTGGGGGGACTCCCCTCCGGCTGCTCTCTCTGATACTTTTAATTCAGAGATTGTCTACCTGAAGAATTCACATACCTTTATTTTAAAAACTCATCAATATAAAAAATTTGGATTTTACAACTTTAAGTATGCCTGAAAAAATAAAAATTTAACTACATACAAAAGACATACTTTTAAAACTGAGTTTTATCTTATTTATTAAAAATTTACATATATACTGTCTTAGATAATAACGTGTCTTCCTCGCGAAACCAGCTTGTCCGTGGCAACTAGGAACATATAATCTAATATTACACACTGTAGTTGCCCTTTTCTATTTATTTCCTTTTATCACATTACACGTTATTTCTTTACAAAATTTTAAAAACTTAGATCTTATTACATCATCTTCCAACATACCGCTCAGATTATCTTTCTTTACAATTTGGTCAACCTCTATTTCAAGGTTTATTCGTTTATACAGATATATTGAGCATTCAGTCAACACGTGTACCACATCTTCTGTGGCTGCTGGGTCACAGATACATGAGGGGCTTTCCTTGCACTTGAAGCGATTCAAATACTCGGAGAATCCCCCATGGCCCGTGAAGACTTGCGTGAGGGCCGGGTCCACCGGCATCTTCTTGATCACTTTAAAGGCTTCTCTAGTGTCAGGGAAAAACAGCTTCGTTACCGATGCTGTTTCTCCAGCCCTGTATCGCTCATTCCATTCGTCAATCGACTCCTGTCGGATCTGTCGCTTGACGAACGAAATGGGACATCGGTCATAATCGGGCCTCCTTTTTAGGGTGGTAGCCGCCGCCTTCGCGAGTTCGTCCGCACGCTGGTTCCCTGCCAACCCCACGTGCGCCTTAACCCAAAAGAGGTTAATGTTCTTACCGCGCTCTTTGGTCTCATTCAACATTTTAGAGATGTCGAATGCTATGGGGTGGAGAGAATTTCCGCGCGCGACCGTCTCGAGAGCGGCCCGTGAATCGCAGAAGACGCTGTATTGGTGGTACTTTTCGTTTAGGGCTATTTGCACGGCGCAGGGCCAGCAGCTCCGCCTGGTAAACGGTGCAGAACGATTCCAGCTTAATTTTGGTGGCTTTCGTCTCGGCGTCGCCGTCCCAAAGGGACACCGAAGCTCCGACTTGGCCACCAATTTTGCTGCCATCAGTGAACACCCTACGGGTGTTTGCAGCCTCTAGGTGAAGTTCTGCGTCGTTGAACACGCATTTGAACTGCAAAGCCCTTCGCCTGGCTGGATGTTCCAAGTTGGCAAAAGGCACAGGACATTCCACGTCCCGGTCGCCCTGTATGTGCCGAGTGTGTCCCTTCTTCACTTCGTATAGAAGCGCCGCTTCTCGGACACGAATATCTAGTGGAAGGATCCCAGCAATTAGCAGGGCCGAGTGTAACGAAACGGTCCTGTAGCCTTTTACCATCTTTTGTGCAAAGCCTCGTTGAACCACTGCAAGTTTTTTACGTATGCCTATCTTGTTACATGCAGGCGCCCAGGCACTGGCTGCGTATAATATCGTTGGTTCAACAACTGCGGTATAAAGCATTTTTACCACCTCAGGTCCCAGCCCCCACTGCACCTTTGCAGCAGTTGCCAGTCGTCTGTGGAAGGTTATGGCCTTCCTACAGACTTCGGAGACGTGCGTGTTGAACGTTAGCTTCTCGTCCACAGTCAAGCCCAATATCTTTATTTCTTTTGACAGTCCAATATCTACACCATTCGCAAGATTAGTGAGTCATATTTTAGTCGTCGTGTTACGACCATAGCCTTCGTCTTTCTTGGGGCGAATTTCAGCTTATTCTTGACTCCCCAATCCTGCACATAGGCCAGTGCTTCGTTGGCCTGTCTCTTTATCTTTAGTGTTTCATCCCCGTGAAACACTAAAACGACATCATCGGCGAAAGCTTGGCAGTAATCGCCCCGGCTGGCTAATCCCTTGAGCAATGGGTCGAGGAGCAGGTTCCACATGATGGGCCCACCAATGGATCCTTGAACGCACCCCTTGGTGGTCCCCCTCGCGTGTTCTACCCCGGCGTAGCGAACCTTTACTTTTCAAAGTAGCTATTTACTATCCGTCTCAGATTTTTCGGACATCCTTCCTCAGACAGTCTGACCTTGATCGCTGGCCACCAAGCACTGTCGAAGGTTTCCTCTATATCCAGTGAGACTATGGTAATGATTTTCTTCTCACTTAATTTACTCCTGATGTACTGGAGTAGGGTATAGAGGGAGTCTTCCGTGCCTTTTTGGGGCATAAAACCGTACTGTCGAGTACTCATCCTTGGTAGTAAATGCCACTTTACTCTTCCCACCACTATTTTCTCCAGAATCTTCCCCATCACGGGCAACAGTCCTATCGGTCTATACGACTCTACGTCTGTGTAGTCCTCCTTTCCGGGTTTCCGGAGTACTACGACCGTGGCCTCCTTCCAGATGGTCGGGAAGTGGCCTAATTCGAGGCACTTGTTAGCTAGTGACAGGTACAACTCTGGGTTTTTTCGGATTGCCTGTTTGCAGATGTCGGATGTTAGGCCATCTGCTCCCGGGGCTTTTTTGGGGTTGAAGCTGTCTGAAGCTGCAAGGATTTCATCCATTGTAAATGGCGGGTCCTGATGGCCATTATCCGTACCGTCATTTATGCTACCAGCTTCAGCCCGTATACGCTGATGTTCTGCGTTATCATCTTCCATCCGGTCGTCCGGATAGAAGACTTCCGCCAAAACCTTCGCCGATTCTTCTGAACTTAGGATGCACCCATCTCTTTTCAAGGGAATGTCCTCACAGCGTCGATTGGAATCTGTCAGGTTACGTACGAACCATTGACCATCCTCCATACAGTCCTGACCTAAGCCCTAACGATTTCTTTACATTTCCTAAAATTATGAAAAGTCTTTGTGGTCAAAGGTTTCAGTCCGGTGAAGAAGCAGTCGACGCTTTCAAGTCAGCCATTTTGAACACCCCCACTTTAGAGTGGAATAAATGTTATAATAACTGGTTTGAGCGAATGGAAAATTGTATTAAGCTAGGTGGTGAATACTTTGAAAAACAATAAAAAGTACTATAAGGTTCTAATTGTGTTTTTATCTTCAAACGACAAAACTTAAAAGGCATGCCTCGTATAGGTATATTGTCGTAGGTACTTCATTGCTATTAGAAATTATATATTTTTTTGGAGGATTGTATTTTGTATTTAAACAGGGGACGTCTGTGAGTTGCACAGACGAGTGATCAGCTCACTTTAGTGGAACCATTTCACCCTTAATCCCAGTTTGATCGGCACTTCGACTTTTGCTTCGATCGGCTCGATTTCTCGCATCTCTCTGACATATAGTCTCCACATATGTGTTTTCGGCTGCAGCTCAAACAGGCTTTTAGGGCATCATAGCTATCTTCCAGATATGCTCCTTTCAGATATCGATTTCTGCCCAACGCAACCACCCCTTAATAGTTTGGCCAATTTGATCCTTGGAGACCATTGCGTCAGGACCGTCAGGGTCTCTTTTAGTGCTTTGATGAAGAATTGAATGGCGGCAGCCATTCGTGTTTCTACATCTGGCGTTAGTTTTCATTTTTTTGCTGAAGCTCAGAGGATAATAATGTTATTTGTATTTTATTTTATACTATCTGTCACGCGCGGTTTTACCCGCATGCATATTACTGCTCCGCTCCCGTGTTTCAAATTTTCTGATATCTTCTAAGATATTCATTTTCCTTATCATTAAAATGAATATTAGATATGCTGTAAAGGGCAATTTTGATCTACATGAAATGCACAACGTATCTAATGTATTTAATTGGTTAAGGAATAATACTGTATTGTTTAAAATAGCTTGGGCAATAACCCATAATTGTTATAAAAAAGTAGTATTTGTGACATAACTGTAATAGTTAGACAAAATTTTAGTGCATAACTTTGCTCCATTGTCAATAATTTCCGCAGCGTACGCGATTTATTGATTTATTTGGTATTTGTTTTCACACATTACTTATCGTTGCTTTCATACGGATCCCTAACTTTTTTGAAAATATTCTATCGCCTATGTTCCTCAGGGATAATGTAGGATGGTGAAAGAATTTTTCAAATCGGTCCAGTAACTACTGGACCGATTTAATTAAATTAGGCTCTGAAACTTCAGAGCCTATTCAATGCAAACAAACAATCATATCTTTCTCTTGTCCTCTTCATTATATTAGTTTATGATTGTAAAGTATCCTACGATTGCCAACCCTACGAAACAAATGAGGCGTGAGCGGCTCGTCAATTATTATAATTTCTATTAAAATTACTATACATAAAATGTAATGTAGGTAACAAATGTAAATTCAAGATCCATTTCAGACTTTAAATTTTATATTTATCAATTATTTTAGTTTTGATCTAATTACATAGTTCGACGAAGCCTTGAAATGCTTATTGCCATTAGCCTTGTTATATAGAATTTACAAAGTTATGAAAGACATGTATATCGAAGCCTTTCTAATGTTTCTTGTGTTGCGACTATGAAATGTTAAGAAATCAAGTAGATATAAAATTAATTCCCTAGTACATTTGACCAATTTGATTCACGACGCACCTTTATAGCGGGTTCACACGGTTCGATTACAGTTAATCAATTGCTCTATCGCATGCGAATTTCACTGTCTGAATAGACATTCATCGAATTGATCAACATAAAACATACAGATTTGGTGTGCCAGTTGATCAACTAAAAACGGACCTACTTCTGAAAGGTTCAGATGAGTAGAATCGCACAAAAGACTTGAATCAACAAAAGCTGTAAGGATTTTTTGATTAATTCGGTTGAAAGACAGTTCATATGGTACAAATCGCAAACGATTTAGCAGTTGGTCAAATAAAATCGAAGCGTGTGCATACGCCATTCATAATTTTCACGACATTCGTATTGCCTTGAATTCGAAAACGAAATTCACTTGACAATTTTACTAACAGAGTAACTACAGAATACGATAATTATAAATAAGCAAAGCATATATCTAGTCTTCTTTCTCATGAGGTAGGTAATGTACTGTTAATAAAACTTTCTTTCACATTCTGAAAGGCTGATCAAAGTAAAATTCATAAATTCATTCATATGATCATTCAAGTCGAAATTTAGTTGCTAGAAGCGTGGTCAACATCTTTGATTTGACACATATGTTAGTTAACATAACTTTCAAATAAATATTATGATAAATCGTAAGTTAAACGGTACTAAAGAGACATCAAATATTATAAAATTTTTCACTAAATATCGTTTCAGCAACTCTAATTGATTTGACAACGGTGTCAAAATCAAAGTTCTGTTAGTTGAATGTTGATTTGATCAGCCTTTCCGAAATTAGGTGTTAGTATTATATACTCTTAATATATCGATATATCTCACGAATCGGTTTTTGTAGAAACCGTGTTTGGTTCCCATCTCTTTCCGCCTGGCGTTATCTCGGATTATTGCCAAGGTCCGCTTTCCTACTTAAACGCTTCCACTTCGCCCGATCTTGAGCATCCTCCATAGTGAGACCATTGGCTATCATGTCTCCCTCTAATACGTCAAGCCAACGTTTTATGGGCCATCCGCGCGATCGTACCATTGGTACTATCTGGGACTGACGAAATCCTGCTGTTTCCTCAAAACATGACCAAACCACATTAAGAGACATTCCTAGTTTGTCAGCTACGTCACGGACACGAAAGCCGCTGCGGATGTACACGTTACGTTTACGATCTACTCATATAACGTTGCACATCCACTGCAATGTCATCATCGCCGCGACGTGGATCTCCTTAACATAGCGTCCATTTGGTGCCCATTCCTAAATAAGTACATATATCGATAACTGTTATTGACAAATCCAACCTATTATATTCTCGCTAGAATACACCTACTAGCTGCTAACGGCTCCAGCCACTCAGTGCCTCCAGTGGAATGAGAAGTTTATATATACTACTTGGTTATTTTAAATGTTTTTATCTCGCTTCTTACTGGCAGCGGGTTCTACGGAGATAAAAGCGAGTAGAGCGAGTTCTATTCAGGCGGAACGCATTTATTTACTCGCATAAAAAGTACCCTATTACCTTCTGCTTTTATGTCCACATCAAATCTCTTAATCTATAAAAATAAATATGTAATAGTTCATTTGATTGATATATCAGCCCTTACAAAAATAAAGTTATAGTCCTTTCTGCAAACATAAGCGGATCACGTGACATATTGCATTTAGTTTTTAATTAATTTCTTTATAGCTGTACGTTATACTGTGACGTTGCATGGTAATTGTAAAAATACTAACTAAATGCGGGTCAGACTCGCGCACCGAAGAGCGTACCATCGCGTCGCCCTAATTTCTTACCTTTTGTTTCTTATTTATTATTTATAAGACTATGGTATTCGAAGTAAATAACACATATTGTGAGGAAACTTCAGCCGCCTAGGTAGGTATGACGGCTCAAAAGATAGAGCCCTTCAAACAGTGTAGTACAGCTTAAGCTAAGTACCACTTCCGTTGGCACCCTTTGGGTATGAAACCCTAAAAATGGCGAACTGACATATCAGCTCATTTCAATCGCATAGCACCGTTTCGTCATAGATATGTATTTAAAACATATTGCAACAATTTAACATTGTTAATTGCACATGCGATTATATTATGTAAGATTTACTTAAAATTATAACGGGAGTGTATTGTTTATTTTATGGCTATGAAACCTTCAGAAAAGGAGTCAGTCCTTAGTGTTATAACTTTAATGCGTGTTTCACCTAAACATACCTAGCAATACTGATGAGTATTGTTGATAGATGTATCAACATATAATAATTAAATTGTAAACAGCTATTTTGTGTATTTGTGCACAGTAATCACCCACATTGAATGAACCAATTTGGATGTGATTTTCAGTGATGTATTAACATTATAAGCATGAGCTAAAATGTGTTTGTGTCATTCATATCAATTATTGACATTGATATAAAATATATAATATTCAATATTAAAGTGACTCGCGCGTTATACTAGACAACCTTAGAACGTATCTAGACCTAACTATCTATATAGTTGTATATACCTACCAATTGGTACTCCTTAGTCAATCGACATTTTAACGCACACGAAGCTGAGGGTAGAAGCTAGTCTTATACAACATTATCATAATATTCAGTTAAAAGTTACTTCAGGCAGTATTTGTATATTAACGCAGGGATCGGACATCGCTGTATCACAGCTTGGGCACATCCATATTCGAGTTCATACCGGCGATGTTAACATTTGACCACAACCAAATAAATCGCACTCTAGCATCGCTCAAAATATGCATTTCATTGTGCAACAAGTATAGACGAAACTACACTTTAGTGGAAAGCATTGGCACAATCATCAAAAAGGTAAATGTTTAAATTCGTACTAAGACTTGTAACGCCGATTCATCATCCATAATGCAGAAAATCGCCCTGTTTATGTCTTGTAACGCCGATTCATCATACACAATGTGCAGGCTATCTCCCTGTTTATGTCTTGTAACGCCGATTCATCATACACAATCTGCAGGCTAACGCCCGGTTTATGTCTTGTAACACCGATTCATCATCCACAATCTGCAGGCTAACGCCCGGTTTCTGAAAGGCTGATCAAATCAACATTATAACATTGATTTGACATCACTGTCAAATCAATTCGAGTTGCTGATGCCCGGTTTCTGAGGTACTTTTGACAGTGGTTTATGTATTAGATAGTGTTATCGGTTCGATAACTTAAGAAATTTGTTTCCGAGCACTGCAACTCCACTTAAACGTAACTTAATTTAACTGACCAATTTTGGCCGTTTATCTGTTCGATTACTAGTTGGTCTTCATTTTGTCTCAAATTATAGCGACTTTACGGGTATTTTATAGTAAAATACAAATAAATACCTAAGCAATTAATCCTGAATAGGTATATACCATGGAATATAATATTTTTGATTCAAGCAGCGTATCATAATTTGACCTGGAAATCTGGAATTTATTTCGTATATTAAATTAAACTTATAGTGTCAAACAAATAAAGAATTTAAAATAAGATATGAGAATAAAAGACTACTGTGATAGATCTTAGAGTCATTTTTAGTATTTTTTTGTTTATTGTGATATCTCCCGCTTCTTCTTCCACCTGCTTTTATCCCACTCGCAGTGGGATAAGCGAATTATGCTTTTTAACACATAAAACATACAGAAAGATTTCACTTGTAGTTTTTACGACTGGCTGCCTGCCTGACGTCAGCTCCACTGGCCGGCAAAGCGCTAAGTTTCAAAAATACACATTGTTTGTGATAGAACAAATAATTATAAAATAATGTACTTATTAATCGGCAACCAATTATAGGCTAACTCAAAATGCAACGTTTTATAATTACCACGCTGCAAAAATACTGCATTGTAGTAACTGCATCAGACTTTTTTTACATAGTGATGTGTAGTTCACTTCTTTCTAGATATCCAATCATGGTAATATGAAATAAAAACTATTTTCAAATGCTTATTTATCAGCGGAAACAATTAACTGATAAATAAATACATAAATAATTAATAAAAACGACAAAAATATTGATCTTATATCAAGTTTTTATAATAGAGTCAACTAGCGAGCACATAGTTAACTGCTTATCGAGCCCATAGTTATTGAAACGGCCGATGCGTATTCAACACAGCGACAATTTATCATAAAGTTAACTTTATGAAATCGATAACTAATAAGAGGTTGGCGGGAGAACTCAGAAATCGGACCTGAAACGTTATTTAGTGAAACAATCATAATATTTGATCTCTCTTTAGTTTCGATCAATCGTTTGACATACGATTTTTCATATTCATTTCAAGTTATGTTAACATGTGTGTCAAATCAAAGGTGTTGACCACGCTTCTAGCATCTCAATTTTGACTTGACATTTGATTAGTTAATTTAGTTGATCAGCCTTTCAGAAACCGGGCGTAAGCCTCTTGCTTCGGTCGTGAGCCAGTCGCATCAGATTCGACTCGGAATCTTAACAAGCAACGTTTTCAAGCCATCATGCCGCCCGCGCTGCGCCGCGCCGGATGGCGAACGTTGCGCTTGTCGTCTAGGTGCGAGGAACTCGAGATCTTTCATTTATAACCCTAGTTGGGTTACTATCTTTCAAATATTCCCACTAGTATGCAGATCTCGATACCTTCCACGAAGACTGATGGGATTGTTGAGGTCCGTGATCGATTGAGGGATGAAGAGAAAGCCTTTGCCCATCAGTGGGATTAGATAAGTTAGTTAGATTGGATTAGTGTGCAGTGTTAAAAAAATTAACTACTCATGCAGCAGCAGCTGCATCAGATTATTATGAGTGGTTTAGTTTCGTTAGCTACGCCTGCCGCCCGTGGTAACTACTGTTACCGGCGGATTAACCTATCTTCGGACATGGGAAGTGTTGTTGCTTATAAATATGTTTTGAAATAATTCGCAGCCAAATTATAGCACTTACTCTGATATGGAAGCGCACGCAGAGCTCTGCTACGCTGAAGCATTGCTTCTCCAAGCTGCTATGACGATCCTTGAGGGAGAGGATCTCACCGGTCTCATCAAAGGCACTATCAAAGTCAAGAATTGTTACAACAGCTACAAGTGAGAACATATAGTGCGATTCAAATAAAATAGGAATGACTTTCCTTTCTAAACGTACTTTTCAAGTGGCAGTTGACTGGTAAAAGGTCATTGTAGAACGTATTTTTATTTGGATCGCATAGTATTTATTTATATTAATAAAACAAAACCTAGTGCTGCAAGATTGAAATATCTCTAAGTGGTATTTAATGTCCATTTTTGCAGAGACTGTGCTAAAATATTGGAAAAGAAGCAATGGGAAAATCATGTTTCCAAGGTACAGTTCCAGAGTGGAGTGCGTCTTGGCATAGCCACCTTCAATCTCATGATCTCTCTTTTACCACCTAAGATAATCAGTCTTTTGGAGTTTGTGGGATTTTCCGGCAACAAGGTACGTACTCCTTCTCATTGCATTAGCTAATTAGTAATTAATGATGATGAATGACGGCCAACTGGCAAAATATTTACGATGTGGTAGGTTCCTAGTATGTGGGAGACCATTTGAGTAGGTACAGCCGCTTTGTCTATTTCTGCCGCCAAGCACCACTTGGAGTCGATTCTAGTTTAACGGACATTGAAACTAGTGAAATTTGTGGGAATTGTAACTTGACATCTTATGTTATGGGGTGACGAGAAATACTGCGTTCAGTGCCATACAGTACTTTGTAATTCATATTTCTGGATGTTATCAGGTGAGCGAACTGCACGTGTCGTCAACACAATAAACGCCACTTCCACGACGCCCGGTTATGAGCATCCACTTTATTGCATCTCATGTCTTTCTCTTAACGTCAAGTCAGCGCTTTTGGGCCGCCAACGGATGTACTTCTTCGGTCTCCTTAAAACGTGACCAAACCATGTGCTGCGTTATTTCTGGAGTTTATCCACAACGTTGCAATCACCAAACTTCCACGGATCAGATCCACCGCAGCATCTTCATCTTTGCGACGTGGATCTCGCATAAGGGCAATCCACGTTTCACACCTATAAAAGAGTACAGGTCCTGACACTTTCGTATTTGAGACCTATAAAGCTCACGGCATCATACGGTCGCAAATTACATCATGACCAAGCGGCGCCAATACAGGTCTTTTATAAAAAGTATTTAAATTAGTAAATGAACATATATAAAAAAAAGTTAAATTATATATCTAAATAAAGAATATTTACTGTAAATAATTAGGCTATCATTATATTGGGCTTTCATCCACCAACTCGTATTCAAATTTCTTTGGTTTGCTTATGGAAAACTCTTAGATATGCCAGTTTCTCTTGATGCTTTCCTTTATAGATATTTTATTTAATAATTATGTTTTAATGAGGTATTTTTTCTTGATTATTAAGTTGTATATTTCTTTTTTCTCTTTATGTTAACGCAATTGCCAATATAATAATATAATTATGTACCTACGTTATACGTATAACAAATCTTTGTAACATCCATTTATGATAAATTGATTTTCCAAACAGTTAACATGATAATAGAATCGACCTTGAGATGCAGCATAAAGTTCAAGTCATGAATGCAAGTTATTATTTTAATGTTACTATCTTAAATTGTATCTAGTTGTAGGTATGACCGGACTGCACGATGATAAAGTGTTTTTTGTGCGTATCGGATCCACGTAAAGAGTTTTTTAGTGTTACTTACTCAGAAACAGGTAAAACACTAATTAAATTATATATATACGGAAATACGCTCGGCGAAATGTGGGTGTACTGGTTACACCTCTGCCTACCCCTTCGGGGATTACAGGCGTGAGTGCGTATTAAATTATATAGGTATCCTTAAAACTATTTCGTACAGTTCATTAAAATTAGCATAGTTGTAATAATAATAGGTATGTTATTTCTCAAACACAGGACTGAAATCTTTTTTTCCAATGTTTATGTAGGTATTTCTTATAAAAAATTATCCACGCAGTACATATTATACTATACTATATTATATTGTCAAGAGTAGACAGTTTAGTAATGGGCAACTGTAGATCAAAGTTGATCATATTATATCCCGTTAATTTTTTTAGAAAAAATATAAAGAAAAAAAAATTCGAAAAAAAAATACCCTGATGCGTAATATTTTACATTGATTCGGGAAATCTAAAATATATCTTGTTTTTAATATTGTATGTACAATTTGATCGCACTTATGAATTATTTTTAATTTGGGAAGACTACATTAAACATTGTAAGTCTTTATACATTTCTAGTTTATAGAAATATTAAATAGTGTATAATACGACTTATGGAATTGAATTTTATGGGCTTAAGCTAAGGATTATCCACTGATTTTGAATTACCCTATAAAGTTATTTACGTATGTATAATGTACAGGTACATACAGGAGATTAATCATGTTCATTGTTTAATCTTGCTCTAAAAAAAATATTGAATACACTCTCTCTCCTCTCCAGAGAGAGGTCGATCACGAGGATCGTGCGGTCATCATCGAATGGTCCGCATTTCGATCGGATGATATCTCTCCATCGGCTTCTATTCATCGCATCTTTCAAAACTTATGGAACCCGGCGGCTAATGAGTCTTTGATCTGGTCCGTCCAACGACCACGTGAGCGTGTTCCCAACCACGATGAGATCCTCCAAGATCTCATCACCCTTCTGTACTATATGACCAAAGTGTGTAAGTATGCGTTGGTGGAAAATCGTGAATAAGCGTGTCTTCACTTTGAGCTGTGAGAGGAATGACACATTTGTGCGTTTGGCAGTCCATGGTATTCTCAGCATTCGCCTCCACCACCACATTTCGGACGCGTCAATCCTTCCTCTTTTTCGAGTCAGAATAGTCCAGGTTTCCAATCCATACAGGAAAATAGGGAATATCAACGCTTTGATTAAGCGCATTTTGTTTGTGATTCCCCGTTTAGTCCAGATGCTTTTTAAATCGTGCCATAGCATCTTTAGCCATCGCAATTCGGCGCTTTATTTTCAGAGCATAATTACCGTCACTGCAGATTTGGGATCCAAGATATATGTAGTGATTAACCATCTGAATCCCTGAGATGAGGATATCGCAATTGGACAAGGTTCCAGTCCGATCTACGACCATAACCTTGGTTTTAGCCCTGTTGACTGAGAGATCAATGTTCTCACTTTCTCTTTCGAGTCTTTTAAACAGCTCCTCCATGTCTTCTCTGGAAGTGGCCAATAAAACTGTATCATCAGCATATCGGAGTATCCCAGTTCTCTAATAGGTTTTTTCATTATGTCCATCGATGAGGATATTCCCGCGGTTGGAGCCGCGAACAAAAGATGTGCCTACACCATGACTTTGCTCCATGAAAACTAACCTTGTAATGATTCTTTATCTTTTAAATATTATGTTAATTTGTCTGTTAAAACCGACAAGTCGAACATGTCCGGTCAAATCCGTAGGGTTGGTAATCCTTACTAGCATCGTATTTTTAATACTTATTCACTTTTCATGTGGTATTTAACACCTATTGTATTGTGTTTTTCACCAGTTACACGTCTGCGCCCATTATTCTGAATTCCATACTTGCTAATTGTTCCATTACGGTAGGTACTTTTAAATGCTTATTACTTAGCTATGTAGTATATAGTAATAAGAGAAACATGCTATCACACATGACACCTTTGGGTGGTAGAGTCATGCTGTAGGCCTGCTCAACCGGGTAGTTACCACTGTCTCACAGAAAACTGACGTAAAGTACCGGCTTGCTGATGCGTTTCCTACAGAGAGTGAGATATCCGGAGGCCTGAATCCCCCTCCCCTTCCCAATCCCTTAATTATCCCTTTCCTTTAAGGTCGGCAACGCGCCCATGATTCTTCTGGTAGTGATTATGGGCGGTGGAGATCACTTACCATCAATTGGCGACCTATGCTATTAAAAAAAGAATGGCCCGGCATTATGTACTATAAGCGCTATTACGCACTGTCGACCTGTCGCCGGTAATCGAATTGCCGGCGACCGTAAATCACTATATTATAGAATTACTAGCTGTTGCCCGCGGCTCCGTCCGCGTGAATGCCTATTTCCAGGATTAAAGTAGCCTAGTGGGCGCCCCCGGTGAGAAACACGCTTGACAAAAATACTAAAATGACTATTAAAAAATAGGGGTTGATGGTAGAAGGGTGAAAGTTTAGGGTTGTATGTATTTTTTAATGCTGTATCATAAAAAAATAAAAACAAAAAAGATTTTCTAATAAATAAAAAATAAAATTTCTTATATATAAAATTCTCGTGTCACAATGTTCGTTCCCATACTCCTCCGCAACGGCTGGACCGATTTGTATGAAATTTTGTGTGCATATCGGGTAGGTCTGAGAATCGGCCAACATCTATTTTTCATCCCCTTAAATGTTAAGGGTGGTCCACCCCAAAAAAAAATATTTTATTTTTAGACAACTTTTTTTGTTTATATTTTTTTATGATACAGCATTAAAAAATACATACTACCCTAAATTTTTTCCCCTCTACGATCAACCCTATTTTTTAATAGCGACATTAGTATTTTTGTCAAGCGCGTTTCTCACCGCGACTCGCTTGATGCGCCCACTAGGTTACTTTAATCCTGGAAATAGGCATTCACGCGGGCGGAGCCGCGGGCAATAGCTAGTTATATATAAGATTAATTCTTATACGAGTATGCGTTAACGCTCGAATGAGTCGCTGAGTCACTTGCGTGTTTATGGTCGCCGGCGACCAATTTGTTGGCGACAGATCTACAATGCATTTTGAGTAAGGGATGCTACTTCACGATCCTTCATAAAATGCACAACCGGCGACACTCTAAATCAACAATACCTACTTTCACGACTATGTGTGGCCGGAAATTGTATGCCAATGTAGGCGTATTGTTTGTAAATTGTTGGCCAATAATTAGCAATATTATCGGCCCTACATTTACGTGACAAAGTTGTTCGTTTACAATCAACGTGACACATCACATGTTTCCAAAATGTTAAAAATGTGATATTTTACAGTGGCAGTCATAAAATGTTTTTTTATTATCACCCATCTATACCGTTTTTGGAACAAGTTTTAGATACTTAGCAAAACATGACATGTTAATAGATACAACGCTTTTTTATTATTTATTTAACTTTATATACAAATGTGTCAAAGCGGACTTAATGGCGAAGGCGTTCTCTACCAGTCGACCTTGGATTATACAGAGAAGAAACAAAGTAGGTGTATTCAGTATGTAACAAAAACCCTGTGGGCCCTTTCTAGGTCATGAAGATAGACATATAGACAACTAAATAAAAATAGTTAAATTAAAAAAATAAATATAACTTACTATAAAATACAGTTCCAACCTTTCAACATATGAGGACCAGGTACCGACTTTTAAGTCAAACTCCTTTACTTTTCCGATGGACATTACGAATGATTGCTATAACTTAAAATGATTATGAAACCAATCCTCATCGCCACTGTAATGTATATTCTTATGTATAACTTAACACAATGAAGATGCAGAGGCGTGTAAAATTTTGCTTCTTGAACCTAAGCGACACTAACTTGAAAAAAATGTAGCCATTAGGGATCACTGCAGTAAGGTGTGTAGATATGCTCAAAGCCGACATATTCAGTTCACAGACGCCGGCAGCGCATTTGCATTGATGACAGATACTCGTCTTATTGCACAACTTATATCGGCGCGGCGTACCGCACGGCAGCTTTCTATCTTCTCTTCTTTTTGCGGTCTTTATCAAATCAATTTCCCATTAAGTTCTTCCTACCACCTTTATAGTGATGATCTACAAAGCTACTCTCAGGCACAACTTCACAACGTGACGAAAGCCGTCAAGGCAATAAACTCCGAAATTGATGAAATTTGCGAGTGGAACAACGCGTATAGATTGACCGTCAATACACCTATGTCCTGTGATGGTACTAATATCTCATACAGTGACTCATTTAAAAACTCTCATCTGAGGTCCGCAGCTTCAGGAATTGAGTCGGAAACTGTTTGCATCAGAAGGGTCTTTGCGAAGATTACGCAGCATTCTACCTACCACCACCAAGATTTCGCTTACACAATCCCTTCTTCCTATCCTTGAAATATGCAGGTGTCAGCTATCTAGATCTCGCAGAACACAAAAAAAAACTAGATAAACTTGAGACTGTCCAAATTTTTTGCATTAGATTCATATTTGAACACTGTCAATATGATCATATTTCCGAGTTTCGTACTAAGCTCAAGTGGCTACCCATACAGCTTCGCCGGAATGCTCACATTCTTTCTCATCTGTACAATATTATTTTCTATCGTCGTCACTCCTTACTATCTCAAATCTCGCTTTAAATTTCTACAAAATACGCACTCTACATCCCTTAGATCATCAGAGAATTTAAGACAGGATAGCATTCCACTTCCCTTATGGACGAGTTTTACCGCCCAGGCGACTCAGATGTGGATGCATCGCCGGTTGTTATAAAGCGCGCTCCACACTGGTTATCTTTAAAAATATGACGAAAGATCACTATATCGCCCACTAACATAGGTTATGGCATGATTGAGCATGATTTAATTATAATTATATGAATGTGCATATGATATTATGAAATATGGTATACCTAATATGTGTATTCTTATTCCTATTCTTAAATTGTATGTAATCTAATTTAATGTACTCTTAGATTGCCCTCTTTGATTCGTAAGAGATTGCCCTAAACGATAATTGTACTATGCTTAATATATAAGTGTCAAATGTACAATAAAGCATTATGAACTTTATAAGAATACTGGTAAGTTGTAATGAAAGTATTTCCGTTCACAGACTCTGGGCTTGCAAGAGTTGGAAGCTGGTTCTCGCGCCCCCGGCATGCGTAATGTTCTGTGCGACCTTACACTACTCGGCTATCACCTCGTCATATGCCACTTCATCGGTGCTGTCGGCAACATGAAAGTGTGCGAAGAAATCCTTAAGAAGGAACTTAAGGTGATTTTTAGTGTATTATTTAATGTTCTCGATTTGTAACGGAATTAAAACTAGGAATTATTTAATAACAGAAGCCGGCAAACGTTGCTTATGCGTCACCTGACAGCGCCTGACGGTAATTACTGATCTCTACCGTTCATTATCATTCACAATGTCACAGGAATTATGGATACATAACGTAACAACATAAGCTGACGCCTTTGTCCCCGATGGGGTAGGGAAAGGGGCGTCTATTGCTGCATCCAAGTTTCGCCGCGCTTATTTCCGTACCATTATGTGATAGAGGGCGAGCCTATCGGCATACTGGGCACAAATTCCGATCCCGGGCATTTCATGGGAATTGAACCTAAGACCTCACTCACATCACACGGTTCTCAGCCTTAGTACGCTGCCAATGCCTGTGTTTTTTACGAAGTTCAAAAAAGAGAATGTTCTCAAATTGGCTGCTTTAATGTATACTTAATATGCGATATCTATGATCCAATGTACAGGATATTTTTTGCACGATGCGGTTCATTCACCTCTAGAATGGTCACATATACATTTGGTTAAGACCTGATATTGGAGTCCGACGCGAGGTAAAAAATTGGAACACCTCAACGAATCAAAGCACACTTATCGCGACTAGGTTTTTGTATTACAGATTACATGCAATGGCTGTACACGTGTAGAGTGTACCTTCTTTGTTTCTGCTTGGCGCTATACCGGTTTAATGCCTCGATCCGCGTTCTCGTACCATAGATTTGAAGGTATTTGGTATTACCTATATGGGGCGACCCGCCGTCTGACCCCCACAACCCGCAACGGGATTCAAGTTTCGCCATTGCCACGTCCGTTAATCAGTAGAGTGCACCACGTGCAGGTGTGATGGGCTTTGGGCCCAAAATTTTGGTGGCCCACTTACACTCCAGTGTGCCTAAAACTTCACCCTCTTCGACCTGCCCTTATCCTACTCGCAGTGAGGTCATCGCAAGAAGCTTTTTAACAAATGTTATATTATAATGATTTGGCTTGTAGTTTTTACGACCGCCTGACGGCAACCCCTCTGGGGAGAGTGTACCTAATACTTAAAATTATTACTTAATCAAAATACGTTTAGCTAACAATTTTAAACCACCCTAAAATAAACCGATTCCTGTTTACTAAACGCCTGTTTCACCAGCATTGAGGAAATGTTCCTTACCAAATAAAATATGATACGTTCAAATAGAAACAGTAAAGAAATAAACAGTCTGACATATACAGAAAGGTGTGGTCATATTTTAGGGTCATTATGTAATGAAATAAGGAGTATGTACTCCTTACAGTAAGTACTCCCTGCCTATGTACCGGATCATTTCAAAACCGAGATCTCCTAAAATTTCACGTTAATTTTAATCAAAGGTTATTAAAGATCGATAAGATTGATCACATCACTATTAATTATAATGAACGACACTCACTTTTTAATAAACGTGAATAGCATATACGTAATTCTACGGAAATATTACAAACTTAACTGCTAATGTAGATACAAAGTAACACCTGAAAGAGCATGTGTACTGAAGACGATATGTCTTCTAGAAGTACTTTAAAGACTTCATTTTCGGGTCTTCCATCTATGAACACACCTTTCTGTAGCACGTTGTATATATACATACGAGCAGAAATAAGTCTAGGTACTTGCAAAAATAGCTGTCATGTATGTTAATAGGTGGTATTTATGTAATTTATATTTAACAACTGGAATGTTGTGGAGTAGGCCCTAAGAGTCCATTTTTGAATTATCGAATAAATTTTAACGGCGAGGTAACGCATAAGACAACCAATTTGACGTAGGTGAGACAAGTAGGTACTTGCCTCACCTAATGAAGTAATACTTTCAACCCCTGTGGTTTCTCCCCAGAGGGGTTGATGTCAGGCAGGCGGCTGGTCGTAAAAACTACAAGCCAAATCTGTCTGTAACATGTTAAAAAGCATGTTGCGACTTGCGCCGACCCCACTGCGAGTGAGATAAGGGCAGATGGAAGAGAGAGACGAGTGGACAGTTTTATCCGAGATATTTATTATTGATTGTTATTCTAAGGCCGCTGGATTAAAATCCCAGATCGGCCAAACACAATAATTTGTGATTTAATTTTCGATTCGATAAATCATACATGAGTTGCCCGGTGTTGAAACTTGTGCCCGATATGCCCATAGACCCGCATTCTATCACATCTTGGAACGGCAATAAGCTTGGCAAATCGTGAGTGTACTAGTTACACGTCTGCTTACCCCTTTGAGGATACAGGGGGGAGTTTATGAATGTCTCTATAAACGTCTGTACACAACGATAGTGTTGATTTTGCAGATATACCCCGACAGTGTGTGGTTCCTAGTGTTCAAAGGACGGCTAGAATTGCACCACGGCGCTTTCGATCAGGCGATAAGCACGTACAACCGGGCCATCATCAGCCAAGATACATGGAAGCAGTTCCGTCACTTGTGTTATTGGGAAATCATGTGGATTAACGGGTGAGTGATGTGAATGTTTGTGAATTTGGGTGTTTGTTAGTCAATCACACCTTAACAGCTGAAAGGTTTTGGGTGAAATTTGGCACACAGGTAGACCATGGTCTACCTGGATTAGAACATAGGCTTTTATCATTTTATCTCGGAAAAGGTCGTTCACGCGAGCGGAGCCGCGCGCAAAAGCTAGTATCATCGAAATAACATGACAAGAAACTTAAGTCAAGCATAAACATTACCCCATCAAAACTATGCCAGGGGGCAGGGCTATAAAAGTCTGTGCATAATAATCTCTAGTTGACACTTGATACGTCTAATTTTACGGAAAGTCGTATCTCGATCTGGAAATTTAATATTTAGACATTAACTTTTATGAAATAAAGTTCATTTTGAACGTTCATAATTTGTTGTTGCGTGTAAGAGTGTTACCTTTACATGTGTAAGTAAGTAGTTCCGTATTTTTGCCAGATTCATATGAGAGTTATCGTTCTAGTTATCTTATTTCGATGGTATTTAAATATGTTGAACCGCGGCTGTCCTACCGCAACAGTTTGTAGACGGTTTACTACTTCCTTCCACATACCCTTTTCCCATCGCAGTAGGGTCGGCGCAACATGCTTTAACGCATGTTACAGAAGTGTTTGGCTTGTAGTTTTTACGACCGGCCACCTACCTAACATTAACCCCTGGAGGAGAAAACACCCTAACCCGAAATAAATATTTGTGAGTCACGCAAACATTTGTATCGGTGCCGGGATGGAACCCGCGGACTCGCGCTTTACAGCGGGCTACTCGCCACTGCGCTACGGAGGCTGATCGGTTTACTATTATAATACACTATAACCGAAAAACAAACACTTCTGACAAAGTCTCATGAAAAAAAGTGATGATTACAGTTTGAAAATGGAATGGCGTGAAGCGGCGTCTTATGCTAACAAGTTGGTAGAAGAGAGTACGTGGTCAAAGACAATATACTCGTATACTCGTGCGGTGATGTTACTGCAGCTCGGCAACAACCTTACCAGCGCCGAGAAACAACAGTGCAACGAACTGTTAAGGTACCAGACGTTATGTTAATAACTCACTTATGATCTCAATTCGACTATATTTTTTTAGGAACGTAATTTGTACGAACGAATTGTGTAATTTAGTTATGTCCGTCTGTCCGTTCGTATGTCACAGCCGTTTTACTCGGAGACTAGTAGCACTATATGGATGAAATTTGAATAATAGGGTGTATTCTATTACTGTTGAACAAAATCTCCCTTATTTTTATTTATACTATTAAAATACATTTTGTCAGGAATGCATCGTACTACAAGCAACGTATCGCTGGAAAATCGTTGCCAATGGAAAAGTTTGTGATTCGCCGATGTGCCCGCTACCATGCGCAGGGAGGACGTCTACTCTTACCGGCTATTGAACTTCTATGCCTGTGGAACATGTTCCAAATACTAGCCAAGAATGAACGGGGAGCTCAGAGCGTGTTAAAGGTAACAACCTCCATTATTTACCACTTTCAGGATCTTTATCTAGACATCTTTATCAGACTCTTTTCCTCGGGTCCCGACCCAAATTCGTGTCGTGATATGTGTTAGTGAGGATCCCGAAAAAGACCATCATAGTAAGTACTATGCGTAAATTTTTCATACATGAATGGTCCGTTTTTGTTGTTTAGTTATCAATATATTGTTAATTCATATCCCTCTGTCATCATTTATCTCTGAGAACAATATTTGCGACTCTGTGACTAACTTCAGGGTCCTTATTCTCTATAACCGCACAAAAACTTAACGCGCATGTTTTACGGAAACTTCATGAAATTCCCCATGACCATATAAACTCGTAAGGCAGCTGTGTTATATTAACTTAGCGATATTTGTACCCAATGGCATTCTTGACGCCAATTTCAAATGTTAATAACGAGCACATAACGCAACTTAAAGCGTTTCTAAAATTTTACATTGCCTTAGACAATATCACGCAATGCAAATTTTACGAAGTTAACGCAATGCGTTCACTTTAATGTAACGTGCCCGAGTTCATTAACATAACGAATATGGACCCCTGGCTGGTCAACTTATCTTGGGCGTATTGAATCTACTAATACTTTGCTTATGGCCATTTTGTGTAATTTATTAGGCAATGCCCTCTACAATAGTTATGATCTAGTGTAAAAATCGGCACGTTTAGTTTTCATACAGATTGAAGTATTTATGTCATATTTTTTATTGACTGGATAAGTGATGAGCCAGCGGCCTGCCTGATGATCAATACCGCTCATGGATATCAACAATGCTAAGGGCACAAGTAAGGTGCTGCCTACCGTTGAAACAATGTATTAGGCTTTGATTGAAAATGGACAGGCCGTAGCGCTCGGAAACCACCGAGACAGATGAATTCATTCCAGGACTTGCGTGTATTTAAGTCGATAGTCGTAGTAGGCATGCTGGAAGTTCGTAAAAGTATCGATATATACAACATACACATAAAAATATAGATACGATATAGGTATCTATATTTTTAAATAGTATTGATACCGATTTGGATATATTTCGAAAATATATACTTAATATCGACATTTAAAATGACCTTTTTAGGCACCTAAAAAAAATATCGATGTATTTTCACTATACAAACTGTTGTTACAATTCTGCGTTGTTGTTTTATCGACTTTAAAAAAGGAGGTTGTTTTTATAGGTGATCGAGTACACGCGTGAGCAGGTGGAGCGTGGTGGGCAGGGTTGGTCGGGTTACGAGGCCGACAACCGCGCACTGGTGCGGTACCTGCACGGATGCTGGCTCGCCGCCATGGGCCTGCCGCGACTTGCGCTCGACACTCTCGACTCCGTATTCCAGTCAGTGCATCAATTTTTACTAATAAACAAACTATTCTTGTTTATAGGGTTCCCTAACCATTGGAAGACTATGAAAAAAGAAATACTAAGCCTAACCGTCTGGTCTGCCCTACTAAAACTATCTACAACATGGCTCCAAGTACTACTCTTCTTTATAATACTAATATAACACTACAAGCGTTATAATACTAATATAATACTTATTCTTGGTCATATCACTCTTGACAGAGTGGTTTTGGTCATCATGTAGTAGTGGTACGGACTGATGTGGCTCACGATATCTAGCCATCTCTCCCGGTTGCTTAATTTAGTCTGTCTATCCCATTAGTTATCCTAGCTTTAGTAGTTTTTGAGATATCGTTATTAGTCAATAAGTGAGTGAATTTGAATCAAAGTAATTCCGGTCAAATTCGCGTAAAAGTCGGCCAAAGTCCACAAGTAATATATGTACAATCAAAATGCAGTCAAAGTGCAGGGAAAGACCAGCCAAATTCCATCCAAAGTACAGCCAAATTGCACCTATATTCCAGTCCAAGTCGCTCATAATCCTGTCAAAATCTATGCATAGTTAGTCAAATCCAGTAAAATTTCAACAAATATTCCGACAAAGACATGCCAAAGCCCAACCAAGTTCCACCCATATTCCAGTCAAAGTCCAGACACATTACAAAGTCAGTCAAAAGTTCAGTCACGTTCCAGCTAAAGTCCGGCCAAAGTTCTGAAATCACCTCCATTTAACGCCCTAAAGGAAAAAAATATTTTGCATAAAAGAAAAGAACTGATACCATGGATTTTGAGAAATGATGGGTTCTCCATGAGTTCTCTATACACCCTTTTATCCCGTATATTATTACCCCTTAAGAGAGTAATTTTACATAAAAACTGAAAATCGTATATTATTCTTTATTTGCTATTGAAAGACTAAATATGAACTTTTATGTCCCTAACGTAAGAAATAAGTTCCCCATATAAACTTTCATCCCCTATTCCCCCCTCGTCAAGTTTTTTGTGACAACACGTTTGCCTATGTCCATCACAAGGGTTCAAGTTTTCTTCGTACCAAATGTCATCAAAATCGGTCCAGTAGTTTAGCCGTGAAAACGTAACAAACAGACACGGTGATCCCTTGTCCTTAGGCACCCAGGTGGTGCGAATCTGCCTGATTATGATGAGCCGATTAGGATTGAACGGAGTATATTCCAGGGTGATAGTCTCAGTCCCCTACGGTTTTGCCTAGGCAAAACGCTAAAGGGTTAGGCCCTGTGTCCAGTGCGTTCTCAGCACTCTGCTGTTGCATTCGGGGTTAAGCTACCGTTTACGGAGAGATAGTGAGCCCATATCCCACTTACTTTACATGGATGATCTCAAGTTATTCGTATAAAAAAGACCGAATTGATTGAATTTCTAAAAATAACTGAAAATTTTTGCAGCTCAATTAATATGGAGTTAGGTGTTAATAAGTTTGCGGTTATCCATGTGGAGCGTTAAGGATCCAATCTCGGATGACATACTACTCTCAGAGACTTGCCACTCAGGATCCCTAAGGCTTTCTTGTACCTCATTATTACTGTCCTTACTCTGAAGTCTGTAATGTGTAATTACAATCAACCAATAATGTGTCAAATTTAATGTCCTAATTCGGACATTAAATGCTATGTTATGCTTGCCTCGAATACTAGTGATGACTACAACGATTTTTTATATTACCTACGATAAATGTTGAGGTTTGATGTTTAATTAAATTATTCCACAGACTGAAAAGCGAAATAAAGGAAGATACGTTCCTGCTACCATATTCCGTAGCCGAAATGGCAATGTGCCATTACCATCTGGGAGACAAGGACCGGGCCATCCAACTCCTGCACGATGCCAGGTAGGCAATGTTATAGTCGCCTTTTCTGATTTCAATATTTTGAAATAATATGTATTAATCAGAGATCAAATCATAGACAGAAGAGAGCATTTGAGACAAGTATATTTCATTTAATAAACAAAATGGGGGTTATATAAACAACTCTTATGTCAGAATATAATTAATTGGAAGATCGCTACTATTTGTAACCATGACGGACACTAAGACCGAACTACTATCGAATTACTACTAACAGCATAACCGCGTCACTATGAAATAGTAGAGACTAACTGCGACTAACAACGACATTGTCAACTGCAGACTAAAACTTGAATAGGTACTGCTCATTGCAGACTGATCTTCCAATTTTTATAATTTTCTAAGACTCCCAAAAATTACTAATAAAACCCTTACAATCCGTTTTTGACCAGCTTTACATTAATTAAATTACAATGATTTACTTTACAGGAAAAGGTTCTCCGGGTACTCACTGGAGTCAAGGTTGCATTTCCGCATGCACTCGAAGATGCAAATAGTCAAAGGCACCGACAATGTCTCCGCTGATTCAAAGCAATCGGATGAAAAACACTTGGATCCTAAATAATCAGATTTAAAGGAAGCTGATGCGAAGCAAGTCACATCGTTGTAATTTCATAAATATAATTTATTAAGAGAAAATTCAAGACGGGATACCATGATGTTAATCATGACAGTGTCAAATTTAATTAGTCATCAATAATCCTTAGCGTCTGAATGTATTTTACTATGCATATACAATTATCATTTTAGTGATCAATCAAATTGTCGTCGATTATAATAAATGTGGTTCCCATAATATGGCATAGGTACATAATATTGTATAAATAATTAAAATCATAAAAAAAGTAGAAAGAGACAGGGTTTCAAACCTGAAGCCACGGATGGAAAATGATTTAAATGACGATTCTTTACACTGTGGAACTAAATCTTTAATAAAATCATGACAATTGCATGAAAACCCAACTTCTGTATCCATTATCACAAGACCAAAGTGGTGTAAAAGAGCCTATTAAAAGAAACATATGCAGGTATAGTGGGAAGTATAAGTGAGTAGGTGTGTAGATAAATGTCTATTTAATCTATGATTATTCTAAGTATTTGTCGATTTACGGGCACAAAGTAATACCGAAATGTGTGTGCTATTATTCAAAAACTACCTAGGTACGCAAAACCATTTGTAACTTCGATTATTAAAAAAATATTCATTCAAAGCCAGTAATGTTGATTGGTACAATTTTTAGGCAATTAATGTTTGTTACCTACTACATTGGGAAATCTCGTAATTAAGAATATAAGATAATCAATAATTGTTGTTTAATGATACATGTAGTTGACTATCTTGATGGGCGTATAACCGAATAAGTTAAAATACTTTGTGATTATTAAAAGTCATACATTTTTACTGTGGTTTGTAGAGCAGAATATATTAGATTTCTATTATAATAAAGCTGAAAAACAGATTGTTTCCTTATCTCGAATATATGTTAGTCAAATTTATTATAAGTACACAATAAGGATTAAAAGTCCATGCCATATGAGATTAAAGAAAAAGACGTAAGATTAAATATGATTACATTGTAACGATTTATTGATGAAGTAGTTAGGAATAAATGTTAGTAGGTAGGTATAGTCCAATATTTTGCTTACAGGAGTGGCAAGTTGACAACTATTCCACAAAATTAGCTGAAGGTGAGCAAAATATACTGTCTCAATTTAATCATTTTATAGTTTGATAAAACAACGATAATTGTTATTCAGTATGTATTTATTTTCAGTGATACGCTTGTTAATTGTGTTAAAATGTTAATTTATTATTATTTATATTCATTTTCCTTTTCTCTCAGACTTAAAACTGAAGGAATTGTGCGTAATTAGTATATAGTATAGGTACGTTCCTTTATTACATTTCGTTAGTAAAACACCATTGCTTGCTACTTATCTACTGTTAATACGGTTATGTTATTTAAGTCATATTATTATATATTTAGTATGGTATTGTCATTTGTTGATTCATTCGTAACGCTAACTATATCGCTCCATTTGATATTCCGTGGGCGATTATCGCGCCGTGTCGACGTGATTTTATTATCAACTAAATCAACTTATAAACTTTTACTCATTATGATTATGTATGAGTATTTCATACATCTAATTAGGTGAAATTGATGTCTATATATTGTGTATACTAACCAAGTACCTACAAATAGTTTAGTACCTACACACGATTTTATTATCAGCATGTAGGTAAATATAATGTATGTTTAAAGTTACTCTCAACGAGATACAATTTGCTTCTTCAATAATTTATTTTTTTACTATATAAAATTTTAATGCTATTTGTTTACTAGGCAATAATGTTCTGGCATAAATGGCGCCCAACATGTCTGTCTGTCCAACTTTTCACAACAGGACGCGTCATATCGTTACAAAATGGATACATACATGCTTACGCGCACTATAAAATCTATGCTCAACGCGATGATCGCATTTTTTCGTAGTAGAGGCCGGCACACGACCAAGTGGGTCACCTTGAACGGTAGACATCACTTATTATCTGGTGACCCACTTGCTTGTTTACCAACTTTTATTATGAAAAAACTCATCTAACAAGGAATAAATTTATCCATAATAGACTTTTTCAAATATATACATATTGCCAACATAGACATTCTACGTTCCAGAGTAAATCTGGCCTACAAAACCTTCTAACCTAACATTTTGCTGTCTAAATTTTGGAAAAATATAGCTTAAATACTCACGAAAGAAAAGAAATTTCACTGAAACATTGCATATCACTATTTTCGAATACTATGTATGCATCTTGGGTATTACGTCATTTTCTAGGACAGCGCTTCTGAATCATGGGTCCAGACCTAAATCCAGATCACAGCAGTCATTTATATAGGGCGTGAATGAATGTCAGATTAAACTAAAATACGTTAAAAGAAACCGGTTTTGTTTCCCAATATACATATGTAAATACCTACCACAATTAGTAGCCCTATCTTAATATTTATTTACATAATTATAATTACGTTACTTTACACGTATTGCTTAGTATTTTTTTTCTATGAAGATAAGTGATTAGAGTGGTAAAGCTACGCTATAGACAGTTTTGTCTACAGCACGAATGGACCGTCTCGACCGAGTCATTACCGCAGTGTCACAGAAACGCGACGTATAGTAGCGGCTTGCCGCTACGTTTGATACGGTGAATGAGATATCTGGAGGCCCAAATCCCTCTCCCCTTCCAATCACTTATTACTCCATATCCATTAAGGTCTGCAAAGTGCCCATGATTCTTCTGGTATTGTAAGCGTACATGGACAGTAAAAATCACTTGCCATCAGGTGACCCACTTGCACGTTTGCTGGCCTATGTTATAATAAAAAAACAGAAGGATCGCGAAGGTAAACCGATTGAGAATCGCTGTCATACGATCACAAAATAAAGGTACTATAATAATAATAATCTACATTAATTCAGAGTTAAATTCTAAAACCTTAATAAAATAAATATCGTAGTTTCATAACTAAATAGTATTTTACTTTTTTTTACAGCATACGGATCTAACGAAATATATTATATATCCGTGGTTTTTGATTTATTTAAGTACATGTTAAAATATATTTTTTTATAGTAAATATTAATGCTATAAATCAATATCAAACCTTGTATAATTTATCGTTTTATTATACTCAAAAATTTCTTGTAAAGGTACTTAGGTACATAATATTATAATTACAGTCACTCTCTAACTTTAGGCTTATTGTATATTATATTTTGTGCTTGTGGAAATAACAACTGACGTGTTACCATTTGACTGGGCAATCGTTCCAAAGTTGCATGGATGCATCATGCAATATAATAAAACGGCTGTTATTTTTACTCCATTTACTACTATTAATTAAAATTATACTAATAAATAAAAATAATCTAATCAACAGACGGACATGACGAAATTATGAGGGCTCCATTTTTGCCATCTGGCCACGGAACCCTAAAAAGACAGATCGGGACTTCGAGCTGGCCAATCCAAACAACGAATCTCCACCTCTTCAAATCTATGCTTCCACATGGTCAGAACGGTGCGTGCGAACGTTGTCATCCATAAAAATCTAATATTGTCCGAGAACAGGTAATGCGGGTTGTATGTGACAAATTAGGATCTCAGATATGCACCGGTGTGCATTCAATGTGCCATTTCCTCTACGTACGATCCAACAAATCCATACGGTATGGGTAACTTGTGATAAATTAAACTAAACTTGATAGAAATATTCTGATCATTCATTTTATGACACGCGCCGCCACTCAATTTTAAATACCTATTACGGCACATAAAATGGAGTTTGTGAAGCTTAATGGCGCTCTTCTTTTCACATTAGGTAAGAGATAAAATAGTGAAGAAAACTTATTTATAAGATTCATGTTTATGATGCATAATAGTGACTAAATAAAAGTACTATTGTTGTATGGCCGCCTTTATACCAGGTTCACACAGTTCTATTTAGAACTGACTTGAATCAACAAATTTTGTATGGTTTTTTTCCTATCAATTCGGTTGAAAGTCTGTTCAAGTTCAGACTGTTCAAATCGCATGGCGATTTAGCAGTTTATCAACTTAAATCGAACCGTATGAATCTACAATTACCAAACCCTAAATGATTCAACTCGAATATATGAAAATCTATAATTACTAAAAAAAATACATTTAAGTATTTTATCTTTTAAATTATTGCTTTGAAATTGTTTTTCTTTCCATTTTCCTGTTTTTTTTTTAAATTTAATTGTTAGTTTATATTGTGTTGTTTCCTTTTTACCGTTACCTACATTGTATACTTATACTTAATGAACTTGTTTATATTTTGAGAGTACTTATACTGTTTCCGATACATCATTTTCACCTACGTTTTATAATATATAGGTACCTATATTGTGTAAAACATATTATGTTAAAGTCGCAACCGGAGGCAGAGCTGCCTCCGGTTTTGAGTGTTAGTTATAGATTATAAAATTAATTTGTTTAATTAATGCATCTATCAAATGGATTTGATGGTAAGGTATTATGATGGTGGTGGGTGATGGATGGATACAAAGCTCGCTGCAGCAATCTCCAGCCAGTTCTTAATGTTCTATTCCTTGTATAAAGAAACATAATGAAATCACTTGAGTTTTATTGATATCTGAATTTACAATATTATTACCTAAGCGTAAAGTTCACGAAGCCATTATATTCGTCTACTAGCTTTTGCTTGCGGCTCCACCCGAGTAAAAGGCCTTTCCATAGATAAAAAGCCTATTTCCTATTATTTCCAGGTCATGGTCTGGATGCAAATCTCCTCAACAAACTTCGTCTTCTAAATAACAGAATTCAAGTAATTACAAATCTTCGCAAGTTTATTCATATGTCTTCTTTACGCACCCAATGCAAACCCATCCGCCAGCCCCGAAGTCTGCAACCTCTTGGTGCACGGTTTTATACTCAATTCTAACCCCCGTCTTACTTTTTTTATGAGTAGTAGAGCCACGCTGTAGATACTTTTGTCTACAGCATATATGGGTCGGCTCGTCCGGATCATTACCACTGTCTCACAGAAAACCGGCGTAAAGTAGCAGCTTGCTCGTACGGTGAGCGAGATATCCGGAGGCCCAAAACCCCTCCCCTTCCCAATCCCTTAATTATCTCTTTCCTTTAAGGTCGGCAACGCACCCATGATTCCTTTGGTATTATGGGCGTACCTACATGGGCGGTGGAGATCACTTACCATCAGGTGACCCACTAGCTCGTTTGCCGGCCTATGCAATAGAAAAAAATACTTTCTGTAAGTATATAGTATCAGATAGTACCTACGTCCTACATTTTCGGAAGTACCTAAATAGAACAACCCCGCATTTTTATGTATAAATCTGTAAGTATAAATAAAGGTCTAAACAAAATAATAAAATTCAAAGAAAATGTTTTTATTCAGTTTTGTAGCTGAAATTTTGGTGACATTGTTTGAAATTCGAATTCAAGAATATAAATAAACGAAAACGGAGAATTAATTGTTCTGTGTCATCGAACACAATTTAATTAGAGCATATAGGTTTTGTTTTGTTTATTTAAACGTATATTTAAATTGTTTTTCCTTAATTTTTATAATCCATTTTAATGATAAAATTATGGATACTTCACCTGAAATTGCCGTGCAAGCTGTAGCACTTTTTCAGTATACAACTTCGTATAAGTCGCTCTGCCATTCAAAGAGTGTAGGTACAATCAATACCTGGATACTGGCGCCTTCATTCACCGTCCAAAAGGATCACGAAACCGAGTGATTACAGCACGACAAGATCGGTTTATTGTCACTACAATAATCCTATCATCATTTAACTACAATGCAGGTCAAGAACAATTTTGAGACTTTCATAGAGTGACTGTGAGCGTTTGCACTGTTAGAAGGAGACTTGCAGAACGTGCCTTAAAGCCTCTTAGCCAGCCAATGATCCTAAAATATTAAGCAATGTTGCATTGAAGAAAATTTGAGTTATGACGGTGGGTCATGCATGGTCCATGAGTCAGACTAATGTATAGTGTGGGACAGAGTTTCCACCGGAGGAAAAACTGGCCTTGAGGGCATTTTTTTATTAGCTTGTGTAACGAAACGAGCAGGTTGCTCGTCTGATGGTAAGCGCCACGCCTGCCCATAAACAGAAGCAATTCCACACATAAATTAGAATTACAAAGCACTACATGGCATTGGACTGCGCTCGTCACGCTCAGTAATTTTACTGACTAATGTCCTTCAAACCGAAATACAACCGTACTTACGCACTGCTGTTTGGCGTCAGAAATAGACAAAGCGGTGATACCAACCCAGATAGCCTCTCGCATACAAGTGACCTACCACCTTGTAAGCGTGGTTGTGAATGGACCACGTTTGCCAGCACTAAATAGTGGCCGATACATTATTTTTTGTTTTTTTTTTATGTATGTACATCGATTTCTCCGCCAATTGAGGACCGATTTTGTTGGAAAAAATATGACTCGATAGAGTTTAGCTGCGATGTGACCCCATATAAATTTAATTAAGACCTGATGGCGGAGTACAGAGTAAAAAATAAAACTCCTCAACGGACAACTATACTCGTCGCGATTGTGTTTTTAAGTCTGTTTCTAAGTTTTGTTACACGTTATATAATGCCATATTCTGAGTTTTAATGCATAGATTAGATCATGCAAAAGCGTATACAATTGCTAATTATAATTGCGCCAGAATTGTTAAAGAATCTAGAGAACCGTCATGGAATGGGCCAGCAAAAAGCCCGGACATAAACCCAATAAGGCCACCCGTGGGATGACGGCGTATTCGAGGTCACCAACCAATTCCACAAAACATGCAGGAGATGAAAACTACCATCTAAGAAGAATGGGACAACATTCCACAGGATGAAATAACAAACCGAATGATCAACGTCATCTCGTGGAATTAACACAAGTTACTAATCGTTTTCTTTCTGTAAATTGTTGTTGTTTTTAACGTATTTTTTTCTTCCTGTCATATTTTTATCAGTTGGAAAATAATATTACTAATGACTTGGCATAATGGTCTCTAATCTTAGCCGGTTCTGACTGCAGTAACGCCCATGCACTGTACTGTCATTTGACAGTACAGTGCATTTCAGTTTCATCATTAACATTCATTGTAACATATTGATATGCAGAATAAACAAGGTAGGTGAAAGCACAGAGCATTGCGGGATCCCTAGCATTCAATGAAATGCGCTGCGAAGCGTGCAGAAAGCCAGAGTTCCGCATACACAGGTTGTCGGGGAGCCCATACGTCGGAAGCTTGGGAAGAAGACCACCTTACCAGACCCTATCAAAAGCCTTGGCAATGTCGAGGCTTACGGCTCGAGCTTTGCCATATCGGTCAACCGCCTCCCCCTCAGCGATGTGACTTGTCATCATGTGTCAATTATCATCCCCGTCATGAGATCTGTAAAGGCAAACGTACTTATATGAGGCTCTGAGTACCCACAGTGGAGTGTACCCAGTGTGGAAAAGGAAGGATCCTCCACGCAGCGCAGACGGCGACTCGTTGAACAGAAAGGCATTATAATATTAATGCAAAAGTAACTCTCTCTGTTACGTTTACAAGGCTGAACGGATTTTAATGAAAAGGTAAAGAGATAAGTTATATCTTGAGGTCTTCACCTTAGGGTACTTTTTGTCCCGGAAAGTAGGTATAAAATATACAAGAATACCGATTTCTAAAGTGAAATAAAACCTATTTTTTAAATGCCACATAAACTATCAACGCATGGCCTATGCGAGAAAAAATATAATTTTATCGAAATTCAAATAATCGAGGATGTCACAATAGGACAAAAGATATTCGGCAGTCTTCATGTTCATAGGATTGTGCAAAAAAAACTGGACTTACGTAATATCTTGGATATTCAAAACACCGAAATGAGTGAGCAACTGAAAACTGTTTCTGCGATGAACAAACTTTACATAGGAAATTTGCCGTTTGAAGCGGATGAAGCAACCGTCAGGCAGCTATTTGCAGAACAGAATTTAACTGTTGCTGACATTTCGGTGAAGCGAGGTGGTTACGCTTTTGTTGACTTCCCAGATCAATCAGCAGCAGACCGGGCCATTGATAAACTACATGGTAAGTACATTGTCTTCTTTTTAACTCACTATATACTTTTATACTATTAGTATATAATATTTATAGATACTTTTATAAATGTAAAAGTTTGGATGTGTGAGTTTGTGAATTTTGATGTTTGTTAGCCAATCACGCCTCAACGGCTGAACGGTTTTGGATGAAATTTGTCACACAGTTAGACCATGACCTGGACTAGGACATAGACTTTTCCCGGGAATTGGCGCCGCGAGCAAAAGCTAGTAAATTATAATTATCTCAATTAATAGTCAATACCTATAATCAAAAATGTCTATTAGTAAAAATTTAAAAGTATTTTAAGTAAAAATTAGTTTAGTAAAAATATGTGATAAATCGCGGCACACATGAAGGCGATTCTAATACCCCATGAGGTAGGTGCCACAAACTCTGCACTTTGGGATCAAAAAGTACAAAAGATAAACTATTCGTGAAAAATATAGGAGACTAAGTACAAGCTTGTTACTGACACGTGTTCCCTTAAAAATGCCTTGTTGCATAGGCAGCCCCGGATTTACTAATTTTTATTTGTTATTTATTTATATTTTTTTATTTATTTTTTCGAACTGGGACAGAAACTTGATAGTGGCGCCCCTCAGAAATATATAATGGTTAGCATTTTTCGTGTATGTGACAATATTTGATTGTACTTATCTTACTATAAGTTATGTTACGCAGTTCCTAGGACGGTTGTGCGGAGGGAGGTGCGCGCATCCTATTTGTTCTACACCACCAAGTGTAGGACGAACGCTGGGAAGCGGGCACCTCTACGTCGCCTTGTGGAAACTTATAACACGCACTTTACCAGCATTGATATTTTCGGAAACTCGCAACAAGAATTCAAAAAAATAATTATCCTCTTGCTAGCTAGCGACTCTTAAATCTCTATAATGAGCGCGCAACAATCGTACATATTTAGCGACATTATATCCACTTACATCAGTCGTGTCACGCTCCTATGCATTTATGTTAAGTTGTGGGCAATGGTGTGGGTTACACGTTTATTTATTAGTGTTGTCAAAAGTTTTGTATAATATTCACAACGTGTAACTGTTTTTTGCTCCAAATAAATAAAATAAAATAAGAATCCTTTACTAAATTTGTACTTTCCACTTGTGATGTAGGCCTGTGTGGCGCCTTTTTCTTACAAGTCGACGATGAGGCAACCAGGCTTCCGTATGCTAGGCGCTTTGTGGAGGATTTTTTTATTTTTTATTATATTATGATTTTGGCGCCCCTGAAACTGCCGCCCGGGACGGGTGCCCCTTTTCATTTCGAATGGATTTGTGCTGTTAGCCTATATTGCTTTTACCTTAGAGTAGCTTTTACAGCTTCACCTGACAAAGAAGCCGGCGCTTTTGGCGCTCTAGCCAGAAATATGTATACTTAGTGTATTTAGTAGCGATTAAGCACAGAGGCGCCTTTTAGAAGGCTCAGACCTCAGCTTGAGCAATCGCTGGAGAGTATAGTTTAGGGCAGCCTCTGCACGTCATTATGCCGAGGGCTATTTGTGGGAGCTCTTTGGACTCTTAGGCATGTCATATGTCGGGGGCTTTTACAGCTTCACCTGACAAAGAAGCCGGCGCTTTTGGCGCTCTAGCCAGAAATATGTATACTTAGTGTATTTAGTAGCGATTAAGCACAGAGGCGCCTTTTAGAAGGCTCAGACCTCAGCTTGAGCAATCGCTGGAGAGTATAGTTTAGGGCAGCCTCTGCACGTCATTATGCCGAGGGCTATTTGTGGGAGCTCTTTGGACTCTTAGGCATGTCATATGTCGGGGGCTTTTACAGCTTCACCTGACAAAGAAGCCGGCGCTTTTGGCGCTCTAGCCAGAAATATGTATACTTAGTGTATTTAGTAGCGATTAAGCACAGAGGCGCCTTTTAGAAGGCTCAGACCTCAGCTTGAGCAATCGCTGGAGAGTATAGTTTAGGGCAGCCTCTGCACGTCATTATGCCGAGGGCTATTTGTGGGAGCTCTTTGGACTCTTAGGCATGTCCTATGTCGGGGTCACGTATTATTATTGCGGTTCGGGTTGGGCATGGAGAGTGCTGCTTCGATAGCGACTATGATGGAGTCGTTAGGATCTGCCAAAACATGTTTGGAACGTCGACGGAGAAGAAGGTGCCCTGGTTTAATTGATTTCTATGCCTTGTTGCATAACATTTGATATGTATTTTTGCATCATATACCTATGGGACAACACATCCGGGAAAATAATATAAGGCTCCTATCAGACGGTGCCTATGAACTGAGTGCTGTTGGCAAGTACAACTGTGTGTAGTCATGACTTCGATACCGATTTCTAAAACATAAAATGTTCTGCGAGATTGCGGCGCCACTCCGCCGTGCCGCGCCGCTTCTCAGTGGCGGTCTCGTATACCCTCCCCGCCCTGTCTCGTGCGTCGTCACTTGACGCAAAAACAATGTTGCGCTGCGGAGCCGCAATGTATTGTAAGACATGCCACATATTGACTAATATGTTGGACATATTTACCATGTTTTTATGATTCAGTAGATATCAGCAGCCCCTAGGTCAGTGGTCGGCAGACTCCGCAATTCTTTTGCAGGAACTAACAAAAACTAAACTAAGTGGTAGGGTCCCTCATATCCGAGAAGTCCGCTGGGTATTTCTACAACAGTGTGTACCTAAGCAGTGTTGTGTTCCGGATTTAATAAATATTGAAGCCAGTGAAATTGTGCAGTTTTATGAGACTTACCACATTGACGAGGGTGACGAGCGTAGTCCAGTGTCATGCCGGGGCAGGCGTAGCGCTTACCGCCAAACGAGCGACCTGCTCATTTGGTCATGAAAGCCAATGGAACATTAAATGGTAGCGGAAGCGACGACATAGTCAAAATTTCGTTTGAAAAACATGTGTCCTACTTAGTATCGCGGCATGAAAATACTGTTTAAAGAAATTATGTGGCGCTCGGAGTCGCAACCGTATTTTTGGATGTCGTCTTTTTTTTATTTCATTTATTGCATATGCCGGCAAATGAGCTTGTGGGTCACCTGATCGTAAGTGATCTCCACCGCCCATGTACGCCCACAATACCAAAAGAATTGTGGGCGCGTTGCCGAACTTAAGGATAGGGATTTTTAGTCAGTAGATGCCTACCGGAAAATCAGGAGATTTACCAATTATTTTTCTTTTTTTATAATCCATTTTACAGAGACCTTCCCAACACGGTTGTGAAGGCATGGATATACCAGTCTCACTGGCCATCCGAGTTCCGACCTAGTTCACATTCAAGTGAATGCTTGATCGGAGCCTTTACGTAATTATCTACGCCGATGTACCTACTGACTAAAAACCCTCCGCGCGGCGGCCTGCTTCGGCGCATATGGGACGGTTCCGGGGTATCCAAGAATATCTAGAATTGCTGCCGGCACCGCCTCAGCGCTCTACTTTTGTGACCCAACTCTTTAGGGGCTTGGAAGCCTCCACACAATTGAGACGCCCTCAGCGTTTAAGGCAGTACAAGGTTTTCGCACAGTCGTCTGTCTCAGGGTTGCACCAACAAATTGTACAGATGTACCGAAGCCACTCATCCCCCGCTGTGCGGCCGCGACCCCTATATATTCCAATTAGTCGCCTCGACATGTTGACGCTACCGTTGTTGTTCAACTTGGCGCCTCCTTCGCGTTTGGCGGGGAATGAGATCGGATCGTTCCCGATTCCGTTAGGCGCTCTCCTAACCTATTGCACGCCACGACCTCGCGTCTGGCTACCACGGCACGGCAGACGACGTCTTTACCGACGACGACTGCTCTAAGAGTGATGCACTCTAGATTTGGCAACATTGCGCGAAGCTCTGTTGGCGGCTATTGTGGTAAATTCATCCTTATGTCGTACTTTGGTGGTTTTTTTTAATGATCGAGGGGGCAACAGAGCAAGCGGGTCACCTGATGGTCAGTGATCACCGCCGCCCATGGACATCATCAATACCAGAGGGATTGTCGGTGCGTTACCGGCCTTTGAGGAAAGCGTAGGCTCTTTTCTTGAAGGTTCCTAAGTGGTATCGGTCTGAAAATACCGCTGATGATGCTGATTCCATAAGGATGCGGTACGATTAAATCGCATAAAAAAAATTCGCGTAACTTCGCACCGTTGAGAATGTAAAATACCGACCGACACGACAGCCAACGAGATTGTGAGTATATAGATTGGCGTTACCAGCTCGGTGGTGCACGGATTTTTGTCTTATATTGTATACATGCCATGCAATTTTAAGAAATTGAGAGTTCGGCAGCTACTGGTTAGCGAGGTGGCAGAATCATCACATTAGTATATTTATATATTTTTATATTACTTATATATAATATGTATTATTATGTATTATTAGTTGTCTTATACTATATATGTATTTATTTTATTATTATCCATGTGTCTATTAAGCATATGTATGTTTATATCTATTTATGCCTATTTTTATTCATGTGTTATTTGTGTATCTTGTCTTTATCTTTGCACCTACCTTAAACATATCTGCACCACCCAAAGGTTGACTGGTAGATAATGCATTTAGCATTAAGTCCGCATTTAAACTCCATGTATATGAAGTGTAATAAATAAATATTAAAGAAATTTTTGTTTAAAAATGTATTAAGAGCTTGGTTAAACCATATTGTAAATGAATGGCCATTTTGTAATATGTAGAAATGTTGTCGCTTCATAATACGTCGGACGTCGTCGGCGATTTCGGATCGACATAACGGCGATCATGTGTCCACCACGACTAATCTCGGTGCAAACACCGCGCCATGCAATCTTCAATTTTATAAACGTGTCAGTGGTTTGTCCCACAATAACACTTTTCCTTCTAGATCAGTGTATGACAAACATTAGGTGGGTAATTACATTTTTCAGTAATCTTTGTTAAAATTTCATGACATGCGTACAACATAAGACAAAAATCGGTGCACCACCGAGGTGGTAGCGCCAATCTACTCACAATCTCGTTGGCTGTCGTGACGGCCGGTATCTTCGAATGATGGACATGTGGTGGACACGCAGGTTTAGTAGGTACCTAACGTGGTATGAATGTAACGCTACTTCGGCAACGTCATCGTTTTTTTAACGTTTTCGGTGACGCGGACGGAGCGCTGCGCGGGGCGGCTGCACGGTGGACGAATGGCCTTAGAGCGTGAACTTATCGACACTACTTCTATAAAACTATAGGAAAGAGACCAAATTTAATACTAACTGCATGTATGTTATGTATTATTAATGCAATCTTATAACATAACATAATTAATTAAGGCAAATCAAATACCGTCTAAAATTGTTGTTACAGGGTACCCGTACTGCGGCTTACCTCTGATTGTTGAACCGTCGTTTGCAAATAAAAAAATGTAAGCACGACTTTTTATTCTTAGTTTTTCCTGATACTAAAATCGATAGGTTAGTTAAGTATTATCGAAAACAACAAAAAAACATACCTACAGGCCTGAGCGACTAGTGCAAACACGGCACACCCAACGCACCAACTTTTATAGGACAATAATGTCAACCCTCTATAATATTATCCCACTGCTGGACACGTTTCAGAATGAGAGAAGATAGGCCTTAGTCCACCAGAAGGTCTAATGCGGGTTGGCAGACTTCTCATGTATGCAGGTTTCCTGGCGATGCTTCCTTCATCATTAAAGCAAGCATGTACCTATAAGTCACATAAAAATATCAAAGGTTCATGCTCTTGGAGTTGGTTTTGAATCTGTGACTTTCGTGTCGGCAGCTAAGCTATCACTACCAGGCGTACACATTCATGGCCCAAAGAGCTTGATGTATATGAGGGAGATATAAGATCCATTGGTCCCACTACGGAACATGCTCAATATCGGGCGAAGTGAAAACGTTTAAGTAGTAAGGTGAAACCTGGCATAAACCGGAATAACGCCGGGCAGAGAGAAAATAAAGGGGTGCTAATATAACTATATAGTATACCTACATAGCATTAAGAAACAATACACAAGTAGTGTACTGCATACATGGCATATGCTGTAAGCACCATGTTTTAGAGTTAAGAGTGGGACGCGTCGTCCTGAAAAGCATGAATTATATATGTATACATAATAGACAAAGGTAAAGAAAATAAATAAAGGCTGACATTATGTAGATCTGTCGAATAAATGAAATAACTTAATCGTTTTGCTTGCAGAGTGAGTGTTCCGAATCTTCAAAGCGTTAGCACCACACAGCTAAAGGAGAGCAGCAACGAATCGCCTTCCAGTGGGTGGAGGTAAGTCCATTCTGATTTATAATTCATTTTTTTTAAGGATTTCGATGTCGCAATGCTGTTCCATTAATGGGGACATTACAAGAAGGTCATTATTATATGGGAGATAAAAATACTGAAGTGTTATATACCTATACGTTCTAGAACTAATTAATTAGTGCACGGTGTTGTCGAAAAACGGTGTGTAGAATAACAAATATAATACAATCACTTAGCCAAAAAAGAGGGTCAACCTCGGAATGAGAGATAATAGCTATAAACTTGTATAAACCTTTATTTAGGCATTCTGAAAGTTGTCTCAAAAGTCTTTATAAAATCTAGTGTCCGCGTCTTAAGATATTCAAGGTCAACTGTCTCAAAAATCTACCTACCCCTCCGGGGATTACAGGCGTGAGTGTGAGTGTATATTTATGTATACGCGAATTTATAGATATTTACCGGGACTTACGGTTGGACTTGCATTATGTCGTGAGTGTATAAATATAAAAAACGGTTGAGTATATAAAAGAAATTTGGGACAAAAGTTGTAGAGAATTTAATCATCTACTATTTTTATAATAAATGTAAATGGCATTAAAATCACAGGGAACGAGATATTTGCATAATATGTACTGATTTTTGAGACCTTTAACCTTGAATATCTTAAGACGCAGACACAAGATTTTATGAGATTTTTGAAACAACTTTCTGAATGCCAAAATAAACGTTTTTATACAAGTTTATAGCTTATTATCTTTCATTCCGAGATGAAACCCCTAATGTGACTGAATTAATAACGTATTTAGGTCCCTTTACCCCGCGTTATTATAAGACAAAGCAACAAGAATAATTATACGAGTACCTGTACATACGAGTCAATATGTTCCGTAGGGTGAATGCTCGAATACTAGCCCTTTAGTGCAATATTTTAAATACCATAATGCTATGCCATAATGAAATATTTGTACTTATGCGTTACTTTTAATGAATTATTCATCTTGTGAAGCACCTACTTATGTTATTAAACAAAGACAAACAATCAATTAATTTAATAAGATATTCAAGAAATAATTAATCATACCTCAAAACAAAGTGTATGGGCCATACATTGTAGCCGAATCCAGCCACTGTGTATCAAATATGTAACATAGCCCATAAAAACCTCGACATCAATTGGAAAAAAACTCGAAATCGATCGTAAATTTCTCAAAAATATAACAATGTAAATCTTAGTTTTTATGTAGCTTGTTGAGAAATAGTACAATGGTGTAAGATCGGGTGATCTTTCCGGCCAGCTCACAGGATCATAAGTTCTGATTCAATTATTTCCAAATCACAAGGCTGTTACGAACGGGGACACTGTCTTATTGGAAATACAGACTTCGTATTCTGGTTAGAGGCAAGTCCTCAATTTGTTGAAAAAAATAATTTTAAATTTCAACATGCTTAGTAAAGTGCTGCTGAATGTTTCAACAAAAATGGGCTGTTGCCTAAATTGTATCTTGGGTTGTTCTTTTTAGTGGATTTTCTTGATATATTGCTTTGTTGTTGATGCTAATCTAAGTAAGGATCCGCCTTAAATAATTTCCACACATCTTATTTTTTTTTTAAATAGGTACATATCTATCTAACCTTGGTTTTGAAGTATTAAATATAATATAAAAATTTCCTTTCATTATTAATAATAAATTCCTTGCAAGTATTATCTATCAGCAACAGCATTCGTTGGTGTAATAATACAAGTGCCATATTTTTGCCTCATTGGTCTAGTGGCAGTGTTCTAAAGCTGAGAGTTGTGGGGTTCTGGGTTCAATTCCCGCGTCGCGTTGGGCGATCACAATCTGTTTGTGTTTTCGTGTCGAAAAATGACACATGAATGAATGGGAATTTGTGCCCGTTATGGCGATAGGCTCGCTCTCCTGTCACATCACGGTACGAAGATTAGCTCTGCGATAAGTGAGAGCACTAGTTGTACCTCTGCCTAGTTTCAAATTTGGTCATTCAATCGCATCTCAAAAATCCACCATGTATAAAAGTTAATACAATGTTTCTAGAATATACATTAGATTATATAGTTGTCGATTTAGCCCAAAGTTTTAATGTACATAATTCGTATGCACTCACGCCTGTAATCCCCGAAGGGGTAGGCAGAGGTATAACCAGTACAGCCACATTTCGCTGATGCCGATTTCCTTATTGCCGTCCCATGATGTGATAGGCCTATCGCCATACCGGGCATAACTCCAGACTCCGGGCTGATACTAAGCATTTCGTGATCGAAAAAACCCAATATCACTTTACACCCGACCTGTGGATCGAACCCGAGACCTCAACACAGCAGCCGTACCGCGTACGCATTACAACTGCGCCACCGAGGCAGTTTAACTTTAGTCTGTAAATAAAATGCCGATTGAAGACTATTTTATTAAATACATTAGTATTTTAATTTAAAAAAATACTAGGTCCTCATTAACCAATACTAATTACCTAAACATTTCTATTTTTGTTTGCGACAACTCAAATTTTTAGTAGGCGCTTGTAACTAGACAAAAAACCAAACACCAAAAAACCATATACCAGTTTAGCCGGCTAACGGACACTGTTCTCCAACATGGACCAGGAGTTCAGTTTACCGCAACAGTTTCAGAAGGTAAATAGTAAAGTTGGAATTGGTGCATTTCCCTTAGCAATCGACACGCATTATAAGGGTTAGGTACCCTTAAGAGACGCTTCAAAAATGTTATCCAGTTGAGAGATCGCCGATCTTACTATATAGATTCTCTTTCATTCTAACAAACTGAACCGAGCGGCATTAGTTAAAACAGCCGTCAACGACCTACGATAGTATTTATGATTTGTTCCTTTTCTTTTAAGTAAAAGAATCAATTTGTAGCTACGATTGGTAAATTTAGTTTTCATTTTTATTTGAGTATACATTAACATGTAGAAATTTAGGAACAGTAAAGAAAAATGGCGCGAGACGACAGTTTACACTTCGCATAGTTGGCAAGGGAGGAGCGCGGGTCAATTACAGCTAGTTGTAGGTGTGCCTGGGACACGTGGCGCCCGGGTTTAACCGTACATAGAGACGCGCCCACGTGGCACGATCGATTGAAGGTTCGCGCAAGCGCTACACGCCATTAAATCGCCGCGCCGCGCCAGGCCAATCCTTGCCTCACAAATAACCTCTTAAAATGTACCTTTTACCAACATTAAATGTTGTAAATAGTAAATTACAAATTGCCTTTTGTCTAATTCAAAATGCAACCCGGTCTAACTCAATATTCAATTTTACATTTCATTTATGTATTAGTATGTACATCGTAGCATCGGTTTTAGAATTCCGTACCCGAATGGTGCTAACAGATTTCAACAGAACCCTATCACTAAGACTACACAGTCTGTCTTATCTGCTCTACCTTTGAAGAACTCTTACCTTTTGAACCGTAATAGGTAGAACTGGTTGAAATATTCATAGAATCTTAAATAATATATATTAATACGCAAACATCAAAAGTTATGATCCGTTTTTAACCCCCGCCAAAAAGAGTAGGTAGTATAGGTATAACGTGCCCGAACACACGCCACAAGCTTTCGTATGACACACGTTTCATCACTGTTGGAGGGTTGGCAGAGTTTGAGCGCGTTTGAGATTTCGCGCTCGATTTGAATCTAGCTACCTTATAACGGACACGTTTATGTACGCTTAACGCGGTGCAAAATCCCCGTGTTCCTTTCTATCGAAGCAGAGTTTATATAATAGTCCAAGAGCCCAAAGCTCCCAGACATACTTTATTCTCTGAAACACAAAATGTAGGGCTTCGAGTAGTATTTATATGTACATCGAATGCCAGAATACCTGCTAAGTTGGTTAGACGGCCGATTTACAGGTACCAGATGAGAAAGATAACTAAAAATAGAACATAACTTAAATTCTGAAGGTTGATCTAATATATAAAATTCTCGTGTCGCGGTGTTTGTTACCAAACTCCTCCGAAACGGCTGGACCGATTTGTATGAGGTTTTGTGTGCATATCGGGTAGGTCTGAGAATCGGCCAACATCTATTTTTCATACCCCTTAATGATAAGGGTGATCACACCCTAAATAATTTTTTTTTGACATTTTTTATTTCTATTTTATTATGATGTGGCATTAAAAGATACAAACAACCCTACATTTTCACCTTTCTACCAATAACCCCTACGTTTTAATAGCGATATTAGTATTTTTGTCAAGCGCGTTTCTCACACCGATGACGGGACTTGCTTGATGCGATCACCCCCCACGCCGCGCCCACCGCTGTCGCCAACTGTTTCTATACAAGAAAATTCCACATAGACTACTTTAATCCTGGAACTAGGCATTCACGCGGGCGGAGCGGCGAGCAACAGCCAACAGCTAGTTTTTTATTTTTATTAGATTGAATGACGAGACGAGCAGATCGGTCGAGTAGTTTATATATATAATATATTTACATAGTCATTAGTATAAAACAAAGTCTCTCCCGCTGTTTGTACGCTTAGATCTTTTAAACTACGCAACGGATTTTATTGCAGTTTTCAGAAATAGATAGTGATTCAAGAGGAAGGTTTATATGTAGTATACATGCATATTATAGTAGAAAATAGCCGAGAAATTCAAAGATTTCTAAACATATTTTAGTGTGATGACATTGTTAACGCTGGCTAAACCTACTACGAGACGAGATACTTTGATCAAATGAATGTACTATGGAATTGTATATCTTAAAAAGATTGATAAAAAGTCCGCGATGGTATATTTTCATCTCGTAAGGATAACCAACAGTAACCATTTTTATCTTTTATATGTTAAACCTTTTATGAAACACGCGAGCGGAGCAGTAATATGCACGCGGGTAAAGCCGCGCGGGACAGCTAGTGTTCCATAAAATATTATTATAAAATAATATTGAACACTGCCAAACACTTTCCGCCGGCCATAACTTCCGCCAGACGCTTTAAAGCTTCCAACAAAATAATTTAACTTAACTTATGTTCTGACGCGTGATTTTTATATATGTTACTTGGGGATTATTCCAAACATATATTTGTTCAGCCAGACAAATCGTAAGGGCCAAACATCCCCCCAGATATCAAAAATATTCAGCCTAAGTTACTTGTAAGTTATATTAAAATATTAATACCCTTTTGCGCCTCGGTGGCGCCTCGATGGCGCTGTTGTAATGCGTACACGTTCCGACTGAGACTGACGCTGAGGTCTCAAGTTCGATCCCCGGGTCGGTATAAGTTATATTGAGTTTAGATTATGAAATTTTTTGAGTGGTAGAGCCACGCTGTAGACACTTTCGTCTACAGCAAGAATGGGCCGGCTCGTCCGGGTTATTACCAGTGTCTCACAGAAAACCGACGTAAAGTGGCAGCTTGTTGCTGCGTTTCGTACGGTGAGTGAGATATCCGGAGGCCCAAATCCCCTCCCCTTCCCATTCCCTTAATTATCCCTTTCCTTTAAGGTCGGCAACGCGCCCATAATTCTTTTGGTATTGTGGGTGTACATGGGCGGTGGAGATCACTTACCATCAGTTGACCTACTTGCTCGTTTGTCGGCCTATGCTATAAAAAAAAAACGAAATGCTCAGTTCCAGCCCGGAGTCTGGAATTAAGCCTGGTATGGGGATAGGCTCGCCCCCTCGGTGGAATGTGGGTGTACTGGTTACATCTCTGCCTACCCCTTCGAGGATTACAGGCGAGATTGCGTATGTATGTATGTAAAATTCTCCGTTAGTACCTATAGTTTAAATACTTAACCAATGTAGGTTCAATAGTTTTCCATCCTAGTTCTTATGTAATGAAGTTTATGATTAAGATTACTTATATTTTACCATTACATATTTATTTAAGTCCAATGGTATAATATATATTTAGGAAATTAATATTGTCTAGCAATTAATATCGTCAAATAAAAATTTATGAGCATTTTATTTTACAAAGACCAAGATAATATTCTATTCTCTTATGGCTGTTCCCAAAAGTCTGTCTATCGACAGATTTGCTTACTGACAGTACAATTTTGTATGGAAGATCTGTCGAAACACTATTGATAGTAAGCAAATCTTTAAATAAAATATACCCAGGGAACGGTCTTTAGTCTCGTATATTCATTTTAAGAATAAAATTATCGCGTACAAAAACCTTCTCAAATTAAAGTATTCAGATACATACATACATAGACTCACGTCTGTTTTCCATATTTATATATACAACGTGTTACAGAAAGGTGTGGTCATATTTTAGGGTCATTACATACACCATACAATTAGTACTTATGTACCGGATCTTTTCAAAACCAAGACATCCAAAAGTTTCACGATAATTTTAATCACTCGTTTATTAAGATCGATAAGATTGATGACATCACTATTAATTATTATATACGAAACTCACTTTTTAATAAACTTGAATAAGATGTACGTAATTCTACGGGCATACGTACGTAACATGTAATTTAAACACAAATTAACACCTGAAAGAGATTGTGTGCTAAAGACAATATAGGTACCATCATCTAGAAGCATTTTAAATGACTTCATTCTCGAGTCTTCCATCTATGAATTTAGCTTAATACATTCGACGATCCTCTTAAAAGCTGTTATCAGTTACACCAACACAAAGTACCAATACATAATACTTGTTTTTAGTTAAATACAACATATTTTTTAAACTCGTAATCATACTTCATAAAATCAGAACTTGCCGAACTGACAGCGTCAAATAAATATTGACTTTTGACAACTGTTTAATGTTTTTTTTAATTATAAATAAATGAAAGGAGGTCTATAGTATCATTGTTTATCATTTAGTGTTGTCCAAAGTTGAAAGTCGATATCGACATGTTAATAATTCGATAAAAAAGAAAATTCTATAATTATTGTACTAGCAATGCAATCGCATTTGGTACTATGGGAGATTAAATACTTATACCTTAAACTATACATCGCTTTAATTGGCCCGCCTCTTTCTATAACACGTTGTATATATATTTATATTTCCCATATGTATTCAGATATTATCGAAGTATTACAATGAATATTATAAAAAGAATAATAATTAAAGTTTACTGGGGAAATTCCGATAGGAATTTGGATGACTAGAGGTCCATATTTCTTTTAATTATTGAAAGTAGTTTTATAATGACTGCTTTTGATGTTTAACCTCTATCTATTTCATGAAATGCTGTACCTATAATAAATTTATATTAGATTCTTAAGTATATAGTTGGGTTATATATATTACACATAGGAAATAACAGGTTATATTTTTTTATTTAGGGAAAATTACGTATATTACTGGGGTAATTCAGAAAATATCAAATAGTTGATTTTATTGCATTTTGACTAAATGTTTAGATTTATTTTTCGACAGAGATAACCCCTTGCAGAAAATATTATCAGTTTTGTTACTAGTGATTATATAGTAAATTACCCCATGAAGATATGTGGTTGTATATGTGGTTCTCAACATTTCACTGAGTGTTTTAATAGTAAGTAGGTATGTTGGCGACGCAATTACCCGTTGCGTTCCCTGTCCGCTCACCAGCGAATGGGCCTCGCTGAGTCTGTTGGTACAAATCAGCAGATTGGGATAAACGACGCGAATGCTATGCATCCTTCCTAAGTGGAGTCTAGTCAAATTTTGAGTGGTAGAGCCACGCTGTAGACACTTTTGTCTACAGCATGAATGGGCTGGCTCGTCCGGGTCGTTACCACTGTCTCACAGAAAACCGACGTAAAGTAGCAGCTTTCTGGGGCTGACCTCCGATTGCGCTGAAAGAAATTTGGGTCAATCCCACGAAGACAGTTTATATGAAGTAATATTGAATAGTTTCGAATATTTTTTTCTAGCATAAAGCAATATCAAATACAATTAGAAATTATGCAAGTGTACCTGCTTATCCAATGATAGTTTCTTAATAGTTTGAGAATCACTAGCAATTACTACTAAAAATTATTTATATTGGAATAAGCCCAGAGGGGTGATAACGTTATTTTAAAATACAGTTACGTCGTTATGATCCTTTCACAAATAAGCGAAAAGCGATACTCTATAAAAAAACAAACACTTATTCAAATAACTTACCAGAATTGCGAGAACAGTGCGTTGGGGTTATTATAAATTACCGAAAATGGCGCCAAAATCACTTGTCCAACTCAACTTAACACTACGCGTGCAGTGTTGACACTAGCGACTCACGACGACTGAATAATATGAAAATTTTACTTCTGTTGGCAGGTTTTTTTTAATTTTTGCAATAACTCCTTTTTCGGAATTGGCCCAGTAAACCTTACTACATTGAATATATTACCGATTACGCACATGCTAAGGAGAGTTATGTTACTTAAGTTTTAGATGTTTCAGTAGGTAAGTACTGCATTTTATTCCATGGCAGCTACTAGCCAGAGGGTCGAATCATACGCGAGAATAGTATTTTACGTACTACATTGAATATATTACGCACATCGTAAGGGGGCTTGTGTATAGACTCTACCAATCTTCCAGCGGTAATGAAACGTACATCATCCAAAATCTGTTGCTATTTAATTAAATACTTCATTTTATTCCATGGTAGTTACTAGCTAGAGGGTCGGATTGAGCCCGAGAATAATATGTTACGTTTTACATTGAATATATTACGCACATCGTAAGCGGACGTGTGTATAGACTCTACCAATCTTCTAGCGGTAATGAAACCTATGTCATGTTTAAGTAGGTACTTATTTAATTTTATTCCATGGTAGCTACTAGCCAGAGGGTCGAATTGAGCCCCAGAATGATATTTTACATACTACATTGAATATCGGGTTAAATTACGAAACAAGTAAATCGCTCGCATGATGGTAGTTGCCACGCCTGCACATAATCATACAATTATTACAAAGCACTACATAATACTGGGCTGCGTTTATCACCCCGAGACAAATTGTAAGTCTCGTAATGCCCAGTAATTTCACTGCAGAAATGTCTGGGGTGACGAATGCAGCGCTCTCTCAATAGTCCTCAGAAGAATTATCCCAGCCTGATGATAGGGGCTATGGTCGGTGGCTGGAGATCTAGGACTAGGAGTCTGGGCGCGTCAGAACTTAGGACTCGAAAAGAGTGCTGAGCGCCCTTCCTTCAATTCGGGTTTTGAAGTTTCTTATTGTAGTTATCCAAAATTTATCTAAGTATAATTATTTATTAAAATTACTCTATAAACCACGTAAGTACCTACATCATGGGCTGTGCTTTATTTATTTTTATAATCTATACGTTCCTGACTCAAAATGCCTGGGACGAGACCCTTTCAATTTCTCGTGATTTCCCTGGATCTAGAACTCGAAAAACGCCTAATAGGTGCCTACCCACCTCAGGACTTGGGTGCTCTACCATCTACATCCCAGATTCGTTGGGAGTGTCCGACTTACAGGAATAATTAAATCATGGCAAAGTACCTCCATACTAAATAATAATAAAGTTAATAGTAACATAGTTTACAAGGCGGTAGGTCCCTCATATGCGAGAGGCCGTTTGGGTTGATACCACGGCTTTGTTCATGTCTGCCGCCAAACCGCAGTGTGTAAGCACTGTTGTATTCCGGTTTGAAGGACATTAAAGCTAGTGAAACTACTGGGCATTTTGAGACTTAACATCTTATCTCCCGGGGTGACGAGCGTAGTCCAATAGGGTAGTTGATTAGAGTTTTTAAATTATTTAAATAGGTAAGTACTCAAAATCTATTGCAGAAAGAATTTTATAAATCGGACCAAAAATAAAGCCATTCAAATCCTATAGAAGGGGTCGTCATGACTCGACTGACTCGTATGACGTCACTGTGTAAAATGTTCATTATGGTGCACACGTGCAAGTGAGATAGTGAGATATCCCTACTACGCACCCACTTTTCCTCATACCAGCATTTAAAGTTATAACTGCAGGCACATTTCTGAACCAATTTTGATTGTGTTTTAATAAAAAGGTTTCTTTTGTGTATCATTTTCTGTTGCTTATAAAATCTAATATATAAAATTCTCGTGTCACAATGTTCGTTCCCATACTCCGAAACGGCTCGACCTATTTTTATGAAATGTTTTATGCATATTCAGTAGGTCTGAGAATCGGCTACTATCTATTTTTCATCCCCCTAAATGTTAAGGGTGGTCCACCCCTATTTTTTTTATATATATATATATTTTTTTTGTTTTTATTTTTTTATGATACAGCATTAACAAATACATACAACTCTAAATTTGCACCCTTCTACCATCAACCCCTATTTTTTAATAGTCATTTTGGTATTTTTGTCAAGCGCGTTTCTCACCGGGGCGCCCACTAGGCTACTAATCCTGGAAATAGGCATTCACGCGGGCGGAGCCGCGGGCAATAGCTAGTAATATATAAAATTCAATACAGGAAACTACCCTATTTCATGCAGTGCTTTGTAATTCAAAGTTCTGCGTGGTGTTGCTTCTGTTTATGGGCAGGCGTGGCGCCTATCATCAGGCGAGCGACCTGCTCGTTTCGTCTCTCCAGTAAATGTAAATAAACATGGAATTATAATAATTGGAATACAAATTATATAAATTTTTTAACCGCTCGCGCTAAACAAGATGAAGATACATACTACAAATAGCATTGTAAGTTCTTAAAATCAAACTGTAAATCTGCCAGTTGAATGCGCATTATTGAAACCATAGAGATTGAAACCTGACATTTTCCGGCTATTCAAAACCGCGCGCGTTTTTAATCGTGTTACCGTGGAGAACACCATAAGTACCACGTGCAAGTTGGCGGCATGGTAGCAAGCCGCGCTGCCGGCGACTACATGGCGTTGCCGTGGAGACGCGCGGGTGGGTTACCATTGGCCCCGCAAGCCGCACGGTGGAGCTCTCCTCCCCCGCGTCTTGTTCACCCTTCGCCCCGCGGCCCGCGAAAAGAGCTGGCCCATGACGTTCGCTCGCGCTTGGCGCGCACTCGGCACAGTACTCGCTGTACGCGTGCACCGGTTGATTCCGTGTGCTCAATTGTCGATACCGCCAACGTCGCTCGAGGTTTAACATTTCCCGTCCTAGTACATATACCGATCGTATCGTGTTACTTACTCAGCTTAACATGGACGGTGACATGTCCCAAGGTGCTTCCGGCGGCGCTTCTCCCGTTTATGAAGATAGGTAAGAGACAATAACTATCATTGATTGAAATATTTTACTATAACCCATGGTACTTCACCGGTTTATTTATTTATTAGCCAATAAGTATAGAGTCTCAATTTTCACTATTATTTGTTTCTGAATCCATTGATGTGGTGTAGGACATATAAATTAGGCAAATATTAAATCATGCGATGGTACTTACCTCACGATATGTACCTAAGCTTAGAATTATTACTCTACGTACCTAAGTACCTACCTAATATAACATTGCTCAGTATTGATTGATAATGTACAAACCTTGGTATAGTTTAGTGGGGCAATTCCGATAGGAATTTAGATGATATGACTAGAGGTCCATATTTCTTTTAATTATTGAAATCAGTTTTATAATGACTGCTTTTGATATTTAACCTCTATCTCGTATTTCATGAAATGCTGTATAATAAATTGATGTTAGATTCTTAAGTATATAGTTGGGTTATATATATTACACATATGATATAATAGGTTATATTTTTTTTATTTAGGTGAAATTACTTTTATTACTGGGGTAATTCAGAAATTATCAAATAGTTGATTTTATTGCATTATGACTTAAATGTTTAGATTTCTTTTTCGACAGAAATAACCCCTACAGTAAATATTATCAGTTTTATTACTAGTTATTAGTTATCTCGTTTTTACACCACTAATAGTTCGGAATTACCCCATGAAGATATGGGGTTGTTTATGTGGTTCTCAACATTTCATTTGAGAGTTTTAATAGTACTTGTATGTTGGCGACGCAATTACCCATTGCGTTCCCTGTTCGCTCACCAGCGAATGGGCCTCGCTGAGTGATATACCTACATACAATACAATTAAAAATTATGCAAGTGTAACTGCTTATCCAATGATTGTTTACTAATATTTTGAGAATCACTAACAATTACTATTAAAAAATAATCTATACTGGAATAACCCCAGAAGGGAGATTATGTTTTTTTTAAATACAGTTACGTCGTTATGATCCTTTCACAAATAAGAGAATAGCAATAAACTACAAAAAAACAAACACTTATTCAAATAACTTAAGTACTAGAATTGCGAGAACAGTGCGTTGGGGTTATTATAAACTACTGAAAAATGGCGCCAAAATCACTTGTCCAACATAACTTAACACTACGCGTGCAGTGTTGACACTAGCGACTACGACGACTGATGCGACGAGTTTATTAAATTCGGCGTCTGGACTCATGTTGCCAATATGAAAAAATTACTTCTTTAGGCTGTTAGATATTATACATTTTTGCATAACCCCTTTTTCGGAATTGCCCCAGTAAACCTTACTTCACTATCTCTCCTTGAGGTTGAGCTGCATTAATAAAAGTTAACAAATTTTTAAAATATGTTTTAATGTATATACCTACGCCTAAACTAAGGCCTTAATAATAATAATAATATATAGGTTAGTAAGTGCCTTGTTAGTACCTACTTATCTTCTAAAAGCCGTTACATTAGATATTATCATTTATATTTTTAATTAACTTAAAGTATAATTATCGGAACAATACACATTGCTAATATCACTCTACGTAGCTACACAAACTGTTGGTGTATACTGTATAAGTAGACAGGCAGGATAAGTTAAGTATTTGAAGTGTGAACTGAAGCTCACGCTGTGATCTATGAGTAATGTACGACCGAGCTTCGGCCAAAACACAGTATTCTACCGCACCTTCGGCTTCGACCAAAAGAGGGTTTGACCGAAGCCGAATCTTTTAAAAGCCACCGAAAACGAACGAACTTATTTATTTATGTATGTATTTATACTTGTACGAACGCACTCGATTCGTTAACATTTTTTTTTTTATACTGGCTCGGCAAAGTGACTACGCTACACCTGATGTTAAGTGCAGCGCAATCCAAGAATACTGTCGACCAACGACAGACGATGTGTCTATCGTAGGTCTAGGTGCCTAATTGCTTCTTCACACTCCGTTTAAAGGACCCCATATTATAGGAAGGAGGGAACACGTGTGCCGGCAAACTATTCCACAGCTTGATGGATGATTTGGCGTAGGGTTAGCGAGCGGGGGGGAGGGATAATGGTAATGTTATATTATCGCTTCATTGGTCTAAGAACAACCTACTTAGGCTGACTTAAGATTCTGAGTTCAAATCACAGGCCAAGAAATCGAAAATTGTGAGTTTGCAGCACTAGTTAGTTACACCGATGCATACTTCTTCGGGAATACAAACGTGAACTTATACTAATAGGTCTTTACCCATAAAGTTGCTTTTTCGTACTCTACGAAAAAAGTTAAAGTAGGTAAGTACTTATATTATTGAAATAAAACTAGTTTATACGGATTTTATCGCGGTTTCATTTTTATTTTAGTCCCGACGTTTCGAAAGCTTTTCAGCCTTCGTGGTCACGGGAGAGACTGAGGTGTAGGTCGTCTCGAAAAGTTAATGTTACAATGGCTACCTTCATTTTAAAATTATACATATATTTTCAATTACAAACACTGTTGAGGTTTTATCAAAAGGACTAAATTTTGCCATAACACCACGAAGGATACCGTATGAAGATATTATTTGTAACGTTGAGAACGGTCTCTTCAAAAACAACTTGAAAAAGGAAGATTCGGAGGCGATACGTCAAGACATTTCGTCTATATTACGTCAAAAGAAAGTGCCGAAACCAAATCTTCCAAAACAACAATATATCGCTTTAAACAACTTGCGATCACAGAAGGACCTAACTATTCTCCGTGCGGATAAAGGGAACGCGACAGTAGTAATGGATACGTCAGATTATAATAGTAAAATTGAACACCTTTTGTCGGATGAAAGTACTTATAAAAAAGTCAAAACAGACCCGACCAACAAAGTTTTAAAGGCTACTAGCTCTTTAATAAAATGTTACTCCGACACATTAAATCTAGACGTAAACTTACTCGTTCCTTCGTGTGCAAAACCTCCCAAACTGTATGGGTTACCAAAAATACACAAGCAAAATGCTCCTCTACGTCCTATTGTGAGTCAGGTCGACACACCAACCTACAGATTGGCTCAGCACGTAGCAAAAGTGCTTTCACCACTCAGAGGAAACACTAGAGCATCTGTGAAGGATTCTTACCAATTTGTCAGTGATATTAAACACCTACAATTAACTGACAATGAAACCATGGTCAGTTTTGATGTCCAGTCGCTTTTCACGAGCTTACCATTACAAGACTGCATCAAAATTGTTTCTAAGAAGTTAGCGGATAATAACATGCCCTTAGCATATGCAGAATTGCTTGAACATTGCCTCACATCTGGCTATATGTTGTGGAACAATCAATTCTATGTACAAGTGAATGGAGTGGCTATGGGCTCACCCGTATCTCCAGTAGTCGCCGATATTTTCATGGAAGACTTCGAGGAGACAGCCCTAAGCACATCCCCTGTCTCACCAATATTTTATAAACGGTACGTAGATGATACTTTCACAATTTTACCATCTGACAAAGTAACTGCATTTTTAGATCATCTCAACTCCATTAACAATAAAATTCAATTCACTATGGAGTTGGAACACAATAAATCTCTAGCCTTCTTAGATGTTTTGGTTATCCGTAATCCTGATCAGTCTTTAAGCCATACTGTGTATCGGAAAATGACCCATACTGATAAATACTTGAACGGTGAATCTCACCACCATCCAAAACAGTTAGCTACCGTGGGTAAATCCTTGTTTCAGAGAGCACAAGGAATCTGTGACGAGGAACATCTGGCTACTGAGCTACAGCATGTCAAGCGAGTACTGCGAGACAATAAGCTCCAAATTCCACGCCGCCGTCACAGAAACCGAGTGAAACCAGCCACAGTTGAACGTGCCCCTGTTGTATTACCATATGTTAGAGGTGTCACAGACAAGATTGGCTATATACTGAAGCGTGCTTCTATTAAAACTTATTTCAAGCCGCCCAAGAAGATTAGTCAATTTTTACCATCTGTCAAGTGTCACATACCTCTACAAGAACAGGGTGTATATAAAATAGATTGTGACTGTGGACTCTCCTATATTGGACAAACTAAAAGAAGCATAGGGACCCGCGTAAAAGAACACATAGCTGATGTTAAACACCGACGCTCTACGAAGTCTGCAGTTGCTGAACATTCAGATGAAGGCTCCAAACATTACCTTAGATTTGACAAACCACAAATCCTTGCCAAAGAACACCGATTCCTACCTAGGATGATTCGCGAGGCTATTGAAATTAAGAAACACCCAAATTTCAATAGAGAAGATGATTGGAAGCTTGCACAAGCCTGGGATCCAATTATACATTTAATTAAATCGGAACCCAAAAGACCAACTGCCAGACCTCAAGATACCGTGAGCTCTTTCTGCGTAGATCGGACAAGTGTCAACTAACTTTTTAAATAATTGAAAATATATGTATAATTTTAAAATGAAGGTAGCCATTGTAACATTAACTTTTCGAGACGACCTACACCTCAGTCTCTCCCGTGACCACGAAGGCTGAAAAGCTTTCGAAACGTCGGGACTAAAATAAAAATGAAACCGCGATAAAATCCGTATAAACTAGTTTTATTTCAATGTGTAATATTCGCGTAAACCTAAGAAATCACTACTTATATTATTTTTACACCTTTTTTATTTCTATTAATCAAAGTAACCACCCATGCTATCGATGCATCTTTGCCAGCGCAGTGGCAATTTATCGATACCCTTAAAGAAATTTGCTGGATAGTATGCACTCTTCAAAGGCATTTTGTATTGCCTCTCGGGTATTGATATTTTCCCGCCAAGAAGTTGTCCAAATTCTGGAAAAAATAGAAGTCTGTAGCGCGCAAGGTCTGATGAGTACGGCGGATGACGGAAATCTTCGAACCCCAGTTCTTGTAGCTTGGAGATAGATTGTGGTATTATGCTACATAATCAGTGTATATTTTAAAGACGAAGCAGTGTGCATCAGTTATTTATCAACCGACGAAAACTGAGAAAGTTGTCAATTCAACGCGTATAATTCGAGCTCATGAATCTTTAAAACACTCTTTTCTCCTTTTTCAGATTTGGCTATAAAATCTCATCTTTTTACATATATATATTTTTTATGTGTAACCACGCAGAACTCCGCCAAATGGGGACCGATTTGGGTCATTAATTTTTCATTCGAAAAAATATCAAACTCGTTTTCCAACTCGGTGATTTCAGGGATGAAATACTAAAACTTGGTAAACTTGTCATTGATGCATTTCTTTTACTAAAAAGCTAAATAAGCCAATTTTGACAAAAATATATACAATACTAGCTGTTGCCCGTGGCTCCGCCCGCGTGAATGCCTATTTCCAGGATTAAAGTAGCCTAGTGGGCGCATCAAGCGAGTCCCGGTGAGAAACGCGCTTGACAAAAATACTAATGTCGCTATTAAAAAATAGGGGTTGATCGTAGAGGATTGAAAATTTAGGGTTGTATGTATTTATAATGCTGTATCATAAAAAAATAAAAATAAAATAAATAAAAAAAATTAGGGTGGACCACCCGTAACATTTAGGGGGATGAAAAATAGATGTTGGCCGATTCTCAGACGTACCCGATATGCCCACAAAATTTCATACAAATCGGTCCAGCCGTTTCGGAGGAGTATGGGAACGAACATTGTGACACGAGAATTTTATATATTACAAGATGTAAAAAAGCCTGTTGGGCGTTTTTAACCGTGATATCAGAGTCGATATTCAAACTTAATGAAATAGCCCGCATACGAAAATACATACATACGCACTAACGCCTGTAATCCCCGAAGGGGTAGGCAGAGGTGTAACTAGTACACCCACATTTCGCCGAGCGTATCTCCGTCCCACGATGTGATAGGGGGCGAGCCTATCGCCATACCGGGCACAAATTCCAGACTCCGGGCTGATACTGAGAATTTCGAAATAGAAAAACCCAATACCACTTTACCCGACCTGGGGATCGAACCCGAGACCTCAGAGTTAGCCTCGATTGTAACGCGTACGCATTACAACTGCGCCACCGAGGCAGTCGAAAATAATACTATAAAAATAATCATATTTATTTTTTAAACTTCAATTTTTTTTAATAAAACCTAGTTTATACGGATATTATCGCGGTTTAATTTTTATTTTAGTCACGCGATGAAATCCGTATAAACTAGTTTTATTTTTATTGTTTGTATTCCGTATTTAGATTCATTACCTCTGCAAGAGCGATGTCTCGGAGCCAGAGCGAGATAGCAAGTTGCGGTGTCAACTTGCATAAAACGCGCCGCGCCGCGTGTGCACCCGGTTTCGTCAATATGTAACATCAGTCAGCTGTTTTAAGATGAAAATAACATTTTTTATTTTTAAATAAAATATGTTCATTTTCTAAGCTACCTGTGTAAGGATAATATCTGCCTTCTGTTTATTATATGCTTAATTTAACTATTTTTATTAAGCTATCTATATGACTGCCTCGACGGCGCAGTTGTAATGCGTACGCGTTACGATTGAGGCTAACGCTGAGGTCTCGGGTTCGATCCCCGGGTCGGGTAAAGTGGTATTGGGTTTTTCCATTATGAAATGCTCAGTCACTCAGCCCGGAGTTTGGAATTTATACCCGATATTTGTGCTTGGTGGCGGATATATCACATCGTGGGACAGAGATACGCTCGTCGAAATGTGGGTGTACTGGTTACACCTCTGCCTACCCCTTCGAGGATTACAGGCGTGAGTGCGTATACATCTATATGTCTATCTTCACGACCTAGAAAGGGCTAACAGGGGTTTGTTACATACTGTATAAATTGATAGTCTTCAAATACTGGCAACTATGCAAAACCATCACAAAAGTAGTATTTAAACGTAGTAGTTTTTTTTTGAGGTAAGTACTGAAAAATTACAATTTATTTTATTAGTTTTTTTTTTATTTTTTTTATCCATCAAAATTATGGCTTGGTATTTTAGACGACTTATTTTTATTAACCGACTTCAAAAAAGGAGGAGGTTGCCAAATCGGCGCGTTTTTTTTCCTTTTTTTAATTTACGTAAGTACATCGATTTCTCCGCCAATTGGCCGTGGACCGATGATACAAAATGAAACTATGAATGGCATGATCTTTTTACTGAGTACCTACTTCTTTTATTGCTACTAACATCCATAAAACCCAGTAATTCCTATACAATTGTTGTCTATATTATTAATATGGGGTTTAATCGATATCATCAAATTTCTTACTAATTTGAAACCTTCGGCTTCGGCTAAAGATTATGACTAGACTTGAACATTCGGCCAAAATGTACCCTTCGGTCAGACACTACCTTTAAGTAGACAAAATACAAATCTTATGTTTATACTTACTAGCAATATTATTCTATGCTTACTAGGTACTTAGGTTTCGTAAAAGTAGTTTGCACCGAAGAATGTTTTCAACTAGATAGACATACATACCCATTTATGCCTGTAATCCCCGAGGAGGTAGGCAGAGGTGTATAACCAGTACCACTCCTCGGGTGGGTGATATAAACGTGCCTGCACTCGAGCTGCGTGGCTTTACGCCGCTGTCTCGTCGGACACCGTAGTCGCCGAACGAGCGCGACCGACTCGTGTGTTGTTGAAATTGTGCCCATAGGCAACCCCATTGATGTGGATTCTCCGGGCCGAACTAGTAAAAGAAGCCATCGTAGGTTTATAGCCGGCCACTGAAGGGACCGACTGCGGGGCAAAACTTAGCCCTGAGATTCGTTTGTATTCCATTGCGATAGAAACCTGGTAATCATTCCAAAACACAACTGTGCTTACACACTGCTGTTTGGCGGCAGAAATAGTCAAAGCGGTACTTTTAACCCATAAGATATATGTATCTTTGGCATTAGCAAATTACTTCGCCCATAGGGTAACTCCCTATGTCCCTATAATTACAATATAATTAAAGGTGTATTGGCTGTTCATGCTGTGCGTAACAGCAGTAGCTCATTTAAATATCAAAGGAAAAAAAAAGAAAATGTTTTTTTTCCGGAGGAAAATGCCGATATAAGTAATATTTCTATCATGTTTTTTTATCACCTATTGATGTAACTCCAATTGCGAAGTGTAGTCCAAAAGTAAATTTTCATTAACGTTTCATAAAAAAATGATTTTTTTGCTTTAGTCCGCTGTTGGTGTTACACTCTGTATGCAGCTTAATAATATAATCCTTACATAATATTATAAAGCAAAGTCCTCTGAACGCGTCTGTCTGTCTGTTCGCGATAAACTCAAAAATTACTCAGCGGAAAAATACATACAACCCTAAATTTTCAATCCTCTACGATCAACCCCTATTTTTTAATAGCGACATTAGTATTTTTGTCAAGAGCGTTTCTCACCGGGACTCCCTTGATACGCCCACAAGGCTACTTTAATCCTGGAAATAGGCATTCGCGCGGGCGGAGCCGCGGGCAACAGCTAGTTTAAATGTAAATCATTACACTTTAATCCACACATACGTGTGTACCACATGCATCAACTTACTATAAACAAAATATGTAGTTTTATATTGCGAGCGATTACCAACTTTAAATGCTTTGTAATCAGCATGATCTGGATTCATTTTCGACCACTGTTGCTTCGACGATTAGATGTGTGAGTCTTGAATTCTTTAACCAGAAACTTTAAAGTATCAATATATCGTATTAAAATTGAGACATCTAGATATGTGAATTTGATAAAACTACATAAGTGTTAAGTTTTTCACATTTGTTTTTAAACTGTTACTATAAGTGAAGACTTGTTATTGGTTATCTTTGTAATAAACTATTGTTATTCTTAATAAGATGAAGGTGTAAGGTTTCCATGCAGTAAATAAATAGGTAGGTACTTACTTAAGTGAATAAGTAAGTATGACGGTTCGAAAGTTCACTATTTGTGCTATTTGAGGACAAAACACGACTGTAGACCTAATAGTTTAGCTGCAGAAGTGAGATTTACTTCAAAAGTTAATTCAAATTATTTTTTTTCAGAATCCAGTAATTTTTAATCTCACGTTTTCGGGAATTGGCCCGTCAATCAATAGGTACTTTTGAGGTACTTTACAATTGACGTTCTCTATCTACCTGCTTCCGTTTGATTACATAAAGAATTTATTTTCGGACACGGGATTTATATTGCAGAATTCATTGGTATTCAAGATTTAAAAAAGTAGAGTAGCTGAATGCCCGTGCCAACTGCCTCCGTGAACCATTTAGTATGCTTAAGTATTTTCAACGTAGCGAAATTTTTAAATTATCTACCTGACCGTTTTGAAAAATAATTTTAGTAAGTATAGGTAATATATATTTTTTTAAATACAATCTAGCTAACGACCTGCTTTCTTTGGTCCACCGTCAGTGTTACAGTGTTGGAAAAATGATCATAAAAATCAAATACGTAACATAAAATTTATTGCAAAAGGCCGGCTGATGATTTTGACCGATTCGTCGAGACGGCTCCGCCTTTAAGGTTGAGCGTGACTTCACAAGCTTGCAAATGATGTGAAATTGTGGGCTAGAGTCCCGTTAGCAAATTGTACTTAATATTTATTAATTATATTAGCACCAAATTATACTTATTAGTAATAAAAAAAAACATCCCAATTCAATCAATCATAAACATCATATTTTGAATACCTAAATGTGAAATTTGTAGCATAAGTTGCACGCGAAGTGGGGATTGTAAGGAGAACGTTGATGTGTTTAACCGCCCTCATCGGACCACAACTGTTACTCCCGTATGTATTCTGTTGTTCATCGAAGGTCGTCGCTTCCACTTGCTGGTAAAGCAAAAGCTGTCCTTTCTTGTAAAACCAGGTGTTCTTGTTTGTTATCGGTCCAACTGTTTATTGCATCAATTTTAAATTATAGTATTTATTACCTATATTCCCACTCTCACATTGTCGTAAGTCAAAAAAGTTGTTAAGTAAATAAAGGAATACATATAAAAAAATGATTATAAATAAATTGCGTAGCTATTTGTACTATAAGAAAGTGTTCAATATTATTTTCCTCAGAGGGGTTGACGTCAGACAGGTGGTCAGTCTTAAAAACTATTTACTAGGTATGTACCTATTTTATCTTACACTTTACCTATTTTTTCAGAATTTTCCACCCGGTAGTTTAAAAGTTAGATAAGTAGTTAAAAACTAATAACTTATACAATAAATAAATTAGAAACCACATTATTTTTGTACGGGACTTTACTGTATCCCGTACGTATGTTGTGTAAGTGGTATGTGTGTACGTATGTGTTATAAGCCCTTATACACTGGTGGTTTGCAATGAAAATTGCAATACATATACTGTAATATTTCGTATATGTACAAAAGGCACCGGAAGGCCAGTACGGGCAGAAACTGTATCATAGGAAAATACAGCGCAATGAAAATTGCTTTGTCTGTGAGAGTGGACTGTATATGAAAGAAAACACTGAATTTAAACTGTAAAAAGCCACGCCCCCCTTTGGTACTTTTGGTGGTTACTATTCTTCCATTACTTTGCTTCAACCCGAAATCTTCCTGAAAACTGTGTCGCTGAAGGATTTTTGCACGCTTTATATACTAAATTCAGCTCCCATCTCGCTCTAACGCATAGTGAGGTTTCACTTAGCGATGGAGCGAGATGGACCTATGTGTGAGAAAAGGACAAAATATTGCGGAATTCCCTATCGTAGCCACCGGCTATACCGTCGAGAAGAACCCATCTGTTTATTTAACCAAAAAACACATCACAAATTATTCTCACTAAAACATACTACTGTATGTACAACAAATAAAACTGTAACTGTAAACACTTTAAAAGAACTAAACACTAAAGATCTAGACACTTATAAACACTACACAAATAGAACTGTTAAAACATAATATTCACTATAAGAACTGTAACTGTCAAGACATAATAATCACTATTAGAACTGTAACGGTTAAGACATAATAATCACTATAACAAAGTATATAATCATTCACTATGTACACTTACTGTCTATGTAGCACAATAACGAAGTATATAACTTAACTGTCCACTATGCACTTGTTATTGTCTGTGCTGCACATTTTTTAAGGACCTATGCAATGAAAAACACTAATTAATTCTTCAGTTATATGAATGGAGAGCCACACCTAATTTCTTTCATTTAGTGTTAATAGGTAGTCTCCGATGAAAAATGCTGTGTGACTTATGGAGAAACAGACATCAGATGGGCATGACGAATTTATAAGTATTTAGTTTTTGCCACTTGGCTAATGAATCCTAAAAAGTAATTTAATAACCTCTATAATTTTTTATAACTATCCAATGATAAAAAAATATTCCCAACACAGCGCAATATGCTTTTAGAAAGATTTGGCTTTGGTATAGTTATTACGACCGGCCGCCTGCCTGACGTAAACCTCGGTTGGGAGAAAACACCCAGACCCGAAACAAATATTTGTGATCACACAAACATTTTATCTCAGTACGGGAATCGAACCCGTGGCCTCTCGCTTCATAGCCGGCTACTCGCCCACTGTGCCACAGAGGCTGTCCGCCTATCCGCTATCACAGTAGTAGAAACTAAATCGTTTTGCTAGTCTCATAATTTTTGCTAAGTTCTTGAAACTTACTTAACACTCGGGCAGAGCGTACGACATACAATAATACGTGTTCTCTCCTTGGCGCGGTACTGAAGAAGCCGCTAGCGAGCACTGCTATAACACACTATGACTAAAGACATAAGGTTGAATATTGCGCGCACCGTTGAACCTTAACTATGCACAGAAGCAAATAACGTAAGTCGCAAATCAATTTTAATTTATATTATGAGTTTTAATCAAAGTCTTTAATGTAGTACTGCTGACTAGTACATATAAAGTGCGCACTTAGTTACGGTCAATTGACCGCAACTCATTTAGTCGACAGCGAGCGAGCGACAGGAACGGATGTTGTAATTTTTTTTTATGGCATAGGCCGGGAAACGAGCAAGTGGGTCACCTGATGGTAAGTGATCTCCACCGCCCGTGTACGCCCACAATACCAAAAGAATCGTGGGTGCATTGCCGACCTTGAAGGAAAGGGATAATTAATGAATTGGGGAGGGGAGGGGGTTTGGGCCTCCGGATATCTCACTCATTTGAGGCTATTCGAACGTTGAATTCGACAAAATAACAAGAATTTGTTCATTGTGACCCATAAAACGTTGCCAATAATTACGTGCATATATTTTAAGGTCGGGAACCTTAATATATCTTTCTTATATCTATATTTTCTTCGAAAATAGTATTAATTGTGAACGAAAACTAATACATAACCAAACAGCCGACTCACTGTTACCATCTCGCTTACTCATAACTAGAATTAGTTTAGAGCGAGCAGCGCTTCCGAAGCGTTAATATAGAATAGTAAAACACAACAAAAACGGATACGCCAAAGTAGGAATAGGTACTTATTTAAAGTGAATTTTAGTAGGTGAAAGGTAAGTGTGATGCTTGTGTTTCAGATATTGGATGCAAATAGTACATTTACGAAAATGCTGAATTGCATACTAGGGTATTGTAAAAATTATTCCCAAAGAACGAAGAAGACTTCTAAGGGCATAAAAATAAAATAAAAAATATATATTTAATAAATTTCTTGTTTCCTTACATAAACACACATGTTAAACAAACTGTATAATTATTATTATAAATTCACTTACAAAAATAAATAATAGTTTAAAAAAACTAAAAAAATACGCTTTTATAGAAAATCATACTAAAAAATAGAAAATAAATTTTAATAATTTTGAATTAAAAATAGTGTAAGAAAAAATGATTATATTGTAAAAAAAAGCGTGGGTGCTTTTCAGGATATTATCAAAATAACCCTTCTACTCATATCTGTTCATAAAATATTTATTGATATAATGAGTTAATCCGACGTTTTGAAGGGGGTCAAAATCATGTTCAAAGATTCCGTTACGTACTAACATACGTATGAAGCTAATATAAAGCGTATAAAAACATCGTATACCTAGTTACTCTAAGAGACAAACCGGGCAAAAATCATTTTAATGCCACTTCTTCATAAGCGTCTAATACTGCACTAGATCCCTTTGCCGCTCTCCCGCTTGAGCTGTCAAACTCGCGCGTTTGGTGACGCGATTTTACTTCTAAACAGCCCGTCTAGTTATACATTAAAGTCTTTGGTTTTAATTGATCTAGGTAAATTTTGTCTTAGTATCGAATAATAAACTGTATTTACTATTTTTAAGTATTTTTATAGATACATAACTCAAGCCGTTTATTAGAAAAATTACAAATTCTCCTGCCTGCCTCGGTGGCACAGTTGTAATGCGTACGCGTTACGATTAAGCTAACGCTGAGGTCTCGGGTTCGATCCCCGGGGCGGGTAAAGTGCTATTGAGTTTTTCTATTACGAAATGCTCAGTATCATCCCGGATTCTGGATATTGTTTTTTTTTTTATAGTAGGTATAGGCCGGCAAACGAGCAAGTGGGTCACCTGATGGTAAGCTATCTCCACCGCCCATGTACGCCCACAATACAAAAGAATTATTGGCGCGTTGCCGATTTTAAAGGAAAGGGATAATAAGGGATTAGGAAGGGGAGGGGGGTTTGGGCCTCCGGATATCTCACTCACCGTACGAAACGCAGCAGCAAGCTGCTACTTTACGCCGGTTTTCTGTGAGACAATGGTAACGACCCGGACGAGCCGGCCCATTCATGCTGTAGACAAAATTGTCTACAGCGTGGCTCTACCACTCGTGCCCGGTATGGCGATAGGCTCGCCCCCTATCACATCGTGGGACGGAGATACGCTCGGCGAAATATGGGTGTACTAGTTACACATCTGCCTACCCCCTTCGGGGAATACAAGCGTGACTGCGTATGACAAATTCTCCCGAAAAGACATCTTCTTTATTCTACAGACAATTATTTATTAAACATATCCTGGACTGAAATTGTTAGGCAACCCATATGCAATATATTTATATATTAAATATAAAATACGTTTCATCAAATAAACATCTCGGTGAAGGTCGTTGCATGACGGGATATAACTAAAACTGTCTTAGTAACGGCAAGAAAAAGGCCTGAAATATATCACAATTTGACATTGATTGGATATATTATGTATACTTAACGCAGTATATTTATCCAAACTAACGTAACATTTTGGGACCGTCCTCTTAATTAATGTATATGCATAAAATTGAGAACTCTATTGCACCTTATTGGAAACAGACAACAGTAGTACAACATACATTTCTTAAAGTTACGTACCTACTTAATAAGGTAAGGTAAATTGTAATACCTACTTACGTTGCTATTAAGTACAATTTTTTCCCCTGACTCCAGCAACAAATGGTATCATATTAAATTAACTAGATTTGGAGAGTACGTGCGCGTCTTCCTTGAAACTAATCTTCAATGTTACTTCTGTAACAACAGATATAACTATCCAGATTTAACAAATGAATTAAGCATCATTGATCTGAGGACTTTAATCACACAGGAAATGCGGTTTCGCCCGCTTTTCGCAGTGTCCTCTAGTTACAATAATGTGAGATTACTCTCACCTCTGTCGTATACCGGGTGTAAGGGAAACACTTCTGAAAACGAAGACAGGTAATAAATAATGTTGATTACAAAAATATATTTAAAAAAACTCGAAATAATTCGTCAATTTCTTTTTTTAATTTTTCACAAATTCGTCTTGTTTGGATCAATAAATACATTGACGTTTCATTCAAATAATAATTAAGACCGTATTTTTATGCCACTGGGTGTGAGTTACACATTTAAATTTACCTAAATTTTAAAATTATCTGTTTAATTCATGTGAGTAATTGATTGTTTTTCCTAAATAAATTAAAAAAAAATACTTACCATTACTGCTAATGAGTTGATACCAAAGAGCCTCGATCAACTCTCCAGAAGCTTTCGATTCTTTCTTTTGTTTTTGTTTCGTTCTTGACGATGTAAACAATACTCAAAAATAGTACAGTGGTTTGGCGTTAATAATTTGTTACTGAACAGAGAAAAAACTAAATGTATTAGGTTTTTAACACCTAATGTCAAAAAGGTTAACACCAAAATTTATGTGAATGGTAATGAGTTAGGCCTTGTGGACTCAACTAAGTTCTTAGGTATCACTTTGGACTCTAAACTTCAATGGGGTCCCCATATTTCAGCGTTAGCTAAGAAATTAAGCGCCGCATCGTACGCAGTGAGTAAAGTGCGCCAACTGACTGGCATTAACACGGCCAGGTTGGTCTATTTTGCATACTTCCATAGTTTAATGTGTTATGGAATTTTACTGTGGGGTGGTGCTGCTGACATTAATACTATATTTGTTCTTCAAAAGCGAGCTATAAGATCTATTTACTCGCTAAGTTCCAGATATTCGTTAAAAGAAAAATTCAAAGAAATAAATATAATGACAGTAGCATCACAATTCATATTCGCTAACTTAATGTATGTTCACACATATATAGAGACTTTTCCTAAACTTAGAGATATCCATAATTTCAATACTAGGAATAAAATAACTTGGCTAATTTTAAAACCAGGCTTCACAAAATCAGCAATTCTTTTAAGGGTCTTGGTATACATTTTTACAATAAAATTCCCAATCATATTAAAGAATTAAGTGTAACCTAACAACTTTAAAGCTACTATTAATCGAAAACTGTCTTAAAATTTCTGAATATTTAGATGATGAAAAGGCTTGGTCTTAAGCTATTCTATTGCCTAGTATACATAGCTAATGATACTTATTACTGGGAAATTTATAATGTAATGATAATTGTTTTAATGGATATTGAGTTGAGTGACCTTCATGGCAGTCGTTGGGAAATAATACTGTACCGTACCTATCGTACATCTAATTGTGATCAGTCTGAGTATGTCATGCTCGCTCTAATCTCTGTGCTGGCGGCAGCGGCGTGTGCCGGGTCGGTCACTTCCCTTTAACTTGGTTGAGGAGGCCGATGGTTGGCACATGCGTCATACTCGTGAACGGGTGCTGCTTGTGTGGACTGGTGTGTTTGGACTGTTATCTTTTATTTGTTAACACTATTTTAAGGTCTTAATTTATTCGTCATGCTTATGGAGGTCATGCAAGTTAATCCAATGCGTAAATATCATTTCTGTAATTGCTTGATTGAGCTGCTCTAATTCTAATTAAATATTGTAAAACCTTATCCTGTAATAATTGTAAACTAGTTTTGAAAAGAGCAACGCTGGAGTTTCTTGCTCGTTCTTCTCGAGCGAAACAGCATTCCGAACTAACGGTAGAATTTTGACGGAATCTAAATAATGTATATCATTTTATGGATTCAATAAATATTTTGAATTTGAATTTGATTGGTTATTGGGCCAAGAGATAAATTCAGAAGGCGGTGTCATTACGCAGCACGCATTGTGACTTGTGAGGAGGTTCGTCACTCTGGCGTCCTAAGTAGTCCTAACTCCTAAGCGCCACGCCGCGCCGCGCCGCCTGTGACGTGGGTCCTAGGTCTCTCCATTGGAGGGTGGTATGTTTTTAATATACTTTGTTTTATTTTTATAAATGTAATATTAAAAAACGTAAGAAAAAACCTTTTAAAATAAAGAGTACTACTGTACCGTACCTACTTACTTGCTAATTATAATAATTATTTTATCTTAAACTTTACTGAAATATTTTTCCCAGTACGAAAAGCTTACTATTCCTTCTGATGGTATCAATATTATATTTCTTTACAAATATTTACTTCTGTGAAAAATACAGGTTAGCATAAGTATATGGCTCACCGTATTAGTAATAGGTCTAACTAATCTGGACATGCCATCGTCATTACTTGACGAGAAATTAATATATTATTACGTCAAAATCGAATATAGCGCATTTATACTAGCAATACAAAGATGTTGATGTACAATTTCGGCTTACTGTTAAGCATAATGCACTAGCTTTTGATTCGTGAGGGCCGCGTGCTGAACCATTCATTGTAAATGCCGAACGTCTATTGTGCAATACCCATAATTCACGAAGAATAAAGAGCGCAACGAGTTTAGTAGATGCACTAAGGAGAAAGTTTAATGCACTTTAGGAAAGTCTCAAAGAGGGTTATGGATAATATGGCAATCGGCGCGTGCCTGTCGCGTGGAGCGCCTGCTAACTGCTCCATTATAACCTGATACAATCAAGTTCTTAGGATTATCATATTAATTGCGATTTATATTGGATGAATGTGGAACACATTAGAAAGTGTTGAAGAAAAATTGTGTACATAACACTTACAGTACCTACGGATAATTTTACTCAGCCAGACTCAAGTTAGTCACTTCACGCGACCTCTACGCCTCCTGTCACCTTATACCTAGATTCTTACAACACTAACCACGCCTAGACGCCAATCAACCATAAAATGTTTAAATAACAAAGAACTACGTATAATTACCTACTTATACTTATGTAGTAGTGTGTAGGTAAGTACTCACATAAATAAGTCACATTAGTTACATTAACTGCCGTACTCGGAGACATAAATTACGCTTACATATTCATTGAGTACCCAATTCTTACATTTCAATTATTTCTCAGAGACGTAAATAAAGATTGTTTCTGTACTCAGTAACTGAGCATAACGCGTTTTCTATGCACAGAATCTACGTGACGTACACAGATCAACGTGACATAAAGCATTTACTAGCTCTGGGTGTGGAGATAAACAAAGTCTAAAATATGACATAACCTCAAAGACTTTAATGTATAACTAGACGGGCTGTTTAAAAGTAAAATCGCGTCACCTAACGCGCGAGTTTGACAGCACAAGCGGTAGAGCGGCAAAGGGAGCTAGTGCAGTAACTAGGTAGGCGCCAACGAAAAAGTGACATTAAAATGTTTTTTGCCTTTTTCCGTTTTGTCTCTGAGAGTAACTATACGACGTTATTATTGTAAGTGATTTTCAATAATTATACTGTATTTTTAACATGTGTGTTGAATTTACGTAAGAAATCAAGAATTAAATTTTTGCCCTCAGAAGACTTCTTCGTTCTTTGAGAATATTTTTTACAATACCTAGAGTATTATATATGTCTTTCAGCATTTTCGTAAATGTACTATTTCCATGCAATATCTGAAACAATCATCACACTTACCTAAAATTCACTCTAAATAAGTAATTACCTATTCCCACTTTAGCATATCTGTTTTTGTTGTGTTTCTTAATCTACATTAACGCTTCGGTAGCGCTGCTCGCACTAAACTAATTCTTTTTTTTAATAAATACACCCAACAGTTGCACACATAGTCCTGACCCCACACTAGGTAAATCTGTATCGTGGGTATCAGGAACTACGAAGGACTTGCGGTCCCACAACTCCCAGACCCGAAACAAATATTTGTGGATCGCATAAACATTTGTCTCGGTGCGGGAATCGAACCCACGGCCTCTCGCTTCGCAGCCGGCTACTTGCCCGCTGCACCACGGAGGCTGTCAAATTCTAGTTATGAGTAAACGAGATGGTAATAATGAGACGGCTGTTTGGTTTTGTATTAGTTTTCGTTCACAATAAATGTTATTGTTGAAGAAAATATAGATATAATAAAGAGATATTAAAGTTCCTGGCCTTAAAATATATGCACGTAATTATTGGCAACGTTTTATGGGTCACAATTAACAAATTCTTGTTATTTTGTCGAATTCAACGTTCGAATAGCCTCTAAATGACCACAGCCGTTCCTGTCGCTCACTCGCTGCCGACTAAGTCGAAACTTAGTGCGCACTTTCTTTGTACCAGACAGCCGGTCTAGTAGTATACATTAAAGTCTTTCGTCAGTACAGCTCTGCTTCGTCATGTTAGATTATTTGATGGTAACCCGCGCCCAGTGGCACTGACCTTATGTAAACTGCAAGTTTAGTAGTTTTTTATACACTGACTTTAATATCTTTTGAACACCGTGAAGAGTTAATTATTATGGTTAGAAAAAACCCTATGGTCAAAGGTCTGAAGCATTTCCTGGTAGAAATAAATATGGCAAATCTGATGATGATCCGTTAATGTATGATTTCCGCATTAAAAAATAAATGGTACTCATAATTATAACCTAAATTACGTATTTTCGACTGCGATATCGTTTTTAGTGCCAATCAACTACAAAATAAAGAAAAATAAAATGGCATTAGCTTCTTTCAATTATAAGATCAGATATAGCGTTTGTAACTATGGGGCGTCTCTGATATCGATTTTGAAGTCAATCGGCCTTAAACTAAAGATACCAAAATGGTGGCGACTTGTTTTCAGTTATGGCATTCAATCTCTCAATTGAATTGGCGGGGTGTCCAAGGTACCGATTTTTAAGTCACTCGGCCTTAAAACAAAGAATTGACATAGATTTTGTATTTATTTCTTTTTTTTGCGCAGATAGATAGATGAGCAGGCGGGCCACCTGATAGTAAGTGGTTACCGCTGCCCATGGACTTCAGCAATCCCAGAGCACAGCCAAGCCGCTGCCTACCTTTGTCTAATCCACAAATATTTGTTTTGGGTCTGGGTGTTGCGAGACCGAAAATTTCTCGTATTACCTGACACTCACGACACAATACGTATCTTAGTGGCCGGTCAGAACTATGTGTGTGACTGTAAGGTGTTATTGATTTATTTATTTATTATTATTAGAGAAACAAACAAATACTTCTTCTTTATACAGTATGTAACAAAACCCCTGTTGGCCCTTTCTAAGTCGTGAAGACAGACATATAGACAGACAGCTTAATAAATATAGTTAAATAAAAAAAATACACAGATGCGATATATTATCCTTATACAGGTAGCGTAGAAAATTTAACATATTTAAAAAATGTTATTTTCTCCTCAAAAGTGATGAACAGCTTACTCATGAGTCAAACTGACGTAGACGGGCGCGCACGCTATCAAAAAATAAAATAAAAAAACAAAGTAAATATATTATAAAAAATAGATAAACATGATTATTTTTAGTCTCATTTTCGTATGCGTTATTTCATTACGTTTGAATATCGATTCTGATATCACAGTTAAAACGCCCAACAGGGTTTTTGTTACATATTGTATAATAGGGTAGAAGGGTAGACTAGCTGTACCACGCAGTTCACCCGCAACATATAATTGATAGTTAGGTTAAAATATTGATGGGAGGGAATAAAACCTAGACCCCGATTGCAGCGCCACCTACCGGGTCCAATTGTGAATCTAAACTCAAACACCCAAAAAAACATCAAAAACGGTCCAGCCGTTTACATGGCATTAAGTCACAAATACACGTGCAGAAGAAAGCACGACCTACGATAGACACATCGTCTGTTATTGATCGACAGTATTCTTGGATTGCGCCGCACTTAACTACAGGTGTAGCGTAGTCACTTTGCCGAGCTAGTATAAAAAAAAGCTAATGGGATATCTCCGCCACTCTATCGAACAGCAATTGCCGAACTCGGGTTTTGAACGCCAGTCGGGTAATTGCCAACCTAATTTCGAGAGGAAGCGCATTCCAAAGGAGAATGGATTGGATAGCGAAAGAAGAATGGGTAAAATCAGAGTTACGAGTATGAGGAGGACACTTAAGAAGGAGATTGCTTGAAGAGCGAAGGTTTCTGTCATGGATACTACAAAGGTACTGAAACTGGGAAGATAAATACGAAGGTGGGGTTGGACACATAAGAAGTGAGTAGAGTGATGAAAGTGCACGCAATGAGCGGCAGTGCTGACGGATGGGTAACCATTTCAGTTGCAGGCGATGAGATGACATGATCATATTTACGAAGATTAAAGATGAGTCTAATGCAGTGATCGAGATAATATCTCACTTCTCTTTATTATTATTTTTAAACGACTTCAAAAAGAGGAGGAGGTTCTCAATTCAACTGTATTCCTTTTCTTTTTTTTATGATTGTTTATTTAACTATTATTACTAAGCTGTCTCTATGTCTATCTTCAAGACCCAGAAAGGGCCAACAGGGTTTTGTTTACAAACTGTATAAATGACTTTCTGCCCTTCTCCTCCATATAAACATTAACTATGTCAAATCCCACACTCCTCCCTGCGCGCGCATTTTGCACAAAAAGAGGGTCAAAGTTTTCTCTTCACGTATATTATAGAAGATACTCGTCATATTTTAAAAAATGACTGTTTGAAAATTTACTTTAGGATTTCTTTTAGGTATTTAAATCCAATAGACGTTATTCTGACATATTTTTTAGTTGTTGCTTTTTTATCAAGATAATATTATGTACATCGATTACTTTGCTGAATGTACGGCACCTAATTAGTGATTTAACGAAATATATGGCGAAATTATAACGTAAATGGTTTAACTGTTGACTGGGTAAGAGAGAAAACGAAACTTCTTAACGAATAATTAACATAAACATAACGCGATTCGGTTTTAGGTAAATATAGGTTAAACTATGGAATGCATCTGGAAATGAGGATCAAAATGGCAATGGCATGATTTTGAACGCCAAATTCACTATCTTTGGAAATTCTTCAACACTTTTGAATACATAAGTACTAAAAATACACGAGTTCTTAGTGTTTTTTTATACACTTCCGCACACCTAAACCGAGCCACCCTGCATTTTTATGTATTTAAAGGTCTACAATATGAAAATGACGAAATTCAAAGACAAAGTTATTATGCAGTTTCGAAGTAGACATACTAGCCATCAGTTTAGTGTCATCATTGAATGAAATTGGAATTCAAGAATTTGAAAAGAAGAAAAAAGGCGGAGGGAATTTGGCAGGAATTTCGAATTTTCACCCGAGGAAAGACTGGGCTTGTGGTTGTGAAAGGACCCCAGTTGCCACCACTAAATAGCGGCCGATAGATTAGTTAATGCCAAGAGGCTCATGTAATGCGGAGTTTGTAGATACAGATAAAAAAATTACGCACGATGATGCAAAAACGCATACTTTCAGATTTATTAACGAATATCTAGAGGACGTTATTATCGCTTTAGTGCAATTGCCCCTCCCCTTCCCTGTTACATAGGTATTGGAACAATTGAATAGGCATTCTTTAGGGTCGGCAGCACAGTCCACGATTCTTCAGGTCTTGTGGTCATTGAGCATTACGTGACATACTCGGTCTGTGCCGACCTCTGCTAAAAAACGGTCATTAAGCTATTTTTATTTGCGATCCCACGTTACCTACCACTTTATACAATAGTGGTCGCTTCCGCAATGGGCGTTATAATAATGTATCCTGCACTATGACCGATCTTCAAATTAAATGAAGCATGTTGGTCTAGACATCCATTTCCTCTGGGCGTTCGTTGACACTGCAAGTACAGATTACAACCTACTGGCTACAGATAAAACAAAAAATACAACCGTTTGTGAACTGTGAGCAATTATAGTATTTTATTATGTCGCTATGTGCTTGTGTTTTGTTTCCTTAAATGTTTTTTTTTTTCATTTAACATTCATATTTATGTCGCAGCCCGCTGCAGGGGGTGATAGAAACTGGTATTATATCAGATAGTAACGTGACTACAACAACGTAAACCACACAGAAAATACGTAATTGCCTAAAGACATGACGCGATGCCTAGCCTCTCCATTGTGGAAATGTATAGAAGCGTTCAGATGAAAAACACACACCGAAAAGTCGGGACGCTGACGTAACACTTCGTAGGCTCGTAGCCTGCATACTAATTGCCGCGTCCTGCTTGTTTGCCTTCTATACTAGTCCCATCGTGTTTTACCATAATGGGTCAACTGACACTATTTCGTCCTAGTAGTCCCATTGGAATTTCCAATAATGGTAAAAGACCATCGACTGGTACTGGCCAGACCTTTGATTTGATCCACTCCGTACCAAATCCGCTCGTTTACCTAACTATGGGACATTTGGGATGATGGTGTCCCACATCACAGCACAATAATGAAGCACCTGGACATTTTATGGAATGTCAATATTTCATGTAATAAAGAATGCGCGGCAAACCGAAAATCTTCTTACTTTTTCCTTCATTTTTTTAAATTTATTGCTTCACATTATTATGCCTTTCAGCAATGACAAGTTTAATATATATTCAAGTCTTCACAAGAACAATGAAACACCGAGTGTGGCCGCTTTCAAGTTCTTGTTGGATTTTTGGTGTCATTTCTTTCCAGTATGATAGATTCTACATAGACGATTTTCTCCAAATAGATTGAACTAAAATCGATCAATACTAAAAAAAACATAAAAACTTTTCTGTAAATAGTTTTTAAACGAATAGTTTTAAATTTAAATTAAATAGTTTTTTTCAGTTAGGTAAGTGGTATAAATACAGTATGCTTAAGGATTTTTGAGGTGTGTACGTACGCTTTAAGAGTAGTAGGTTTATCGTTACAAAGTTCGCGATTTTTTTATATCTAACGTGCAAGTGTATTCCCTGATGGTAAATGATCTCAACCACCGATGAACATAAACAATACCTAGAGAAACATAGACGTTGCCAACCTTAAAGAAAAAGGAAGTAAGGGATTGGGAAGGACACAACGCAACAGCTATTTCACTGTGGTTTTTTGTGAAACAATGGAACAACCCGGTCGAGCCGGCCATTTATACTGTAGAAAACTGACTCTACCTACCACTTTGAAATTAGCAAGAATTACACGTTAGTATAACGCTAGTTTTTTGTCCGTTCTTCTCTAGCGAAACATCTGTAGCAGGACAGTTAATTAAGCACTTCAAACCGATTTTCAATATTATTGGGATCGTCATAATGATTTACCCGGGCCTTGAGAATATGAAAAAAAAACAGAAAAATAAGTTCCCTTGTACGTAAATAACTAACAAATAATTTTTAAAATATAATTGGCTAACACATCTATGTAGAGGCAAAGGACAGAAATAACACCCAGTAACTCGTGAGGTATAATTTCTATAACATACATATACATAACTGTATATACGGTTGTTGGAAGGTACAATAGTTATCTGAGTAGTAGAGTCACGGTGTAGCCAGTAGTTGTCTATCTTTAATAAGTCAGCACGACAGGAGTAGACCTACCTGTAAACCGACGTGAAGTGGTGTAAGGTCAGTTCGATTGCCAGAAGCAAAATAACTCCCCCTCGCTTCATGGACAACTTACCCACGACTATTCTGGTATCGTAGGTATCCATGGTGATAACTTGCCATCAAGGGACCTACAGTTTTTTTGTAGGTTTTCAGCTATATAAAAAGACAATAACAGTTTTTAACCCCTAAGAAAAAAGAGGGATGTTAAGTAGGACCCTATTTTTGGGTGTGTGTGTGTGCGTGTGTGTATCTGTCTGTGGCATGGAAGCGCCTATACGTATGAACCGATTTGAAAGCAGTTTTTGGTTGTTTGAAAGGTGATTTAATCAAGATGGTTACTAATAACCAATTACTTCAAACATGAAGAAATTCTATTGAAAAAATTTAAGATGTTTTTAAAATAGACGTTGGAGGTAATTAACGGTAAGGTTAGGTAGGTAGGTAATACAAATTAAATTGGTTATTAGGTACTTAAGTACGTATATTTTAAATTTAAGATAATGTTTGTGATGTCTCATGTCCATATCTAGTATTACTTTGTATGAAGGCGCGGCGATGCAAACTAGGTGCATGTGCAATATAGGGGCGAGGGGTGTGGCCGTCGTGCCATTGGCCCGCGCGCCATTTCTCTACCGACAAGGGTAGCAACCGCCGCCGTAGATATCATGACGATCATCGGGCTTTCGCTGTTAGTTCTACTTATGTATTAAACATACACCAGGCCGTCCAATCATCACTCAATCCATTGCTCTATTCAGCATGCGCTATCACGCATTTCCTGTTCGCCTGATGTAAATTTCAATTACTAACGCACATAACAGAATACATCACGTTTTCAAATATTAGTATCGACAATTTTACTCTAACAACATTTCCCAGGAAGGATCTTTCCTTAAAGACTTATGGTCTTATTCATAATAAGTTATCGAAGCTTTATAAGGCCGTTATAAGATGATTGATAAAAATTGTTATTCATAATCGTTCAATAACGCTAAAACGCTCATTAACTCTCCTATAAAGTGTCACTATTTTATAGAAGCTATAACCCTTCTATAAACCTATTTTAAGCGTTCCATAGTGAAAAACATGGCCGACATCGGTCAGCTGTTTCATATTTGACGTTTATTTTTACGTCTACTGACATTTATTTTTATTTATTACTTTTTCTTTATTTTAACCGGCTTCGCCCTATTATACATTTCGCCAATGACGAGTACTATATTATATATTTTCAACTCTTCCCAAGAACGACGAAATATCAGCGCAACGGCTCGGCGTGGTCGATTTCAAGGTCTTGTTGAATTTTATAACTCCTGTTTGTTTACCTATCTTGACATTTGACATTGATGAGATGGCGATTTTCTTTGTTTTTAATTTGTTTGTTCTTTATGGAACCGTAAAGATCAGAGACCATGCTGCCAAGTCATTAGTTATATTCTTTTCTTATATTCCAAGAACGATGAAACGGGGGTGTGACTCATTTCAAGGTCTTGTTGGAGTTTTGGTGTTAATTCCTTTCAGTTCAATGCTTCTTAGATGACTTTCGTCAAGCGGATCGAAAGCACAAGGTCGATCAATACCCTTGATCAAAAATCACCTAAATTCCCCATATTTAATGTTTCCATACGCTATTCATCATCGTACATGATTATTGCACAAAACCACACCACTTTTATACAACAAACACAACTTTAAATTAGTTTAGGAAATAATTAAATCAAGAGAGCCTCCGCACTGTCAGAATTCCCGCCAAAACTCCGTCAATTTTCTTTTTATTTAGTTTGTTTCCAGTCTTTCCAGAGACAAACCATATTAAAATCATTCAATCAATCAATCATTTTCTGTAAACTGGCAACTTTGTGTATGATAAACCTATTTTAGTTATCGGAGCTTTATCAAACGATTATGAATAAAGAATTTTATTGAACGTCGTTCTATAGGCTTAAAATACGTTTTAACTAATGAAGGTTTATACCTTCGATAAGCGTTTTATTATGAATAAGACCCTTAGGCTTAAACAACTTATGTCAAATTTTCATACGATTAGATTACGATTTTCTTAAACGGGTTTGGTGGGTTGGACCCGATCTGGGATCGTCGTGCATGTGGGCCTTAGTGTATTTTGATGATGTTATGTATTGAAATAAAACTAGTTTATACGGATTTTATCGCGGTTTAATTTTAGTCCGAACGTAAACGTTTACGTAACCGAACATATCGAGATTAAGATCTGATTACGAAATACGGTAAAAAATGAAACTACTCAATGGACAACAGCACATTAGTCGCCTTTGTATTGGAATTTACATGCCATAGCTGTACCTACCGCTGAAGATATAAAATAAAATAAGATATATGCAAACTTAAAAACCGACTTAAAGGAAATTTGACACTGTAAAGTCTAAAATAACAATTTCTATGGAGTCTGTGAAATGTTAGTTCACCGCTAGCGACATAGGCACCTAGTAATTTTTTTATGTCTGTTTTTAAACTTATTCTTGTGTACTTTACCTACTAAGTTACCAATTATTCGTCGCATGCTACATTTTGTCTCATGCCCATAGACTGTAATCTCTGTGAATAAAAACTAACGCTTACCTACGAAACAAAACAGCCGTCTCAATAAGTATTACCAAATATCTCGCTTACTCTTAACTCTGCTCGCTCCTGCCGCGCCGGCCGCGTATGTAACATAATTTTACTTCTCTCGCTACAGCCCGTCTATAGTATTACAAGTCTTTGCTCATACCCAACTCGTCCGCCGATACACTACTAAGCAATAAGCACAAAAGGAAGTACAATCATAATTTGTGATGAATTACTGATACAGCGTAAACTTATTTTGATTATTATTACACAATAAATTATTGTGAGAGCCTCTTGAGGTAAACTCGTATCGATAAAAAAAAATACGTAGCGTGATGCTATATAGCTATGAACCATCTTATCCACTGTAAGATACAGACTATACACATAAATGTCTTATTATCGATCCTCAAAAACTGTTTACCTATTCATGGAATAAATTAAAAAGTAGAATTAACCGTATTTCATAAAATTGCGCCCTCCGTGATGCAGTTGGCGAGTAGCCGGCTATGAAGCGAGAGGCCCCGGGTTCAATAAATAACCTATTTTATTGAATATTCTGAATTATTTGCGGTCTTTCTGTAGCTCCAATTTCGATTTAGATGCATATTAACTAAGTATTTTTTTCTTAGACTGCCTCCGTGGCGCAGTTGTAATGTTCAAATATCTAGGTTCCATTCTCATACCCGATGCCGGCGTCGAAGCTAATGTGACACACTGAATTAACGTTGCGAGGCAAAATAGGGATCACTTACAGGTGCTGTGCGATCTACGTATACCCATAAAACTAAGGGTAAAGTATATAAAACTGCAGTCCGTCCGGCGTTTCTCTATGGGTCCGAATGCTGGACTACAAAGAAAGCTCATGAACAAAATGTACATACCAACAAAATGAAGATGCTTAGATTGTAAATTCAATGTGTCGAAAATCTTTGTCTGGAACTGAATCATATTTTGTAGGCCCAGTCCCCGCTGTTCTATCGCTGCTCCTATAGGGTAATTTGGTTATTAATAGTAATTAGTAAGAAATGCTCAGTATCAGGCCGGAGTCTGAAATTGTGCCCGGTATGGCGATAGGCTCGCCCCCTATCATATCATGGAACGGAGATACGCTCGGAAATGTGGGTGTACTGGTTACATCTCTGTCAACCATTTCGGGGATTACAGGCGTGACTACAACAACAGTACAGTAAGTCTATACAAAATGTGTCAAAATATTAATGTAAGTAAGCAAATCTGTTGATAGACAGCATATTGGGAACGGTCATTAGTAAATTGGAGTCAACGGCTGAACAGTATTAGATAAAATTTGGCACACCCGTAGACCTGGATTAGGACATAACAACCCTTTACAACTACCCTTTTTATTTCGGGGGTTAAAAAGTAAATTCGCCGCGTTTGTTTACCCTTTTTAGTAAGTAACCCAAAATGCACAACAGCGGAGCGGGCTGTCCAGTGTTCATGCGATAGTGTTGAGAAACGTACATGTTATTTGCTCACTCCGCATCCATTCTCGATTAGGATATACGATTCTGCGCGTCTTCTTCAATTTACAATTTCTTCTAAGTATCAGACGTTTGTTCTACACGCCGACCGCACCGCTGCCCGCAAACGATTTTAACTGGGCGTCGACCTAATGCAACATCACTCATAGTCACCCTGTACCTACCTACATAAAGAATAGTAGGTATAAGGAATACGTATGGCACGGAGCATCTACGAAGACTTTTAGGAGAATGTAAATGTTTCATAATTTATCGTATCTTAGCTGTATTGTTACCTTAGGATGTTAATTAATTTCAGGGAATTTTAAGATAACATATATAGAACCTTCACAGTCTGTGACGTGTAACCACACACCGTTAAGTAAGAGGATAATATTTAATAATATAACATTGCAGCTGTCACATCGTTAGATAAGAATCAGCAACGATTGTTTAGTCAATTTGGATACGTTAGAGGTCGAGGCTGGTGTGCAACTTGGGGCCGAGACAGCTGGTCTATACCCCGATACAATAGGGACGTCGGCACTGTTGTAATGTATATTTTGGAAAAGAGGGGTTGTGTCTCTTGTCTGCCCAAGCCGACGGGTGCACAGCTGCCACCGGCTTACATTAGAAAAGCGTTAGACATACGCGTCGTAGATATTTCTATGTTATTCATTCTTTATACAATGTAACGATTACGTTCCGCCGTTTCACCACAACAAAATATTTTTAGTATTTAGCTGGGGGAGGGGGGGCATTGTGAACAATGCCCTACCTTAAAAGTATTAATGCCCTACGTTAAAAATACTATCAACTAAGGTTTATTATGAAGTAAATCCAGTCCCAAAGTATGAAATAATAAAAAAAGACTGATTGAAAAATAAAATGCAAGTTTTGACAGGCCACAAGAAGCATTTAAAGATACGTACGAACTTTTTGCCTCTGTAGCAACCATAGGATCAGCACTGCTGCATGCGAATCTACATTTTCCACGCTGACTGAAATCTGTCGGCCTCTGAGGCTGTCAATGGGTCATGAAAGAATGGCAGATATGGTATTTCTTGTATGATGATACTCGTATTATATTATGTACTTCGGATAAAAAAACTAAGTCAGTTGATCCGAATTTAGTTTTTCGCGTTTTTAATAATATGGCGAATCGAAGAATTCAGCGGTAATTAAAGAATGCCTATTTATTACTAAGTATTTAAATTAGCGATTCCTAAAGTGGGTTCTGCAGAATCTAAGCGTTCCGTGGGAGTCACTAGGGTTCCGCGAATTGGTTACATTTGTCATTTAATTGCGGCAAATGTCTGATCAGATTCATAAAATATTCGACCACATTGAAGACGAACTCCATCCCGGGGTCGTACGTACAAGAATGTTAAATACAAAGGGCGCTACAACAGCCCCCCGCTGCGCGCCCGCGACCCCCGATGGCCACTATTAGTCGCCTCTTACGACAGGCAGGGGATACCGTGGCGGAATTCTCCAAACGCTCCCAATCCACAAGATGGAAGTTGCCGGTCAGTCGTCACCCCGGCGCTTCCTACGTCTCCTCAGGCGGCGGGAGGGATCGGCTCGTTCCAGATCCCTCTTGGCACTCTCCTTCTGCAAGATTACGGTCTCGCAGAAGTGGGCCACTGCACGCAGAGCGCTGCGCTCCTCGTCCCTGGTTGAGCATTCTTCCAATGTATGTTGGGCCGTGTCCTGCGGACAGTTGTCAAAACGGTGACACACGGCCGACTCCTCTATGCAGACTTTTTGACACAGGTACTGGCCGAAACTACCGTGGCCAGTCAAGCCGGAATTTCGCCGCGCCGTGGCACCTGTTCAGCCACTGGTGAAAGACAGAGCGCACTGCCGCGACGGCCCAGTAACCCGCTGAAGGGCTTTCCAGCCTGAGACGCTTCTCCTCCATGGCAGCTCTGCGAAGGAAGCCGCGTCTGAACGCCTCCTCCCGCCAGTGAAAGGTGGCGGAGAGGTTGGCGAATACCTTACAGCCTTTGTTCTATGCAAATTGCAAAAGTATTATTATTATTATATAGTAGTCAAGATAGCGATTCCTAAAGTGGGTTCCGTGGGGAAGTCACTAGGGTTTCGTGAATTAGTTAGTGGTGAATGTCTAATCAGATTCACATAATATTCGAACACATTAAGGACGAACTCATACACATATTAAATCGATTTGATATGTTTGCAAATCAACATGATGAAAGTACAGAATAAGTATTTGCAACTGTCATTTTTGGAAATCGATATTTTTTGGAAAGATCAACGAAATCACTACATTTTTATAGGGAAAATCAACTTTATTTATAAAAAAAAAAATATATCAATGTTTTCTAAGTTGGCACAGTTTAAATTTTGGTATGAATGATCTCAATTCTTGAATTCGACTTTACAGTATTACATATCCATGTTTACTAAGTTTTCAGATTAAATTTTAATATGAATGATCTCAATTCTTGAATTCGATTTTACAGTATTTCATAGTTGAGCTGTAATCGAAATATGCGTCAAGATCACCACACCTCCATAACCATCAGCACGATCCATTCTAAACACATTGTATCCACTAATTCGAAAATCTCTACCAGGGTCCAGCCAAGTCTTGCTTAATAATATGTAAGCTGCTTTTTTCGGCGGTAGGTGCCAAAAAGTTAAGACATATTTTTGAGACCTCTTAATTTATTTTCATATTAAATATGTATCACAAATCCGTATAGACATATTTGTTATACATAAATGCTTAGATTAGTTCATAACGCCTGCCACTAAGTGTTTTCTCCACAATAACGCCACACAGTGATCCACTACATCAGCTGCCAATTCATCCGTTCTATCACTGTCCCACTTTACTATCTTTACTACTTTATATCACCAACATGGAAGCAATAGTTACGCAGTCGATGAGCCAAATTGTGCAAATGTTCAACCAACAAATTAAGGAGTTGGTAGAACAATTGCCAAAGTCGTCTTTCCTCTCCGATACTGCATCTGATACACTCGCAAGCACTTTCAACACCTTGAGAGAATTTATATTGAAGTCAATGACTATTCTCCGGAGCCAAATCGAACTTTTGGCGAAGCAGGTCGATCAGTTAGAGATGCAAGGACGTCGCAAAATTATCCTGTTGCATGGCCTGCCCGAAGCGAAGAATGAGAATACGTCTGCTGTTGTTGTAAAGCCAGTGGTGGAACATTTACAATTGCAACAATTACAACGAGCGATGGCAAGGCAAGGCAAATAGGCTATCTATATCTATACGTTGGTATTGGCCTTAACTCGGCAACGTTGGGCCAACATGTATTCCTGGCTTAACGTTCACGCCCCGTCGCGTCGTGGCTTTCGCGCGCTTTCCGCAGGCTAAGTGTAGAGCGGGCTTTAGATATATCAACTGCGAGTTGCAACATTTGGCATTCAGACGCTAAGTTCAGACGAGTGTCAGTGTGAACGTAAACAATTTATTGTTTTATTTAATTAATAGTAAGTACACCTTTGTTACAGATATTATAATGTAGGTAAGTATATGTATATATAAATAGCATTCTGCACTTCTCCATATAGACCAGTAAGTAGTAAGACTAAGTAAGTATGCCAAATCTCACATCCTCCTTGCGCGCAATATGTTTAAAAAGGAGTTATTCTAAAGGCCCCAATTTTTTTCACGAAATTATATCTGTGGCATCAAGGTAAAAGGGGATAAGTCAATAAACACAATTTTTCAGTAGCGGTTAATAAAGAAAACGCTCATTTGTTTTATACATTAAATGTAGTTTAATCAATCATGGAATATACTTACTGCAAATTTTTTGTTATATCGTCATTTAATAATATATCCTTAGTTTTAAATATTATCCGAAAATAAATTCTTATTTATAATTATTAATATATTTGACATGTCTTCCTTTTCCCTAACATGAAAAATATATTTATTTATGTTAAGTATTGAATTATCTCTTTATGTGTGCATTTTTAATAATTTTATATTGATAGATTTTATTATTTATTATTCGAAATTGGAGTTATAATAACAATAGAATTTATTTATTGAAAATACTACTTTTTTGAAATAAAATATTGGGAACTCTTCAATGACGGGGTTATTTTCTTCTTGCATTCGATTTGGGCGTTGATAGAACCGCACTCCATTTCTGTGTGCCCGGGAACTAAAAATTATGATTTATTATCAAATCTGGCCTAAGTTTGCTTAAGCATAAAAACATAGCAGCGTCGTGGCTATTTTTGCTTTGCCCGCCACACGTATCGGAATAAAAGGTTACTACTTTTATATGGAGTGGCAATGTTTCTAAAACAATTGTATAGGCATAACGCAATTTGTTTAGCTCCACATCCTCCGTCAACTTGGTTCCACATGTCGCAAAAACTTTTCCTGCTATTATAATCGTTGATTGTTAAACGATACTTCCAAAGGAGCCATTTATAAAAAACTATATTTGTTTTTATTAAAGGGGTTGGGAGACATTGCTGGAGGTCAAAACAATAAACAATTTTAACGTCGCTAGACTCTTATTTGTCTTTTTATTCATTGTATAAGCTGAGTGTCAGCTTCTAGTTGGTGGACCTCAAATTCCTTCTCTAAACTTTTAGGTTTTCCGTTTCCGGTGTTAAAAGTGTCAACATTACCGTATAGTGTCTCTAGACAAATATTGTTAGAATAATTCGTACAAGCCGTAATTGTACACACAAACCGACTAGAAACAAGAACACAAGTGACGTGAATGCTGGAAGTTATCATTTTTCTCAAATAATCGAAATAAACGAGCAAATTTTCAAGATAAATAAATGAAGCTAATTTGAGGTTAGTAAAAATCAGTACAAATCAAAAAGCCATTGTCATCTGTCAATTATCAATGACTGACACTAATATCCTAGTGTTGCCAGCACAGAATATTAAAAACCCTCATTTCTGTAATACGTTCCATTAGACGCAAAAGCAAAACAAAATCACGATGGATGGACAATTCCAACTTTTGTTTGATAATCTGAAAATTGAAATGGACAAACCGTCAATGAATTTAAAAGAATCCATAACAGAAAATGAATGAATGAAAAACTACAACCTATTCTGGAGCCAATAAAAAATTAAAACACAAAATAGAAAAGTTGGAGAATGAAATAGAATTCTTGAAGAGAGAGAAAAGAAACAAAAATATTATAATTCTCGGTTTAAAAGAGGAAGAAACATCCACCCTGGAATTAATTAGGAAGATGAAGGAAGTCTTCAAAAGTGACCTAAACATTAAAATAGAAGATAATTAAATAAATAAGATCCACCGTGTTGGAAAAATGAATAAAAGTCATAAACCAAGGCCAGTCCGACTCTCCTTTGTAAATGAATGGAAAAAAATAGAAGTATTAAAAGATAAAAAGAAATTCAAAGAACTGATTATTACAGAGGACTATCCAAAAGAAGTTTTAGATACAAGAAAAGCTTTACTACCCAAATTATCCGAGGAGAGAAATAAAGGAAACATAGCCTATTTAAAATATGACAAACTCATAGTTAAGGAAAATAACGTTAACAGCGACGAAAGAAAGAGGAAACCTTCAGCTTCACCGCCAAATCCAAGGAAACAACAGAATATAACTTCATCCCATATTAACAGGAAGAATGCATTTGATGTGATGAGAACCAGATCAAATTCTTTCTCTGCATTCTTAGCGGACAAGAAACAATAGCAATTGGTAATCGGCAAAAGGAAGACCCAAATAAATAGGAATTATGAAAATGTAGACACAGAGAACCTACAACCTCCCCCAAGCCGACTGGTCCTCGTGGGGGAAAAACAAAAAGACCATGACCCTCTAAAGATAAATAAAACCACACATGGAAAAATAAATAGAAAGAATAACGAGATACATATATCCACGTTCAACTCCAGATCCTTACGAACACATGATAAACTTCTAGAACTTGAACTAGCCATTGAACTTCTTAAATGGGACATAATAGGCATTAGCGAGATGAAAAGATTTGGAGAAGGTATTGAAGATTATGGGAATTATATTCTATACTATAAAGGCGAGACCCCAGGACTTAGTTAAAAAACATCTTGCCAACAAAATAGTAGAATTTAAGGGAATATCCGAAAGGATTGCTTCACTAGAAATAAAACTTCCGATAAGTAAGGAAAAAGATGAACTGTGGTCTATCATCCAAGTATATTCACCAACGGAATCAAATAAAAAAGAAGGTATAGCAAAAATAGATTTATTTTATGATGAACTACAAACTACTATCCAGAGAGCATGCAAAAATTTAATTGTAATGTGAGATTTCAATGGACAAATAGGAACATGCAACTTTGGAGAAGAATTCGCCGTAGGAAAATATGGATATGGTAACAGAAGTAAAAATGTAACAAGAATAGTAAATTTGGCTCTAGAAAACAAATTATCCATTTTAAATAGTTTCTACAATAAGAAACAAACTAAAAAGTGGACATGGCAGCATCCAAATGGAATACATAAAAATGAAATTGATTACATTATGACAAATAATAAAAGGATTATCCAAGATGTGTCAGTAGTATATAATCTGAAATTTAACTCAGATCACAGAATGGTCTGGGCAAAATTAACAGGCAGACATGTAAAGAAGTATAGACGATTTCAACATAAATGCACAACCCTCATCTGTAATGGCAATAGCGACGTGTTTCTTAAGAGCTTAAAGGAAGCAATAAGCAATAAAAAAGAAGAAAATAAATCAACACAAGAAAAATATACTAACTTAGTGAAATTGCTAAAGATCGAAACTATGAAAGTCAATCAACATGCCAAAAGAAATATTATCTCTAGCACAAGTCGACAGCTACTACAGGAAAGGAAATAATTTCTTAAGATGAAAGAAAACAAAATTAACCGTCAACAAATAGCACATATTAATAAAAAAAATAGTGAACAAATTAGAAAAGACAAGAAAATAAAAAGGCAAGAGACACTGAAAAGATATATCGAAAAAAGTGGGGGAATTAAGAAAGCCTTAAAAGAGCTGAACTATAAGAAACCATGGATGTCAAAACTGAAGAGTAACGATGGAAGTTGTACAGGAAAAAGACCCGAGATTTTAAAAATTGCTACAGAATACTACAAAAACTTGTACAAAAGTCAAAAGAGAAAACAAATTAATGAATTAAAAATAGATACAGAAACAATACCAATAATATTAAACAAAGAAATAGTTAAAGCAATTAGCACACAAAAATTAGATAAAGCACCTGGATCTGATCTAATAAGCAACGAACTGCTTAAAACTGCTTTGCCAGTGATAGTCCCAAAATTAACTGAACTATTCAACGATATCAGTGCTACAGAAAGTATCCCAGAGGACGAGTTAATCCACGATAATTCTATTACACAAAAAAGGAGACAAGGGAAATATTTCAAACTACAGACAAATAAGTCTGATGTCTAATATATATAAGGTGTTTTCAAAAATAATTTTGTCCCGAATGGCAAAAACACTTGACGAAACCCAACCAAAAGAGCAAGCGGGATTTCGTAATAACTTTTCTACAATAGATCATATAACAAAACATATTATTTAGGGTTCGTTGATTTCAACAAAGCATTTGACTGCCTAGAACATGAATATATATGGGAAGCACTAAAGAGGCAAGGAATTCAAGCAAAATACATACGTCTGCTTAACAACATATACTCAAAAAGTACTGGGCGAGTTAAACTTGAAACTTTTGGGAGATGAATTTCCCTTTGAAAGAGTTGTGCGCCAAGGTGACCCTGTATCGCCGAAACTATTCTCAGCCGTTTTAGAAATGATATTTAGAAATATAGAATGGGATACACAAGGACTTAACATAAACGTTGAAAGACTGGGCCATCTCCGTTTTGCAGACGACCTCATACTGTTCTCTGAATGCTCTAGGAACTTAGAAAAAATGCTTCAAGAATTATCAGATGAAAGCGCCAAAGCAGGTTTGTCAATGAATACCACGAACACTAAAATAATGACAAACTCACCACAAACACAGACGATAAGGGTGAACAGCGAAGAAATAGAATATATTTACCTAGGACAATTAATTTCAGTAACAGCCTCCACGCAAAAGGAAATAGACAGAAGGGTCGTTAATACTTGGAAACGATACTGGTCACTAAGTGAAGTTATGAAGAACAAAGAAATGTATATTAAAGAGAAAAGGAAAATATATATCTTTGGAAATCTTTGGAGGAGGCCTTTGTCGAAGGACAAGCTGTTGCAAGGGTATTACCTTAAATAGTATAACCGGTTGCCGATTCTTTCTATATATTATTTTATTATTAAATGTAAACTTACAGCAATAAAGGCTTATTATTATTATTATTAAGTACACCTTTGTTACAGATATTATAATGTAGGTAAGTATATATATAAATAGCATACTGCACTCCTCCATATAGACCAGTAAGTAGTAAGACTAAGTAAGTATGCCAAATCTCACATCCTCCGTGCGCGCAATATGTTTAAAAAGGAGTTATTCTAAGGGCCCCAATTTTTTTCACGAAATTATATCTGTGGCGTCAAGGTAAAAGGGGATAAGTCAATAAACACAATTTTTCAGTAGCGGTTAATAAAGAAAACGCTCATTTGTTTTATACATTAAATGTAGTTTAATCAATCATGGAATATACTTACTGCTAATTTTTTGTTATATCGTCATTTAATAATATATCCTTAGTTTTAAATATTATCCGAAAATATATTCTTATTTATATTTATTAAAATATTTGACATGTCTTCCTTTTCCCTAACATGAAAAATATATTTATTTATGGTAAGTATTGAATTATGTCTTTATGTGTGCATTTTTAATAATTTTATATTGATAGATTTTATTATTTATTATTCGAAATTGGAGTTATAATAACAAATGAATTTATTTATTGAAAATACTACTTAAAATAAAATATTGTGAACTCTTCAATGACGGGGTTATTTTCTTCTTGCATTCGATTTGGGCGTTGATAGAATCGCACTCCATTTCTGTGTGCCCGGGAACTAAAAATTATGATTTATTATCAAATCTGGCCTAAGTTTGCTTAAGCATAAAAACATAGCAGCGTCGTGGCTATTTTTGCTTTGCCCGCCACACGTATCGGAATAAAAGGTTACTACTTTTATATGGAGTGGCAATGTTTCTAAAACAATTGTATAGGCATAACGCAATTTGTTTAGCTCCACATCCTCCGTCAACTTGGTTCCACATGTAGCAAAAACTTTTCCTGCTATTATAATCGTTGATTGTTAAACGATACTTCCAAAGGAGCCATTTATAAAAAACTATATTTGTTTTTATTAAAGGGGTTGGGAGACATTGCTGGAGGTCAAAACAATAAACAATTTTAACGTCGCTAGACTCTTATTTGTCTTTTTATTCATTGTATAAGCTGAGTCTCAGCTTCTAGTTGGTGGACCTCAAATTCCTTCTCTAAACTTACACGAGCCTGGTAGCAAAAGCTAGGTTTTTTATATCTTGTACCTATGCGGCGCATGTATTGTAGGTATCCAAAGAGAGTTCATTAACAGAAAGACCCATTGTACGAAAAACATTTCCAAAATACGTGTATGATACAGGATTGGACACTTCTTCTTTGTACATTTGTACAAAAAGAGAGAGACGAGTATTATTTTATTAATACCAAACGAAAATCATTTCTTTAACTCATAGTTTATTGATTACTTTTACAATATCACTTAGTAAACTGGACACTGGCTGACTGACTGCGGGCAAAAGACCTCCAATTATGGCTACAACCTCTTTTATACCATTTAACCACCCTTCCACAACTATATCGCGCCATTATTATTGCAATATACCCAAGTTGCTTTCTCAGACACCCTCAATACACCAATTAAAAGGGAATACCCTAACACAGTATTGTTAGTGAAAGCCCTGTGGGTAAAATATCTTTTGTTTATATAGTACATGAGTGGTAGAGCCACGCTGTAGACAATTTTGTCTACAGCATGAATGGGCCGGCTCGCCCGTGTCGTTACCATTGTCTCACAGAAAACCGACGTAAAGTAGCAGCTTGCTGCTGCGTTTCGTACGGTGAGTGAGATATCCGGAGACCCAAATCCCCCTCCCCCTATCCCTTTCCTTTAAGGTCGGCAACGCACCCATGAGTTTTTTGGTATTGTGGGCGTACATGGGCGGTGGATATCACTTACCATCAGGTGACCCACTTGCTCGTTTGCCGGCTTATCCCATAAAAAAAATGTGATAATGAAAATCCGGCAACTCTGTCGACTCTGGGGTAATCCGGGAAAATATTTTATTGTCAAAAATTGGAATCAAACATTCAATCATACTTTCGTTCAGTTGGACTGTCATTAAGAGCCAATGACATTATCTTGCTACTAATCCTGCTCTTTTCTATGAATTTCAATACTATTTAACACTTTCATTTTCACGCGTGAAATGAGAACGATCACTGACGCCATACGACAATAATGTAATAAAAGTCGACTTATCTCACTTTGCATATCACTTTAAACAATATCGTAAGTAATAAAGAGCTGACTATACTTACTTACTTACCTCTTTTTGCTTTTGTATTACTCATGCGGGAAAAGTAGTATCTTGACGCTCGCTGTTACGTTTGAAAAAGAACCGTTTGCCCATTTTAAAATTACGCGTGAGTTTTTTCATAAATAAAACTGTTATTTGAGTGCGACAAGTTTACTTGTCGCACGTAAATTATTCTTGGCACACGCAAATTTAGATAAAATTGCTAAAATTAAAAAAATAATAACAAAAAAAAACACAATCGACATATTAAAACTGAATTGAGGTTGACGCGTCTGACAGTTTAATTTAATAAATAAAATTGTAATTAAATTAAAATTAGTTTAAAAATGAATATAGAGTCGGAAATAATACCGGAAACTCCAGAAAGTTCGAGCGACGAATCCACACCACCTGAAATCCTGAAAAAAGCCGATGAAGTAAGAAATAATTTAGTTCCTCAAGTATCGAGACCCAAATATGAAAGTTTTTATTAATTTTTTTGAATGCTTAATTTTTCAGCTATTATTTCTGGTCCGAAAAGGCTTCGTCCTTTTAAAAAATTGAAAAAATTTATTTTTTGTTTATTAATATTAATTAATTTTTATTTATTGTTTAAAATATATTTTTTTCTTCTTTTAAAACTTTTTATTTGTTTTGAGGGGCTGAAGACACTTTTGTCTACAGCATGAATGGGCTGGCTTGTCCGGGTCGTTACCACTGTCTCACAGAAAACCGACGTAAAGTAGCAGCTTTCTGTGGCTGACCTCCGATTGCGCTGAAAGAAATTTGGGTCAATCCCACGAAGACAGTTTATATGAAGTAATATTGAATAGTTTCGAATATTTTTTTCTAGCATAAGCAATATCAAATACAATTAGAAATTATGCAAGTGTACATGCTTATCCAATGATAGTTTCTTAATAGTTTGAGAATCACTAGCAATTACTAATAAAAATTATCTATATTGGAATAACCCCAGAAGGGTGATTACGTTTTTTTAAAATACAGTTACGTCGTTATGATCCTTTCACAAATAAGCGAAAAGCGATACTCTATAAAAAAACAAACACTTATTCAAATAACTTACCAGAATTGCGAGAACAGTGCGTTGGGGTTATTATAAATTACCGAAAATGCCGCACTTGTCCAACACAACTTAACACTACGCGTGCAGTGTTGACACTAGCGACTCACGACAACACAACTTGCTCCCTTTGCCGCTTTCCCGCTTGAGCTGTCAAACTCGCGCGTTAGGTGACGCTATTTTACTTCTAAAACTAAACAGCCCGTCTAGTTATACATTTAAAGTCTTTGTTCTGACAGTATGAATGTCGAGGCTGCAGGTCCAAGTAGGTAACAAGTGACAACGTAAGTACTTACCTAAGGTGGAAGATCAGAATTAGCCCGCAAAATTCGATTTAATATTATTTATTTTGGAAATTGCAGCTCGATCCTTTTAAATATGGATTAAGGTTTACTGAGGTAATCCCGACAAAGGGCTTACTGCAAGAATTTAAAAAATCTGCCAACAGAAGTAAAATTTTATATTGAACATGAGTCCAGACGCCAAATTTAATAAACTCGTAGTATCAGTCGTCGTGAGTCGCTAGTGTCAACACTGCACGCGTAGTGTTAAGTTGTGTTGGACAAGTTATTTTGGCGCCATTTTCGGTAGTTTATAATAACCCCAACGCACTGTTCTCGCAATGGTGGTAAGTTATTTGAATAAGTGTTTTTTTTTTGTAGATTATCGCTTTTCGCTTATTTGTGAAAGGATCATAACGACGTAACTGTATTTAAAAAAAAATTAATCACCCCTTTGGGGTTATTCCAATATAGATAATTTTTTTATAGTAATTGCTAGTGATTCTCAAACTATTAGGAAACAATCATTGGATAAGCAGGTACACTTGAATAATTTCTAATTGTATTGTATGTATATCAGACTCAACGAGACCCATTCGCTGGTGAGCGAACAGGGAACGCAACGGGTAATTGCGTCGTCAACATACTTACTAATAAAACTCTCAAATGAAATGTTGAGAACCACATTTCGTCATGGAGTAATTTCGAACTATTAGTGGCGTAAACACGAGATAACTAATAACCCGTAACAAAACGGATAATATTTTCTGTAAGGGGTTATCTCTGTCGAAAAATAAATGTAAACATTGAGTCAAAATGCAATAAAATCAACTATTTGATAACTTCTGAATTACCCCAGTGGCATACGTAATTTTCCCTAAGTAAAAAAAATATAACCTGTTATTTCAGATGTGTAATATATTTAACCCAACTATATACTTAAGAAAATATAAAATTATTATACAGCATTTCATGAAATAGATAGAGGATAGAGACATCAAAAGCAGTCATTATAAAACTACTTTCAATAATTAAAAGAAATATGGACCTCTAGTAGGTAATCTCATCTAAATTCCTATCGGAATTGCCCCAGTAAACCTGAAATGGTTTTGCGCAAATAGGTAATCACCATGAATATTACGGAATACCTACTAACAATGGAAACTATAAATATTGCTTCTAGAGTTATGCTGACTGTCAAAATAACTGAGACAAAAATAAGTTTATGGCTTTTCTTTAACTCTAGAAGCAATTTTTATAGTTTTCATTGTTAGTATTCCGTATATTTATTGTAATCATTTAATTTTGCGCAAAATCTTGTTATCCATTAGTATTTAATCAAAGGAGGATCGAGCTGCAATTTTCAAAAATCCAAAATTAAATTGTATTTCGTGGGCTAGTGCTGAACTTCCACCTTAAGTTAAGGGAATGTTTTTGCCAATTGCGATATTGCAAACTAAAATGAATCACTCAATGACGTAAACGGCACGTTGGTTTTGTGCAAGCGTCGCGTTGTAGCGGTTCACGGTTTTGCTGACGTGCTGACTGTGGAGTGTGGAGCCAGCTTTGTTTAGTGCGCTCGGTCTCGCCGCCCGAGCGCACGCATTTCTTATTTTATGCGAAGTCCCGCTTTAAATTATTTTGTTGTACTTAGCTGTAAAAAATACCAGTTATATTTTTGCATACAATTTGTTTGTGTCAGCTAATCCATTTGGATTTTTTCCAGTTAAATGATAGGTAATGACCCCAAGTGTGATAACTTTATATACCTACTAATCAGCGGATCTAAAGTGTTCTTGTTTGCCATTTATTTCGGAATGTAGTACTAGTATGATCACTGTTTTTTTTTCTAATTTCGTATCGTAGTCCCAAATTTAGGCGGCATGAGCAGCCCTTCAACGTGAAGGGCGTTTTCTCGTTGAATCAACGTCTCGAATACTTGTAATTTTAAGGTGAAGCGGGACACGAGGCGGGCGACGCCTGTACCAGACGAAGTAGGCGGTGTCGGGCGACCGCCCTCTGCGGGCCCCGGGCGAGCGTTGTGAAAAACGCATGGGCGCGGGGCGCCGTCGCACGGACCCAGTAACAAATATACTTCACGAACTGTTATCGCGTTTTAGTGATTGACCGTAATCTGTTGCTTACTATCGATAGACACAGAAAGCCGCCAAAAACGCCTCTAGCTTTACACACTTTTATACGAAATTTAAAATGTCAGGATATATTGGTTTGCACAACAAAACTAGAAAAAGAACATAGGTTGTAATCGAACAGCACTACCTATTAACTGTAAATATATTCAAAAGCTACCTAGCGAAAGAACTTATCATCAAAAAACTGATCAGAATAGTATAATGTAACGAATTTACCGTTAAATACCTCCGACTTCAATTAGAAAACCATAAAGTTTTAAATGACGTGAACAAATTTTATTCAAACTTGGCTAAGAACCATCTGGAGTACACTAGGCTACATTAAAAAACAGCATTTAAATCTGTCCATTCCACACACACTCGCACGCACATACGTTCTTCAACGGTCCGTAATATTTCTGCCGGCCTGTTACTGGATATACACTGGCTGTACCCGGAACGCGGGGTTTTTCACCTTGTCTACGGTGGTCACTATCTAGTCGGGTATCTACCTACAAAAATTATCAAATAGGTACCATTCCATCAGCAAAAACTTATTTGTCGGAGGTTAAAAATAAGCATTATATTATGTAAGTATATACTTTCAAATTACGTGTATTTCGACATCAATTACAAAAATATTAATACTTAGATCATAATTTCTAAATGACTGCACATATTTATTTCATACCTATCTAAGAAGCGTCTGGATTAAATTTAAATAAAAAAAAAAATACATTTGAATCGGACCGTATATTTAGGCGCCAGGACAGACAAACAAAGGGGTCTATTATATAACATCCCTCTTCCTTTTTTCGGGGCCTAAAAAGCATGTGGCGGATATATTACAAAACTTATTGCAAGGTAGCTACATAATTTTTCATTGGGTTATTATTTTGGTAATGAGGTAGTTTGAATTAGGTATTACATAAATTTACAGAATTACTAAAATTACGCAGGTATGTGTTAGAAAAATGAGGTTATTCTGTATAAGGCCAATACAAGCGGTATAACAAGGTGCACGGTAAACCTGTCTCGATAAAAGTTGAAGATCGATACTTGCGCTTCACTAAGGTGTGGCATGCTCTCCCCGCGGGCCCCGGCTCAGCCACGCCCAGCGCGCGCATTCTCAAACAGAATCCACGCGAAATGGTTGCACGAAGAATCGACTAGAGCCGGCGTCGCTCGTTTCCTTCAGTTACGCACGTCACGTCAGTTAGGCAGCTCAGTTGAGTAGTGATCTCGATAGCTGACGAACCGTACGCACAACGCACACGTGCCACTCGCGCCCATCCCTTCTCCCCGTGAAACTCGGAGCGACCCCACCGCTTGCGTCTCGCGTCTCGCAACTCGTAGCTCCCTCGTGATCGGTGATCGGTGACGCCGTTTGTCGACACGTTGTGCCGCCGACACTAGTCGCATTCGGTGCCGTTCCGTTCGGTGCCTTGTCTACTTATATTATGTAATACGAAAATAAACACATTGAATACGAAACAAACACGTGTGCGATCCGGCGGGAAATACCACAAATTTATCGTTACTCATTAGCCCTAAACATTTAAAATATCGGACCCCCTTACTTTCATTCAACCAAGTTGAACCCGCCTACAAACAGTGTTTGAAACGAATCAATAATAAACAAGAAACTGTTTTATAATCTGCAATAGTTGTACCTATCTACGCACGTAGTACAAAAGTGAAATGGCAAACTCTGTGGAACAACAATTTAGCGAGCTTAATTTATCACAAGAGGACCATGATCAAATATTTGAACACGACGATCACCCACACGATCACAGGTTAGTACTTTTTCTTACATTAGTTATAATAAAGGTAGGAAGGTTATGTACGTACCTGCTATAAAAATGGTAGGTACCTAATTAAATGGAAGCACCTACGGTTGGTGACATAATACCGCAGCTATAGCGGGGGGTAGGGTTACCAGACGAATAATAATTGTATTTTAGTCTTGAATTGCCGCAAGCTCGCGTGCATTTTTTATTACATAGGTACCATATTAAAAGGTGTTTTCGGGTAATGCCGTAAATCGGGTATTACGATAATTATTAATTAAGTACTACCAAACGGGGAAATATTTTTTGATTTGGTAATATTCATCTAGACGCCATTTTAATCCGCTCCCCCGCTTCAGTTGGTTTTGATTGGTATGATCGAGCGTAGGTACGTGTCTAATGCGTAATTTTGTTCGAACTACATACTGTTATTTCCCGCGTTTTTAATTCACAGAATTACCCGAAATTCTATATATGAAACCTGGTAGAATATTTAACTGAAAGTGTTTTTAATTCGATAGATTGTCGTTTTTTGCACTACTGAGTAGGTTCGGAAAATTTTACTTAGCTCAAGCTAGCTCTTTTTCGGATTTTACCTCCTGGTGAGTCCGAATCATCAAGATTTACCTGATAATCTTTTTCTAAACGTATTGTTAGTGTGGTTCTCAATAATGGCATAACTTCTAATTTGTGGAAATGGCTTAAGTAAGTTTAGTTTAGTTTTTTTAAATGTATTTATTTAAAGGGTTTTGTCACTGTGCGACCACTTCGCCCTGTAAGACAATATACCTACAAATACAAAAAACTGAATCGGAACTAGTCGCCAGAATCGGGCTTCTGCAGGCTTAATTTTATCAACTTTTAAAGGGCAATAGCTTCTTAGATTCTGAACAAGACCGCACACGGTTACAAAATCCTATATTATCTATAGATTTTACTCCTATTTATTGAAGTATTGCTTTCTATATCCTTCGTTTCGTTCATACTCCATCAACATAATATTATGTTTTGCATCCTCCAACACTACTTCTACTTTTCTCATTAAGAATATACAAACACTTTCGAAGCAATATGTGCAGAGCGAGTTCTAAGGGCTGCCCCCAGTACACTGCGCTTAAGTTGGCTATTGCCATTGCAAGAATATTAAACAAAACACGTCAACACAAAGATTGGTAACAAATATAAAGAACCCCCGACAATAAACGAATAGGTACTTAATTAAAAAGTAAAAAACTAACTCATAGGTATCTAGTAATTATTTACCTATAACAATTAAAATGTATAAATAAGACATAGCAGTAATTGTGATTAGATGGGGCCGCGCGCAAAAAATGATGAAAAAAATACCCCTGGGGTACGTACCCCACCCTCAAATTTTTTGTCCGTCACCCCAACTTTTTGATTAATACTGTACTTACATAGTTTTTAGATCTTAGGTGTCTGAATGTTCTTTTTACGTTGAGTGAAACTAAATGTATCGAAGACCAAGTATAATGGTCTGCTGAAGATAGTACGGATCGGATACGAATAGTATCCGGATAGAAAACGAACTTGCCGAGAAAACGGAAATGTTTAAATAGGTACTTTCCTAGGGTCTGAACTATACCAGTTCAGTGACATCGACCTCAACGATAGAGCGCGTATTGGTGACGCTTAGGCTAAGCGGCGGAAGGTCACAGGCGTTACTTGCGACCGAAAGATACCTATGAGACTTTTTTAAATGGCATAAGCCGGCAAATAGGCAAGTGGGTCACCTGGTGATAAGTGATCTACACCGCCCATGTACGCCCACAATACAAAATAAATATGGGTGCGTCGCCGACCTTAAAGGAAAGGGATAATTAAGGTATTGGGAAGGGGAGGGGGATTTGGGACCCCGGATACCTCTCACAAAGTGTCTACAGCGTGGCTCTACCACTCATGATTCCCAATATTTTGTTTACCGACAAGTTTCCTTATTAGCAGTAAATTTTTGCACATTTTCTATGGAAGAACTATCACAATACTATTGATAGTAACCAAATCTATCTGGAAATATAATATAGTGAACGACCATTGAAGGTCTCATAATATACAATACCATTATTCGACCTGTGCATGACATGACATTCATTACACCTGTAAGGGTGTGAGATGTGGCCTGCAGCTCTGGTATTGCCGGGATAGCGCCAGGCCGAAAGTGACAACAACAATGCAAAATTTAACTCGAGCGGAAGGACGATGTACATGCGTATAGGTTATTAACAAACACACATTTAATTTTATAAAATTGATTACAAGTTTTATACCCACTTACTTACTCAGAGGTGAATGCAAGAGAAATATATTTAGCGAGGGTAAAATTTCACAAAAAAGGAATACCTACCATATGCTGTTACTAAAAAAATATCCGGAATAACATACTTCGAAATAGAGTGATAGTTTCCTTCAAAACCCCTTACGTATTCGAAGCAGGACATAATTCAATGTGTGCTTAGGCGGCGCATAATTACTTTCGCCGACACACACACGCGCGTAAATAATGTTGCAAGTAAAGGAAATTTTTCCAACAAAATATGGAAATTGAAACTGTTCTAATAATGACAAACTTGCCTTCTTACAGACTCAGAACTATCATTTATGTTATTTTCAGAACAGTGTAACAAGTTATAAACTGTCAGACAATAGTAATTTAGACATCAGAGTATTATTGCTAAGCAGCATTACATTACTCGATCAATTTTTTTAACAAGCATAATGCTTTCTGATTTCATTTGTTTCTGGTTTTCAATACTACTGCACTTTTTATGCCGATTAACCAAATTTTACAATTATTGTGAATTTACATGGTCACACGGACATGACGAAATTATAAGGTTTCGTTTTTGCAATTTGCGTACGAAACCCTAAAAATGACCCTGATTAAGTCTTGTTACATAGTAGAAACTAACTTCCAAGACTCTTGGATGAAATCTCACGCCCTTATCGAAAATATTAATTAGAGTTATTTTGTTTTATTTTACATTAAATAAATAAATGCATTGAATGGAATATAATATTTTACTGAGGATTTTTTTATAGCATAGGCTGATAAACGAGCAAGTGGGTCACTCATGTTTGTCCACAACACCAAAAGAATCATTACTGCGATACCAACCTTAAAGGAAAGCGATAATCAAAGGATTGGGAATGGGAGGGGGATTTGGGCCCCCGAGTATTTCACTCACCAATATTTGGCAGGAAAACTTTAAAACAGACTTCAATGTTATTAGTATTATTAGTTATTTTGTGAAGTCAGTTTTAAGTTTAGTTAATATTTTATTATTGCTAAATTTTTTGTGGTAGGTGGTAATTTAGGTACTGCTATGGCATGTAAATTCCAATACAATAACACAATTGCGATGAATATGCTTGTAATCCGTTGCGAGGTTAATTTTAGGAAGTGAAAACTTCTTTAGCATCGTTGTGATTTGAAAATCGATAAAACGAAAAAGAGACATGACACATAAATTCATAAGATAAAATAAAAATGGGATAAAACGAGATTAACAAAATTAAAGCAGGTATTTTCAGTTTTTGGGATTCCTAATGTTATCGTATCAGACAATGACATTAAGATATCTTCAGCAGAGTTTCATATTTTCTGTAAAAATAATGGTATTGAATATTTGAACTCATCTATACATATATCAACCATCCAGCAACGGTCAAGCAGAAAGCTCAGTTAAAACTTGTAAAAAGATGATAAAATGTATACTGAATAGTAAAGGAGTGCTATCACAGCAAATACATGACGAGTTAATTGGGTTTTTATTTGAGTATCAATTACAATTCATTGTGCCACAGGAGATACCACATGTTTGGCCGTACTTTAAGATCTAGATTAGATATTGTACTGCCTCCAGAAAGTAACACCTTTCAGGAACCGGTACATAGTAAGAGTATTCTTATCAAATCTAGATGTTTTAATATCGGTGAAATTGTTTGGACGAAATGGTTTTCTGCTCGTAAGGCTAAATGGGTGGTAGGTAGGATATCAGATAAGATTGGTAATAGAATGTTTAAGATTTATTTTGAAAACTTTAACACCTTATGTATACGGCATTTAGACCAAATTAGAAAATATAATCACAAAAATGATAAAAGTAATGATGATCTTGAAGACAGTATTTCAGTCTCGGCACATTCACAGCCTTGTTTAACATCCTCTCAGCTATCATCTCCAGTAATTGGCTCCTCAGCGCCTTCAACCGGTTCACTCAGCATTTATTCAGAGGTTGCACATCAGCCTGTTACAGCTGTTGTTGAGAATGTGGTACCTTCTGAGAAGGAAGCTGGAGAAGAGGGGAAGAATGGGAGGAGGCTAGAGAACTTGTTGACGGAAATAATGTCGTAGAGCCGAGTAATTTAAAGTCCGCGAGTCTGTCAGAAGATGTTAGTCATCCTAGTCCGGAATTTCCTTCCGAAGCTGACAGGGGTCTTGGACGAACTCTTAGACCAAAACGTGATATAGATTATAAGAAATTTTATTATATTAATTAGTTATATTGTTTCCTTTTTTCTTGTTTGTATTATGAGGGCTATGGAGTAATGGGGGAGGAGTGCAGTGTTTATTAAGAAAAGTTTAAGCCTTTGTCTATGGTAGAATTAAAAAGTTATGATTAAACCAGTTTCCCGCGCAAATAGTTGTTTCAATTAAACACTTTAATATATAAATATATATTCGTTTTGTATACATGTACGCAGTAAAAAGAGACATACACGTAAATTCATAAGATTTAACATGGAAGAAAATGAGATAGGAAGCATTATACATTTCCCGAAATTTAACATTCGTCTTATTATCTTGAAACCAACATTTTTGAAAGTTTCACTTCTACCACGTGTGAATTGCACACATATTTTTTTTCTCCGAAATCCGTCATCAGATCTTATCCAAATTTATATTAGACCACATCGCAGCTAAACTAGTGATTTTTTTTCCAACGAATTCGGTCCACAATTTTCGATAGTGACACGATACGACATAGCCTCGTTAAACATCAAATTTCAGAAAAAATTGGCAATAATTATTTTTTTTTATGTTTTACTGGCTTGTTTTTATACACTATAAATAAATTGGTGTTAATTTCCCCAAAAAAGCATTTTCCTAGAAAATGAATATACTATAGTGTAGAAAAAAATCAAAATAACACACTGATGGCTATCTACGATTGTCATGCTCTACTAGGTTTGTAATGTGTTTTCATATATATTTTTATTGATGTCAATAAATCGCTAGATTTTATTAATGGTACTCAAGCCCAAAATCGTACCTTCCGTTTACTTAGTATATTGTAATATTCTTGTAGGCAAACAAAGTCATAATAATAATTAGTATGAAAGTACATTATTTCGTTTCATTGACTTGATAAATTAAGCTGTTTTGGACATCTAAAAAAAAACAATATTAAGAACATAATTTAGGCAAAAAAAGAAACATTTATTTGATAGTTTGTCCACGTCGTAAATACTGAAGTATGTTATAAATTACATAATAACACACACACACTTACGCCTTTTATCTCTGAAGGGATAGGCCAAGGTGCAACTAGTGCGCCCACTTTTTGCTAAGCTTATTTTCCGTCCCATGAGTGATGGTGGCGATCCTATAACCATATCTGTCACAAATTTCAGACTCCACGCTGATACTTATCACTTCGTGATAGAAAGTCAATATCACGTTACCCGACCTGGGAATCAAATCCGAGACCTCAGCACGGTAACCGTACCTCGTACACAATAAAACTACTCTAGCCAAAGAGTTTAATGTATAACTAGACGGGCTGTATAAAAGTAAAATCGCGTCACCTAACGTGCGAGTTTGATAGCTCAAGCGGAAGAGCGGCAAAGGGAGCTAGTGCAGTAACGTGGTAGGTTTATTGTAAGTGAATTTCAATAATTATACTGTATGTTTAACATGTGTGTTGAATTTATGTAAGGAAACAAGAAATAAATAGAAAAAAATATTATTTATTTTTATGCCCTCGGAAGACTTCGTCGTTCTTTGAGAATAATTTTTACAATACCCTAGTATGTAATTCAGCATTTTCGTAAATTTACTATGTATTTCCATCCAATATCTGAAACACAATCATCACTTACCTTTCACCTACTAAAATTCACTTTAAATAAGTAAGTACGTATTCCCACTTTGGCATATCTGTTTTTGTTGTGTTTCTTAATCTACATTAACGCTTCGGTAGCGCTGCTTGCTCTAAACTAATTCTAGTTATGAGTAGGCGAGATGGTAACAGTAATACAGTTCACAATAAATACTATTTTCGAAGAAAATATAGTATAATAAAGAGATATTATAGTTCCTGACCATAAAATATATGCACGTAATTATTGGCAACGTTTTATGAGTCACGATGAACAAACTCCTGTTATTTTGTCGAATTCAACGTTCGAATAGCCTCAAATGACAACTACATATCAAATTTCGGTCAATGCGGTCAATTGACCATAACTTAGTGCGCACTTTCTATATACCAGACAACCGGTCTAGTAGTATACATTATAGTCTTTGACTCTCGACATATTATTTTTAACAAAATTAGGGGAAAAAATCATAAGTATGGATGGCAGCTCCACAATTTGACATGATTTATCGTTGACTGAGTATCTAATAGACTCCTACCTAAGGTGTCGCAGAAAGAGACAAGGATACAATTTTGAGGGTTACCGCGTCAAAAACAACTTACCCCACAATTTGTTTTGTTACGTGACGTCATGTACTACAATTTCTTTAGAAATAATAGGTTCTTGCTTTTGTGAGTAAATAATACAACATGGTTATTTTCAATTACCTTTTATTATTTAAATATTATTTTTATTAGCTTTAGATGAGACGCGCAAGTCACTCACCTGCTGATAAGAACCTCGAATTATGAAGTACTACATGGCACTGAACTACGCTCGTCACCCAGATACATAAGGTGTTGTGTCATAATGCCAAGTAAATTCACTGGCGCGGGCGTCAATGTCCTTCAACAACATAACAGTAGTAACACACTGCTGCTTGGCGGCAGAAATAGACAAACCGGTGATACCCACCCAGACGGCCTCTCGCATACGATGGTCTGTATGTAGTTTGTGAGAAATCTCCCTTAATAATTTATTTGTAATTTATTAAATGTACACCATTACAGTTTGAAGCAGGTCAATGTGCATAATAGTTTTAAAAATGTTAAACTCAAAACATATGGACCAAACTTAGAGTGGTAGAGCCACGCTGTAGACACTTGTCTACAGCATGTATGGGCCGGCTCGTCCGGGTCATAATCACTGTCTCACAGAAAACCGGCGTAAAGTAGCAGCTTGCTGCTGCGTTTCGTACGGTGAGTGAGATACCCGGATGCCCAAACCCCCTCCCCTTCCCAATCCCTTATATATCCCTTTTCTTTAAGGTCGGCAACGCACCCATGATTCTTTTGATATTGTAGGCGTACATGGGCGGTGGAGATCACTTACCATCAGGTGACCCACTTGCTCGTTTGCCGGCCTATACCATAAAAAAACATGGATTATAACTTATTTAAATCAAAAGTTTATATTATTGATCTGTAATGTAAATTAGAATTTTTTACTTTCATTTGCGACTGCCTCGGTGGCGCAGTTGTAATGCGTACGCGATACGACTGCTGTGCTGAGGTCTCGGGCTCAATACCCGGGTCGGGCAAAGTTCCCGGGATGGGATTTTCTATCATGCTATGCTTAGTCTCAGCCCGGAGTCTGGAATTGTGCCCGGTATGGCGATAAAGTTTGTCTCCTATCACATCATGGGACGAATATAAACTAGGCGAAATGTGGGTATACTAGTTAGGTACACCTCTGCCTACCCGTTTGGGGAAAACAGGCGTGAGTGTGTATTTAATTTAACTGTATTTTCTGAATATTTGAATTCTGTGGTTACTTATTATTGTGACAAGAATTACCATTGTTATATTAAAAATCCTTTAATATAAATACCATTATATATCGGTTTGTGATCCTAATAAATAAAATAATATTTAAAATATAATTAATTTAGGTACTTTTTCGATTGATTATTGCTAGACATGCTTAAACTTAATATTTACCAGAATAGGTACAGCATTACAAAGCAGTACAGTCAGTTTCTTCTTTTTGAATAATACATTTTTCTCTAAATGTTGCTAAAAATTATTGATGATGGTTTTGGTGTCCAATATCTTACGTTGATACAATCCAATTCTACAGTAAAACATTATCTTCAGAAAAACTGAAACGAGTCGATTTTATTACACATCATTAATACATTTCTTATATTTAATTTTATTATTAATGCATACGGCAAAATTAATATTTCCCATAATATGGGGTAATAATTTATTGAAATTTCGGCAACACCAAACGGAGTAATTTTGTTTGGTTATAAATTTTATTATATGATATTTACTTTGATTAATGCTTTACTACGAAGAATTTTACTTCAAAAATACTCTAAAAACAATAATATATTTTTTTACAGCTTTATTACTGATAAAGCGTGGTATACTTACGAATGAAAAAATAAGTCCGGCATTTTCCATCCACTATCACTTTTACACCCTAAAATGCTACACCGCACCATGGTTACTTCGAAAATTATATAAATAGTAAGTCGACGTTGTTATCAACAACAAATAATCGCATGTATTTTAACTTTTACATTAATTATTAATTTTTTAATTTATTTTACCAGGAAGACAATAGACAACTATACGTCAACTGTCAAACTTTGTTTATGCAAGTAGTTTGATATACTTCAAATACTAAACATTCGTCATGAAACAAGAAATATGATCTGTCTGATAAAGTCTTTGGCGTTATCCCTGAAAGTTGTGTTGTGAACCAAGTGTATTGATCGATCTTAGTCGTTCGATCCGCTTGGAAAAAAATCATCTATGAAGCATCGTACTTCCTGAATGAGAGGGGTTATGCCTATTACGCTGGCCTAATGCGGATTAGCAAACTTCACATAACTTCAAAATTCTTATAGAGAAGTTCTTTGGTATGCAGGTTTCCTCACGATGTTTCCTTCATCGTGAAAGCAAGTCATAATTAACAATGAATACACACGTAACTTAGAGGTGTGTTCTAAGGCTGGTTTCGAACCTGCAATTTTCATCTTGACAGTCGGTACGATACCCACTGAGCTATAGCTGCTATTACACAAAGTCAGGTAGGCTGCTAGCTAATGCAAATTACCAATGTGGATATGGTTTCTGGAGGAACCATCTGGCATGTAGATGTGGACACCATAGGTTGGTCGATAAATTGAATGGATTCCTAATAAAAGACAACATATTAAAGGGGAATGCCCATCAGCCATACAAAAAAATGCCTGAAATGTACAACAATGAAATAAATATACGCCAAATCGTAGTACAAATCGCAGGAAACCTATTACAATTTCGATAATTATCAAAAAACTAGGCAGAAGCCAGTCCCAACAATTTTCTTTTAAATATAGGTTAAGGATTAAACAACGTATTTCATCGTTTTGCACTATTATGAGGTTACGTCTCACCCTTGCAATATCGAGATAGCAAATATTAAAGTGTAGGTTTCTATCCATTTTGAAACAACAAAGGGCAAAAGTCCAAAACAACAGCAACAGCGTAGTCTACAGAGCTGGTTCAGGTCCGTTGTGAGAAAGCCGAGTCGTCGTTTAGGCGGGTCCAATCTAAGTCCGTGTTCAAAAATGGGTAACGTGTGCAGAAGTAAAATCAAAATCCTTAAAAAATGCCCACAATCTTCGTTAAATATCTTAAAAGCAATCCGTAATTAAAATCGCAAACGCAAAACTATAAATCAAGTAAAAGTAAACAATCGAAAACATGGAATGCAGTATGTTAAACTGTCACTAAGGCAAAGGACATATTGTGTTTCATATAGCCTGCGATAAGTTTTCTATTTTGAAAATAACTATAACTGTGGAATAATTCTGTTCATGCTATGTTATGTTATATTATGTTACATGTTATGTTATGGAATAATTCTATAAAATAGTTAGCTAAGAATTATTTACAATTCTTGCTTGGCTGAATGTTACCTCACTCATGTCAAATAAACATTGACCACCAATAAACAATAATAATGAATAAGACGGATATCAAGTTTAATATTTTAATTATCGTTATAGGTTTGCCCTAGTCAAACAAACTTGAGAATTATTTCATAAAACATATTTTATTCTAAATACAATTAAGGACAATTAAAAGTTAATGTCCATGTCAGGCATTTTTTGGGCGTTCCCCTTTACACATTTAATATAAAACTACATGACTAGAGGTCCTTTATAATGACTGCTTTTGATGTTTAACCTCTATTTCATGAAATGCTGTATAATAAATTTATATTAGATTCTTAAGTATACAGTTGGGTTATATATAATACACATATGAAATAACAGGTTATATTTTTTTATTAAGGGGAAATTACGTATGTTACTGGGGCAATTTAGAAGTCATCAAATAGTTGATTTTATTGCATTTTGACTAAATGTTTAGATCTATTTTTCGACAGAGATAACCCCTTACAGAAAATATTATCAGTTTTGTTACTGGTTATTAGTTATCTAGTGTTTACACCACTAATAGTTCGGAATTACCCCATGGCGATAAGTGGTTGTATATGTGGTTCTCAACATTTCATTTGAGAGTTTTAATAGTAAGTATGTTGGCGACGCAATTACCCGTTGCGTTCCCTGTTCGCTCACCACCGAATGGGCCTCGCTGAGTGATATACATACAATACAATTAGAAATTATGCAAGTGTACCTACCTGCTTATCCAATGATAGTTTCCTAATAGTTTGAGAATGAAGAATGGCGCCAAAATCACTTGTCCAACACAACTTAACACTACGCGTGCAGTGTTGACACTAGCGACTCACGACGACTGATGCGACGAGTTTATTAAATTTGGCTTCTGGACTCGTGTTGCCAGTATGAAAATTTTACTTCTGTTGGCAGATTTTTTAAATTCTTGCAATGCCACTTTTTCGGAATTGCCCCAGTAAACCTTATATAAAATTACAAACAACTGCACTTGAATAAACAGATTGGGAACAGAACCATGATGAAGCAAAGTCCATTTTTTGAACAAATTATTGAACCGATAGTTTTGACGCCCTGTCGCTGCAATCCATACCCTTCATGGTCAAGGTGTTTACGAAAACTGTAAATAAAACCAATTATTTTTTGTTTGGTTGTTCCTTAACCGGCTAAGATCAGAGACCATGCTGCCAAGTCATTAGTTATAAATTCTTTTCTTATATTCCAAGAACGATGAAACGGGGGTGTGGCCGGTTTCAAGGTCTGTTGGAGTTTTGGTGTTAATTCCTTTCAGTTCAATGCTTCTTAGACGACTTTCTTCAAGCGGATCAATACCCTTGATCAAAAATCAGCTAAATTCCCTATTTTGAATGTTTCCATAAGCTATTCATCATCGTAAATAATTTTTGCACAAAACCACACCACTTTTATACAACAAACACAACTTTAAACTAGTTTAGGAATTAATTAAAACAAGAGTGCCACCGCACTGTCAGAATTCCCGCCAAAACTCATAAAACCAAATCTCCCGATCACAACTGTCATATACGAAATCATTTATATTCGTAATCTCCACTAAAATATGGGAGAAATTATTGCACTGCGCCGCGCTGGTATCACTAAAATAATGATAACTTAAACAAATACAGTTTATGGGAATTCATATTTATATTCACTCTAGCACAGCATGATTGCAGGCTGGTATGACCGAGAAAGATAGAAAGATGCTGATGCTATATTTATACGGTTTATCTATCAAAATATGTAATCGTATATTACGCAACATATATTGTAGTTCTACTTTGTTATATAAAAAAAATGCAATAATACTAAAATCCTAGAAATGAAACAATTACCCATGAAAAGTATTTTTGTTCGTATTTCGTTCTGTACGGTTTTTACAGCTTAATATGACACAAAGAACACTCAGCAGGGCATAAAACAGTTCAAAATTCGTGTAAAAATAAAAAAATACGGCGGACACAACAAACTATGGTTATATATGACGAGGCTGTACGGGCCTTGAACCCTTTGCCTTCCCAATAGAAAGGAAAATTGTGAACAAAAACTATGGCTTCAGTAGGCCAAGTGAGGCAAACAATAAGAACCGAATATGTACTTACGTATAGTTATATTTTCTTTGTGTATACGCCAAGAGAGAAAAAAAATATTGACGCTGTCACATTTTGTTGAAGCATAACCTGTATAGTGCATCTCGTTCTTGCGCAGAGTAAGTCGATATGTATGTACCTCCGATCCGAGTCTCTGGTACGGACTGCTGTTGGCTCACTTGGCCATACCAACTCTTTTCCTATGACCGTAGATGTCCACCAGGGCTCGGCGCTGAGTCCTTTTCTATTTAGAGTTGTTTTGATATACAGGAGCAACCACCATGGGTGCTCAGGTATGCCGATGACATAGCACTGGTAGACGAGGACAAACAGCGCCTAGAGTAAAGGATGAACCTTTTTAATAAACGTGAACAACGTGTACGTAATTCTACGGAAATATTACGTACGTAACGTGTTTAAATTAGACACAAAATAACACCTAAAAGAGCTTGTGTGCTGAAGAGTGAAGACGATATACCATCTTCTAGAAACACTTAAAAGGCTTAATTCTCGAGTCTTCCACCTATGAACTTACCTTAAAACAACCGATGAGCCTCTTGTAGATTATACAATTTTTTTTTATTAATGGCGACGAGCATAGATTGTAGCTATTCGCCAATGTCACGTGGTGGGTGAAGATAAATTAAACTCGTAATCATACTTCAGGAATTACCGAACCAACTGCGTCAAATAAATGTTGACGTTCGAAAACTATTTCTTCATTTTAAATACTTAATACAAAATTGAAATGAAAGGTCTGAAGTATCGTTCTTTATAATTTAGTGTTGTCTAAAGTTACAAGTCGATATCGACATGTTACCCATTCGATAAAAAAAATGTTACCCATTCGATAAAAATTCTAAAATTCTATAACTGTCCCAACAATGCAATCGGACTTGGCACTGTGGGGGGATTAAAGACTTATTTCGTACACTATACATTGCTTAGAATTACCAACATCTTACTGTACCATGTTGTAGATGACTATAGATAGATACATAATTATACACATATAAAATAAATATATAACACTCGCTGATCCTGAAAATTGAGTAGCGGAAGTACCAATGAAGGAGCGCGGCATTCTAGATAAGAAGATTTGTACTCTACATGATTGCATTCAATATTTTACTTGACTTGTTATTGACCTCTGTGTCGGGAGTGCTGTGTACGGCATTTACAATTTTAACTTGCGTTTTTGTTTGAAGAGCGTACAAGCTTATGGCACGAAATGATCCAAAAATATTCATATATTGTTGTTTAAAATCGAAATTTGCAAGCCTGAGAGAAATAAGCTACGAATGGGGCAACGTTAAAGAAATAAACGTGTTACAAATACTTTCAAGATTAATTTTAGTTTATGATTTTTAGTGCTGTGTATGAAAGAAGAAACGTTTTACATTACATACATTTCTTTAATTTCATATAAATTAGACAAGTGCCAATGGCGATTAGTTAAATCACTGATTTTTAGTTATGTGTATCCCTAAACATTTAAATATTTCGTTTAAATATTTAATTTGTACGGGTTGTACCTGCACTCGTTTTGTAACCATTTTCAATGTATGCATGTTCCATCATAGTCTATACCGTCACTTACTATCAGGTCAGATGAGAGAGTTCTAAATAAACCATAATAATCTTATTGTGTAATGTATTCTTAAAAAAACAACAAGCGTTAGCAATACAATAGCATAATAATGAAGAGATCCTCGTTATTAGTGTACCACTTTATAGTTTTTTTTTTTTTCTTTGTTCGTTTTTCTGTCTAGATAGCATTATCCCGGCTTAGTGCCAGGGTGCGTCGTCCTACTTAAACGATCAGTCGTATCTTGAGCATCCACCGTAGTGATTGATACCTAACATTAGCTCTCATGTCTCCATCTAATACGTCAATTCACCGCTTTTAGAACCTACGAGATCGTAGATCCCCTGGTACGATCTGGCACAGCTATTTATGACCGACGTGCTTACTCTTGTGGTTTCCTCAAAAGGTTAACAAACCATCTGAGGCGATATTCCTAGAGTTATTCCGTCGCGAATACTAAAGCTGCCATGGTGGTACTTGTTACGTAAAATGTATGCGGTATACATATACTTCAATACTATAGAGGGGCTGTTTAGCAAGTATATTTGTGTCTCATAACGCGGCTGGCGCGGCGGGAGTGCCGTCTAAGGCGGGGGAGCGGGAGAGGGGTGTTACTGCAGTCAATAACCGAATAAGAGTAAGCGAGATAGTAATATTGAAAATGAATGCCAATTTTCAAAGAAGTCAAGTACATCAAATGAATAATATATATATATATGCACGTAAATAATGACTAGTTTTTATTGTTCACGATAAACAATTTGTTAGTTTGTCGAAATCGACGTTCGCAGCTATTCCAATGACAAGTGACAACTGCTCTAGTCGCTCCCTCGCGGTTGACTAAATTCGCGATCGTGAAATCCCTACCGTGCGTTCGAGGCTTTATAGCTTAAAAGCTTTTTAATTTTTACTAAGTGGCTTTTTCACCTTAATATAGTTCGTTTTAATTTAAGGTGTAACCGTTTAAATAGGAAGGCGGAAACTGGCATTAAACCGCGATAGCGATAAGAAAGCTTTAATTAAATTTTGTTTTTTTATAAAGTATAGGCCGGCAAACGAGCAAGTGGGTCACCTGATGGTAAGTAATGTCCACCGCCCATGTACGCCCACAATACTAAAATAATCATGGGCGCGTTGCCGACCCTAAACGAAAATGATAGTAAACGGATTGGGAAGGGGAGGGGAATTTGTTTCTCCGGATATATCTCACTCACCGTACGAAACGCAACAGCAAGCTGCTACTTTACGCCGGTTTTCTGTGAGACAGTGGTAACGAGCCGGCCCATTCATGCTGTAGACAAAACTGTCTACAGTGTGGCTCTACCACTCAGGATAATTTAAAATGTAACTAAGATTTATCAGTGTAGTGTCCACTGGGCATAGCTAGGTTTCCGCTGTACCCTACGTATATAATATTTGTTCTTTTTTACGCAAACATACCCATTCTTTAAAAAACTTTTCACAAAAATAAACCGCCTAGAATAAATTTATAAGCTAAAAATAAAATGAAACAATTTTGAGACTGTCTATATTGGTGTTTGATGCACAGACTCGTTAATGAATTTTAATGTACTCGCGATTTTTGCTAGGCAAGCGTTCTTCATCTTAGGCCACATCATCGCTAACCATCAGGCGTGATAGAGGCCAAACGCGAGCCACTTAGGTATATAAATAAAAAAAGACTCAAAATATATTATACAAGTCCACAACCCATTTCAATGAAAAAATAAAGTTACGGTACTTACCGCGGCGCCCAGTGTCATACCATGCGGGTGTAGATGCAGTTTCGTACACACTACGACTTACGGAAATTTCGCGTCGTCGCGTCGTGCGCCCGGTTAATATCTCCGTACGGGGATGCGTTGTCAGTGTGTCATCAATGTGTGTTTTCATAACGCATTTTGATACTCACTACTCACATGCAACGCACCGCACCGCGGCCCCGCATCACGGTCCGGGTTACGGAACAGTGCAGTGTGAGAATTGCCTTAGGGCTGGATTTTTATTGAAATTTAAATGGTACCAAATGAACAAACCTTTTTTATTTACAAATATAATAATTTCGTGCATAGTCATTAGTCATACATCTTTCAAATAAAATAACTCGCAATAAACATTTAAATTCTAACATTTCGGCATTAAACTACCATTCAGTGTGAATTATTGTTTACTGTGGGGTCGATAATAATTTCGCCTAAAGTAAATGTTAATTTTGCCTGTTATTGATATACTGCAGCTGTATTACGGAATAATTGATTCAATAATAAAACTGGTTGGCAAATAATCAGAATGGGTGATTGGTAGTGTAGCGGTGGCGACACGTGCGTATCACAAAAGCACAAGCACCTGCCGACAGGTGCATAGCATACCCCGCAACAACTGCTGTACAGTGTACCGTCTACTCTTCATAATATAGCTTCAATACATAATATGGAATAACACTAGGCGTTCAATAATAACGTAAACTATTTGCATAATCAAACCATATCTGGCTGAAATGCTTTTCTTAGATAATGAAACCTTCCACACACTGCCGCGATCCCCGGATACGATACTGCAATTTGTAATCTCTACACACAGCCGCGATCTATTCAATCAGAGGCAGTCACCCCCCGTCAGTCGTATTAGTTAGGGTTGTTTAGATTTTGCGGCTGTTATAGTAATTTTCAGAATTAAGTACATACAAAAATACAGGAAATATAGTATGTTATGAAAAAAAATATGAAAGACAAAGGTAATATTTGTTATTGACTTGCTTTTATTTACGTATGCAAGATTCCACGATAAAAAGCATAGCATCGAAAACACACCAACCTATTATTATATTTTTGTATCCAATTATACATGAATCGCAGATTGCGGATCGCGTGGCATCCCATTGCATTGGGATAGCTGGCATCTAGATTGCGGCAATGTGTAATGAGTGCGATGATTGTGCGCGATCCCATAAAAAATGTACTAGAAACATTTATAGTTGGTAGAGATCGCGATCGCAGATTGCGGCAGTGCGTGGAAGCCTTAATTTAGCTACAAATCCCAATCTCAAACAACTCGTAGGTATTTTTTTAATAAGAATCATTTGATTTTCCAAAGAGTAATAATAATAGCACGTAAAGTGATAGTTGCATACAAAATCCCATTCGTATTCTAAGCAGGAAATAATTCAATGTGTGCTTAGGCGGCGCGTAATTACTTTCGCCGACATGCACACAAGCGTATAAATAATGTTGCAAGTAAAGGACATTTTCCCAACAAAATAGGGAAATTAAAAGTGTTCAAATAATGATAAACTTGCCTTGTTACAGACTCAGAACTATCATTTAGGTTGTTTTCAGTACAGTGTAACAAGTTATATGCTCTCAGACAATAATAATTTTAGACTTGAGTTTTATTCCCAATCATTATCTATTATACTACTCAACAATTTTTTTAACAAGCAAAAGGCGTTCTATTCCTGATTCCATTTGTTTCTACCATGTCTAGTTTTGATATTATAGAACTATGTATCAATATTACTGCACTTTTTATACCGATTAACCAAATGTTTGAATTATTGTGAATTTTTCATTAATGACATGATGAAATTCTAAGAGTTCCGTTTTTACCATTTGGCTACGAAACCCTAAAAATTACCCTGATTAAGTCTTGTTACAAAGTAGAAATTAACTTCTAAGATCCTTATGTCACGCCCTTATCGAAAATACTATGAGTTATTTGGTTAAATGCATTGAACGGTATAGAATATTTTACTGAGAATTTTTTATAGCATAGGCTGATAAACGAGCAAGGCCATGTTTGCCCACAACACCAAAAGAATCGTGAGTGAGTTACCAACCTTAAAGGAAAGGGATAATCAACTGATTGGGAAAGGGAGGAGGATTTTGGCCTACTGATATCTCACTCACCGTACGAAATACAGCAGAATGCTGCTAAGTTATGTCGGTTTTCCGTGAGACACTACACACCCATTCATGCTGTAGACAAAATTGTCTACAGCGTGGCTTTATCACTTGGAGAATAGAATAGATTGCATTGAACATATTTTGGTTTATATATTTGGCTTTCACCAATCTCCCTCTCAGTTGCGACGTATTTTTCTAACCACTGACCAGCAATAATCGAATCAGAAAGAAATATAAAAACAATCTATTTGAATTATACTTCACTGCATTACAAATAAAACAGTTTCCCATTATCAAACGTCTAAAAAACCGCTTTCAAAGTTATTTTGTGTAGTCTGTTTTTGAGTTTAGTTAAAACTTTATTATTTCAAAATGTTTAGTGAATGGTACTGCTATGGCATGTAAATTCCAATATATTAACACAATCGCGATGACTATGCGGTTATCCATTGCGAAGTTTTTTTTACTCCGTAATCTGTCAAAAGATATTTATTTATATGGGACAACATCGCAAACTTTATCGAATAAATTTTTTTCCAACAAAATCGGTCCACAATTGGCGGAGAAATCGATGTACATACATTAAAAAAAATAACTCGCCAAATTGAGAAGCTCCTCCTTTTTTAAGTCGGTTAATAAAAGCAAACCCTACTTAGGATCGCCGACATGCATTCTGAATTTCTCTGGATAATAAAATATTTGTGTTAACGGGAGTAATACAATCAAGTTATTAGTTCATACCATATCATAGTTCATATGTAATTATAAATCATAAGACCAGCTCGATGGTATTAAATTATTGTATTTCATAAAATCTCCGCACAATTACCAAGTTTCATGATTTCCAATAAAACAGTAGGAAGAAAAAAGTTGTAAAATATTTTCCCATAGATAGCAACATTTTAATAGTGACGTATGTCAAATTTATTTGTTTGTTTGTTTGATTTGATGAATGTTTTTCTATAAAATATAAGATGACTGTTAGTACTTATCCGCGAAATGTGATCTTTACATGATTCTGATGATTATGTGACGCGTTGTGTCATCCTTTCAAAGTCCAGTAAGTCATTTTCTTAATAAAATTGTGGGTGCTAGTCGTACTGAAGTTGAACATTGGACACTGACGTGCCAGGCAACATATCGTAAGTTGATGTCATCGAGATTGACCGGCGATAATCCCCTTGCGCCTATTGCGGTTCTATGTCTTATTATTCTAAGTGATTTTCTATTGCTCAACTGAGGATCGAACCTTAGAAATCTACTAGATTCAATATCGTATGCGAGAGCCTGTCTGGACGGTTATTCCCATAGTTTTTCCCGCCAAATAGCAAATGTAAGAACAATTGTGTTCCGCGTTCAAAGACTGAAGCCTTGACATTATTAGGCCTTATGTTATTTACTATAATAATATTATTATAATGCCTCAGAGTTACGGAAGGCAATGCAGTGTTATACAGTACTTGTAATTTTACTCAGTTCTGGGTTGCGTTGATACTGTTGAGACGCCACGCCATCATGTGACTTTATTACGAAACAACTCATAGGGCGGGTATTTCGTGAAATTTGTCTGATAGGCGACTGACTACTGAATTTATGTCCATGTTTTCGGACTTGAGCGCTATCTTGAACCGTTAGTTTACTTGATTTAAAATCTAGTATGACCCACGAAAGATTCGTCTAAAACAAAGACTTTTGAGAAGTATACATATTAAAGTCTTTGCGTAAAGCATTTTTGTGGTGTGTAGACTATATTATAATAAAATCATATATGTACTACTCATGGTAAAAATCTTCTTTGTAACTCGTAATATTACTGCATAGTTTAATTTCCGGGCGGGTAAAGTGATAGGACGTGCGAGATCATATATAAAAAATGTAACAAAAAATACACCGTGTGTAACAGGAACAGTGGACCAACGGAAACAGGCCGATAGAGGACCTCAATAATCAATACCCATCCATTTAACTTCCAAGTATGTTACTCGAATGTGCCGGGTAAAATTATTTGGGTTTATATTAAATTTTAATGAATACCAAACTACCCAAATCCATTCAGCCGTTAGGGCGTGATTGATCTACAAAAATCCACACCCCCCCCCCACCCTCCTTTCGCGAGTTGAATTTTACAAATATATGAAACACGTGTCTCATAATTTTTATAAAATAATATTTAATTGATCGGCTAATATCCCGCCGTATTAGCCTCTTTACCTCCTTGTTAAATACCTGACGCTCAGATGTTGTGACGTTTACAATTTTCGTCTTTTCCTTAACAGTTCCAGAGTCTCGCTTGAGAGTTTCAACTTACGTCCATTGCTTTTTGGTCGAAAGTATCCGTAGTCCACCTCGCGGATAGTTTGCACAAGACTGTTGGTGGCGACATCAACATCCGCCGTGGTTTCCAATACGGCGAAACGGTTCTGTAGCTCCAACTGGAAAGCTTCACAGCCGATTTCGGTTTGGGGCAGTGTTGATCGGAGAGTCGACCCCATTAACCGCGCACGTTCCATTTTAACATCTATATTCAGAGTGCCTCTTACCAATCGGTGATCACTGCCGGTATTACCCTAATGCCGGTAAAGGCACTAGGGTATTCGCCAAGCCACACACCTCCAGTTGTCACCTGCAAAGCTCAGAACACCACAGGACACCACCTCCATGCCAGAGATATTCGCAGAGGTCGAAAAGTATTACGGGGACTTATTTGCTCAAAAAGCAATCGAAAGTCATCCGGTTCAAATCGTATGTGATTGAGTACTTAGTCGTATATCTAATATCGTACCATGTGAACCCGCTATTACGATAACATTTTCCAAGTAAGTTTTTATTTAATTTATCAATAACTGCTTGGCGATGAAATTCCCTCGTAGGTATGTTTGAAATTCACACATGAAATCCGTAGTAGGTACCACATTGAACATTGACATGAACAAAGTGCAAAATAATTTGCACACAAGTACGCTTAAACGTTCGAAAGCTTTGTCCGAGATGGAAACCGCAGGAGCTAAATGAAGTTGAAAAACAACAGCGATCAGAGTGGTGAAAAAATGATGAAAAGATACGATGGATAGCTATTAATAGTACTACTAAACTACTCATTTCGTAGTAGGAAGTAGTAGTTAGTAGTAGGTACTCATGTGTCTCGGATGGCAGTGCGAATACTCTCACTGCCGCAGATGCCGAGGCATTCTGATCACGACGGGGATTCCAAGTCCCAAATACAGAGCGTAGGGGTGGTACGGGCAGCAATTCAGGTATACCAGGATTCGCCGGAACCACCCCACTAGCGTCGAATGAGGCCACCGCGGGGTTCTTATACTGACGTAGGAATTGGTTAGGGTCCCGAACTAGCAGTCTATTGGTTAGCGAGTACACTAGGTCGGAAGGCTGGTGAGCCTGGCAATAACCATCCCTCCACTCCCGCGATGGAAAGGTTATTGTAAAGTACTTACCATTTATCTAAGATTCCACAAAATAAAAGTTTGTCAACGCAATTGAATAAATAAGTAATAGGTACAAATACAAAATAACACTTGGTATATATTGTTCGGAACCTTCTTGGGTTGCGAAACCTACTTACACTTGACCAAATCTCAAAATGCATTTTTATTAAACAATAATTGTGTTCATAACTTGCGCGTAACGTAAAGCGCGGCGAAAGCTAAGCTTACTGTACGATGAATGGTTTACAGCTATGTTAGTTGTCAAAAAGACAAAGTAGATTACTTAATTACGAATATTGAATGTTAAATAATAAACATAAATGTTTTATCAAAAGTTTTATCAGTAGGAGTAGTATGTATAGTGGTGTGTGCTGGGTGGCGGGTGGCGGGCGGCAGTCGCACGGCATAAGTCGTTTTGCATTGCAAGTCCGTACCGAACCCGCGTCCGCCGCACACCCGGCACTGCTCGCTCAGTTCACTGTTCGCCTTCGCTCGTACTTCAGTCACACGGCAACACTCGCAGTTGCACTACAGGTCTTGTGCGAATGTGTCATTTTTTTATATCAGTAACCCAATTACTGTTGTCACTTTGATAAATCTCACCAAGCAAGTCGCCCTGGATGTTACCTACATCTTGACAGGATTATTGTTGTTTCGTTAACTATTTTCTAACAAAGTGGTGCAATTGACTGCGTCGGTGAGCAGCTTCAGCGGGGGCGCGTGCTGTGTTACATTTCACAACCGGCTTATGGCACACGTAATGGCGAAATACCGCAGGTATAGTGCATAATGCAGTACCTACAGGTAGGTTGAGAACGCCCACAGTTTACTACGTATTCATTCAATTCGACTCTGTGGGTTCAAAGTAGTGTCCTAATATAATTACCTATGATATCTCAAAAGATATATTTGTTTTCGAAAATGTTGGAACAAAATTTATGATGGGTCAATAAATTTAATGCACATGAACACGTGGTGTGTAAAATAAAATGGCGGCGAGGCGCCGGGCTGTGTGACGCGTTGCGCGGCACAGTTCCATGATTCATTGGTATAGAACGCGCTGGCCGAGTGCCGACTGCCTACAGATGCAGTTTTGATTAAATACATACATATACTAAGATTTATGTACATTTTGGTATATACATATTAAGCTGACTTGAAGAGTGTATAGGTACTACTTATAATATTAAATTTTTCTGCTCGAGATACCAATGTATTCTGACCTTGTATACCTCCCAGCACTTGGGAAATAATCTAACAACAAATTACTTACAGGGTTTTAAAATCAATTTAAAAATACTTCGCACAGACTCGTACAATTTTATTAGGTTTAGACCAGAACTAAGTTCAACAAACATAAGGTTACACCTATAACCTCGGAAGGTAGGCAGAGGTATAACTAATGCTGCACTAACGTTTCGCAGACCTTATTTCCGTCCCATGATGTGGTAGGGGGCGAGCCTATCGCCATACCGGGCACGATTTCCAATCCCAGGTTATTAACATGAGTGTTATTCGGATCGAAAACACAAATTGTTATTGCCCGACCTGGGAATGACCTCACGGTTCTCATCCTTGTATGCTGTCACTATACTAGACCAATGAGCAATTCGTTGATAAAAAAATATGGTACCTATTTTTCGCACAAGGGAAATTAATAATATAGGTGGGGTAGGTAGGAACGTAACAAAATCATGTTTTTGTTTTAACAGGTGGCCATTGTTTAATTATAAATATTAATTCTGATTCTTCTGATATGAGGGTGGGATGAGCTTCATTCAGTAGTTTAAGCACAGCACTAACCGACCCAAATACATAACATTTTCCTTTATTGTTTTTGAATTAGGTGCTTGCATTTTATATACTTAATCTACACATTTCTCTTGCAAATGTTTGCAAAATTTAGACACTACATTTTAATACCTATACGACTATATAAATTACAATTGATTTATTTATTTTTAATAGGTATATTAAGGAAACGATATATGTATACTTACTAATATTTTTTAGGTTCATATAGGTATATATTATATTTTTGTAATCATAAAATCGTGTTAAATATTATGCATACTTTATATGTATATAGTAGAGCAGTTTGTAGGGTCGAGTGTAATGTCATTGTCCCCGTTATCTAGGCGACGCGATGTGTAAATTGGTATAGCGCTGTAGTGTTAGCGCCCCGCCCGAGGATACATATTATCGAGTTCGGACACTGTTGGTATAAGGATAATATTATTATTATTCACAGAAATATTATGCACATTATCAATTAATGTTTCATTGATTACACGAAATACATAGATAATTGTTCAATCAATGTTAAGTAATTAGTGCATACGTGATTTTAATTATACCTACATAATATACGCATACGCCCTTACACCTGTTATCCCCGAAGGTGTAATCTGGTGTAAGCAGTACACCCACATTTCGCCGAGCGTATCACCGTACCTTGATGTGATATGGGGCGAGCCTATCGCCATACCGGGCACGATTGCCAGACTCCGGGCTAATACTGAGCATTTCGTAATAGAAAAACCCAAATAAATCAAACAATATCACTTTTACCTGACCCGGGATCGAACCCGAGACCCTCAGCGTCAGACGTCTTAACGCGTACACATTACAACTGCGCCACCGAGGCAGTCTATAATATATTAAAATTAACCCATTAAACATTACTGTAACGCTAGGTAGAAAACAAGTTGGATCAAATTGAGGCTAATTAACATATAGATATTAATAGTATATTGAGAAACAAGTGCGACAAGTTGTCGATTGCCCACGAAAGCGAAGTTGAACGCACGAGCGAAGCGAGTGCGGTCATTCGCTTGAGTCGACAATCGACAACGTCGCACGAGTTGCACATACTATTTTGTATTACAAATGCGGTGATATATGTAAGTACAAAATTGGGGTCCAGGGGCGAAGCCCCGGCGGGGGGTTGGGGGGGCGGAGCCCCCCTTCAGTCCCTCAAAACAAATAAAAAGTTTTAAAAGAAGAAAAAAATATATTTTAAACAATAAATAAAAATTAATTAATATTAATAAACAAAAAATAAATTTTTTCAATTTTTTAAAAGGACGAAGCCTTTTCGGACCAGAAATAATAGCTGAAAAATTAAGCATTCAAAAAAATTAATAAAAACTTTCATATTTGGGTCTCGATACTTGAGGAACTAAATTATTTCTTACTTCATCGGCTTTTTTCAGGATTTCAGGTGGTGTGGATTCGTCGCTCGAACTTTCTGGAGTTTCCGGTATTATTTCCGACTCTATATTCATTTTTAAACTAATTTTAATTTAATTACAATTTTATTTATTAAATTAAACTGTCAGACGCGTCAACCTCAATTCAGTTTTAATATGTCGATTGTGTTTTTTTTGTTATTATTTTTTTAATTTTAGCAATTTTATCTAAATTTGCGTGTGCCAAGAATAATTTACGTGCGACAAGTAAACTTGTCGCACTCAAATAACAGTTTTATTTATGAAAAAACTCACGCGTAATTTTAAAATGGGCAAACGGTTCTTTTTCAAACGTAACAGCGAGCGTCAAGATGCTACTTTTCCCGCATGAGTAATACAAAATATATTTTCAGCAGTCTTCGAGTCAAATGTCGCAACATAACGACGACAAGCTCATATGATCATAGATTTGTTGTACTTTTTACACTGTAAGGTACAAAATCTTACATTTAATTAATATACCCCAGTGTCAAAAAAAACATGCTCCAGTTTGTATCACAAACGCCACCTGTTGGCAGTTAGCACCTGCATTCAAAGTACCTACGGTATCGTATCAGCCCCGGTTAGAGAAAAATATGTATATTATGTTTGAATACATTCGAACTGGTAGAATAAGAATGGAGATGATTCTTATTACTACTTAATACATGTAGGTATCTGGTATCTGTGACATCAATTGATGGACTTTATAAGAACCGTGTAAGTAGGTAATTAACCCTCAGTATAACGTGTTACGATACAAGTGTTCACAATTAATAAGCCATTAAACGGCTATTAAAAATACTTAAACTCTTAGAATTATCCCTATTAAACCCCTAGCTTGTGTTTTATGTACTTAATTTAATTAAATATTGATCACCTGTAAATATATCCGATTGTATGAGAAGTTTGCGTACATATTTAATACCGAATGCAAAAGCGATCTGTGTATAATAAATATTTACCGAAGTGGTATGTGTATAATGTAGACCAAGATAGTGAGTAGATAGGTGGATTACACTCGCTACGAGGGGTCATGCATCGAGCGGGTGCAACGAAACGGTCGTTGTGAATGGCGCGCAAACTGAGGCCGTCGGAGGGGAAGGGAGGTAGAGCGGAGCGTCTGGCAGGCCGCGGGCCGGGCGTAGTGACGAGAACGCGATGATGTCATCTCCGGCCGCTCCGCCATTTTGTAACCGATGATATACCTATACGGTAGATACCGTACATACCGATGGGCTGTAATGAAACATACCACTAGTATTCGTATCAACCAACATAATAATATTATTAAACCCGCCGTCGCGTCGTTTTAAATCGATGAATTTACGTACACTTGTTCCGATTTACATAGGTTTCAACTTAAGCTGTCTATATCTATATGATACAATTTTAAATGTGCCACTTCAAACTCAACTGTGTGAAATCAGTCTTCACAAGAACGATGAAATATCGGTGTAGCCGATTTTAAGGTCTCGGAATTTTGGTGTGAATTCCTTCCAGTACGATGCTTCAAAATCGATGGTCTCCATGCGGATCGAACGATCAAGGGCGGTCAACACGCTCTGACGAAAATCGAGATTCACTCACTTCAAGTTTTCATACACTGTCATCATCGTTAATGTTTACTGCACAAAACCCACACCACTTTCATACAACAAAATAACTTTAACTGCTTTATAAATAAATGTTGTTACTTATATGCTTATGATTTATATACAATATGCAAAGACTTTATTGCATACTACTAGACCGGCTGTCTAGTACATAGAAAGTGCGCACTTAGTTAGGTCAATTGACCGCAACTCATTTAGTCGACAGCTAGCGAGCGACAGGAACGGTTGTTGTCATTTGAGGCTATTCGAACGTTGAATTAGATAAAATAAAACAAGAATTTGTTCATTGTGACCCATAAAACGTTGCCAATAATTACGTGCGTATATTATAAGGTCAGGAACCTTAATATATCTATATTTTCTTCGAAAATAGTATTTATTGTGAACGAAAACTAATACAAAACCAAACAGCCGATTCACTGTTACCATCCCGCTTACTCATAACTAGAATTAGCTTAGAGCGAGCAGCGCTTCCGAAGCGTTATGTAGAATAGGAAACACAACAAAAACGGATACGCCAAAGTGGGAATAGGTACTTATTTTAAAGTGAATTTTAGTAGGTGAAAGGTAAGTGTGATGTTTGTGTTTCAGATATTGAATGGAAATATGTAGTACATTTACGAAAATGCTGAATTGCATACTAGGGTTGTAAAAATTATTTTCAAAGAACGACGAAGTCTTCTGAGGGCATAAAAATAAAAAAAATAATTATTTATTTCTTGTTTCCTTACATAAATTCAACACACATGTTAAACATACTGTATAATTACTGAAATTCACTTACAAAAAAAAACATCTTATAATAGTTACTCTCTGACACAAACCGGGCAAAAATCATTTTAATGTCACTTCTTCGTAAGCGTCTAATACTAGCTCCCTTTGCCGCTCTCCCGCTTGAGCTGTCAAACTCGCGCGTTACGTGACGCGATTTTACTTCTAAACAGCCCGTCTAGTTAGTTATAAGTCTTTGACAATATGCAACAAAAACCCTGTTGGGCGTTTTAACTGTGGTATCAAAATGAATGAAATGATATTCAAGTAATGAAAAAACTCGCATACGAAAATGAGACTATAAAAATAATCATATTTATTTTTTATAATTTAATGATTTTGTTTGTGAACCATATTTCGATTGATTACCGCTGCAAGAACGGTGACTCTGAGCCAGAGCGAGATAGCGTGGGCGCCCATCTACGTCAGTACGACACATGAGTCAGCTGTCCATCACTTTTCAGATGAAAATAACATTTTTTAAATATGTTCATATTTCTAAGCTACCTGTGTAAGGATAATATCTCACTTCTGTTTATTATTTCTTTAACTATTTCCATTAAGCTGTCTATATGTCTCTATTCACTACCCTAAAAGGGCCAACAAGGTTTTTGTTATATACTGTGTATGCGGCCGCTCGTACAGTCTGAATTCCCCTCAAAACAAAAGAAAATATAATGGCGCCACCACTATTATGAATTTCGCTAATGAAAAGTATATTATATGAATACTTTCAACTCTTCACATGAACGATGAAATAGTGTGGTTGATTTCAAGGTTTTGTTATGGTGTCAATTCTTTCCTGTATGACTCTTCATAGATGCTTTCTCAAAGCGGAACAAATGACCAAGGTCGATCAATACCCTTTATAAAAATCACCTAAATTCACTTACTTCAATATTTACCTAAGCTGTTAATCACCGTCATTGTTTATTGCACAAATCTACATCCGAAGAGAATATATCTACACCAATTTTATACTTACAACAAACAACTTTACTTGTTTGTTTTTTTTTTGTTCTGTAAGGCCGAGAACCGGCTCAGATCAGAGACCATGCTGCCAAGTCATTAGTTATGAAATTGAAGAAGAAGGGGTACTACCAGAAATAAAAATTGATTTAAAACAAAACATATATAACAATTAATTAACTTACAATTTTAAAGCAACAACTGCAAAACTGCTAACACAAATGCACAGGGCGAGCGGGACGCAAGCAAGCATCAAACATAAACGAGTGGCAAAGACAGGAAAACGATGATGTTGAAGCATGCGTACGCCTCTTTTGTTTGGGAATGCTAAGTGCTCACTAACTACACTACTCAGCCAAACTTCGAAGCGGCTGTTATTTTACGCGTGCACCGTGCTGTTCCAGCAGGTGCAGGCTACACATTTTTTATTTTTTGGGAAGTCATCAACCCATTATCACTCACACCAGACATAATAATATAATTATATGCAAATTGTGTACGAATTAATCTGTATTCATAAGTAGTAATAAAGAAATAGGTGCTCAGTATTTCTGTTTGGCGCGGGCGTTTCATCGATTTTGTGCAAAGTGCAAAGTTCCGCCTTCCTTCTAATGGCCGTTCCCAATATTAATCTTCAATTTCACGATAGATAGCTATCGTCAAATATCCGCATTGTTCTATCTACTGCTTGGAATCGTCCCTATTTTTTAGATATGCACGTCGGATACTATGATAGCAATAGATAGGCAGTCTATCTGGGCCCTCTTGTGCGTTATGTTCATGCAAGCTGAGAAAGAGGAACTATTGTTTAAAGTATTGTTAAACTTAAACTATTGTTTAGAAATATAAGTTTTAATTTAACATTTATCTATAATTCATAATTTTTACCACTGTAAATGAATTAATAATAACGAGAAATATTTATTATGTTGCAAAACACAATGTAATAACGAAACGTTTTACTGTCAATACATTACGGCTCTGAATACGAGTCCTTTGAACAAAATCCCAAGCGAATTTGGGGGATTTTACTGAAGTGGGGAATTATTTTGTTCGCATTAACAAATATTTATATGTCTCTTGCACTTAATTTAATTATCAAAACGGTGCATTATTTTTATTTATGGGAATTTTAGATTTTTTTTATATTTTCTTTTAGATTTTTACATAATTTATTTAGTTTTTTGTATTGCAGTGCAAGTGCCATGTTAGCCTTGTATACTCATGGCTATTTCTTCAAAATGCGTTATTTATTTCGTTTTTTTACAGCCGAGGATATCTGTTTATCGGTCAAAATCTACCGATAAAGAAAAAACTAAATAACTTTATCGACAGATAGCACATAAAAAATATTGGGACGCTTGAACTGTCATTTTCATAGTGTTGTATATCTGTAGTCAGCTATCAGTCCTCTCATCAGTAGACAGCAATGAAGAATAGGATTACCTATCATTAGTAAGTTTATTGGGACGGTAAAACGGTAAATAGATAAAATTTTCTATCGCTGGTATAGCGAAACTAGAGACAGACAGAATATAGGGAACGGCCATAAGACGCCTCCGCTTTACCGTAGGGCTTCCACATAGAAGCTTAATTTTTCGGGACATTTTTGAGGTTACGTAAGAAAAAACCAGCCAAGTTTCCGTATCGTAACCGAAAAATTCCATATTATTATCGCAAACACTTCCTAGCTTATTGAAACTTAATCTTCGTAGAAAGTACCTTTTAAATACTACCCTGATTTGTTTCAGAATTTCCCCTCCATAGTTTCTTTATTTATTTATTTCAGTTCGATGGAAAAACCATCGTGTTACATATACAGAGAGCCAACCCAAAAAATCTTAATTTCACTACACCTTTTTGTGTCGGTTTATAAAATACATTTACCATCCAAATTTCATCTATTTAGTGCTAATAGTCTCCGAGTAAAATGGCTGTGACATACGGACGAACAAACGGACATGACGAAGTTATAACGGTTTCGTTTTTTGCTAAAAACCACCGCCAGGTGGATAAAAGAACGAAAATAATAAAAAATAAACGTACCCTAAAAACTAGTTTTGCTTACATACTATTATACAATCCTTAATAATTCCCCATATGCCTAAACTTTTATATAAAATTCTTGCTTAGTCTATGTGCTTTACCTACAGGCCTGTCAATTAAATGCCATAAAGTTATATACCTATCTATGACGCCGCACTTCTTTTTGGCATCTATTTTGAGTAATCAATATTTCCCACAAATTTTATTGAATTAACTTATTGTATAATTACTGTGGCTATTATAAATTTGATTGTTATTTGACGAATCCATTAATAATATTATAATAAAAATAATATGTATTACTTTTTATTCAGATCAATTTGCATTTAAAATATTATTTTAGTCTAATATTTCTAGTATTTGTTTCTTACTTGTTTTCTGTAGATCTGTTCGCCCACTGTTATCCCACCTTTTCTGACGAACCCATTAAATAATAATAATACTCATACGTTTTATCATCTACATATATGTTTTTTTTTATCACAAAATGGCTAATGCGAATATCCGGGACTGTGGTCTATAGTTACTAGGCACGGGCTAGACGCAACATTTCGATAAATGCGTAAAACGATTATATCTCATATAGACAACAGATAACGAAATCCCCTGAATGTTAAAACCTGTATTAGAAAATATTATATTAGATGATAATATTGGAATGTAACCAAAAATAATTCTACTTATTATAACATCATGTTATAATTAACTAACGATATAGATAAGTAAAGAAAAATAAATCTATTCCCTATTAATCCGACTATCTTATACTATATTAGAACTATAATTAATGCAATGCTCTGTCTATCGTTTAATACTAATAATTACAGTAAGTCTAGTACGAGCTATAAATACGATCACATTTTTCGAATTCGTATAAAATTACTATTGTCGGAAGTGTCGAAACTAGTAATTCCCACTGTAAAAAGGGAATAAATTGCCCGAAAACTAATTTCGTATTCGATTTATATGATAAATACAACTTTCCTTCTAAAACACGCTGGCTTGATGTATTCGATAGAGGGTTATATAATACATCAAGGCAGCGCTTTTACGTACGTACTGTCCGCGGGGTTTGCGACCGACATACTCCTGTGGTTTCAACAAAACGTGACCTAGCCGCTATAAGCGACATTCCTAAATTTTATCTGCCACTTCGTATACGCCAAGGCTGCTGCGGCTGTATTTTTTACGTATACGATCTAGTCGTGTAACCATTGCACATCCACTGTAGCATCTTTATTTCCGCAACGTGAATCTCTCTAACATGACCAACCAGAGCCTCGTATCGGAGGTGCAAGTCTCCGATGATGCCAATATAGGCTTCTGGGCACATCTTTGATCCTTTTTATCTAACAGATCAATATACAGAGGCTTATGTCTTCATCCAGTATGCCTTGAACTGCGATCTAACAACGGTTGCATGGTGTCATTACCGGGTGGGTTTGAAGCCGTATAGACACTGACCATTAGCGGAGCCTGAATTCGAGGATGCACTCGTAGGACTCTAAATACTCTTAATATTTATTTATTGATCAGCGATTCATGACTACGGACACTTGTGAACTTTTTAAATACCCTGTATACATACTTTGTGTATATAGTGTAAATAAATTAATAAATAATCCGTTAATCCTGTAACAAAAAATCCATACTTGTATATGTTTGTTACAAAATTGGAAGTATTGTATAACTAGAGTATTGGGATAGTAAGATAAAAACAATCTATAAGTAGGTACATAAAAAATGTGTGACCGACCGAGGATATTTGCACAATAATAATTACATTATTAATTATTAATTACATTATCAATTATTAATTACATTATCAATTATTAATTATATTATCAATTATTTGCATAATAATCACAGAGTGACATTCAAAATCCGATTTATTTATTTATTTATTTATTTATAATGCTTTATTGTACATTAGACACATATTTAAACTAGAAAGACAGTTAACATTTAAACATAGTACAATTGGCGGCCTTATCGCTCAGGGCAATCTCTTACAGGCAACCATATTATGATCGAAGCAGAAAATAATTCAATGTAAGGCTAGGCGGCGTATAATTACTTTTGCCGACATACACATGGGCGCATAAATAATGTTGGAAGTAAATGAAATTTTTCCAAACAAAATAAGGAAATTGAAACTTCTAATAATGATAAACTTGCCTTGTTACAGACTCAGAACTATAATTTATTGTTTTTAGAACGAGTTATAAGCTGTCAGATAATATTATGTTGATAAATAATACACTACTCAATTTTTTTTTATAGATAAAATACTTTATTTCTGGTAGTTATATCTACTACCCTATCTATAAGTTTGTTTCTTACGCTACCACGCCTAAATCGCTGAACCGGGTTTGAAGAATTTTGGTACAGAGATAGATGGGACCTTGGAGACGGTTATAGACTACTTTTTATCCCGGAAAACACGGCTGCCCACATCGGCGAAGCTGCGAGCAAAAGGTAGCAAGGAATAAGGAAGGATATTGTGTTGTGGGACCGCAAGTCCCTCGTAGTTTCTGATACCCACGACACAGGTTTACCTAGTGTGGGGTCAGGACTATGTGTGTGACTGTTGGGTGTATTATTATTATGTTTGTCTTGCCATAATCTCGGGACTACAGAGTCCCGGACCTTTGGAAGGCGTGCGTGGGGCCAAAGCCAACACGTAGAGGCCCGTTAGACAATTTTAATTTTATATGGTGATGTGACACCGCCCGGCGGCTATCCTTGTATACACTATAGAAGTGTATCCAAGGGCAGCCCCCGGTCGGTGTAGGACTATTGTAGGGATGGGCAAAAATTTATATATACTATTTTATTGAGGTGAGGTGTTGATGGATCGGATAACCGGGTCTATGGGAAGGACTATGGCACCTGCCTGACCTATGTTGAAAACATGGATAAAATAGGCAGGTGGTGACTTGCCAAATCAGGTAGATGGGCTCCCCAAAATAGTCACTAGAAAAAGCGACAAGGGAGCAACACCCAGATGAGTGGCTAAAGGGTGGAGAGGTGTCACTGGGCTTTAAACAACGATCATTTGCTCCCTTAGGGTCCCATCACGTTGCCCACTCACCACTTACGTTTCACATCCACCCTTCGAGCATGAAGCTCTCGCGACTCCACTCTGACCGGCCGGTGAAGGCAAGCCAGAGGTGGGGGACATGTTCCTCATCAGTGTTCACTCCAGCCGGCCAGTGAAGGCGAGCTAGAGATGAAGAACAGGAGCCTCCCCCGGGAGCACTCGGGTACGTAGGGTCGCTACTCCCCAACAGCTCGCCACAAGCTGCCCTGCGGGCTTATTATTATTATTATTATTATATTTCGAAATTTTACCCCTAATGGTATAATCAAAATTTGTATGGAGAAATAATATTCATACAAATGAGACATTTCGACATCAAATTTAAGGAATACTACTAAGAACAAACAAGCAAATACATATTTCGCGATTTTTCTAAAATCAACACTTAGGGAGTAAAATTCTTCAAAGGGGCGGCGGGGGATAAGATATGCACACGGGCGGATTCGGGAGTAAAAGCTAGTATTGTGAGAAGGATCTACCAGTAACAGCGGTTTTACTCCCAAAATCCTGTTACGTCAGATATTAACTATGGCTTCGCATTTCCATGCATATAGCCGAAGATATAGCCAATGAAAGTATAAATATATTTTTAAATGTTTACAAGAACGATGTTACACCGGTGTAGCCGATTTCAAAGTCTTGGAGTTTTGGTGTCAATTTCTTCTAGTACGATGCTTCATAGATTTTCTCTAGTCAAAAATCACATAAATTCACCATATTCAATGATTCCATACACTGTTCCTCACAGTCAATGTTTATTACACAATATCACACCACATTTATACAACAAACACAACTTTAAACTAGCTTAAGAATTAATTATAATATGAGATCGACTGCACTGTCAGAATTCCCGCCAAAACTCTCAATTTTTTCCATTGGTTATGACCAATTACCAAAATAATCAATTAATCTATTTTCGATAATAGATTTATTTAAAACCATTACTGATAAACTTTGTGGGGTTTTATTTAAACAATTAGGTTTACATACGTGTAGGGTTCGAGGATAAAAATACAGGTTTTCTTATAAGTCTTTACTACAAATCAGCACAATTAACAAATAAAATCTTAATAATCTAATCCGACACGTCTTCACTCACAAGTTCAACTGCCATCCTCTCATCTTCCACACTTCCGCTCATTCCCTCGTTCATTCGTACTCATTCACTATATTCACTCAATCATTACTATCCTATCAGTTATTCTGCCATTCATACAATCCTACACTCGGCCGTCCTACCTTACTGTCTGCCCTCAGACATCATCATTTATTCATACTTTCATACCACAACGTTACACTAATATAAAGCTTCTTTTGACAGAACAAATGGATACTTAAAACAAAGATTCTAATTACATCACAATGTTATTATGTAATAGCTAGGTACATATTGCATCATCTCTTTAATATTTGGCTTACAATATTACTATTATTAGCTATTCTTACAATATTAGGTAACAACATCTTTAATTATACATTTTTTCATGAAAGCATATTTTCCTACATAAGAGTACACAGGTACAAAACATAAACAACATATCCTAATAAAACAAGATTAGGGCAGAAACAAACAAGTAACAACTCATGCATCATCTTTCATACATCAACAATCAACAAAAAAATGCAAACTTACCTATCATTCTTCACTCTGACTCACTGGCATAATCTGGCCATGGTTTCATGTAGTCAGAAGAGGTAGTGGTCTTTTTAGGTCCTTCAGCCTGTGGATCCGCTTTCTCCACATCATACCGGTTATTTCTTTTAACTTTAGTGACCTTGTAGGGACCCAAAAACTTTGCTTTGAGTTTCATACACGTACCAAACTGGGTTCTTTTGATACAAACAAGATGCCCTTCTTTGTAGGCCTTGCTTTTCTTTCTTTTCTTATTAAAGCTCCTTTTGTTTTCTTCTTGAATATCTAATATTTGTTTCTTTGCATTTACTCTAAGTTCCTCTCTATTCTCTATAAAAGTGTTTCTCTCTTCTTGTTTTAATAATTCTAAAAGCTCAATATCTTCTTTTCTCTTCATTTTTATTCCAATCAATAACTCAAATGGTGTGGTATCTATACTTCTCTGATGAGTACTATTGAGTGCTTGCTGAACACGACTCACTAGCCTATACCATTGAGTAGGTTTTTCGATTGACAGCTTAGTCAGTACTGAAATCAATGTTCTATGTACCCTTTCTACTTGCCCATTTCCTCTGGGAACACCTGTTGTGATTTTAATGTGCTCTATTCCTTCTTCTAGACAATGTTGTATAAAATCTTTGCTTGTGAATGCAGTCCCTCTATCAGAAATTATTCTCCTTGGATTTCCAAAGGTTTGCTGGTGTATTGCAAGTTTATTTAGTACTTCTTGAGTAGATGTAGTCTTCGTTGGGAACAGCCACACAAACTTAGTAAAACCATCAACAATAGTGAGTATGTAATTATACTGTTTACGCGTTTCAGTCAGAGGCCCAATATGATCAATATGTAGTGTGTGAAGTGGCGTCTCTCCCTTTTCAATAGGATGTAAGAATCCCTCTTGCTTACCTTCCTTCCTGGAACCTAACAAGCATGGTATGCAAGTAGCAATGAAGTCTTCAACTTTCTTCCCCAACTTTGAAATATAATAGTCTTTACTTATTGATTCTATTGTTTTCTTTTTGGAGAAATGACCATTTCCATGTGCTCTTTTTATAATTTCCATTTCCATTTTCTGTGGAACAACCAAGCATTGTTCTGGTCCTCTGCACAGTATGCCTTTGTGCAGGTAAAAATCTTTGTAAGGCTTTTCTTCAGACAAAATCTTCATAATTGCCTGTAGACCATCATCACTTTCTTGAGCACGCCTCAAGTCACTATGCAAATCTGTAAAGATAATGTTCACATATGGATTTCGGCTCAAAGCATCTGCGTGTCTCATCTTTGAGCCTTCCCGATGTTCTATAGTGAAGTCATAATCCTGCAGAAACAATATCCATCTAGCTACCTTTGGCGACATAATTAGGTCTTTCTTCATTAAGGTCATTTGGAATGCCTTACAGTCGGTGACTATCTTGAACTGTTTACCATAAAGGTAATGCCTGAATTTCTTTATGCCTTCTATTATGGCTAAGGCTTCCAACTCATAGCTACTGTATCGGCTCTCCGCATCAGTTGTCCGTCTACTCATGTAGTGTATGGGATGTAGTTCACCATTGCAGTCCTTTTGAAGTAAAATCGCTGCATATGCTATACTGGAGGCATCTGTATGTAATTCCGTTTCAGCATTTGGTTCATAAATCTTCAGTACAGGCTTTCTTGCAAGCTTCTCCTTTAATATGTTGAATACTAATCGATGTTCATTACCGAAAATAAACTTTTTATCTTTTCTTAGTAGATCAGTCAAAGGTCGGGCTATAAGTGCATAATTTTCAATGAACTTTCTGAAATATGAACAGAGACCTAGGAAACTATGCAGTTGCTTCTCGTTTCTGGGCTCAGGGAATTTCATGACTGCATCAGTCTTCCCTGGCGACGGCGTTACTGCACCTTCTTCGATGACATAACCTAAGTATTCTACTCTTCTCACTAAAAGCTGTGTCTTAGTCCAATTGATCTGCAAACCATACTCAGAAGCTGTTTGTAATACTTCTCGCAATCTTTCTATAGCTTGCAGCTCATCTAAAGCTGGAATCAATAAGTCATCAATGAATACAAGGACTATTCCTCTTGTAATCAAATCTCTGAATATTACTGAAATATATCTGGTAAACACTTTGGGGCAGGTGGCTAAGCCAAAAGGTGCCCTTAAGAACTCATATTGCCCTGTCATAGTTACAAAGGATGTATATTTAATTGAATCTGGGTGAACTTTTAAATGGAAAAATCCATTCTTTAAATCAATCGTACTAAAAATTCTTGCAGCAGCCAGCTTATCTATATGCTCATCTATAATAGGCAAAGGATATTCATCCCTCATAATCTTTTTGTTGATAAGCCGATAGTCAACACATATTCGCAATGATCCATCTTTTTTCCTGACCAGCACAAGTGGACTACTATATTCCGAAAAACTTACCTGAATGATTCCTTGTTCTAGCCACTCCTGTATTTGCTTATCTACTTCCTGTTGTTCTTTGGGTGAGACACGTCGTGGACGTTGAGCAACTGGTACATCATCTTTCAGTGTAATCTTCAATTCAATAGGCGCCCTCTTCGTTTGGCGTGGCTGGTAACTCTCCACCAAGCGCACCACCTCATCTTTGACAGCTTCATCTTTGACACAACCTATAGAATCAGTGACACACATAAAACAATCAATCTCACTCACCCAGTCATTCGGTTTCACCCACACTGACCCATCTCTCATAACAGTGACAACATTCTTTAGAAAATCATGCCCTAATATTATTTTATAAGGTATGCTATCCTGAGGAACGACATAAAACTTTACATCGTTATACTGGTACCCGTCGATTTCTATGCTACACACAAATTGTCCTATAGAATTTACCTTAGCTTGGCCTAAGCCGGTAAGCACAATACTTTTTGTAATGTCACAATTCGGCGAACCTAACTCAACGAAATAGTCGTATGATACGAGATTTACTTCACTACCGGAATCTATAAGAGCACTAGTGATATTTCCGCACTTTATTTTCACTGGTTTTATTGGTTTCGCACATATTTTGCTGCACATACCGTTGTTCACAGAACAATTATTTATGTCCAAAACGTTAAACTCGCTGCCATGACAGTGACACTTCTGACGTATGTCATCGCTGTCATTTCGTTCACGTACAGTTAGCTCACTCGCGATCCGGTCTTCGTTCGTTCCATCATTCGCGATCGCTGCGCCCTCTGTCGCTGCCGTAAACAAGGCCTGTTTCCGTCTTTGACCGATGTGCTGAATGTTACCGCTCCTGGTCGTATCCGGTTTTGAATCATATCGCCGTGACGTAGTTGTTTTCCGAGTTTGTGCTTCCGTCGTGCCCGCCATCTTGGACACTGCTGTTTTTGCTGGACAATCGGGTGCGATGTGGCCAAACTCATTGCAATGAAAACACTTTTTACCTTGCATTTTGTTCGGGCACTCCTCACTGATATGGCTCTTATCACCACAGTTGAAACAAAATCCTCGTGACGTACTTGAGTTGGTAGGAATACTTCGATTAAATGGCTTATTCTGCTTATTTTTCACCGATTGCGTTTGCCGACACATTTTTTCTTTGACCGCCTCGTAAATTTTCAGCTTATCCTTTAAATCATTATATGAAGTAACACCATATAGCATGACTTTATTTATCTCATTATCCTGTATGCCATCTACTATGTACTTTATCGCTACATAGTCTGGCATTTTGCCGCGCTTACCCATCTCCTTCATTGTGAGCATGTAATCTAAACACGACTCGGTGGGCTTTTTGCTACGCGCGCTCATCATCTCGTGGATCGCTTTGATGTCCACGGTATCGGGAAATTCTTTCACAATGGCCGCTTTTAGGTCTTCCCACGCCTTGAATGGACGCTCCGCTTTCAACCATAATGCAGCTGTACCTTGCAGAGCCCGTCGTGCCACTAACAACTTCTGTAGCGGTGACCACCCGAAAATAGCTGCGTTGTCCTCAATGTCACTCACCCATTGTGACACCGAATACGTCTTGTCACGCCCGTTGAACTTAGGCACCAAATCCGCCGTCATCTGCAAAATGTCGGGTGCAAGACCTCGTGTTGCATCCATAACGTCGTCATCAGCTTCTTGGTAATCGTCTTGCCGGTTTCGTCTTCGATCTTTCCCGTTGTTAGGCATCTTCTAAAACGGTAATAACGGCGAAATAACAATTACTTCTTGCGATTTTCTTTAGCCGGCGCTCCGTGCCACGTGCCGCGAATCACGTAAGTATTGAAAAAAATATTTTTTATCCCGATCCCGGACGAGCCCCCACTTGTAGGGTTCGAGGATAAAAATACAGGTTTTCTTATAAGTCTTTACTACAAATCAGCACAATTAACAAATAAAATCTTAATAATCTAATCCGACACGTCTTCACTCACAAGTTCAACTGCCATCCTCTCATCTTCCACACTTCCGCTCATTCCCTCGTTCATTCGTACTCATTCACTATATTCACTCAATCATTACTATCCTATCAGTTATTCTGCCATTCATACAATCCTACATACGTGTCCAAAACAAATCATAATAAAAAAGAACAATATTATAAATTGACATTTAATTTTTTCAACATGCCTTTAGTAGTATATATATATATATATATAATCGTACTTAGGATAGCAAAATAAAGAAACGATATCTTTATATTAACTTATTTATTTTAATTCTGGGCCCAACAAGTTTTAGTTTTGCTAACGGTCTTCTTCTGAAGAAGTAAAAGTTGTTAACGGTGAATAATTTGACCGTAATAAAGAAATTTCTAATTTCCAAGGCTAGAAGTAGGGATTCACCGGGCTAAGCTCTGACACACACACACACACTCACAAGCCACTTAAAAAAAGACGTAAGGCACAAGAAAATTGTACATTATCTAACAATAAGAACGTCATTGCTATGATCGGAGAACCAAAGTCTACCCCCCTAGAATCATTTTTAGCCCCAGAATCAAAATCTGTACCCAAAATATATTCTGTTATAATTTACATACTGTACATACGCACTCACGCTTGTAATCCCCGAAGGGGTAGGCAGAGATGTAACCAGTAACCCATGATGTGATAAAGGGGGGCGAGCCTATCGCCATACCGGACACAATTCCAGACTCCGGGCTGATACGGGCTCTGCGTCAGCCTGTCGTAACGAGTACGCATTACATCTGCGCCACCGAGGCAATCAATTATGTAGTTATAATATGATTAATTAATTACGTACGTGTACCGTTGTTACCTATCCGCTGATTATACAGATATATCCCTTAAATTAAGTAATCAAAACTAAGTCATTTGTATGCGTGACCTTCAAACTGTATTCCGATTGCCTCATTTACAATATAAAGAGGTTATTTTTTACACATCGTATAAAATATAGACTTAACTGATATTACTCTAAGGACTTAACTATCAACAAAAAAGCATACTTCTATACATTTTGGACAAACATTAGCTTGCAATAATAGTTTCGTCAATCCATCTGTATAATTTAACATGCTTCGTCCCGATTCAGCCCGCATTCATATTCACTCCGTCTCACACTTCTGCCTTTTTGGGAATCCGTCGTTAGAGAAATCTATACATTTTTGAATCTGGTTTTATGCAAACGAATAAAATTAACTAGGGAATTGTATTGTTGTTATTTGTCTGTAAATACGAATATTCGTATTCGTTTCATCACGATTCACGAATTAACACGAACGTAGGTACATTTCCAATGATATGATTACATTGCAAACTTATAAATTAAATTATTTTATACTGATTTTTTTGTAATATATTGGTCGGCGAGCTTATCGCCATTGCTATTATTTTCTATGTATTTAAAAACATTTTTATTTACTATAATTATATCAATGTCGGCATGTTAGCAGATAATAGGTACAAATACTTTATTGAGAATTACTTTGTGTAATATGTAAATGAAAACTTCCTAACTAAATCGTTATAATGAGTTTATTCAACAGTTATTTCTACGCGCGTTAGTGGTAGTTTAGGTCGGATAAAATGAATATAATGAGTAAAATATCAGCTCGTAATGCCGCCTAGCTAAATCGTTACAATTTGATTATTCAGCGGCTATTTCTACACGCGTTAAAGTAGTTTAGGTAGGATAAAATGAATATAATAAGTAAAATATCAACTCGTAATGTCGCCTAGCTAAATCATAATAATGAGTTTATTCAACGGCTATTTCTACACGCGTTAGTGGTAGTTTAGGTAGGATAAAATTAATATAATGAGTAAAATATCAAGTCGTAATGTCGCTTCTCACAGCCGATCACCAAAGGTACTCATCAGTGGGCTTCCCATGCATGCCCGGTTCGAGAACATCGAGCCACTGCTCACACAATACGGGAATGTGCAGCATTGCGACAAAGCGAATTCCCGCGATGTTAACACCCAAGCGGTGTTTATCACCTTCGAGAACCCGGACCAGGCACAGCAGTGAGTATTGTTGACAGTTTGGCGTACATGGTACATCGGGATACAGATCTAAATCTCCATTGTTTCCATTTTTCCGCTGGTATGCTTGGGATGGCTGCTTTTCTTCCTCCTCTTACTTACACTTTGCATGAAATCTGTGTGTTATCCACGCTTAACTGTTAACTTATGAGTGCCTATATGCCAAATTCTCTCTTTATCCTCTTTGATCTAAGTCGAAAGCATGTGGAAATTTTCTGTCTCAATTTGAAGTTTGTTTTATCTGTAATTTTACGCCAGTGTTAATTGGATGACTAAATTGGTGGTTTTAATTTAAATATGATAAGGAAATTAGTATTTAAAATTATATTTGATTGTTTCAGGGCCATTAATGGTTTAAACGGGCTTGAACTTGAAGGATGTCGCATAAAAGTGGAGGCTGCGGAGCAAAACACTCGAGGCGGACGACGCGGACGCCCCGGCGGCGGCCGAGGTGGCGGCGGCGCGCCGGGTGGTGGTTCGCGCCCCACGGACTTCCCATTGCGCCTGCTGGTGCAGAGCGACATGGTCGGCGCCATCATCGGCCGCCAGGGCAGCACTATTCGCCTGATCACACAGCAGAGTCGTGCTCGTGTCGATGTCCATCGCAAGGACAATGTTGGCTCACTTGAGAAGGCTATCACTATTTACGGCAATCCTGAAAATTGTACCAATGCCTGCAAGAGAATACTCGAAGTGATGCAACAGGAGGCCAACAACACCAATAAAGGGTAATTATCAATATTGAAGTCGTCTATCTGCATAATTCATTAGACGAAACTGGACGCACTGAACAAAATCGTGCCAAACCTACTTGTAGTAGGCAAATATTTTTTGTCTTTTTGGTGACGTGAAGTTGAACTGGCATTGCTTAAAAGGACTAATATTTTACGAACAAGTTGTGACGAACGTATGGACTGAAGAAATATTTTTTTAAGTCGTAACATAGAAATGATTTTATAATAAATGCGGTGTGATGTAATTAATAATATACATTATTTATTTTAGTGAGATCTGCTTGAAGATTTTGGCGCACAATAATTTAATTGGCCGCATCATCGGCAAAGGCGGCAACACCATTAAAAGAATCATGCAAGAAACTGAAACAAAGATAACAGTTTCTTCAATCAACGACATCAGCAGCTTTAACTTAGAACGTATCATAACTGTGAAGGGAACTATTGAAAACATGGCTAAAGCTGAGTCCCAAATTTCTTCTAAATTGCGTCAGAGCTACGAAAGTGATCTGCAGGTGAATATAACAATTTGTTACGGATTTTTTACCTTTTGTGTCTTATCCTGATAAATTTATCTTTATAATTACAAAACATAATTTTCACCTTTTGCATATATAATTAATGCATGTTGCCTCAATAGCAATAAAAATATCGTGAAGTAACTTTCTAGGGCCGTGCTTTTAAATTTGGCTTCATATTTATAAAAACGTTTCTGTGCAATAATAACCACTCAAACACAGCCAAGCTCTATTGGTGATAATTAAATTTAATCCTGTCATCAATATACGTATTAAACGTATTTCTATAATATTAGTAAACATTGCCACGTGTTAAGAGCACCTAGCTTGAATTATGGAAATTATCTCGGATAGTTTTAATGCATAATTTGGTGTTTTGTTACATTTTAAATGTTTTATTTATAATGAATGTCGAGTCTACAGCCTCGTGTGTCAGGTCTAAATATTTGGACATTTTGCTTTTTCGGCTTTGGCGAGGTTTTCGTCATGCGGAATGATGACATCGAGATGTATTGCCCACCGCGCCAATCGATCTACTACCACAATATGAGGCTTATCATAACAATAGTCCTGTCCGTGATAATAGATCGATCCCAATACAGCGTTGCATATACAAGGTCCCTCGTATGCGATAGACCGTCTGGGTTGGTACCACCGCTTTGTCTATTTCTGGAGCCAAGCAGCAGTGTGAAAGCACTGTGTGTTCCGGTTTGAAGGACATTGAAGCCAGTGAAATTATTGGGCATTATGAGACTTAACATTGTTATGTCACGGGTCGACGAGCGCAGTCCAATGACATATGCAGTGCTTTGTAATTCAAAGTTCTGTGTGGTGTTGCTTCTGTTTATGGGCAGGCGTGGCGCTTACCATCAGGCGAGCGACCTGCTCGTTACGTCACCTAAGCCAATACAAAAATAAATACGCAATCATTCATTTTTCGATAGTCATTTTAATATACGTGTTACAGAAAGGTGTGGACATATTTTAGGGTAATTACATACACCTTACAATTCGTACTATGTACCGGATCTTTTCAAAACCAAGACATTCAAAAATTTCATCTTAATTTTAATCACTCGTTTATTAAGATCGATAAGATTGATGACATCACTATCAATTATTATGAACGACACTCACTTTTTAATAAACTTGAATAAGATGTACGTAATTCTACGGACATACATACGTACGTAACTTGTAATTTAAACACAAATTAACACCTGAAAGAGATTGTGTGCTGAAGTCGATATAGGTACCATCCTCTAGAAGCATTTTAAAGACTTCATTCTCAGGTCTTCCATTTATGAATTTGAAATACAGTCGAAGATCCTCTTAAAAGCTGTTATCAGTTACACCAACACCAAGTACCAATACATAATACTTGTTATTAGTCAAATACAACATATTTATTGAACTCGTAATCATACTTCATAAAATCAGAAATTGCCGAACTGACTGCGTCAAATAAATATTGACATTAATTGACAACTGTTTAATGTTTTTTTAATTATAAAATAATTAAATGAAAGGAGGTATATAGTATCATTGTTTATCATTTAGTGTTGTCCAAAGTTGAAAGTCGATATCGACATGTTACTCATTCGATAAAAAAGAAAATTCTATAATTATTGTCCTAGCAATACATGCAGAATTGGTACTATGGGAGATAAAATACTTATACCCTACACTATACATTGCTTAAATTTGCCCGCCCCTTTCTATAACACGTTGTATATTTTTTTCTGTTATATTCACATTGACGAAACTTTTTATTAAGCTTGTAAACAATAATTATATCGTAAATTAAATTATTTTGTCTCGTAAAAAAAAACAAGCACGTCGATAAAGTCCCTTAATTCCTAATATCAATCTATTTAACCCCATGTATTGCCATGTATTTGCCCGAAAATATGTGGTTCAAAAGTTAATTGGGTTTTTGTATGAAAAGTTAATGAAAATCGTCTTTTGTTATAAATTTCGTGACTGCAGGTAAACTATTAAGTCGTGAATTTGTTTTTTCTTCAAATAATACTAAAATATGCCTTTGAAACCACCATATCACTAAAAGTAAAATCACGACTGCAGTAGACCTAATTATCTGTTGGGAAACCCTTTTGGGTACCACCGCGTGGCCGGTCGGGGCTGCGGGTACGATTTTGTACTCTTCTGCGCCCCCAATGGTGCCATGTAGACGGCCTCTCCGGTCTGTGAATGATGGAGGAGTCCTCTATCGACCTGCTACATACATTTCATACACCGACCGTGTTACAGTCCTGTATATAAAATAATACAATAATTAGAAAACTTTTGTTGCATATATGATTATAGTCACTTTAAATGTGTAACACTGACACCTGAATTGCTTAGCTATGTTTGATGCTACAAATACGTGCGGCAAGTGGGATTGTTGGTTATAATAATATGCGGTCACTTAAATGTCCCGCCTTTTTGTCAAGATTTTTCAAACTTAAAATCTCGGATCATTTAGCCGACAAAATGGTTTAGGAATGAGATGGTCTAATATCAAGATATGTGGCTAATGTTATATGATTTAATATTCTATTTTACATACATACATACGCACTCACGCCTGTAATCCTCGAAGGGGTAGGCAGAGGTGTAAACAGGACACCCACATTTCGCCGAGCGTATCTCCTTTCCACGATGTGATAGGGGGCGAGCCTATCGCCATACCGGGCACAAATTCCACTCCGGAGTGATACTGAGTATTTCTTAATTGATAAATCCAATACTACTTTACCCGACCCGGGGATCGAACCCAGGACCTCAGCGTTGGCCTCAATCGTAACGCGTACACATTACAACTGTGCCACCGACGTAGTCTCAGTTAGATGACGCAATAAAGCGTATATTATAAATAAATATATATAATATAATAAGGGCGCATGTTTTGGAATACAATCTGGTTTTAATGATTGTATAGTTATAAAGTTGTACTAATGTATTGATTGTACTCTGTTTTGAGTCCTTAATAAATAAATTTCAGACTCCGGGATGATACTGAGAATTTCGTAATAGAAAAACCCAATATCACTTTGCCCGACCCGGGGATCGAACCTGAGACCTCAACCTTAGCTTAATCGTAACACGTACGCATTACAACTGCGCCACCGAGGCAGTCAGTATTCTATTTTAATTGTATATTTTCCTAATTTATTTTTCTTTATTGATGGATGAGTGTGCGTGACTTTAATAGGAATCGATGATAGTTTATGATTGGTTTCATGTTTATTTTACTTGTATGAAGTTTGTTTTTGTTTTCGCGGGCCAAAACGAGTTTATCGCTACCGCCTCGCCCCGGGGATGCCGGGACAGTTATGTTGAACTCACCGGTCTTACAACCCAGCGTAAAGTCACCCGAGGGTGAGATAGAAAATCCAGATGACCGCTGGGCTGAGTCCCTAACGCTATATACATCCTGCACCGGCAATACCAAGGCGAGAAACGCCCCGGCTTCAGCCGGAACGGCCTATGCGCGGTGCCAACTTGCGGCCCATTTCTATTTGTGAGGGGGGCTCAGAAACCCCCGCACACCAAAGGACGCCCTTGGCGTCAGCGGCAGCGAAGAGACCAACCACCCGTGCTGCCATCCATCCTCGGGGTCGCACGTACAAGAGAACTAAAGTGGGCTACTACAGCCCCCCGCTGCGAGCCCGCGAGCCCCGGTGGGCCCCTATTAGTCGCCTCTTAGACAGGCAGGGGATATCGTGGTAGAATTCTTCAGACGCCCCCAATCATGCTCGCTAAAATGTCTGTGCTTGCGGTGGCATCGTGTGCCGGGTCGGTCACTTCCCTGTAACAACATACTTAGTTGAGGAGGCCGATGGCTGTAGTGTTGAGTAGGACCCAATTTTTAAATGAGTTTGTAAGATTAGCTCTTGTATGCCCTACTTAATACTAGATGGCTGGTACATGCGTCATGCTTGTCAATGAGTACTGCTTGTGTTTCTGGTCTACACAGGCTGTCATTAGTTACTTTATTTTTTATTAACTTTGCTTTACATCATCCGTACAAAATGATATGCAAAAAATGCTATTTCAAGTAATTACAATATGATAAAAAAAAAAAAAATGATTTTATGCGGAAAAAGAAGAAACAAATTATGATAAATAAATATTAAATACCTACAGCTGTGTCTTGGTGCTTCTTATCAGACCTGTGGGCATTTCCGAAGCACCGGTAGACGCTTCAATGTGATGATTTTATTGATGTGTGAAAGAGCAAGGGTTAGGGCCACAAAGGTGTGGCCTACTTGCAAAATAAATAATTTTATTTTGATATGAAAATGAAAAAAAAATAGCCAAAAAATTCTGAGATATTCAGCTTTAAAATCCATATACATTTTTATCTCTTATTCTACACCCTAACGATGTCATATTGTAGGAGGTGGAGCACCACTTTGCCAGGTTTCCATATTATGCAACACAGCAACGCATTGCCAATGGCCGGGTTCTTTTTAAACGACTTCAAAAAAAAGGAGCTTCTCAATTCGACTGTTTTTTTTATGTTTGTTGCCTCAGAACTTTTTGATTGGTTCCACTCCACTGGCACACTACGACGCAAACAGATTGTACCAATTTAATATCATGGGGAGCGTTTAAAGGAATTGTTTTTATGCCTCTAAATTTCATCACCGCACGACGTGCCAAAAGTTGGCGATGCTATCGCCACCACCTGGTATGGATGTACAACTTCAACTTCTTCACAACGGTGCGATTTGCACATACTTCCCGGTACAGTAGCAAAGCTGTTTCATTTGCGATGCTACGAAAAGAGCTTACGCAATCCATCCATCCAGTCAATAGGAAAGTCATCCGCATTACAGTTTCCGGATTTTCCTCAGTCCAATAGAAAAAAAAATCGCTCATTAATTGATTCTACAGCAAAACTTTATACAGTATATAACAAAAACCCTGTTGGCCCTTTTTGGGTCATAAAGGTAGCCATATAGACAGCTTAATAATAATAGTTAAAATAAAATAATAATAAACAGAAGCGAGATATTATCTTTACACAGTTTGGCCCTTTTTTGGTCATGAAGGTAGCCATATAGACAGCTTAATAATAATAGTTAAAATAAAATAATAATAAACAGGAGCGAGATATTATCTTTACACAGTTAGCTTACAGAAATGAACATATTAAAAAAAAAACATCTGAATTTCTGTATGTACTGTCGAAGCCGGGCGCGCGGCGCGTGTGATGTACGTGGACGCCGCAACTTGCTATCTCGCTCTGGCTCCAAGTCATCGCTCTTGCAGAAGTAATCAATCGAAATATACTTTACAAACAATATTATTAATAATAAAAAAATACGATGATTTTTATAGTCCTATTTTCATAAGAGAGTTTTTTCATTACGTTTGAATATCGATTCTGATATTACATCACAGTTTAAACGCCCAACAGTGTTTTTGTTACATATTGTATATTATGAGTAAAAATAGTATTAAGAGGAATATTGTATTTCAATTATCAACTGAATTATAAATTTTAAAAAAGTATTTTACTTTTATACTCTATAAAAAATATTAAAACCAAAACTTACTTTTTTTTCATGACAAACTTATTTTAATGTTTCTGATTATTTTAATAATAAGTAAACCTATGAGTAAAAACATGTTTAGCTACATAATTAAAATACAAAATATTTATTTAATCCATAAAAGTCGTACAAAAATGACAATTAATTTGACAACCTCCGTAGCGCAGTGGGCGAGTAACCGGCTATGAGAAGAGAGGTCGCGGGTTCGATTCCCGCACTGAGACAAATGTGTGTGGTAAACAAATATTTATTTCGGTTCTGGCTTGATAGACGGAAAGTATCACTAGTTCCTGATACCCACGATAATAGTGATGTGAACCGCGTTTTAGAAAAACCTGTAAAAACGGTTTTTATATAAACCAATAATCTCTGGTTTTTATTTAGATACACCGTTTATTTTTCAACAAATTACAAAATATTAAAATTTAATACTTTATGTCAAAAATAGGTATCCAAACGTCACTTTTATCCGAATTACACATGTACATCTATGATACGAACCCACGTGTATTTCGTGTACCCGAACATCAATTTCAGACTACGTTCGTGTGTGACGTGTTTGTTGTCTGGTCGGCGATTCTCTTGTTTTGATATTTCAGAAATTGAAGAACCTCAAGTAACATTTATTAGCTATTTTAGGCTCCATCGTTGTTAATACAGATGTCTTATTTCTGAATTTATTTTTCCACAGATGTTTTATTCAGTTACTGTGAATTGAAAAGGTGGTAAACTGAATAACCGTTTTTAATTTTGATGTAATAAATATGTTTGTTTACATTTTAAGTCTGAAGAAAATGGTTTGATTTGTGATTGCTGTTGCTTGTTGTTTCCTAGCAATTGGCGGTAATTTTCACAAGGGGTGTAGCAGATTATAAATATTTTTGTCACCAACTTCTAAACAGTTTTGGAATAAAATTCGGGTTGAAATAATAACCTATAGTATATGTAATTCACTACTTTACACATAATATTACTATACTTTTTCAAGTTTATGAACACTTATGGCCGTTCTATATATTTTATTTATAGATAGATTTGCTTACCATCAATAGACTTTGACAGATATTCCATACAAACTGTGTTAAAAATTAACTGGCAGTAAGCAAATCTATCGATAAAACTATTGAGAACGGCCATTACATATGTACAGTAACATTCACTGATAACCTATGATTCGTTTTAATAATTAAAATGTATGTTGGGTACTAACTCAACAAAATTTGCGTGTAAAACATTGCGTAGGTACCCTGAAAAGTTATACCAACTTACAAGCGCGTCCGCGCCGCACGGCACATCATATTTATTTATCAAAATATTTAATACATTTTCGCCTAGTTTCTGAAATGCTGGTCAATGTAAAAATTAACTAATCTACTGTCAAATCTCTTGTCAAGTCGAAATTCAAGTTTGATAAAAACCCCAATGACGTTATAAATAAAAAACTGCCAATTATAATGGGGAATAAAATCGAAAATATATGGGGTTGCTCTAAACCCAGCTTACCGCTCGGCACTGATTTCACACACGCTATATTTTAATGGTTTTTATAAAATTCGTTTATAGACACTCTTGTAATCACTTTCTGTAACTAATCACTTAAAGTAAAACAAATTCTAAGAAACCCGTCATTTGGAGAGTAAGGATTGAGAACTCAAAACCATTATGTTTAAAGTTAGTTTTTCACTGGCTGACTTAAGTATACTCGTACCACAAATATTTCACTTATTTTTACTTTCAAAACGAATGCCCTATTTAACTAAAATAGTTGTGATTTGTATAAAATACATAAATAATTTTCAATGTAGTTTTTGTAACGATTTCTGTTTTTATGGCACTACGTTACAACATAATATACCATTTAAGAAAAATAAAACAAATTATATTTTCATGATACATAGTAAATAGGACTACACTGTAGGCCTAGTATGAGTTACGAATACGTTCACAGTTTTCGAATTCGTATAAAATTACTACCGTCGAAGTGTCAAACTAGTAATTCATACGGTAATAAAGAAAAGAATCGCTTGAAAATTAATTTCATATTCTATTATTATGATATAAAATAAAGCATATAATTAACTTTAATTCATCATAGTTCCCACTACTGGCTACTAATATTTGACGTATTGAGAGAAAACGAAAACTTTCATCGTTTTACAAAACTATTAAGACTTGTACTAGGCCTACTGGTACATACATAGAAAAGTTATTCAAAGATGGTTTTTAGATTACATACTATGAATCTTAAAAGGAAATTTTCACTGACTCGTCGATTGTGATTTTTTAGGAAAATATAGAAAAGCGTGGTAAAATCAACACATTAGCGTCAGCAGCTTAAGTATCTACATAATTGTTGGTTTGTATTACCTGCAGGTGCTGGCACCGCAAAGTATTATGTTCCCGGGTCTGCACCCGATGGCGATGTTGTCGACGGGGCGCGCCTTCTGTGGCGCCACTCCGCCATTTCCACCACCTATGTACGCACCAATGGCTGGCCAGGGTGCTCAACAGGGCGCTGGCGACTCGCAGGTACTTTATTATGTTTTCTTCATTTATTTTGATTTAATTGCATGTGCAAAGTAAATAATGCAAACTTGACGCAAATGACGCACATTGAGTTCCTTGTACTCGTGCTAAGATAGAAAGGTCTGTAGCATCCATTGTGGAAAATAATGTTTTATTGTTATTCATTAAAGTATGTACTCGACACCAACATTAAGGGTAAGTTAAAGCTGACTGCTCATAAATTAGCCGCGCGGCGCGGTATAGCGCAGCGTAATGCAAAACTGATTTTGCAATATATGAATTGTACTTATTCATCGAAGCGTATGAGACGCAGATTTTGGTCTGCTCTGATTTAGGAACGTTATGCCACTCTTTTTTTGTTGTCGCGGGGAATATTTATCACTACCGCCCCACCTCGGGGTAAGCCGCCCCGGATCTACGATTTTTTGAACAGGGGCAAAAACTTGATAGTGGCGCCACTCTCCAGCGTTTGAGATAAATTATGATGATGTAAGTATGATGCACAAAGGGCCTGTGATTTACAAACGTCGACACACCTTATGTGTTAAGCTAAGTTGCTTATATAATACATGCGTTTATCTTTCCCAACATGCAGCCCTGCGGTGGTGATTTTGGAGTCTGTGGCTAAGTCTGGCCGAAGCTCTCTCGTCCCCTTATAAATTCTCCGGTCCAATGCTTTTTCGAGAACTTCTTTCCAATAAGAAACTGTTTGTTTCGCTATGTCCGTCCGAACTAAAATTTCTTAGCGCGACCTACTTTTTTTAAATTCCCGTTATGGCCGTTAGTTTTACACGAGCCAGTCTCAGTTCCATAAGTCAACCCTAGAGATAAGTCTTTGGGCGATTAATAAAGATCATGCCTCTATTCCGTAGGAGACATCGGAAATTTCATTTGCAAAAGTTTTTCCATCGCTTAGCTTTGTATATAGATTACTGCTCCGCTCCCATGGGTCGTAGTATGATACTATATAGTTATGAACTTTCATCTCCACAAAACAAATGTATGTTGTGAATATGACCTCAAAAGTTAAAATAAGTAGTTTCATACCAAGTTCAAACTGCAATCGAATTTGGTGTTGCGGGGGATGAAAACCTTATCATACACAATACATTCCTTGTAACACGTTGTATATATGGAGATAAAAATAAAATATATTATGCTGTGTACTGTAGTAGTATACTACTTGAATAGCTTTTTTATAGCTACTTTATAAGCTTTTACTTGGAAGACAAAACAGCTTGTGATTGAGCTGCTCACTCCTCACAATATTGGCTGTACAAAGTTCTCTCTTTTTTATATATAATATTATTTTTCTATTGACTGCTCTATTGGCGCTTTATTAGTTTAAAGCAATGTTGACATTTAGATTTATGTTTTTTAAATTATTAACTGTTTAATTGCTTTTCTTTTCAAATATGAGTGCGATTGCCACGTATTTCTGGTATACTCATAAAGATATTTTCAAAAGAAATTCTGTACATACACTCACATAATTCTGTAAGACAATGTCTTGTTTTAGCATTTCTTCTCATGGCTATATAGAATAAATGTTTTGATTTCAGTGGATTAGCATAGGTCGACAAACGAACAAGTAGGTCACCTGATCGAAAGTGGTATCCTCCGCCCATGAACACCCACACAATACCAGATAATCATGCACGCGTTGCCAACCTTAAAGGAAAAGGATGATAAGAGATTGGGAAGAGGAAGGAGGATTTTCGCCTTCGGATATCCCACTCACTGTACCAAACGTAACAGCAATCGGGGGTTCCCATGCTTTATATCAGCAACGAAGTTCAGAACATACATAGAGTAAAGTAGGAATAGAATAGCCATGACTATAATAATATTTTTGATACACATTTTTCATGTAAAAGCCTATGGAGAATAGATTTATTCCTACTTATCGTTATTTTCTAGAATATTTATGTTAGTGAATAACATAAAAAAGTAATTAACACTCCAATACCACGTTGCAATAATTTATAAAAAATACTTTTTTATTTACGCTTTTACCCACGCCTATAATTTAATCATAGTATTTTTTATTAAAATAGAGTACATATTTCAAAAAGGTTTCTTTATTACATTTTTAAATATATATTTAAAAAAGAAAATACTGTTTAAAAATATATAAAAACGACATCCTCCGATGGCGAGCCCTAGGACCCCAACCACCGACGGTATAGGCCCCAAATTTTAATAAAAAATTTACGATGTTCGCATCATGCGGAATGGTGACATCAACAAGCATTGCCTGGCGCGCCAATCGATTTATTACCACAATATCAAGCTTATTAGCAACAATAGCCCTGTCCGTAATAATAGATCGATCAAAATAGAGCGTTGCATGACTATTTTCGAGAACTGATTGGGGGACATATTGATAATACGGCACCTCGGAAGTCACAAGACAATATCGAACAGCAAGTTGCTGGTGTATGATCTTGGCTACTAGGTTATGTCTATGCAACTCGCCGTTAGCAAAAAACGAACAACCGGAAATCACATGCCTTATTGACTCTCCGGGACGGTGGCATGCCCGACAGATGTCGACCGTACGGACGGTACGGTTCGTGATATATTTGAGATAGTTGTTCGTCTTGACAACTTCGTCTATAATTGCAGAACATACAGAACTTTCGGTTTCCCCAAAAAGGTCACTAAAACGAAGCCAAGCCACTTTTTATAGCATTAAGTAAGGATCGACCCGCCACATATCCGCGGGATGTAAAATCTAATCACAGACGATCGTGGATGATCCATACGATGTGCAGTCAGTAATATTCGAACCTTTCGTTCCAGGGCGTCAAGCTCAGTCTGAATCCATCTGAAAAGCGTTGGAAGGCTCGGATCTTTTCCCACCCGACAATAAACTGTTGAGTACTTTATATCATTGTGGTGGAAATTCTATGTTATAATACTAGGTCTACGTTTCCGAACTTCGTCGCTTCATATCTTTTTATAACATAGGGGCCCCTTTTACTTTACGTCGGTTTTCTGTGAGTCAGTGGTAATATCCTGGTCGAGCCGGTCCATTAGTGCTGCAGACAAAACTACAGCGTGGCTCTACCACTTGGTTTATTGTATAACATTAAATAAATTATCTGTATTTATGTGCTTCCAGGAAACAACTTATTTGTATATCCCGAATAATGCAGTGGGCGCAATCATTGGTACAAAGGGTTCCCATATTCGCAACATTATCAGATTCAGCAATGCATCGGTCAAAATAGCTCCTTTGGAACAGGACAAGCAAGGGGAGACCCAGAACCCTCAACAGGAGCGTAAGGTCACTATCGTTGGCAGCCCTGAAGCTCAGTGGAAGGTAGGAATATTTAATTAATATTCCATGCTATAACTAAGTCTTACTGTACTTTCGGTATTTGCAAGGTTTGAAGTGTTGAATTAAGGGTTTATCATTAATTAATTTCTTCAGAAATATTAGGATTGTTTGATACAGGTTTGCTTGATAATATTATACTACAGTGCAACCTCGATATAACGAAACTCAAGGGAATTAAAAAATATTCGTTATACCCAAATATTTTAATGTATACTACTAGACCGGCTGTCTAGTACATAGAAAGTGCTCACTTAGTTACGGTCAATTGACCGCAACTCATTTAGTCGACAGCGAGCGAGCGACAGGAACGGATGTTGTAATATTTTTTTATGGCATAGGCCGGGAAACGAGCAAGTGGGTCACCTGATGGTAAGTGGTCTCCACCGCCCATGTACGCCCACAATACCAAAAGAATCGTGGGTGCATTACCGACCTTGAAGGAAAGGGAAATTTAATGAATTGGAGAGGGGAGGGGGTTTTGGCCTCCGGATATCTCACTCATTTGAGGCTATTCGAACGTTGAATTCGACAAAATAACAAGAATTTGTTCATTGTGACCCATAAAACGTTGCCAATAATTACGTGCATATATTTTAAGGTCGGGAACCTTAATATATCTTTCTTATATCTATATTTTCTTCGAAAATAGTATTAATTGTGAACGAAAACTAATACATAACCAAACAGCCGACTCACTGTTACCATCTCGCTTACTCATAACTAGAATTAGTTTAGAGCGAGCAGCGCTTCCGAAGCGTTAATGTAGAATAGGAAACACAACAAAAACGGATACGCCAAACTGGAAATAGGTACTTAAAGTGAATTTTAGTAGGTAGGTAAGTGTGATGTTTGTGTTTCAGATATTGGATGGAAATATGTAGTACATTTACGAAAATGCTGAATTGCATACTAGGATATTGTAAAAATTATTCTCAACATACTGTATAATTATTGTAATTTACTCATAGCTAGTTGCACTCACTAATCAGTAAACGATAAGCGAGTTAAGCAACCCTTGGTGCGGTCAGTCTATGGATGGGTGACCGCTTAGTGGTATTTCAACAGAGCGTCTCCGTGCTTCGGAGGGCACGTAAAATGTCGGTCCCGGCTGTTATCAACTGATAGCAGTCGTTAAGCCAAGTCTGAGGCCTTCGGGTGGCTTGAAAACCTCTTGACACTAGGTTGGCCACTTACCATTCGATAAGAAGAAGAAGAAGAATTGAAATTCACTTACAAAAAAAAAACATCTTATAATAGTTACTCTCGGACACAAACCGGACAAAAATCATTTTAATGTCACTTTTCCGTAAGCATCTAATACTGCACTAGCTCCCTTTGCTGCTCTCCCGCGATTTTACTTCTAAACACCCCGTCTAGTTATACATTAAAGTCTTTGGTTATACCGCGTAAGTTATTACAATGTGGTATGTTGTAAAGAAGCTAGATTGGACTACGATTCGTTTTAATAAGGTTAAAAAAGCTTTTAACAACAATTACGAACCGCAGTGTTTACTTCACTGAACTCTGACAACAATAACTATCATACAAAGAATTTAACGTGTCTGAACCTGCCGAAACATGAATTACTATTGTACAATTATTATTGATAGGATACGTTATGTTAAGGTTATAGGTTGAAAAAATCGTAAAATAGAGTTAGGATAATGCTTTCAATCTATATTCTGCAATTATTCAAAATTCGTTATAAAAAGGATTTGATAAATATATTCGTAATGTAAAGGTATATTTTGCATTAGCTCTTATGGACAGTTCTAGGGGTTTTTGAAAAAATAGTTAAATCGAGAAATTCGGTATATTGAGGCTCGTTATATTAAGGTTACACTGTATAATGATAATTATAATTACCATGAGACATATCTATCTTGATAATTTCATACCCTGTGTATTTGTATGAAATAAAACTCATTTATATTGACGTATTTTTACTTTGATTTTTAAGGCGCAGTATCTCATTTTCGAAAAGATGAGGGAAGAAGGTTTTATGTCTGGCTCTGATGATGTACGGCTAACCGTGGAGATCGTGGTTGCATCTTCTCAAGTGGGCCGCATAATCGGAAAAGGCGGTCAGAACGTGCGTGAGTTGCAGCGTGTGACCGGCTCGCTGATCAAACTACCCGAGCAATCTCAACAACAGCAAGGCCCGCAGCAGCAAGACCACGACACAACAGTCCACATCGTCGGCCCCTTCTACAGTGTTCAGGTATGAATAGTGCGATTACATGCTATGCTTACAAACTTTGACGGTGATTCACGTGTTACTTCCTTATCTCAACTGCTGGCGCTCACAGTTGACTGTTTATGTTTCATAAAGGATTTACGTAATCTGCAGTATTCGCGACATATAAACGGTCACAAATCTATAAGTGTTTTTATTTTCGTATATAAACCTTGCGATTGCGAAATGTTATGTTAATATATATGTATTAATTGGTTGTACGTGGACGGTTGTAAGGGCGTTTGAATGTAATGTAACCAGGCAAATAACACATGTAGTTACAAGTCCACTTTATCATTTCTAAATTCTAATAATCGTTGTTATTGTAAGAAGATTGTGTTGGCGCATACTTGAAGTGTTACTAAGATAAGTATATTTAGTATTATTAGATACTCTGTGCACTGCGAACTTGTTCGTTGACTGTATTATAATTTTATCGGCTCACTGTGACATAATGAGATGTTTACATTTTGTAGCGGTCGTCCGAAGCGGGATGAGCATTTCGAGACACCCCCGTCTAAGAGTACCTTCTACATTGTGTGAACCTAAGAAAAGGCACCACTTGGTGACTGCCCCGTTGTTTTTTGTCTTTGACGCGACGCAATAGGTAAGTTACAATTGATTATTAATGTACCAAGCTAATCACGGCGAATGTTTTATTAGGACGATTAAATATATTCGTTTAAAAAGTATCTTTTAATTTTACATTTTTAAATTTGTGCTATGTTTTGTTACAATGGACTGTAACTACATGTATTAGTTCTTTTACATGGATTATAGATTGAATGTGATGAATGTGAATCTTTTGAATTGTAAGTATAATGTAAGTAATCTTGTAACTAGTCGTCTTAAGAAATCCTCTTAACAGTATTTAGGTAATTATCGGACAGATTTCAATGATATTTGGGTAGTTGGGTATCTGAATTGTCATTAATTAACGTTTACAACGTGATACAGAAATGTGTGGATAAATTTAAGCAATGTAATGTGTACGATATAAGTATTTCATCTCCCATAGTACCAAATCCGATTGCTAGAACAGAAACGCGTTACAGAAAGGTGTGGTCACATTTTAGGGTCATTAAACCTTACAGTAAGTACCTATTTGCTGGATCATTTCAAAACCGTGACCGCTTAATATTTCATGTTAATTTTAATTACTCGTTTATTAAGATTGATCACACCGCTATTAATTATTTATTATGAAAAACACTCACTTTTTAATAAACGTGAATTAAATAATTCTACGGAAATATTACGTATGTAACTTCTAATTTAAGCACAAAATAACACCTGAAAGAGCCTGTGTGCTGAAGATGGTATCTTCTAGAAACACTTTACAAGACTTTATTCTAAAGACTTTATTCTCAGTGAGGCAATTCTCACTTCCCTCGAAATAATCTCGGATTCGAATCAGCGATTCTCTACTGTAAAATTTCGAATGTCAAAGTAATTTTCTCGAATCTTGTATTCTGAGCTACAATCGAAATAAAATGCGTAAAAATCTCTATTCGAATTCGAAATAAATTCTTATAATTATAAAACAATATCAGCGCGCGAGGCGTTCCGTTCAACGTAAGTAATGCGATTTTTAATCGCATGCGATAACTTACCATGAACAATATACTGATAAATATATTTAGATGTGTAACGTATTACAAAAAGTGTAGTATACGTGTTTTGTTATTATTATAACATAAATAATGCGATAATCATTATGAGAAGATTTCAAAATAAGTTTTTAAATTGCCAATTCCCAAGATTTGCAGTAATGGAACGTAATATGGATAACAAAGTTTAAGCGGGAAACCTAGTCTATCTAAGTTTAGATTTCATGTTATTCTCGTTGTGTCTATTATGCTCTCAAAATGAATTCAATCCAAAAAAAAACTACCCAAGTACCCAGCAGAAGCATTTTCTTCCAAATGGTGGAAGTGGATCTACGATCTGCGAAGTGTAAAATTTTCACCAATATTTTCTAAGCGTGAAGATGATAAAAGATGGATAAATTTCAGAAACATTAAATGCCCTTACTGGCGCAAACAAATAGTGGGAGGGTTGGTGTAGAGTAAATAAAATACAGACCAAATTACTATTTGAAGCCCAAAATCCCGCTCCCCTTACCAATCCCTCAATTATCCCATTATGGGCGTACATGGGCGGCGAAAATCACTTACTATCAGGTGACCCACTAGCTCGTTTGCCTGCCTATGCTATAAAAAATATGTTTATTTAAGTATTATTCCAATTAATTAGATACTATTCTAATTTGTTACATTTGTTACAAAAATAGTATATTAAATACTTTCACTGTTATAAAGTCCATCAGTCATTTGTTACCATCTAATTTTCTGCGATATTTTAACTTCTCTTAGCAAATAAATAAGTGGGTAAAACTTGGGTGAAACAGGAAATAAAACATAGAACATAAAGTTAATATACTCGTATTTTAATAAACTACCACCACTTCGGAAATAAATAGGTTTATAAATACATATTTCATTATTTGTTAAATTGCCATATTCACTTTTCCCGACACACTCGTACCACAAGCTTAGTCACAAGCGATAGCAATCGTCAACAATATCAAACACGCAAACAAGCTAGCTTCCTTTAGCATATTTATTGTTTGTAATACCTATACATATGCACTCACGCCTGTATACCCCGAAGGGGTAGGCAGAAGTACACCTCTGTACCTGTATTAATGTGGACACCCACATGAATACTACCTAATGTACTGGTTGCAACCAGTAGGCACACCCACATTTCGCCGGGATTGTTTCCGTCCCATTTTGTAATAGGGGACGAGTTGTATGTAATATTTACTTTGTTTATCCATTTTCAGACATAGTATGATCGTAAAGCGAATGTAAAAAGAAAATTGTTATTTATAAATAAATTAAATTAAATATTTTGACAGTTGACATTGTCATTTGTATTCGACATTTACGTTTCGAACGCTCTCTACCATTCGAAGTAACTCTATCGGTAACCTACGAGATATTTCGAGCCCGAGATTCCCAGAATAGCTCAACGTGAATTTCATTCGAAAAAAGTTCGAATCCGAGATTTTTCTCGAATTCGGTTTGCGCGAGAATTGTCACACAGGTCTTCCATCTATGAACTTGGCTTAAAACAACTGATGTCTTTTGAAATTTTTTATCAGCTGCTCCAACATTAAAAACCTGTTCTTAATACTTACTTTACTCGTAATCATACTTCAGAAATTAGCGAACAGACTGCGTCAAATAATATTTTTCATTTTAAATATTATAATATTTAAATGAAAGGCAGTTAAATGAAGCATCGTAATAAGATGGCAAGAAACGTAACGTAAGCAAAAAAAATGGCCCACTAAAACTCTGTGCAAGGGAGTGGGGCTATAAAAGTCTGTGCAGCTCGTTCATTCATCAATTCATAAAAATTGATTCATGATCTCTAGTTGACACCTTAATACGTCTAATTTTTTTGGCGGTGCAGAACGTCTTGAAAAATGTTACAGGCGTTTAAAGTTCCAAGTACGTGAAGACGTTAGCTTTGTTTATTGTATTTAACTGTAGATATAAATAATGTAACAAAAAACATTATCATCGTTATTATATCAGCTCACATTTAACCACTGCTGGACATAGGCCTCTTATTTATCACACCAATCATTTCGGTCTTGCGCCATTTCATCCACGTTTTACCCTGAAACTTAACAATGTCTTCCCCTCACCACGCTGGTGGCAGACAGGACAGATCCTGTGTCGGATCGGTAAGAAGGAGTCTGCCGTATGCCACCACTATGGCAACCGCCGCGAGGACACTGCACCAACACACTCTTGAAGAGTGCCCCGTCTGGGATAAAGAGCGCAGCGCTCTCAGAACAGCCGTTGGTAGAGACCTTTCTTTGCCAGCTGTGGTAGCTGCCATAGTTGGCAGACGGACGTTGTGTGCGGTTTTTAGCCGGTATAGCAGCGTAGGGATTATAGTTAAGGACCTGGTCCAGCGGTCGCTCGGGTACAAGGACAACTGGGTCGGAAGGCTGGAGAGTCGGGCATAACCAACTCTCCTCCACGGAGGCTGAGAAGGTATCCGTAAATAGTATTTACCCCGCGGGGGAAAAAAGGCAGTTGGTCTGCCTACTTTCCGCTTGGCCTCTCTTTGCCACCATTCAGTCTTTGTTCACCTGTCGTCTTTACGTCTGACCAAGTATCCCGCCCACCTCCGCTTGAGCTCCGCCACTTCCGACATTAAACACATGTGTTTGTTTTAGACATCTATATTGCAGATTCTAAGGTGTTGATGCCTAACATAGAGCGCTCCATGGCACGTTGCGTTTCTTTTATATTGTGCTTATTTCCTTCTGTGAGCATCCCTGTTCCGGCACCATAAGTTGCTTACACATCGGTTAAAAACTCGAGTCTTAAGACTTAGCGATTTGCGTGTGTTGAAGATATCTCTAACCTCTGGAACGCAGCCCAGGCCAGCCGTATGCGTCCAGTGGTTCTTTCTTTTGGTACAAAGTACGTTTGAAGTAAAATAGGCGCAATGTGATAATTAATTGATATTTAATCTTAAATAATAGGAACTGTTTCTTAAACTTAATAAGTTAGATTAAAACGTATGGTTAGTTAAGATAGTTTTTTTCATTTTATATTATTAGGTTTTTATCTCACCATGGCACAGTCAAACATCATACTAATATTATAAATGGAATGTAAGTTTGTTTGTTACGCTTTCACGCGAAAACTACTTAACCGAACATCATGAAACTTTGTACACATATTCTTGGAGGTATAAGAAGTAACATAGGATACTTTTTAGGAAAAAAAAAATATTTGTTTTGTTACGCTTTCACGCCTAAATCACGAGCCGATTTTGATGAATTTTAATGTAGAGATACGAGGGGAGGTCAAAAAATTCACGGAATGGAGGAAGGGGCGCGAAATTAAAACCAAATTTATTTTTCCTCTTCGATATATTCTCCTTTAAGCCTAATACACTTCTCAGATCTTTCATAAAGTTTATTAATACCTTCAAAAAAAATGTTTTGTCTAGGCCGTAGAAATAGCCGACTTCACTTCTTCATCATCGGTAAATGTTTTTCCTCAAAGCTCTTTTTTTATATTTGGAAGTAAATAATCAGATTAAATCTCGACTATAGGGAGGGTGGTTCAGTGTTCCGAACCCGCATCTGTGTAGGGCAGCCATCGCAACATGACTCTTGTGGACAGGTGCATTGTCGTGCAAAAGGAACACAACTAGAGTCCATTTCCCCTTCTTTTTTCCTTAATGGCGTCTTATAATTTTTCTAATAATGTAGCGTAATATTCTCCGGTAATATTGACACCTTTTTCTTTATACTCTTAATCGGTCAATAAAATACACTCTGCATCCCAAAAGACCGTAGCTATAATCTTGCCGGCCGACACATTAAACTTCTTCGGAGGTGCTGCACCTTTTTTGTGCCACTGCATAGACTCCTGCTTTGACTCAGGTTCATAGTGATGAACCCAAGTTTCATCTCCAGTAACAATTTGGTTCATAAATTCATCCCTGTTGTCACTACACAGACTCAAAAACTCGCGCGAACACTCGACGTTCTGTTGTTTCTGAAGCGGTGTGAGCAATCTCGGAACCCATCTTGCACTGGCCTAGACATGCCAAGATGATCATGGAGGATGTTCAAAATGGTTGTAGGTGATACTCCAACCATTTCTGCGATTTGTTTCTTCTTTAAACGGGCATCTTCCAGAAAAAGTTTTCAACTTTTTCGACAATGTCTGAGGACGTTGTTTCAATCGGTCGGCCTGAGCGCTCATCATCTTCAATCGACTCCCGACCTTGCTTGAAAAGACTATGCCACTTATAAATCATTGTTTTTCCAGGGCAAGAGTCCCCGTAAACAGATGACATTTCTTCCATGATCACTTGTAGTGGTTTTCCTTGCTTAGTGAGGAACTTAATCACGGCATGAAACTCAATTTTCTCCAGAGTTGATGTTTTTTCCCGATTGAGTTGTGTATCCAGCGATATCTCAAAGGTTAATGAACCGATTGGAATGAAACTTGTAAATACCCCTACCCCTCTCCAACCTCTCCATTCCGCAAACTTTTTGACAACTCGATATTGACATGTTACTCATTCGATAAAAAAGAAAATTCTATAATTATATCCTTACAATGCAATTGGATTTGGCACTATGGGGGATAAAAGATTATAGTCATGAATATGTATACTGTTATTTGTGAAACTTCACTCTGATGTTGTATACAATTCAAATAAAAAATAATATTGCACATACTTATTGTTTGGTTTATTTTATAATCTAATTAAAATCCTAAATAAAATAGGGTCTGGCCGACCGTATCCATATTTATATACGGATATCGATATTTCAATCTACTCTATATAGATAGACAATAGTAGACACAGATCGTCTATTATTGTAGCTGACAACTGCTTGGTAGGAATGGTAGGTTTTTTTAAGTTGGTTGGAATGGAACTAGTCTTAAACAGGGTGTTTTTAAAAAGTTTGTATGTAGTCGGACGGGACTACATAAGAAATTATAGATGAGATGAGAGATATAAGAGACGTCTTATAGTTTAGTTATATTCTCTTTGGTCGACACTAACGTGGGATACCTAATACGCAGTAAGCAATGCTCTGCGCATGCGTGTGACTCAGCTGTAGTAGCAATAAGACAATAATAATACAGAAAATAAAAAAGATAATACAGAAAATAAATTTATTTTAATTTCATGAATTTAAAATATGTATTCAATTGGAGCACCGCGATAACGTACCACGCAATTTGTAGGACAATATGACTGTTAAGTTATATAAATATTTACTAAGTAAACAAAAAAAAACAGCTGGTTAGTAATAATTTTTGATGACCTCGTTATCGATACATATTGGGAGATTCTTTGATCATACCACACATTTTGTAGGACAAATATGTTTTCGAATAATTTAGATAATTATCTTGAGATTTAACAAAAAAGCCAGTTAGTAATATTTTTTTTAGAATCATCAAATCGACATATTTTATCCTTGCTACCTCTTTTAGCTACCACAATCAGAGTTTGCGTACAGGTAATTGTTGGGCGTCTCATCAAAATGAACCTACTTACGGAAAATTAGCTTGATAGTAATCAAGTGCAAAAATGGCCTGTGGAACCTGGACTACTAACACTATACATTGCTTGAAATTATTCACACCCTTTTTATAACAAGTTGTATAGTATTCGCATAGAAAACGAACTTGACGTGAAATTTTCACTATCTATTTAGAAGTTAAATTAACAATAAACATACGGCCTCACGACTGTACCCGGAAGGGGTAGGCAGGGTCGTAACTAGTATACCTACATTTCGCCAATATTTACAATATTTGGTAACATAAATGTTCATTAAGCCGTTCGCGTTAATTGCGTGGAGTATGGCAACAATAAACTACTTATGTTTAGCGTAAACCCCATATAACATTCACTTAACGATAACTAAAGACAAATAGTAAATTATAATTGATTTCACCTAAGTATCGCTTACTTTAAGACGAGTCGAAATTGTTTATATGTTAATTTTCTTACACATGTGTTCTGATTTGAACAGTAAGGTCATGTGTATACGTACATAATTAAAATGTGCATTGCGAAATGTTTTGATCTGTATATATTTAGGTATTTCTTTAGCGCTGAACAATGCGTATCGCTTCATTATTTTGTTGTGTGTTGGGAGAGAGAGGTAGTTAACTAAACGGTGTGGTGTCTGTGTCCGCAGTCTGCCCAACGTCGGATTCGCGCGATGGTGGCACAAGCGAGCGCGCCGGGTCGTCGCCGCGCCGCTCAGCCGCCCCCAGCGCAGCAGCAGTAAACACTTGGAGTCACCTCTGCAACCCCCGCGCGCCCTCACCACCGTCTCGCCCCCTGACCCCAGCAGTTCCCGTCAGCATCAGCCGGCCGTGCACCGTGTGGTCCATAGTGCCAACTATATCTACACCTCTAAACGCAGTTTCTGCCACCACTCCGGACCCCAGGACCACTGCGGAATCCTTTGATCCTATGCAGTATCTCGAATAACTGCGCAGGCAGGCTGTTATGTTGACAACACGTGTCCAGATATTGTTGTTGACGTAAATATATTAATCTAGTGAATTGTAATTAAATAATATTGATAAATCCATATTTTATCCCGGTGATTATCTATGTTGATGATAATATTTGAATATATATTATTATATATAATATTATTCATATACACTATTTTTTAACGATAGTAATTGTTATATTGTTTTCATACCGTTCCTCAGCTGCATTATGAGAGTTGACATATAGATGCAATAGTTAATGATTATGTTCTCTATACATATACAATATACACAGGTTAATAGCGATATCTATAGTACCACACCTTCTTATACAACTGAGAGCATATTTTGTTTTGTTATTATGTAATAGATTAATCTGTTGAAGTCAGTACACTATAATGTTAAATATTATTTGAAGGGTGTGTGGGATGTAAACCAACCTTGAAACCGAAAAATTGTACACAACATCGCTTTAATGAGGAGGCTCAATGGACTAACGTATGCTTTTCACGTATATTTTAAGAATGTTTCTTGTATCGGATTATTGGAATTCCTGCATGCTGCGTCGTACACCGATCTAAATAATCGACGTGTGCCTTCGGTGTTTAGTAACAAATCCAAAGAGTGAAAGCCGATCGCATGTCGAATCGGCAAGATTTTGTGACGAGCCTTGACTTGACTAAAGCGGTCGCGGGTGGTAGCCAGCGTTCGCCAGCAGTCGCCAGCGTTCGCGCCCCGCGATCGCCTCCGCGTCCGCGTCCACATCGATATTGGAGATGAGATCCACCGACGTTGGATATAAATATTTTTGATATGGTAGTAATTGTTGGAGACTAAGGTAACCTTATGAATTTTAATTTGTAAGTGGCATTTGTTGATCGTTTTCTTTGTAATTTTGTCTTTGTTAGCTTTATAGTGTTTTCTTGTATTGACAATCTAAATGAAGATTTTGAAAATTAGGATGATACCTTAGCGATTAATGGTGCGAGTGTAAGCGTCGTATTGTTTGGTTCTGTCGTGATGTTTTATTATTATCAAATGTACGATTTGAGTTGATAATTGTGCCAAGTGAGATATTTAAATGAGAGTTTTAAGATTAAGTGAATAATATCAAAATTAATGAAAGCTTAGATATTTATATTTATAATTGTGATAAATAATATATGGAAGTTTTGGCAAAAATGTTACTAAGAATGTTTGAACATTCTTATTTCCATTTCCTCAACTTTAGGTTAGATTGTAATAAAATTATAAATGGAGCGCGTGAAGGCGAGCCGGCACCGCGGCAGATTAAAGAGTAGCTACTGTTCGCATGCATTGTCTGCATTGTGAACAGTGTGCACTCTGCGCTCGCTGGCACGGTGGCCTCGAGCCGTATGTCGGATGTCGAATGTCTCATGTCGGATGGATCATGGTGCATGACGCATGTCGCACATCGTAAGCCGCGCGCCGCTCGCCCGCACGACCCCCGGTACTTCGATACCACCACACTACACTCTACATACACTGATATACCGTGTCCCAAGTGCATTAAAATAATTCTCATTTCATTCAAAACTACAAACACGTTATATTTGATTATTATCTATTACATGCCTAGTACTGAGCATATCAAGGGGGTACATGGGTACACTTATTCAATTTTATTATAATATTGACTTAGGCTTGATTGTTATTCACTAAATTCCTGTAAAATGACGAGCAACATTTTAATAAAAGTTACATTATTTATCAGGTAAATAAAGCGAATAGTTTGCCTTTATTGCTTCCACATATTATTGACAATAAATCTCACATTTGGCATTATTCCTAACAAATAAAATTATTAAAAATGTATTATTGTAATTTATCAATAAAATAATATTTTACATTGAAAATAAAGTATTAAATGTTATATTGTAGCACATGTACTGTTACAGAACCAAGTGTCTCATTGTGACAGATTTATATCAAGAAGCATTTATCCATGTAATTTCAATAGTTATAAATAAAAAAATAGTTACTATTCACAACCATAGCATATAAATATTCACTTGGTTTAAAAAGCAGTATGTGTGAGTAATGGTTTTACATATACTAATTTTGGTATTATATTTCGTAAAATATTATAACCTACAATATTTAGTTTTACTAAATACGCATCGTTAACGTAATATTGCCACGACAGTGAAGCAGTTAATTTTATATGATCAAGATATGCCAATGCTGTCTTTATCATTAAGGTTTTTTACTAGTTTATTCAGTTGTGTGTAATGTGAAAATTCGAATTTACTTTTGACTGTATATTTTCTGATGTATTGGCATATTTTGCTTTTGGCAGAAGTAGTAAAAGGTATAGACTGTTTCACTGTTTTTCGACTAAATATAAGATTACATAATATACTTTTAGTATATCACCTGATATGCATAACATCAAAATGAGAAAATATGGGTGGTCCTCTAACAAATCGAAATTGGCACTCCATAAATGCAGGACTTGACGAGATTTGTTAACGTTTTGGCCCACGACAATGAAGCATTTGTCAGTGTATATTCACAGTTAATTACCGAGTTGGGGAATCACTCATTACACTCACGGTACGAAAGATTATATTATACACAGAGGGTTATCAGCTTACAAATTAATTAATTAATTAATTACACCTTTATTCAAATTCAACGTTATGGGTAGCATTGGAACTAAAATTAACCTGTAACATATCAGGGGGAACAAACGTCCGCAAAGTATTAAGAGCTGATTGACTTTGAATAATATACAACCATACATCTTGGAATTCAGACAACATTTTATGCCTGTGCGCTGATTAATGTATGATGCACTTTATTGTGTAGGTAAACTTACTCCGAAATTTTACAGTCTTAAACATAACAAAATTGACATCCAAGACTGATAATAAAATAACTGTTTTGCGACGAACAATCTTTTGTCGTCGATCTAGTATTGATGTTTGTCCATGAACTATAAACTGACCGAAAGACTTGCACCGTACGTACCTATTACGAAGACTAATAGAAGTGCGTCAAGTAGCCTAGAGCAGTTTACTAACAAATTGAATTCGATGTCTCTTTGTTTGGGTCACTTAAAACTTAAAAGTTCTGAAACAGGGAGAATTCATTACCTTAAATATTTTAAGTATCCTCGAGAGGAAATATTGTCAATTCCATTTATTAAGTTATATTTAAGATATTAGTTTCCACGCACTGTTCGGCATATAAACATTCCAAACTCAATAACACCCTATGCTGATTGATTGATTGATTAATTGTATTTTTAAAGTTTGCAGTAAAGTCAGAGGAATCTAATATCTTAAAATCGTTCGATAATGACTACTATCATGTGTTAAAGTCTGGTATTACAATTTTAGTAGAATGCTATACTTATACTATTTTCCCTCAGCGATTTTTGTTACCTTTGGGTAACTTATCCTTTTGTTGGGAGCTTTATTATACACTTTATACAGCTTTATATTTAATTGTATTGGAGTAACTGTTCCGCATGAAAGTACATATTGGTGTACTTCTTAAAATAAATTTGTGAAGAGAAATCTGCTTTAATGTGTTAAAGGATCGGTTGCCTATATTGTGCACTTTGACCATATAGAAAGTATGTTGATCCAACACAGGAGCAGCCAGATTCCGCTTGCATCGGCTATCAAATGGAATAAAATAATTGGTTACTTTCACTACAACAGAATGTACATATAGGCGCGTTGTTTATTCCTTCCAAATGTGAGCAGGGGAGGGTACATTATGATTTGTAATGTTAGGATGCAGATGATAGTTTTAGTTGATTAATTGTATCGTTGTGAAGTAGTTTAAGTTGAGAGTAGACGCGGGCGGCGCGTGGCCACGAGACTGAATTACACCCCCGCCGTCGCGCCGTCGCGTCCATTACTTACATGTCATTCATAAGTTCATTCTTGTTTGAAGATGGTTCTACTGTTATTTACATTACATTTTAATATTACTTTCTCATGTGTGTTACAACTATTTTGTGTATACGTGTGAACGGCTGATCATATCTATTTCATTTATTGTATGATTGTATTTCGAAAATTGCATCTTATTATAAATGAAATGAAATTTATTAAGGAATGATTATTGTATTCGTCTACAATTTTATGTTAATGAAAGAATCGAGCACGCATTGCCTAGTAATTTTATTTGGTTTATTTCAATTAATTGTTAACTTTGTGTTTAGTGGGGAAACGTAGCACTCAACTCTGTTGTATTGAAGTTTCATCGAGTCTATAGCTAAGTGTTTATGTATGTGTATGTATTTATGTACCTTACTGGAATATAACAGCGTGTCAGTGGAGTCGCGCGCGGGCAGACTCGCTGAAAGGCGTGCATTTTCGCGATCGCTTATAGAGACTAGTGAGCGTTGTCTTGTCGCGCATTCCACAGTGTGGGTGCACGTTTGCAACCCTATCACACGGACCACTGATACCTGTTATTTTTATCTAGAATTGGAGAAGCTGTTATTGTTGCTTCTCATGGGTGTTCCCATACAAGGTTCCGAAACACAGTATAATAGAGTATTGTTTTATTTTCCAAAACTGTTCATACTGGCATTATGGCATATTCCAGCAAAATTTTCTTTGATTTTTTACTGTTACTTTTAGAACCATTTTATAATTGGTATAAGTTCTGAAACTAATAACTACCTCAATATTACTAAATGAATATGATAATTATCTTTGTGCATGTTTTTGGGAACTGAATTTTAAAACGCAAATTCAATATAGTATAAGGATGCTATTTTAAACATAGTAACAAAATTTGTGAAAATTAGGTTTCTTAACGTAATAAAAGTAATGGAAATTATTTAGTTTTTCTTTCGAGACGGTAGTTCCTGAGAAATAAAACTAATATCGTGTTGGAACGACGGTAAAACCGTAACTATCATAATGGCCGGTGTACCATAACGAATTTGACAGCCTCCGTGATGCAGTAGGTGAGTAGGTAGGTGGTTCGATTCCCGCGCCGAGACAAATATATGTGTGATCCCAAAATTCTTATTTCGGGTCTGGATGTTGTGGGACCTCAAGTCCCACGATACAGGTTTTACCTAGTGTGGGGTTAGGACTGTGTGACTGGTCTATTTATTTATTTATTATTTATATTGTACACCAAAACAAAATTATACTATTTAGTACCTAAGTACCTCCATTATAAAAATTATAACAGCTATAAGGTACACCGCCATATGGATGGTCAACATAACTGGTTTATTTTGATTTCTCAGTATCGTATTCATTGGTGATTCAATATTATTCCAAAAAGTGTATATACCTAAAAAGTAGGTACGTAAGGATTTGGGTCATATCTATAAATAGAGAAGCTAAAACAAAACTAGAAAAGGTTATAGCAATTCAAAGGGTGTTCATCATTCTTTCCTCAAGGGTACCTTCATCTCGGTAAATCGATGTAAGTAGATACTACATCTATTATTATCAATATTTAGTGAAAATTTAGTTAGAATACTTACACAATATTTTAGCAAGATTATTAAAAAAATGGTTTTGAACATGTCCCGCAATCGTTATTTCGGCAAATTGGGTATATACATATGTACAAAATTATTGATTTCATCAAAATTATGTAAAAAATGTCTCAATTTGTAAAAATGTTTTTTTATAAATACATACATACACACTCACGCCTATGTCCCATAGGGGTAGGCAGAGACTATTGAGTACCACAAGCTACGATCCTGACACACCTCTTTCGCCTCTTCCACATTCATACATCTTCTCATACATTTTCGTCGGTTGAGGGTACTCGTGACGTGCCCTTTTCGGAGAATGTCATTTATTTGATCCGCATATGTTCTCCTCGGGCGCCCTCTTCCAACCCTACCATAAATACATACGTCATGGTTTAAAAGTTATAACGCTAGAAACTGTCCCTCGATCCTTTATGCCTACATAAAAATATTTACTAGAAGCTCACTATGTATATATAGTTAAGAATACAGTAGTATATTTTAGTAAAACTTCAACTAAAAGTCTACAAAGTTATTTCGCTAAAAGATTCGTTATTGGGCTATACAGTATGTAACAAAAACCCTGGTGGCCCTTTCTAGGTCGTGAAGATAGTCATATAGACAGCTTAATAAAAATAGGGTAATAATAATAAGGGTTAAATTTAAAAAAAATATAAACAAGCGAGATATCCCTACACAGGTAGATTAGAAAAATGAACATAATTGAAAAATGTTATTTTCAGCTAAAGTAGGTAAAAATTTTTTTTTTTTTTTTCGTATGAGAGTTATTTCATTGCGTTTGAATATCGATTCTGATATCGCGGTTAAAACGCCCAACAGGGTTTTTGTTACATATTGTATATTCCTGAAACTAGAGACGTTTAGGGTGATAAATAAGTATCGTCAACAGCAGTTGCCAAGCAGTGACTCCGATAGGAGGTGCATGTTTCCTATTATATTTATGGCTCTTAGTGCCTACTAGATTGCCTGCAGAGGCACACAATCGATGGTCTATTGCAAACAAAGAAAAAAGTTAGCAAAAAAATATTATCACACTAATTTCTGAATTATTACACTAATTAGGTGGTATGCCATTAACTAAGGTGGCAAAATTCAAATATCTGGGCCACTGGGTCTGCGGGTCTCCCGAGGATCTAAATGATGGTTTAGATATTGGGAGTGGAGGGCACTGTCGGTTTGATGCAATATGCTGGCACGCAGATTTGCACGTTGTACTAACTAGCTATTTAAAGCATAACGCCATTCCTTTTTACAAGTGCAGTTTGTAGGTTAGCTATTCGCAGATGGCGTACAATGCGCTCTGCGTTCAATAGAACAACTCCTTCCGGGTGTTGATGGGGCTGCCGCGATACTGTAGCGCGTCGAATATGGTTGCGGAAGCGCGCATAGATGGGTGTCACGCTATCGTAGGAATCGCTGTGCCTCGCTAATGGCACGTATGCGCTGCAGCTCCAGCACCATCTTCGGAGTGTGGGCGGATACGTGGGGCTCCTTGTTGCTGGGCCACTGGATACGCCTGCATGCGAAAGAATCCAAGACCTGGCGTAGGGTTATCATACATAATAACGTTATTTAATACTAACATAGAATTTAGGTCACTGTAACTAACAACAAATATGATGTGGACAAACTGAAATAAATAAATCAATAAAAATAATTAAAAAAATTAACTAATAAACTTTACATCTCTGAGCCTGCAAAGATCGTCCTTGGTAGTCATTCTAACGTTTATAAACTTGCATTGTTCCAACTGCAAATATCTGTGATGGTCTAGCCATCCTGACGCTCACTGTGTCGGGACTTAAGCTGCCAATGATCGTGGATTTTCCCGTTTTACAGGGAATTTAAGGCCCTCTTGGTTTTGGTTTTCTTACTTATTGGCTCCTTTTCTTTACACTTAAAAATGTCAGACCATTGTACCTGACATGTATGCTATATACAATATGTAACAAAAACCCTGTTGGGCGTCTTAAATGTAATATCAGAATCGATTTTCAAACGTAATGAAATAACTCTCATACGAAATAGAGACTATAAAAATAATCATATTTATTTTTTATCATTTAATTATTTTATTGTGTGTGAACCGTATTTCCATTGATTACCTCAGCAAGAACGATGAATCGGAGCCAGAGTGAGATAGTAAGTTGCAGCGTCTATGTGGATCAAACACGCCGCGCCGCTTGTGCGCTAGGCTACGTCAGTACGACTCAGCTGTTCATCACTTTTCAGATGAAAATATCATTTTTAAGGGTGTAAGGGTAGTATCTCGCTTCTGTTTATGATTTTTTTTATTTAACTATTTTTATAAAGCTGTTTATATGTCTATCTTCACGACCCTAAAAGGGCCAACAGGGTTTTTGTTACTTGTAGAAGTCTAGCCAGCGGAATTGAAAGTTTATATGCAGAGAACGCGCGTAGTTTTATAACTGGGAATTCATAGGATAGACCGGGATAGACGATGCAAAAAATTATTGACGCATAATGTCCTTTTCATGTTCATGTTGTTACATTAATTTGACAGCTCCGTGGCGCAGCGGGCGAGTAGTCGGCTGCGAAGCGAGAGGCCGTGGGTTCGATTCCCACACCGAGACAAATGTTTGTGTGAACCACAAATATTGGTCTCGGGTCTGGGTGTTGTGGGACCGCAAGTCCCTCGTAGTTCCTGATACCCACGACACAGGTTTACCTAGTGTGGGGTCAGGACTATGTGTGTGACTGTTGGGTGTATTATTATTATTATTATTATTTTCTAAAAATGTATTTTTCTTAAATTGTCCTTTTCTCGAAATGTCCTTTCTCAACATAAGCGATTCAGTACTACGTTTCAAACATATAATATAATTTTCATCGCTTATCCTTACTTATTCCATTATGTAGGTATAGTATAATCTCAATTTTTTTAAGTATTCTAATTTTAGTTCAAGCCCATATTGCCCTCGCATCAGATTTAAATAGCCTTTTACTGATATATTTATGAGGGGATTTATTAATGTTGTTACATTAATGCATCAAACATAGAATTATAAAAGGCATCAAACCTATTGAACGCACGCTGACACCGTGATTAACGAGTTGCTTCAGAAATACAGTAAAATTTAGTGCTTTGATACATTTACATTTAATATTTCAATTCATACAACACATCAAACAATACATAATTGCGCATCTTTGCGCATCGTAAGACTTGGCAACTGCTCCGCACATGCGCGACGATCAATTGAGATAATAATTAAAAAAATATATTATTTTTTTGTTTTCTCATCATCACAAATAAGTACATTGAAATACATATGAACAATTTGTATAGAGACTGTTGCCTGATGTAAGCTAAGCCTGTGTTTCAGGTCACCAGGTTCTCGATTCTCGGAAGTACAAAAATATTTTTATTTTCAAAATTTATTTTATTGTTAAAAATGCTTTAATAGTAAGGATAGAAAGGGCACCGGTAGGTACATTCTGTATAGACAAACTTTAGAATTATATTGGAGTACATTACATAGTCTCTAATAGGTATTCTAATAGGTGGCGTTTGTTATAACAACGGAAATAGTAATAATAGACGTCTCATCCATTCTCCGTGTTTGCATTCGCTTATTTTATCATAGTACGACAAAGAGCATTTTCTGGATTAGTGTAACAAAAGGCGTGATTACCAGGATAGGGTATCGGAAATGTTGTGCTGCCACTTAAGTGGATTCGAAGAGTTGTTCGTGGGAGCTTTTGACGCCACCAATCTTCTGTCGCCCGGAATTGTGTGGGAGGATTAAAGATATTTATATGTTTTGGTCGAAAACTAGAGCGTCCTGATCCAAATTCATGAATCAGTTCTGAAGCTACTTGAGATATTACAGGGTCTGCAGTAGTCATATCTTCGTGAGGAACAGGCTGCATCAAATTTAATTTTTGCATTACTTGTTCTGAACTGTGTGCGGCTATATTAGGCTTTTTATTTGAAATTGTTTTGGTTCGGTCTTGGCTTGAAGTTCCCGTAGATTGTGGTAGAATTGCTATATAAACAAAAATATTAATTTTATCACAGTAGATCTTTTTATCTCAATTGACGGGCGTCGCCACTTATACAACGTGTTACATAAAGGTGTGGTCAAATTTAAGCAACGTATAGTGTACGATCTAAATATTTCACCCTTTGTAGTACCAAATCTGATTGCATTGCTAGGACATAAATAAAGCTTTCTCTTTTTTACCAAGTCAGTAACATGTCGATATACGACTTGCAACTTTAAACAACACTAAATAATAAACAGCGGAGCTTTTGTCTCATTTCAGCATTGCTATTCTCTCTTACACACTTCACTTAATTTATAGGGGTGTGATCGATCGTAATAAATGAGTGATTTTTACGATCATTTTTGATATGATTACATAAACACACATGTATATGTACACACATAAACAGTAATTGTCAGGTGTATATAATATTAAGGACTCTTAAATATGACCACATCTTTCTGTAACACGTTGTATAATGCTGTCGCGGTCGTTAGCTACTCAAGAGACGTCAATTGAGTCTTAGGGTAGGTACGCTAGTCGACGACGCGACGCTTCGAACTTGAAATACAATTAAATATACCACGGGTAGTCTACAACACAGTATATATGAAATGTATACGCAATCGTTGCAGCAAGTAGACTACAAAGTACCTACTCCTTGGAGCAGAGTGAATGTTTGTTACTGTCTGGCATAGAGCCGGCCGGCAAAAATAATCAACCCTATCAAAATAAAGGAAATTAAAAGGGGATTAAAAATATATAAGTTATATGTTAAAACACTGCCTCGGTGGCGCAGTTGTAATGCATACGCGTTACGATTAAGCTAACGCTGAGGTCTCTGGTTCCATCCCCGGGTCGGGTAAAGTGGTGTTGAGTTTTTCTATAACTTAAGCTTAGTTACATATTGTGATGCAATATACATTTTCGTAGACCCTTTGAGAATGTACTACAACTGCCGTTCATTATGTCAATGCAATATAATTTATTCGCCAGTTCATTATACGAATGACACATACGGATGACCGGGTTATAATAAGATGTATTGTTCCGGTAAACTTGCAGTGCAAAGATGTTAGGATTACGGGTTATGAATCTAGTGTTAAAATTTAGTAATGCGAGTAATTCAGGAGAGTCAATGTGTGAGTGTATAATTTTGTGGAAATATGATAGCTCTATGTAGTTGCGTCTAAGCCTTTGCACTTTGAATCTAGTAAGACGACGACGTAATCTCTATCACGTAATTTGTGCCCGGATGGCGATAGGTTCGCCCCCTATCACATCGTGGGACGGAGATACGCTCGGCGAAATGTGGATGTACTAGTTACACCTCTGCCTACCCCTTCGGGGAATACAGGCGTGAGTGCGTATATATGTATGTCTAAATTTAAATTTTTACATGAAGTTTAATTTTCATTTGTCTGTTTTGTTTGGCATGCAATCAATCTACTGTACATTTTGCCCGAAATTTGTTCATAAGAGTGTGCCGAGACCTAAAATAAAATAAATCATAAAAAAATCAAAAACCAGACTGCAAAAAAGACAATTTTAAAATAATTAGCCCATTTTGTCCACAGTCAGTCAGTCTGTATCCAGTTCACTAAGATCAGTGTTCAGTCGACAGTCTAAGAATTCAATACGTGGTAGGTATATCGGTTTACTATTCAGTCCTAGTTCGGTCTTAGTTATAATAATTTATAAGAGAGTATCTCTAGTACATCCTGACATGGGGTTGTAGTCTGTAATGGCCGTTCCCAATATTCTGTCTATTGACAGATTTGCTTACTGGCAGTAAAATTATGACACATTATGTATGGAAGATCTGTCAAAAGACTACCGATAGTAAGCAAATCTTGCGATATACAGAATATAGGGAACGGCCACAAAGCAGACATATTGTAAAAGTGACCAATAAACCATGTGTTGACGTCATTACCGTCGTTTTGTATTTTTAAAATAATACTCTTCACGAAAATCGTTATTTCCCTATACATTATAATTATCTGATTGTATGCAACAAGTCTCTTATTTTCCTAGTAGCCATCCAGCAGGGATATTGTTGGAGACACCTTTGACATTTTTATTTCTTAAATAAGCAAAACAAAGAGGCAAACAATGCCTCGGGGAACACTAAAACCTCTACTAATTTTTATAATCTTTAGGTATTCTAGTTCGGTCGGAATGTAGTTTCGTATCTACAAGTTATGTAAAACTGGAGACTGGTTTCTGGTATAACGTATTCAGCCTTATTACTAGGATTAGGGAAGTCAATAATTCAATGTTGATTACATTAAAATAATATAGGTTTACTGGATTTACCACGCCGCGCTGTAGACAGTACTGTATACAGCGCGGCAAGAATGAGCCGGCTCTGTTGTTACTGTCTCATAGAAAACCGACGTGAGTACAGTGAGTAAGATGTCTGGAGGCCCAAATCCCCTTCGTCTTCCCAAATCCTGATCATCCTTTTCCTTTAGGACATCCATGATTCTTAAGGTATTGCGGATGCTCATGGGCAGAGGAGATCACTTACTGTCAGGTGACCCACTTACTCGTTTACCGGCATCTGTTATGAAAAAATAACCTAAGAAATCGAAATTCAGTAGTCAGCCACGGAATTTCATACGTATTATATGAATACAAATGGAATGAATGAATTAAGTTTTAAGCTGCATTATTATTAAATAATCCTTTTAAAATTTCATATCACAATACCCTACCAGAATTATATGAAAAGAAGTACATAATTGCCGAAAACTAGAATACATTTTCCTAAGACAAAAATTTGCATACTTAATGTCAATCTGTGAACGTGTCACCGGCAGTAGGTAGTGCAAATAAACGAGCATAGTTCGGCGCGGCGCCCAGTAGCCCGATTCACGTAATCAAAACCGTAACGATATCGTGGCGGCTCAGTCGTTGAAACGCTTTTCGTATTCACATCCTTCGATCGAACTTGAACGGCACCGATTCTAAAGTCGTTCGATTGAAGTGTCGTCGAAGCGTATTCACATAAGTCGACTGTACTATAATCGTTTCTTAACTGTGGTTCGGCGGTATTCTACTAAAAATATGATATTTGTTTCAATCGGAGACCGACGACTAAACGTCAAATTTTGCGATCGAAGTGTCGTTGAAAAAAAGTTGGTTGTTTAGGACATTTCTTGAATACAATTTGTAATTAAACGAAGTCTACGGCAAAAAATATGTTTCAGTATAAACAATAAAGATATTTAGGTTGCAATTTCCATATTGAGGTGCTTGTTACAATGGCATTTTTCGTTTCATATTCCTATCAAACTCCCATACGAGAGACGGAAATAAATCCATTATAGATTAGGTTTAGCTATTACTGGTGGCTTTATACCTAAATCTGTTCGCGGAGTCGGCGGAGTTATTAAACATTACCAGTGACATTAGATACTCTAGTACCTATAAACACTTTGCCAGTTTCAGAGTCTGAACCCAAAATGAAAGCGGGTTCGATCCCCGCACCGAGACAAATATTTGTCTGATTCACAAATATTTGTTTAGGGTCTGGGTGTTGAGACCGAAAGACTTTCGTAGTTCATGATACCCACGACACAAGATAATCGTATCTTACCGTGGTTCAGGGCTAAGTGTGTGCTGGTGAGGAACTTTTTGAGGGGTCACATAGTCATTGGTGTCAAGTGGTTTATAAACCCGGTTTGGAGTGTCAAATCCACCCCCACTATCTGGCGGCTCATCCTCTCCAACCTCCATATTATACCACTATGACTGGCCTATTGATAATTTTGTTAAAATGGGTTAGAGAAAGAAATAAGTACTTAAATACAACTAAGTGATTATTATGTTAGTTTTTTAACTGATACAAAACTGTATTTTACCAATGTAGGCCTAACAAAAAACAGTAATACCTACTTATTAATAATAAAGAGGAAGTAAGAAATTATTATAAACTAGCTGTCCCGCGCGGTTTCACCCGTAGTATACATTTGCACGCAGCAAGTTTTATATACATATATGATTTGCCGCGAAACACTATCCCAACGACATCGACAGGCTGAAAAAAACTTTATTAGTTTTGTTTTGTTTGATTGAAGTCAAATACCTACATTATTCTTGCGAAACATCGCCCAAATAATTAACAAGTCATCCTAGGTAAACTTTTCAATGTTTTTTGTTTTGAATTATGATACTCAAGGATGTCTTATGTCTCTGAATTAGTTTTTGTAAAATTTATTTTACGACTCTGGATACTAGTATTTTGAGCCCGTCTTACATTTTTATACAACAAATACTCTCATTTAAAAAGTAAACACTAATTACATTAAGTCGCAATCTTAATTTAAATGATTGTTTAATAAATCACATTATTTAGGCTAAAAAAGAGTATTTTCTTAACTTGGTAGAACATGGGAGAATAGGGGGGTTTTGGCGGGAATTCTGACAGTGCGGTGGCTCTCTTGTTTTAATTATTTCCTAAACTAGTTTAAAGTTGTGTTTGTTGTATAAAAGTGGTGTGGTTTTATTCAATAATCATTTACGATGATGAATAGCTTATGGAAACATTAAAATAGGGAATTTAGGTGATTTTTGATCAAGGGTATTGATCGACCTTGTGCTTTCGATCCGCTTGAAGAAAGTCGTCTAAGAAGCATTGACCTGAAAGGAATTAACACCAAAACTCCAACAAGACCTTTAAACGGCCTACACCCCCGTTTCATCGTTCTTGGAATATAAGAAAGAATATAACTAATGACTTGGCAGCATGGTCTCTGATCTTAGCCGGTTCCATAAGGAACAAACAAACAAACATGGGCGAATAATAATGGCAATGTTTTTGTTTCTCGTTATGAAGTCGTCGAGGAGTCGTTCTGTTTCGATCCTATTGAGTTTACGTTCTATCTAAGCGCGTTTTACGTTCTATCTATCTTTGGATAGAACTTCGATCGAACGACTTTTGAACTTCAACGATATTGTAATTGGTTGTTTTTACGAGAATCGGGCTACAGATATGCTATTGTCAATTTTTGTGTAGATTTGAATAGGATGTCCAGGATCCTATTACATGCTGCCACTGAGGTGTAAATAATTTATAAGATTATTTCTATGGAAATAATGTGTGAAATGGCTGATTATTATTGGTACAGGGCTGACTACTGGGAGGTTTACCCTTCTTAATTCTACAGTATGTAAAAAAAACCTGTCGGCTCTTTCTAGGTTATGAAGATAGACATAATAATAGACAGCCATAGAGTTAATATTATGTACTACGTACCACTGGAGTGCTTACTACGTTTTTCATAAAAACTATAATATACTTTATCCGTATGTCATAAAGTTTATTTTGGATTACCAATAGATGTAAGGAAAAACGGTCTGGAAAGAGAACTACTTTTTGGTAGCGGTGTCCCTCTCGCACACATTGCCAATGTTCGTTGGTTTCTAAATTAGTAACACTTACAACATAAGACAGTTAACAGTTCTTGTACATAAACGAATACATCTACTTAAGACTAGAGTAATAAAAAATAAATAAAAAATATTGCCTGTTCCATACCTACGATTCTATATTTTATAATGTTATTAATTATAGTTACGATTTATTGAAATATTCATAGCACAGAAATTACTGAAGTCTACGTTTTGGCAATACTAAGATCTGAAAAATGGCAATTGGACATCAATGAAAAAATGGCGTTTGTTTACGTTTGTCGTTCGGAGATAAAAGAGGATTCTTAACGTTTGTAGCTTGTCTTTTCGAAAATCGTGGAAGTTTCAGTGTAATCATGGTGAATACTTGTGATGTAAGTGGGCGTAAGCGAGAATCCTATCCAATTTGTGGAATATCCTTCCATAGTAAAGATTCATTGATTAATTGTTAAAATAGTGTGAGTATTTTTTTTTATTGTGGGATAAATTTTTCTTATAATCTTATATTTCATATCGTTTGTCTGGTAATTGTAATTAGTCTATGCCGTATGCTAAATATGAGAAATCAAGCGTAAGAAACTACAACTTGGCAATGTTAATGTAAGAGCCGTCACGTGTTTTATTTGAACTGGATTATGTTAGATCAATTAATATATTTTATTTGGTTTTTTCACAAAGTGTATACTTACCACTTAAACTAACTGGTTGTTATAGCATTGTCAAAATTTCTCGTCCTGTTTTCAGGATTCCAGCTAATGCAGAGCGGATGGCCTAGTGGATTACTTCCATGAATGTTGACAGTAATGTGTCAAAATCTGCATGCGTTTGTAGCTTGCATTTTAATAATGATGACTATATAACATAAATACTTCAAATAAAGATTTTTGACTTTGATTTCTCGCACTTGTTATTGGATGTTTTAGAGCTGATATTTTTCCATTTGGTATTCGATTAATTTACTCAATAAAAGATACAGCAACGAGAGTCTAAGTCATATTGCTACATTAACAGCTGCTAAAGTTGGTGTGAAAATTCAAGACACAGATATTGACTGGGTCACCAGAGTTGGACCAAAACGTCCTAAGGAATCTGTAGCTAGACACCCGAGGCCTATAGTTATTCGCTTAACGCGGCGAACTAAACGAGACGAATTCCTGAAAGCAGGGAAATCAAGAAAACATATGACTTCTCAAGATCTTAATGTGGACGACCAACCTTCCAATATTTATATCAACGAGCGCCTGACCCGTGAAAACCGTCAGTTATTTCGTGAAGCCCGGAAAAGAAGCAAAGCTGCCGGTTTCAAGTTCTGCTGGACACATAATGGTTTCGTACATGTTCGACAAAGGGAAGGAAGCCCAGCGATCCTACTACGCTCTGAAGAGGACTTGGTGGTCAAATTTGGTGATGCAGCGCAGGCTGATCTTCACACTTAGAAATGTTCAGTTAGGAGGAGCAATTTTTATTCACTACCAACTATCTCTAATAGCTTTGAAGCTTTACTTACCGAGAATAATTCGCATCATATTGTATCCTTCATCTGCTGTTTATAATGTACTTTTTCTTTTATATAATATCATAGAGTTTAACATGTTTACCTCATTACGATTATTTTATTTATATTGTGTATTTTATTTAATTTACTTCTCTAACTTGGTGATGATACGCTTGAAAGACTTTTATTTTTTAAAGGAAAGCTCTTTTTATAATACTTATTATTATATACCTATTAACGCAGACAAATGTGTGACTCTCAACTATACTAAATCTAAAAATATAAAACATCGTTTCCAATGGCCACCATAACATTAGAAGAAAATTTAGACGAATTTCTTACTGTCCCATGTCACGCTTTGTCTTCTTTAGAACTAAGCAAACCAGTTATTACGAATCAGCATGGCTTTAAGTTGTTAAGCTTTAATATCCGGAGTTTGCAAAAGAATTTTTCTGAGTTCATGGTCGCATTAAAGAGACTAGATACATTTTTTGATGCAATTATTCTTACTGAATGCCATTTAGGCACATGTTCTTCAATTAATATTATACCAGGTTACACATCGTTTTGGACAAAAAACATACTTAACCAAGCAGGATGTGTCGTTATTTATGTGAAAAGTGATTGGCAAGTAACTTCTGTTGAGCCAAACATAGTTGATGCGGACTGTCTTGAAATAATATTTCCAGATGCTCGTTCTCTGTTTGGAATCTATCGCTCACCAGCCATTAAAAACTGTACGGGATTTTTGGAGTCTATTGAATCTTACCTATTACGAAAACAATATACTGATATCATTATGGCTGGAGATATAAATATCAATACCTTAGACGAGAGCGACAAAAATTGGTCAAGTCTTCCTTTGTCTTATGGCTGAATTGGGTTTAAAACCGGTAATATCACTCCCAACAAGGGGTAAAGCCTGTTTAGATCATATCTTTGTGAGTGCGAAAGCGTCAATAATAGGCATCGTTTGTAATACAGGTATCACGGACCATGACTGGGTCATGGCCGGTTTCAGTACTCTCCTTTCAACCCCCTCCAAAATCAAAAGAATAAAGTTAACTATAAATTATGACAAAATAGAAAAAGATCTTGAAGGTATGAACTGGTCTGAAATTTTAAATTCTGGTGATGCTTCAGAATCAGCCAAATGTTTTATAAATAAGTTAGAATGTCTCATCAATCTCCATTCACATTACTCCAGCGTAAGCCGCACTAAGCATAATATTAAAAGTTGGATTACCCCAGGCCTAATGCGGTGCCAACGACATAGAGATCACCTGCACCTACAAGTTAGAAACAATCCTAAAAATGAAGACCTCAAAATCATATATAAGAGGTACCGTAACTTCCTCAACGATCTGTTAAAAAAACTTAAATCCGAACATAATCATCACCGACTGGAAAACTCAAAATATAATCTTCAAAAACTATGGAAAACAATCAATTCTATTTGTGAGCGCAACATTAACTCTTCACATAATTCTGAAATCCTAAAGATTAAAGAAACACCATCTGACTCTCTCTCAGTCTGTAATGAATTCTTTTCCAAAGTAGGCAAAACACTCGCCGAAAGTATATTAAAAAACACAAATAAATCTGAAACAGAGCTTGTTAAAGAAATTAAATGTGATTTAACGCCTTCAAATTCTTTCTTTATGGCTCCTACCGACACTGCTGAAGTATTCTCTATAATCAGCTAAATAAAATCTGATAGTGCACCAGGAATTGATGGAATAAATAACAAATGTATTAAAAGGTATTGTCGATTTATTCTAGATCCCCTAACTCACATCTTCAATTTGAGCTTATCATCTGGTACTTTTCCCTCATGTTGGAAAGTTGCTGCAGTGGTCCCCATCTTTAAAAACGGTTCAAAATCGGATCCCTCAAACTACAGGCCTATTTCGTTGCTAAGTAATTTCTCGAAAATTTTAGAAAAAATTGTTTATAAGCGGCTCTGTAACTATTTAGAAACACAAAATCTAATATCACCACACCAATTTGGATTCCGTACAGGCCAATCCACAGACAAAGCAGTTACACTCCTTTTAGATAAAATATCTTCCTCACTAGATAAAGGTAACGCGTGTCTTGGAATTTTCCTGGATCTCTCTAAGGCATTCGACACGGTTTCCCATGCCATTCTTCTACGAAGGCTAGAATGCTCGGGAGTCCGTGGTATCGCACTAGATTGGTTCACCAGTTACTTAGCTGGCAGGAGCCAAGTAGTTAAGATGAACGGTAATATGAGCAGCGTCTCTGAAACTTCTGTCGGTGTTCCGCAAGGAAGCATTCTGGGTCCTCTGCTGTTCATTCTGTACATAAATGGCATCACCCAACTTTTTAATCTGGAAGAAAAAGTCGACACAATTTGCTATGCTGACGACACCGTTGTTTTATTCCGTGACTCCACATGGGAAACAGTCTTCTCAAAAGCTGAAGAGGGGATGAATAAGGTAGCAAGTTTTCTAAATTCTAATTTACTCACTCTTAATATCGCAAAAACGTCGCTTATCTGTTTCCATAAAACTAAATCCTCGCGTCCCCCTGATCCATTAACTCACACTTGTTACAAAACCACCTGTAACTGTATTCCATTGCAGAAAAGAGACTCTATAAAGTATCTGGGAGTGGTATTAGATTCACGACTTACGTTTTCTTCCCACATTAAGGCCCTTTCTAAACGTGTAAGAAAAATCATTAGTGTTATGAAGCTACTCAGAAATGGCGCCTGTAGAGAAACTCTTTTGCTTGTTTATAAATCCTTATGCGAGTCATTCCTGCGTTACTGTATCTCAGCGTGGGGCAGCGCAGCTAAATCAACTATGATTTTAGTAGAAAGAACTCAAAGGTCTGTACTAAAGGTGATGTTTAGAAAAGATTTCCGGTTTCCAACCCACCTTCTTCATAACGAATCTCAGGTGTTGACCGTGCGCCAACTATACATACAAAATGTAGTCGTACAGTTCAACAAAATCTTCAAGAATTCCTTCTCATTTACTGAATCCCAACAGAGACGACGTCTTAAAATAAATATACCCCGTGTGAATACTTCCTTTGCTAAGCGGTTCAGTCACTATTCGTTCCCCTACTTGTACAATAAAATAAGTCGTTTGTGCCCTATCAGTTCTTTAAACAACCATGAAGCAAATTGCAAACTGAAAAAATATCTTCTCTCCCTAAATTATGCTGATACTGAGCTTCTCCTAACTACTCCCAAATAACTGTCACCGGAAAAAGAAAAGAAAAAAAACCATCAACTCATCGTATATGTTTATATTATATATATATGTATGTGTGTATGTGTCTATTAATATTTAGGTATATATATTATACGTTATAATAATATTAAATATATTTTGTGTAAAATGCTACCATAAATATATATATGTATATTGATTTGATGTGTAATGTTAATCAGTATTTTGTATAGCCCACTCGCTCATTTTGTAAAACAATTGTGAAAACTATTTGGTCTCCCGCGATACAGGTTCGCCTAGTGCGGGGTCCGTTGTGTACTTAAATAACATTGTCTTTTTATTTTTGTATAATAAAAATTATTATTATTATTATTTATTATTATACGAGTTTACCAAAAAAATCCCTATTTTACCTAAAATTAAACAACACGATGTTTCGGACTTAATTTCCCTAAGTTCAGTGTCGCAAGTACGTATGTTGTATTTACTTAGGGCTCCCCGGAAATACTAGAAAAATTCTATAACATTTACAATCTACATGGCAGTCAAGAACCTGTACAAAAATATCTGTAGAATATTGTCCTATATTTAACTTTTTAATGGTCAGCATATTAGAGAAGGACACCGCTACCAAAAAGTTTTCTCTTTCGAGACCGTTTTCCGAGCATCAGTCAGCACTCCAGTTGTACGTAGTACATATTAACACCATGTAGACAGCTTAATAAGAATAGTTAATTAAAAAAAATATAAACAGAAGCGAGATATTATCCTTACACAGGTAGCTTAGAAAAATGAACATATTTAAAAAATGATATTTTCATCTGAAAAGTGATGAACAGCTGACTGATGTGACGTATTGAAGACGCACGCGACGCGGCACGCTTGATGCACGTAGACGCTGCAACTTGCTATCTCGCTCTGGCTCCGACACATCTCTCTTGCAGAGGTAATCCATCGAAATACGGTTTACATACAATAAAATAATTAAAGTATAAAAAATAAATATGATTATTTTTATGGTCTCATTTTCGTATGCGAGTTATTTCAACAAGTTTAAATATAGATTCTGATATGACAGTTAAAACGTCCAACAGGGTTTTTGTTATAATTAAATTGATTAACTAATGAAGACAGTTATAAGTACGTATTTTTGGGGATCCACAGTTTACGTGTTTAGAAATAAAGATATTATACTATGGTTTAGGAGTTCAGTACTATGATAAAATATATTTTATTTGTTTGCACTTACAAATTGCAGTCGCCTTAATGTTTCTCGTTTCGCGTGAAGTAGCCGTTGTTGCTACAGATGTAGTCGTATCCATTGTGCTGGTTATCATACTTGTTGGTTCTAAGTAAAATAATAGGTGCATAAATATAGGTAGGCACTTATTACTGCAATAACTTAACAAAGATGGCGAATAATATTTTGAGTAGACAATATTCAGATATAATTCTCGTCAGGTAGTTACATCTAGATTTTGCTTATTTTTCCGAGCCTTTAATGACGAGGTGAGGCTGAATAATATCGGTTGCCTAATATCACTCAGCGGATACGCGGTGACCGTAAAGGTGATAGACACCAGAATATTATATTAGGTATTTTAGAAGTACTTATATTTATTTTATTCATCGATATATGATTAAAAGCTATATTAAACATCATGGCTTTAAAAACGCCGCAGAAATAAAGGCAAATCTATTTTTGTGGTCTTATTTCTGATTAGTACGATCCAACCACGTCCAACGTGCAGACTTGTTAAATTCCACAGTGTGCGTTTAAAAATGCGAAAATAACCATCGTAACGGAAATATTTCGGATGGAGCAGTTTTATTTTGATAAGTCAATAACCGTCATCGATGTACTTACCAACGTTCTCCGCAAACAGTTGTTTTGTTAAAAAAATGCAAGAAGTTAATATTTATAAAACTTATTATTTTTATTTCTAGTTTTCTGATTTTACTGACTATTGTCGCAAAAGAGAAGAACATAACAGGCCTTGCACAAATTCTAACTAGGTATATGTTCCATTCATTTTGACAATTTCGGTATAACTGGAAATACCCAAAGGCTTAAGACCCAAAGCCTTCATTGCACCACAGTTGCTCTACTCTCGTAGATAGGTACTGTACTAAAGTATTATAGGCGCATTACAACCATGTGCAACTCTTATGTTGTAGCCACTAATTAAATTTAACTGAGTGTAACATACGATGATATAATGATTGATGATTAGTTCAGGCGAGTCGCATTTCAGGATAAGCGAGTACTATACTATCCAGTAACTTTGGCCGATATAACTCAGGTGACCTTTGAGGGCCACAGGGTCTCTTGATGGTCAACAATTTAATTATTCCGACTACACTGTACAATTGCAGTTTTTGCTGGTAATTTTATAATAACGTCTTAAGATTAGTGTGACTACACTAATTTTAAGCGTTAAAGTTATGAATATAAAGTTGAATTTTACTAGTTACCCGACCGCAGACTGTAATAATAGAATAAATAAATAAAAGAAATCGCGCCACCGTGCCGCCCGCGCCGTCAGTGTCGCGTGCATACGTGCCAACTGCCATTACTAAGTTTTTTACGCAATACATAATCGAAATCTAACCTTCATCGTAGATTGATTGCATTGATTATTCTTAAAATACTTATAATGTATCCCGATATTTTTTTTATTTATATGGATACCTTTATTCTAAGCCTTATTTTCGTGTGTGGTGTTTGTAGGGAACGTAAGATGTAGAGTATTTATGATCTAAGATTTACTTTGTGGATTATTACCAGAATACATATTTAAAATTATTCTTCATAAATAAAGATATATTTTATACTTTTTTCTAATTTAACCTTTTTTTGTCACGGACCGGGGTACTAGTATCTAGTGGCGTCACGATTAATCATGCGTTATCTATCTAACTACATATTGCTTTAGATATCTACATATTGCAAAAATTATAGTTCTAGCTCATTCAATTTTGATCAGTTACCATTCCTAATAAGTACTAAATTAAATTTTACATTCTCCCGTGTTGAAATAAAACTACCTACTGAAAAAGCACATTTGGTGTCCCGCCGCGCGCCGAGAGTGTTGACTGCTGGTTTTTAGTTCTAAAAGGCTAAAAACTAGCGGGACGTATCGCTTAAAGGTGGGCATCTGGTACTACACATCGACATTATTGAAACGCTTCAAATTAAAATGCGTGCATTTTTATAGACGCTTTCGAAGTGCCAACACTTTAGAAAAATATTATGTCCGTTAAATCACGTTGACTCTGCGTGCGACATAATTATCACAATATCTAATGCAATGTATTTTATCTCAGTGGTAATAGGCCTATTACCTTTAGCTACAATATTTTCGGCACCGCCCTCTTTTTCTTATCCCAACCAGAGCAATTCTGTTAAAACACAATTGATCAACTGGCACAGTGGAGCATACCGTAGCCCTAGTATTCGGGTGCCCCCGTACAAATAGGGCTCAATTTATACATAGACTTGTCACACCCTACATACTTAATCTGCGATTCATATTTAGATATGGCACTTTTGTATTCGTTTGAGAATGGTCTGCGAGGTCCATTGACCCGTCCGCGCTTACGACCACCGATAATATTTAAATCGACGGAAAGTAGGTAAGTTCCACTTCTTACCCGGTACCCCGTGCGATTGTATTATAATTATCAGACAATTTTGTTATTTGAAACTTGGACTACCTACCTAATAAGTAGGTTAATAACTTTTTTATTCCTACGATGGTATTAAATCTTAGCCTATAATATGAGTAGGTAGTGGTTTTATTATTATTATTATAAAGAGGTAAAAGTTTGTTTACTTATATGTATGTAAGTACGAGGAATTCTCTAGAACTACTGAACCGATTCTAAAAATTCTTAATATTTTTTATTTTGTAATACATAAATATTTTGGCGATAGGCTCGCCCCCTATCACATTGTGGGACGGGGTTACGCTCGGCGAAATGTGGGTGCACTGGTTACACCTCTGCCTACCCCTTCGATATAAATATTTTCACAAGGAAGAGCCGCAACCAAAAGCATGTTTTTAATACAATTATTATTATTGTGATGGTTAATTTACATATATGGGGATATATCATAATAATATACGGATTTTGGCGTCCGCTTCCATCCGACATACATAGGTGCGGTCGGTGAATGCGCTGTAGGGTGGATTCGCGAAAGTTGTAAAAAATCTTAAAAAAAAATTACATTGTTTATATTGCTAAATTGTTGTGAAACAGATCGATTGCTTACATATTTTTGCAGTAGGTGCCACAGTTCAGATATTTTAAATTTAATTAATTAACACTAAATTTTAGGTAAACACGCTCTTAATATTAACACCATTCGCAGAAAACATACTAGTTGCAATCAAGATCATATTTTTTTTGAAAACCCCTGTTGACTAGTCCGATTTACAACATAAATATTAAAAATACATATTATCACCTGTAGCATACAAAAATTTCGTTTGGTTTGAATAATTACATCTATTAATTATTAAAGACACCTTATATTTTTGTCACGAAAATTCGTCAACTCCATCGCAGCAGCGTCAACATTTATTTTACTCTAATATTCAGGGTGCAACGATTCGTGGCACCTCACGCCCCTCGTCTATCAGTCGATCCGAAGAAGTGGACTATGGTGCACGTCAAGTTGCTACGCAGATAACATTTTTTTTACCCCAAAACAGTCTAGTAAAATACTTTGTCACGGTTTTGCATCATCTCCGTTTATGTGATTAAAAAGGTATACATACTAAATATACATTTCAACTTATTTCAAAATGGTGGCATGAGCTATTTGTTAGGGCGTGATACTTAAAAAAATTGTAAAAGAAAGGATTCGTCATTACCATCATCATCATTACCATGTTCAATGTGTAAATGGTAATGGTTTAATGTAAATGGAGATGACTATGGCCATTTAAATCGCTCGCTTTCTGCATTTTTTATATCCTTTTCGAATTTGAATTTAAGATGTTCGCGAATTGGGAAGACAGAATTAGAATTTGGTGCGCAATCTCTCATACTAATAGTATGATATACCTTCATTTCTTGGATTCGGAACTAATACGGATCGGATACAGTACGCAAACACTCTAAGAAGAATTTTTGATTTATTCTATGGATGATGCTAGAATTGTTATTTTCTAATGCTTGTGTTTTTTGAGGTTGGAATGGCTCACGCAGTTTTTTTTAGGTATTTAAATAGGCTTTACGTCTTTTTAGATAAACCATGAAGATAAACGAAAAGAAATGGCACTTGAGAATTTAGAGACTGCCAAATTCTGGAACAAGTTGGCGGAGTCTTTGTTCTCCGATAAATATAATCTGGGTGTCTTCAAGTCGCGAGTGAATCGTTTTTGGCTAGGCAAGCGTGCTTCATCTTAGGCCATATCATCGCTTACCATCAGGCGTAATAGTGGCCAAACGCGAGCCTATTACGTTATTATATACCTATTAAAAAGATAGAGAAACAGAAAATAGCAAGGCGGAAAATATATGCTGAACTCAAGTCTGATCCGATATTATTATTTTATTTTTATCTTATTTCGTTACTAAACATTAAAGTGAGTTACAATGTAAACGTGTCATTATTTTCCGATACCCAATTAATACCCGCCCCGTATTATACATATATGTCCCACTGTTGGATACAGACCTCCTCTACTAATTAAAGAATTAAGGTTTTAATCCACCACGCTGGCCTAGTGCGGGTTGGCAGACTTCACATACCTTCGAAATTCTAATGTACAACTTCCCAGATACCCAAATTGACTTAATTAAAACCAAGGATATTAACAATTTTGTCATTATCGATAACTCTACGTCATCACCATTCACAATAAAGTCATTACCATATAATCAACATCATTACCATTTCTTCAAAAAAAATTCGGACCACATAACTTCTTTATAACTCGTTTATAAATAGTGCCTTTTGTCGGTTTAGATAAGGAAGGGGTATATCTTTAAATTTATTATAGTTTGCAGGCATATTAATGCATTTTTCGGAAATACCATTTTTATTTACAAAACCAAAAACGCGAATCCACCATGTACTCCAGTCCCCAGGGCTAGCTATTGCCTCAGTAAGGATTATAATAATAATAATAGCTCTTTGTTGTATATGCACGTCCCACTGCTGGGCGCGGGCCTCTACTATGAGAGGGTTTAGGTCTATTTTGTTGTTTTATTGCATAGGGCGACAAACTAGCAAGTGGTTCACCTGATGGTAAGTGATCACCACCGCCCATGTACGCCCACAATACCAAAAGAGTCATGGGCGTGTTGCCGACCTTAAAGGAAAGGGATAATTAGGGGTTTGGGAAGGGAGGGGATTTGAACCTCAGGATATCTCACTCACCGTACGAAACGCAGCAGCAAGCTGCTACTTTACGTTGGTTTTCTGTGAGACAGTGGTAACGACCCGGACGAGCCGGCCCATTCATGCTGTTGACAAAACTGTCTACAGCGTGGCTCTACCACTCCTAAAAAGTCGTTAGGTAGGGATTAGTATACTTAAACAAAATAAAGCTTAGCCCTATCGGCAGGGACAACTATTAGTGCTAACTGCTAAGTGTAACGGATGGCCCATGTACTATGTTCGATGCGTAACTGTCCAAGCAGAGGCTAAACCACGGACCAAATTTCTAAATAGACACCGTAAGTACGTCGGAGTGTATGAAAACTCAGAGCCAATTTTTCTTCTGTACACTAACGTTATCACTGTGTTCTTAGTAGATCACATAGTGCGCGTTGGCGCTTTGTCCAATAAGGTGTCCAAAATGTTTGCACGCGAAGTAATATGACGTACGGCGTCTATTTAGATCTTAGGACTGTGGACTGAACAATGTTCGTAGCGTATAGTCGCATTTACCATTGACCGACTTACGAGTACGTAACAATTAATATAAATCTCTGTAAGAATATTTACTTAGGTACCTGTTTCATTTGGGTGGGCTCCAAATTGGTCTTCATAATCGAACCGTCGAATCTTATCTTCTAAACCTGTAATCAAATTTACCCCAACAGAGTAAGTAGCCTGTAAGTACAGTGAATGATTTATCCAAGAAAGGCGTGGAATACGCCGGCTTTTTTTCAATTTCAGGTTCTCTGATGATCTCAGTGTGATTGAAATTAACATTGCATTATAAGGCACGTTTAATTTCATCTCTGGTGCATTGATCAGGAGGCCAATTCTCGTAATTTTAAATGTACAAAATATCATTCCGATCTATTCTCAGCGTCAAGAAAGTTGCAAATGGCATTCTCTTAAACCAATAATCAACGTCAAATGCACCTAGAATTAGCAGTAGCATTATACCGTTCTGGCTTCAGTAAACTTTTATTCTACATTCAATCTCATTACGATCTACGTTCACATTTGACGTTGATTATTGGTTTAAGAGAATGCCATTTTCAACTTTCTTGACGCTGAGACTAGATCGGAATGATATTTTGAACATTTAAAATTACGAGAATTGGCCTTCAGGCTTCTTCGATTGTAGAGCCTGTTACCAACCGAAAGCTAAAGCTTAGCGGCTAGCGCACGCAGATGTCTATACGTACCTATGTCAAACGATCATAGCTACGTGGACTGGCTTTAGTTTAGCTTTTGGTCGGCAAAATGGATATGACGTTAAAAATAAAATAATTTCTCTAAATATAATACTTAATGAATAAATAAGTGAATTCACCCTACATCACACATAAGTAGTCCTGACACTATTGCCCGAATACTGAAACGTTACTCAATTGTCTGACAGATAACGGCTACTTATTTTTATACAATTTTTATAAGCTAAGAGAGCTTCAACATGTTTAAAACGATCTTAAATGCTTGAATATCGTTTCAGTATTCGGGCGTAGGTTAACCAGTATTGTAAGTATTGGGAATGTTGAGCAATTTACGGTCCCAACTACCACCCACTAGGGTACCCAGGTCCGAAATAAGTATTCGTGGATCACACAAACAAACATTTGTCTCGGAGCCGTGTTGACTCACAGTCGGCTACTCCCCCTCTGGTCAATAATATATAAATTTCATTTGATTAATTTTAGATCATAGGTGTCATATTTTGTGTATTTAACTAACCGTAGTAATAATAGTCCGAGGGCATGTTCATGTATCTTCTGTAATACCCTGTAACAAACATACGAACATTTGCAAAATCACACAAATGAACCATGTGTGTCTTTATAATATATTCTATGACCTAAAAGATGCAGTTAAATAATGTTAACCATTTTGTTTATAAAAAGAGTAGAAAATAGGTAATTTGTGAGTGGTAGAACCACGCTGTAAACAGTTGTGAGTGGTAGCGCCACGCTTTAGACAGTTTTGTCTACAGCGTGGCGCTAGGTAATAGTTGTCCTTGCCGATAGGGCTAAGCTTTATTTTATTTATCCTAATCCCTACTTAACGAATTTTTACGAGTGGTAGAACCACGTTGCAGACAGTTTTGTCAACAGCATTAATAGGCCGGCTCGTCCGGATCGTCACCACTGTCTCACAGAATACCGGCGCAAAATAGCAGCTTGCTCCTGTGTTTCGTACGGTGAGTGAGATATCCGGAGGTCCAAATCCCCCTCCCCTTCCCAATCCCAATCCCTTAATTACCCCTTTCCTTTAAGGTCGGTAACGCACCCATGATCCTTTTGGTATTGTGGGCGTAAATGAGCGGTGGAGATCACTTACCATCAGGTAACCCACTTGCTCGTTTGCCGGCCTATACTATAAAAAAGGGGTGTGACAAGTCGGTCGGTGGAACAAGGGTTTTATAATAGAAGTCTTTTAAGTTTTAGCAGCTCAATGAAATAATTTCGAACAAATTAGTCCTACTTCGCAGCCCGGCTATTACATTGAAAGTTAGAAGACTAAATTTCCCTCCTTACGTATTCTTACATGCCATCATGCAAATCATGTATATTATGTTATCCTTTTGAAAACGTTACGGTGGTTAGGTTCCAAAAATATCTTACTTACTAGGATGAAATCTTCTGTGGTTCCTTGCAGTCGGACGATAGAAAGGCGGGAAAGGCGGCGGCGACCAATACCTTAACAGGTTTTTAGGTGCTTTTGATGGTGTGTTCACCAGCGTCTTTGGCGGAGATAGAATAATTGTTGTCACATTTACTGTTACAAAGAAACATAAACTAATAGAACGAGTTAGTTTTCAAAATAGTATCCTTTAGATGCAGCTCAGTTTGTTAGATCGCTCTGGGTAAGAAATGTGGACAAGAACGTGAATGTTAATCAGCATTTAAACAATCACACATTCTGTCAACTAGTGCGCTTAGAAGTGGTAATCGTGCTGTGCGTTACAGAGTGAGATAGGCACGGGCGAAACGCACCTGAGACGCTTTGTTGCAACAGCCAACAATGTTATATGGGTGAACACCAACCGCTTCAATGGATTATTGACGATGTCGAATTTTCTGTCAACATCATATTGTGATTATTTACTATGCTGTGTTTAACTTTAGTTTCTTTTTCTACGACGGACGAAGACCGAGTGGGCACATACTAAGTGGTGCGCACAGACGCACTACACAGTATTGTTATGACAAGACGCCATCATTGTGGAGAGTGCATTCGTAGGTATCACGCAATCCAGCTGTGTTTTATTGTGCACCTGGATTATATCAACCAGGTGCACAAATTCAGAAGTGAACAAAATAGAATAATTCATTCAGCTTTGTTTACTAAGGTGCACAAAGTAGAGTAATCATTCCTGATTATAATATCTACGGAGTGAATTGAGCTTAGGTTAATGTTAATTGACCACCCTTATGCTAGTGCATGACCACAGGCGTTGTACTAATATGTGTAATACAACAGTATTTATTACATTCAACTTAGCACTTACTTATCGATGTGGTTGAATTTGTCGCTTTAGTTGTAGGACAAGTCGATAATTCTGCAACGGTGTTAGGACCCGCACGAAGACCATTATTCTCTTGTAACACTTTCGCGTATTCTATAAAGTTCATAAATATAATAGAAGCGCATAATGGCTAATGTAGATTTAAGGTATGTGCTTATCTATTAATTGCCTATGTATAAATGATCAAACATTCATGAAGATTTTTCTTTTGAGGGGTGTTCGTTAATGGGACAGTACCTAAGTATACTTATTTTTAATTATTAATTTTTAATTGTTAAATTGGCATTCTAATTTAGTATGATAATACGACATGCCTATTACGTATGACGAAGGAGATATACAACGTGTTATAGAAAGGGGCGGGCAAATTTAAGCAATGTATAGTGTAGGATATTGGTATTTTATCCCCCATATTAGCAAAGCCGATTGCATTGCTAGGACATAATTATAGAATTTTCTTTTTCGAGTAACATGTCGATATCGTCTTACAACTTTGAACAACACTAAATGATAAACAGTGATACTTAAGACCTCCTTTCATTAAATTATTTTATAATTAAAAAATATTAAACAGTTGTCAAATGTCAATATTTATTTGACGCAGTCAGTTCGGCAATTTCTGATTTTATGAAGTATGATTACGAGTTCAAAAAATATGTTGTATTTGACTAAAAACAAGTATTATGTATTCGTATTTTGTGTTGGTGCAACTGATAATAGCTTATAAGAGGCTCGTCGACTGCATTAAGCCAAATTCATAGATGGATGACCCGACAGTGAAATCTTTAAAATAGAGGATGGTACCTATATTCTCTTTAGCAAACAGTCTCTTTCAGGTATTTTGTGTTTAAATTACAAGTTACGTACGTATGACCGTAGAATTAAGTAAATCTTATTCAAGTTTATTAAAAAGTGAGTGTAATTTTATAATATAGTGATGTCATCAATCTTATCGATCTTAATAAACGAGTGATTAAAATTAACGTGAAATTTTAGGAGGTCTTGGTTTGAAATGATCCGTTACATAGGTACTTACGGAGTGTGTAATGACCGTAAAATATGACCACACCTTTCTGTAACACGTTGTATAAGTATATTGACTTATGTAATAGACCGGTGACCGTGTCACCAGACTACATTTATTTATTTAACTTTCAAACTTCAAACAGATAATGAAAAGAACTAATTTGATGATTAATAATTATAATTATTTACTTTATTATTTAGTTACATTTGATCTATTGTAAAACAACACGGATCAACAATTTATTTTGGAATCAACGTTATGCTCGCGCCTACGGTGTGATCGTCCCGAGAGTCAACACCACAGACTACTTAGAAAGAACTGGCGTTCAGACCGCCATCTGGGGTACATTGTCTGTGAACCGCATGCAAGAATTGAATATGACATATATATTTATTTTAATTCCTCCACCTTTAATACGCGCAAGGGAAGGAAAATCATACAGCCTATCAGTATTTATTATTAATTGGCTGTATCCATGGCTGTATCATTTATGGTTATATTGCCACAAATACTGGCTAGCTTCCCATAATTTTCAATATTTTTAAATACTATTAGGGAAGCATGTACATGTGTAAAAAAACAACCTTTTAAGAAATTATTTTTTATTTCTTAAATTTAAGTAGTGCCTTTTTTGGATTGGTTGTAAATTATATTTCTCGGCCTTGAGTATATCAATGCCTCTTATTATTTTATTAATTACATTGCACCAATAAAAAATGCAAAGATTGTTTGATATTTCCAAAAAATATTTTTCTTTGTGTATTTCACAATCGAGAAATGCAAATGAATATTTGGAACTTATTTCCTGTTTAATTTTTGCACTAATGTTATTTTTATGTCCTTGTTCCAAATATTCATTTGCCGTTTTTATTATGTTCACAAAACTTGTTACTACATTTTTGGCTAGATAGGTTAATTTTCTTGGATCTTATATATTCTTTTTTTTAAATTCATGTACACTACTATCTTTACTTAGTAAATTATTTTTGCATTGTTTACAATTAATTTTAGCACGGATGTTTCGGGTTACCCATCCAGCCGTATATGCCCTAGAGTGTATGTTTAATTGTTTTCGTCTTGCTTGTTCTTGAATATTTTCCTCATCAAACTCAACATTTTTACACAGGCGTCATTTCCCATACAGAGTCAAATATTGGTGCAGTGTTTACATTGTCAAAAAAGGGATTCTATATTTAATATGCCTTGACTGAAATCTTCCTCACAATAGTAATTTTCTGAATGGAAATTTATAAACCTTAATAATAATGATTTAAAAGTATTCATAAATGCATACAGTTGAATTATTACTCCGGTAATTGAAGCTCGAACTTGTCCGAAAAAGTTTTCAATTATATCAGAATTAAAATATCTCGGTCTCATAATGTTGATGTTCTTAGAAGCTAAAACTAGCCACCCACACCCTTTTAAAACTTTTTATAGTAATAATCCAATTTTTAATGGCAGGTACACTTTTTAATTTCCCATCTCTGGATATAAACTTTGTACTCTCCAATATTTTGATGGATTTGTACCAAAATTCGTGATTTCAATGCTACTGCTTTGTGTAAATGTTTTCCTTTTAATTGTTTTCTATTTGTGTTCACGCCATTTACACTATCAAACAATTCGTCAATAAACGATACTGCTTCTGCTGTGTTCTTCATCGTTCCACTAACGGGTCTTCCATCAGGATGCAAAGCTAAAATAAAAAGTAGTATTTTAGTTATGTAAAATAAATGTTTAGGACATACTTAAAGATTGGAAATAATGGAACAGGCCACTAAGGTAGCTATTCCAATGTCACCAACTAAACTTACTGAAAATAGTTTAATTGTCACAAATAGTTGTAATGAACAATTTATATGATTATGGTTAGAAAACACTCCAATTTTAGAGGATAACTTATATGTCTACATTAAAAAAAGTACCTACTACATACCACTACCTCTGGAACGTGCTACTTTACTTTATTAGGTGTGCTTTCGACAGCTTGTGGATATGCATATTCAATGTGGCGCTTCCTTGCTTATGTGTGATCACTGTACATCCTCTTGGAAACTAGAAACATAAATCAATTAATTTGGTTGTCTTTGTGAAGAAAAAAAACAACATATTTTCGGTTTAGAAAGATATGCTACCTGTTTCTTCAATGTCAACTGACGGGTTTCCTGAAGAAATCTCCAAGTTGGTAAATATACTTGGTTAAGCATTATATTTCAGACGATTCGTCGCCGGTTTGACAAATCTTTGCTCAAAATGTTTATGGCAAACATACATATTCGTGGGGACTTCACAAATATTCCCGTAGACATAAGCACCGTAACCACCGGTCTCTGTTTTGTTTCCTTACGTGTAATTGATGCAATCTAGCGTCCTGTCGTAAACTATTGCACTTGGGTACACAACACTTTCGAAACATTGTTATAAATACCGAAATTACACCCGATATTACTATATTTGTGGATTTAAAGAGGCGGAATTTAATCAACGCAAACACTTCTCATTATTAGCACGAAATACGAGATGTCATCTGCGGGACACTTGTCACTGGACTTGACACTCAAAATGGCGCCGTTGTTTGCGGGGGTGAAGAAGGCGAAAGAGAGGGGCGGACTGTCAATATCAAACCTTGCAGTGTCATTTTATACAAGCTGTTTTTTTTTGTTCCTACATTACCTGGCGTGGTCAACACACCACTATATCGGAGTGTGGGTAGATAGAGCCACAATTATTTCGAGATCTACCTACAAAACAGTATTCTGACCACCGTTACATGCGATAGTCAATTCAATTACACAATTTAATAACTAATTGATTACTTCTGAAATGATAAGTTATCTCGGCGCATAAATAACATTATAAGTGATTATCAATTATCAATTTATATAAACGAATCTTGTTATGACGCCACTTGTCGGAGATGTTCCCTCGACACGGCCATTCTGAAAATGTGGTGCGCGCTTTGCACCGTATCACTCGCGGTTACTAAAAAAATAACACTTCTCTGATAAAAGGAGATATTTCCCGAAACGGCCATTCTGAAAATGCGTTGCGCGATCTGCAGCGTATATCTCATCATCAAAATACACTGGGCAACTATAAATTTTACAATATTTTTATTAAGGAATAGTCCAGAATTGTTAAGTATTAGGTACTATTATTTCATTTTTTCTACTCTTTTTATGGGTTGATATGGACCATAGGCATTACCGAAACGGCACGTGTTTTAAAACTACCACCAGATCCAAAACGACCCAGCCTGAGAAGATCCAGCTAGTCAAACTCAGTAGGCTTGTTATAGGTCCAATTACTATAATCTCAATAATAATTACTTGTCAATTGAAAATTGCCTATTTTTATATTTACGTGATCGGTCGTCTTTTTTTTATTTAGTATTTAAATTTATTTTTAAATTTTTTTATTCGGTATCTTTAGACAACTTGTCATGACTTGTGAGTATTAGCACACCAGAAATACATCTCGCAGTGAGAGTTTTGGTAACCATAATGATATTTATGAAACTTATGGATGAAACAATCAATTTATAAAAACAAATCTTGTTATGACACTACTTGTCGGAGATGTTCCCCCGACAAGTATATTGGTCACTGTAATAACATACATACATACTTACTCACGCCTGTACAGTACACCCACATTTCGCCGAGCGTATCTCCGTCCTATTATGTGATAGCAAGCGAGTCTATCGCCATAACGGGCACAAATTCCAGACTCCGGGCTGATACTGAGGTTTTTCGTAATAGAAAAACCCAATATCACTTTTACCTGACCCGGGAATTGAACCCGAGACCTCGGTGTCAGCCTCAGTCGTAACGCGTACATATTACAACTCCGCCACCGAGGCAGCCCCTGTAATAACGCAGAAATTGTTTAGATATCAGCTTTTTGAATTGTCCCTATTTTTATTGTTGTCGCGGGTACAGGTGGGACGGTTATCTTGGGTCTCAAAATCCAATATTAAGTCGCCCGGGAGACATGGAAAACATCCGGGCGCCCGCTGGGCCAAGTCCCTAATTTATATACATACACCCTACGCCGGCAATACCTACTAAAACCCCGCGGTGGCCAAGGTGGTGGCCTTCGGTGCATTAGGGACGGCCCCGGGTACCCGAGGCAATAAGTGCTCCGGCCTCAGCCAAAACCGCCCCTGCGCAGTGCCGCCTTGCGGCCCATCTCCATATGCGGGGGCATTGGAAGCCCACGCGCAACGTCAACGGCAGCAACGATGCCAACCACACGTGCTTCCATCTATCCCGGGGTCGCACGTACAAGTTTGTAAAGTACAATGGGCGCTACGATAGGTACTCGCTGCGCGCCCGCGACCCCTGATAGCCCCAATTAGTAGCCACTATTATTCACCATAGGCCCCCATGGGAGACTTCGGTCAGTCGTCACCCCGACGCGTCCTACGTCTCCTCTGGCGGTAGGAGGGATCGGCTCGTTCCCTCTTGGCGCTTTCCTTCTGCGAGATTATGGCCTCACAGAAGTGGGCCACCGCACGCCAGGACCTCCGGCTGTCATGAACACCACGGCCGTCAGCGCGAGGTCGCCTCCGATGACTGCTATGACAGCGCTGCGCTCTTTGTCCCAGGCTGGGCAGACTTCTAAAGTGTGTTAGGACGTTTCCTGCGGACAGTTGCCACAGTGGTGGCACACGGCCGACTCCTTTGTGTCGCCTAATTGAGATAACATGTTAACCAAATTAGACTCGACAGGTCAATTTCAATGGGTTAAATACCCATTGAATAAATAATTTTTAACAAATATAACTTTACATATGAATTGAATTTATAATTTTCAAAGGGTAAACTTTGTCCTTTATATCATTTGTAATCCAACTAAAAAGTACCATCCGAACAGTGTAACGGGGTTCCGAGTTCCGTGATTTTACATACCAAACGACCAGTTCCGTCTTTATCCTATAGGCACCCAGGCGCTGGCCTCTGGTTTGATGGGGCTTCCCAAATGCCAAAACCTAGTAGGTACCTATAAATATATTTTTTCGCTAGTAGTTTCAATGATGACTTATCATTGAAATAAAAAAGATTTTTTTTAACTTTCTAGAACTTTACGCCCAGAAGCCTTGTAAACCACTATAAATTGCACTGTACGTAGGTACCATCAATGAAGTAGATATAGAATTATAAAGCGTAGGTATTTTACTATATTACATGAATCAACCTGATTTCAGTATGTCAACTAAAAGCAATGCCTCCTTAAGCGCGCTGTCTTCATCAGAATCAATGGTGTCTGCTATATCACAATGACCGTAACCAACAAATGATGATAATATTAATGTCACCGTCATTGCACTATTCACGATCACGTGTAGCATGACTGTGGCGCGACATCGTTTCAATGCGTACTTACACAATAGTTGTACATAAAGGTGCATCCAGATTGGCAAACGTGACTTAAACTCGCGGTCAGCCTACTGGATGACATGGAAGTGCAACATTTATAGTTTAATAACAGGATATGCCCTATTCGCAAGTGTTCTTATACATCCGGTTTACCTGCCACACGAAAGTCCACAGAAAAGGATCGAATGCATATTATGGCATTTACTTACACAGAGAAGGTGCCACTTCGATTATTATTATACTGGTTTACTCGAGGGTGGGCTCTATATAAGAAAGAATGAATGAAATACGGGAACCTCCTCAACAGGTAACAGCAAAAGCCAATTTAGGGTTTGCAACATTTAAATTAGTTTTTTAACCGGAGAGCTTGGTACGGTATTGGTTTCTTTTTAACATCGAAGAGATTGTAGGTGGGCTCTAGTGTTTCATATTAATTCACATCCGGTTAGGCTGATCTGACGCAGTTTGGCCTTCTAATGTATGACAGGTAGCAGCCTTAAAACGTTGGCAAGTTGAGAACAACAGAACACTTGCAGTATCGTGCATCGGCTACAAGCCGTGCGTTTGAAGCACGTTCACTAATCTGGACACACCCTGATTCCGCATTAAACCCCATGTTATAGCTTCAAAGGTTTTACGAGAATAAATCAAAACTATAAAATTTTGTATTTATTATGAAATTGTAATACGCTACGTTTTTTGAGTTTAACTAGTTTTGACTTAGGTACCTACCTTCTTATAGCGTAGGGAGAAAGGTAGATTATTTAATAAATAAATAATTAATAGTCTAAGAATCTATCTAAATTACTTAAGCTTACAACTTCAACCAGAGACATAAATTAAAATGCCTATATTAGAAGATAATAAGTGGATAAGATTAAGGGAATAGGTATATTGAGTGCAAGTGGGTTACCAACACCTTAGGCCTTGTCTATAACATGAATGGGCCGGCTTGACCGGGTCGTTACCGCTGTCTTACAGAAAACCGACGTAAAGTAGCAGATCGCTGCAGCGTTTCGTACGGTGAGTGAGATATCCGGAGGCCCAAATCTTCTTCCTTCACGTACATGGGCGGTGGAGATCACTTACCATCAGGTGACCTACTTGCTCGTTTGCCGGCCTATGCTATAAAAAAGGCCCAAATTCAACCTCACCTTCACATGGTACACAGTGCTGATTAACGGACGAAGCAATGGCGAAACTTAGCTCCCATTGCGAATCGCCTCATCTATAATACCAAATACCGTCAAATCTATTATGGTACGAAGAGTTGGACCCTGGCATTAAGTTAGGATAACACCAAGCAGAAACAAAGGAAGAGGATATACTTATTATAAAAACGAAAATGGGTAGGTAGCTACTCCAAAAAACACTTGCTCTCATTGAAGATGTAAAATATTGATATAAAATAATAATATAAATTAATAAATTTTACCAAAATAAATTTGCAAACTGGTGGTACAAAATTAATAACATTTATTTAAAAAACATTACAAATGAGTTTCTACCTAATACATTAAATTATTAAAATTATAATTCTTAACTATGTATGCCGGTCCATCTTAGTATAGATATATCAACTAATTTGTGCGCGCGGTGCTAGGTGATGTGTTTGTATAGAAACAAACTACTACCTATATGTGCCGATCAATAGGTACCTGCCTCATGATGTCAGCCATGATGACACAATGATGAATGATTAAAGAATCTTTTAGCATTGCTGAGGCGTCACTGTAACTGTCACACAAATATAAAGTACATATTTACAATGTTACGCACACATAGCAACGCGTAACCAAATCAATCGATCACTGTATAATAATTGTGATAGGTATTATAGCTGCGCTATCTCTGCGACGGTCGGTTCGTCTTGCCAGAAACTGCTCACGTCGTTGTATGGTGATTGAAGTTCCGCTACATCAGTTGATTTGATGTCTTCAACCTGCATTTGACATTCCATAACTAAATAATAAGATATTTGTGTCATGAGGCTTGTGTACAGTTCGTGGAGTAGCCAGTGCAGGTGTAAATTTATTGCAATCATTTCACTCATGTCACATGACACTTAGTCTATACCTACCTACTTAGCTAATTAGTTTACCTATAACTGCAGTTGAGGCCTCACAAAGTGTAAATCATAAAGTGATAGGTGGTGTATTTAGGTACCTATAGCAGCATTAATCACTACTTAATATAAAACAAAGTCCTCCGCCGCGTCTGTCTGTCTGTTCGCGATAAATTAAAAAAATACTGAACGGATTTTCATGCGGTTTTATCTAATAGATAGAGTGATCCATGAGGAAGGTTTAGGTATATCATTTGTCAATGTTTTGCGTAAATTGGTTGAAATATAACGACAATTGTTGGAAGTGTCAGAAAAAGTTAAACCGCTTGAGAGCTTTCATCGAGAACGTTGCTTAATACCTTTGATGTATTATATAACAATGCATGGTGGGATATTCCTCTTTTTAAGATCTACAAAAAAGTCCGCGATGGTATATATCTATATCTAAAAAAATTGTAACGTAAAATGCGGTAATTGGAAAACTATTTAGACGGATACAGTATTAATCGTTAACAACTAAAATACTATAGCTACTTTAAGCATTTCATGCACATTATTATAATATGTTACACTATATAATTTAAATGAATATCTTGGAGTTATCGCAAAAAATAAACGCGCGCGAAAATACATTCAAGCGCGTTTCTCACACCGATGACGGGACTCGCTTGATGCGATCACCTCCGCACCGCATCGCAACGCCCCACGCCCACCGCTGTCGCCCACTGTTTCTATATAAGCCGAGCGATAAAGCCGGGCGGGTAGCTATTAAATATATTAAGACACAATATGTTTCACATTTTAGTAAAATTCCACGTAGGCTACTTTGTATCCTGGAAAAAGGCATTCATACGGGTGGAGCCGCCGGCAAAAACTAGTAAATTATAAAATAAACAAGGTAAACAATGAAAATAGTACCTACATGCTGAAATTAAAGATGCTGAGAATCATAATACACACGGCGTATCTACCTACATAGAAAGTACTTGTAATAAGCAGTAGGATTTAAATTATATATGGAGTGATGACGACATTACCTACATGAAACAACGTATGTATTGGGAATCGTGTCAGTAGTTCATATACCAAAAACAAATCCAATTATTTCCAGCGGAATAGCCGATGGTGTTTACTTGAACAATTTTTACGCATGTTGTGAATACACTACGAGTTCCATAAACACGTTGACTAGGTTCATCTAAGATGGACCAAAACAAATAAGATTTACCTATATGATGCATGCATGTGTAAAACACAACCAAATAAAATGTGCGGCTCAGAAATTATAGTTGAGACAATTTATTAGCGTGCTATGTTTCGATTAGAGTATTTTCGCATATAATTTGTTTGAAAATTTAGTTTTTGTATTTTGATGTAGGTAACACATAAGTTAATAATTTTAAAGTATTTGGATTCACAAGACGTAGCGATCATGTTGTAGTGTTATGCCGTCATATCCTTACCATTCGATATAGGTATATCTAGCGAGTGGTGACGATATATGGAATGTACATACTGACATATATGATGTAGGTACAGTTCGAAAACAATTTTTAGATATTTTCTAAAATTTCACCTTAATAATCGTCCGAGGCACGTATCCGTTTTTTCTCAAAGCAACAAGAGTAACCGGGCGCGGTCTCCACTCAAACGGCTCGAAGTAACCCTAAAGGAATATTTTAAATCTATTAATATTATGAATATGCTATATAAGAGATGTCTTTGTAATACATACTTCATTATAAACGTATGCATATTAAATGTCACTTAATGAATTTACCTTACTGAAATAAGGATTAAAATCCAACGAAAGCGTTTTGGCAAGTTTGGTTAATGAATGAGGGGCCATGAAAGCTGGCCGTTGCGTGCCGAAGTCATCCCGCAAATGAGCATGCTGTAAAAACACTTTATGTTTAAAAATATTATACTTATATATTATAATACCTATGTATTATAATATATAATTATCTTCTTATATATAAAATTCTCGTGTCACAATGTTCGTTCCCATACTCCTCCGAAACGGCTGGACCGATTTGTATGAAATTTTGTGTGCATATCGGGTAGGTCTGAGAATCGGCCAACATCTATTTTTCATCCCACTAAATGTTAAGGGTGGTCCACCCCAAAAAAAATATATTTTATTTTTTAGACAAATATTTTGTTTTTATTTTTTTATGATACAGCATTAAAAAATACATACAACCCTAAATTTTCAACCCTCTACGATCAACCCCTATTCTTTAATAGCGATATTACTATTTTTTCAAGCGCGTTTCTCACACCGATCGCGATGACGGGACTCGCTTGATGCGACTAAACTACTTTAATCCTGGAAATAGGCATTCACGCGGGCGGAGCCGCGGGCATCAGTTAGTAATATATAATACATAGGTAATATAAATAATATACGTATTTAATGATAAAACTTACGTAAGAGTTTGGCCGATAGATCCATAAAGAATTCAAATTTGAATTCGCACTGGGTCGGGTAGTAGAGGTAGTTGATGGATCATATAAAATTTTACGTGTGGTTTTTGACGTATTCTTGGGTTCCTTTGTAGCTGAAATCAACAATTATTAATTTTTGACATAGCTCCCATATAATAAATAGGTCTGTTTTAATGTTGGTGTAGATTGTAGGTATTTACTTTCAGTAGAAACAAGATACAATAAGGCCGCAACCACAGTGAATATGAAACAAACATCATTCAAATCCATTTTTTGCTTACTGCACGATATATCACCCCGCAGGACAGCGAAATGAAACTAACCATTACTGTATGTGTTATGCCAGTTTTGTAAGCGGCTGAGGCAGTGGCGAACTACGGGGAGCGGAAGGGGCGGTCCGCCTCGGACCCCTGCTACTGGGGGGCCTCCAAATCTTAAGGGTATGTACTCCTCGAGATGTGAAGGCCTCCCAGGACTAAACCATTACTCATATCCAAAACAAGGCCAAAATATTATCAGTAAGTAAATAAGAGTCAGTTTGAGCACCCCGTAGTCAAGCCAAGCCATGTCAAGCCTAAAATACCTAAACTATCCGCTAAACATGTTTATTAATTGCATTTTTTGCGTAATCAAAAAACGGAAAAGGAAGGGTAGGTTTTCAATTTTAATAATTACCCACTACATATTGCATATCGTTGGTTTCTTTAGAGAATTTCATATAGCTAATAGATAAATAGTTTAGACTATCTAATCATGGTCTAAGATAAATAGTATTATAACTTTTAATGAACTTAGTGATTTCTTAGATTTACGCGAATATTATACATTGAAATAAAACTAGTTTATACGGATTTTATCGCGGTTTAATTTATATTTTAGTCCCGACGTTTCGAAAGCTTTTCAGAGCTTTTCAGAAGCTTCGTGGTCACGGGAGAGACTGAGGTGTAGGTCATCTCGAAAAGTTAATGTTACATTGGCTACCTTCATTTTAAAATTATACATTTATTTTTAATTATTTAAAAAGTTAGTTGACACTAGTCCGATCTACGCAGAAAGAGCTCACGGTGTCTTGAGGTCTAGCAGTTGGTCTTTTGGGTTCCGATTTAATTAAATGTATAATTGGATCCCAGGCTTGTGCAAGCTTCCAACCATCTTCTCTATTGAAATTTGGGTGTTTCTTAATTTCAATAGCCTCGCGAATCATCCTAGGTAGGAATCGGTGTTCTTTGGCAAGGATTTGTGGTTTGTCAAATCTAAGGTAATGTTTGGAGCCTTCGTCTGAATGTTCAGCAACTGCAGACTTCGTAGAGCGTCGGTGTTTAACATCAGCTATGTGTTCATCAACATCAGCATAGGGACCCGCGTAAAAGAACACATAGCTGTTGTCATTGTGTTGCAATGTTCTTTATGTACCCTATATCATATATGTTATAATGTGGATTCCAAATTATACTTCCGTACTCCAAGCCACTTCTTACCAAGGAGTTAAAAAGTTTTATTTTTTTCCTTGCAGTTTCTTAATAAAAAGCCTAACATTTTAACCATGTTAATGCTCCAAATAACCTAAATTTAGCCAATTATCCGTGTCTCATGTCCGCAGGCTTGCTCAAATCAACAAGTTATGCTTACACACTTAGCCAACATGATTGCATATATGAGCTTGCTCTAATTATTGGCAGGAAACTCAGTGAAATTTCGGATCATCATAAGTTATTCTAAGCCTCCACAAGCCAAACGCCCGATCCACGTGTTGGAATCTGTGAAGGTTCGATAAACATATGAAACCGTCATTATGACACGTTTGAGTGATACGAGTCACGCTGTGGACAAGTACGTCTACAGCATGAATAAGCTGGCTCGACTGGGTTATTACCACTATCTCACAGAAAAACGTAAAGTAGCGGCTTGCTGTAGTGTTTCGTACAGTGAGCGGGATATCCGGAGGTCCAAATCCCCATGATCTTCCCAATCCCTTAATTTCCCCTTTCCCATAATATCAGCAATTCATCCATGATTTCAAAGGCGGTAGATATCACTCTGGCCCACTTGCTCATTTGCCAGCTTATGCAATAAATAAATACGTTTCGTGGCATTGTTGGTCCGGATATTCGGTGGTCTTACAGGGTGGCTGGATTTCCGGTAACCTACCAAACAAACCAGTATCAGTTTCATCAGAGACTAGGTATATAAATGGTCTCTGGTTACATCTAGATAGAATTTACCTTATTATCAGATTTAAAATCGAAATCAATATTAAAAATACATCAATTTCTAAACAGATCGGAGGGCCTCAATTAGTTTTGGCGGTGTTTCCAAAAGGCTTAGTACGCCTCTGGGCTGAGGATTACCATGAAAAAAAAAATGTTTTGTACCGTAAATGTGAACATATTCCAAGCATTGACTTCCATTCATCCTTTCTAAGAATTTATAAAACACATTCATGATGTTCATATGAGAATTGTTAGCTTCTGAAGAAAGTACGCTGGCAACCTGTTCTTTCCTACTTTGGTAAGCCCAGTATTCTTCAGAATGTATCCTGTGATAAAAAGTACCGAAATTAAATAAAAATTTATTGTAATTCACTTTCTGATTCATTGTTTTGGAGGTACCTTTAAATTACCACATTTCTAAAACATAATTCGATATTTGGTTGAAACAGCGTTTAAATTTTCTCGATAAAAACCAGTTATTAAAATCAGTTGTTAGTTCTCTAGTTATGCCAGTGACTAGATGTATAACTCCGCGAGAACATTAAACTAATGAATGCAAGTATTCTTAAAGATTACCTGGGTCTATTCAAAGTCGTGTACATCTTCAATATCTTTAAAGCAAGGCGGGCGCGCGCATGGGCGGCGTTGCTCCTCCCACTCGTTGGGAGCACAGCGCCCGGCCACACAACTTCTACTCCTCACGGTGTTACCCTCGCCACAAGTTACTGAGCAATCACTCCATTTGCTCCATCGACTCCACATCTTGCGCATTTTCAATGCTTCCGTGTCATCGCTCTTATTTTTGGAATGATGGGTGCCTAAGCATTATGTATATTTAGTTTGGGTAATTTAGGATGCACAATCCGTGTTAAGTTTAAGTTATAGATATTGTAACAAACAATGTTTCACGTTATTTAAAGGTTGTATCATTTTTCAAAATGTCGATATCTGCAGATATATGTCAACTATTGCTATTACAATAACTTAACTTTTAATCGACGGATGATGGGGCAACCTAAATTACGTCTTGCAGGACCTACTTGGTATTTTTAAGTGTAAGTATATGTGAGTACTGTGAAGAGCCCAATCAGGAACGTAAAATGAAGTATCTACAGACAATGTTCTTTCACACGTAGTGCCATCTCGTACGGTGCCGCTGCTATATAACTAGCATTTAAAATAGAGTAGGTATAGTTAATAGGTATTGCTTATTTATTGTATCAAATTACTAACCATCTAATATTTTGAAATCCCTTTTCCTGTGTTTTGATCCCCTATTATAAGCAACAAAATGATTTTTGTGGATCGGAATTCTACTTCTGCGTTCTTCTATAACAATATCGATAAGATCAACCGGATCGAATGCTAGTTTGTCACCCTTTACCTTGTAATCATATTTAATAGCGCTTACGACGGATAAGGTAATTGCACAATATATTATAACAATATCGTAGCCCATTTTTGATATAATAAACTTAGAAATTATAAAATAAAATTTATAAAATACAAATTTTGGATCTGTCATTTTAGTTTTTATTGCCATTTTGTTGTAAACATAGATGTATCAGTTATAAGTATTATCAGTATTATCTATGCTATAGGTGTTTGTTGCCAAGAGAATTAAATAAATGTAGCATTAATTGTTCAAAGTGGATCAAAAAGAATTTGTGTAATTTTCGTAATGATCAGTTTATGGTCGTTCGCCCCCCATTGAGAAAATCGTCTATTGAACATCGTATTGGAAGGAATTGACACCAAATCTTCCAAAAGACCTTGAAATCAGCTTCATCAGTGTTGCATTACTCACGGAAAAAATTCAAATATTAAATACACTATTGATCCCGCTTGGCGTCAAGAGAGAAGAAAGAGACGCCCCCTCACACGACTGACTGGCGTCTCCCGTCGTGTGGGGGGGAGTTTCGAGAATTCCATCATGGTATCCCCGTAGTTGTCGTAAAAGGTGACTAATTGGGGCCATCAGGGTTCGCGCGCGCGCAGCGGGTGGCTGTCGTAGGGACCTAAGTCCTAACAGTTTCATACTCGTCGCTGCCGTTAACGCGGACGGCGTCCTTCGATGCGTGGGAGCTCCATGGGGACGGGTCGCAAAACGGCATCGCACACAGGAGTTTCCGGCAGCAATCCTAGTTTATCTCAGGATACCCCCGGACTGTCCCGCAAGTGCCGAAGAAGGCCACTGCGGGGTTGTAGCTGGTAGTACCGGGTAGAGAATTGGGATTAGGGATTCGGTCCCGCGGCCACCCGGATCGTCATCTCCCGGGCGGTTGGGTGCAGCGTCGTAAGAACGTAACCAGTAGTAGTCCAGCATTGGCTCCTCCCCGAAGGCGAGGCGGTAGTAATAAATCACTATCCCTGCGAAACAATCTTGACAAATAGGTGTCCCACAAACTCACTGATCGCCAGTGCGACGTTTGCATCGAGGCCTGCCTTGCACTGCTGAACAGGCACAGAAACATAGTTTGAGCCATAAAGTATCTACCTTAAAATTGGATATAAATTTGTGACGAGGCATAATAGTGCTAACATTGATAAAAATCACTAGCGGTACAATAACATTGTATTCAGTGTACTTAGTAAAAATAAAAAATCAGGGTAATTATTATGAGTGCTATGGTTTATGGATAAAAAATAAAAATGTATCAATCTGTTCCAATCCAATTATCTACTTACATAATATTTACTTACCCGAGTGTTGTTTATTTCAGAAATTTCATTTGCCATCAGATTCTAGTAGGTATACCTATTTTTAATTAAACACGCCCAATTGTGTGTATTGTAACACGTCGACAAAAAAAGAGGGGTGTTATAAGTTTGACCCCTTTGTCAGTACTCGCGCGCGTTTATGAGATGAAACCTAATTAAATCGAGATGGCTCCTAGTGTTTTTTTCTGATTGACGTTGGTGGTTTTTAAAGGTTAGGGTGTGATTGGGTTCTTTTATGTAATATTTTGATCTGTCTGTGATTTAACCAAATATGTTTTAATTCACTTTTTCTTTCTTTCTACCTGGCGTTATCGCGGCTGGTACCTGAGTCCGCCTTCCCACTAATGGCCGTTCCCAATATTAATCTTCAATTTCACGATAGATAGCTAGCGTCAAACATCCGTACTGTTCTATCTACTGCTTGAATTCGTCCCTATTTTTCAGTTAAGTACGTCGGATAATAGGATAGTAATAGATAGGCATTCTATCTGGGCCCTCTTGTGCGTTATGTTCATACAAGCTGAAAAAGAGGAACTATTGTATAATTTATGTTGGAAAATATGAAGATATTATTTAGATTAGAAATATAACGTTTAATTTAACATTTATCTATAATTCTTATTTTTTACCACTGTAAATGAAATAATACGAGAAATACTTAGTTGCAAAACACAATGTAATAACCTTCGCATTATCAAGTATCGTACGTCCTATCCTTGTTGTCTAATGGAGTAAACAAACTTCACTTCGCACTAAAATCTCAATTTCCGAATCAATCACACATCATAAGTTATACGAGAAGTTGTCGATCTTTGCAACAAACACATACAATATGAATTAAACTTGAAATTGCTTCAATTAACCAATAAATTACGATATTTTTCTCAAAACCTGAATATTCCCAAAAGGCATTAGCATAGATTATATAGAGGAACTGTAAATTTGACATTTCGTATTGCTAATTTTTAGTGATGGGAATAAGTGAATGAATTAATGATTTTAACATAGGATATAAACAAGCTTTGGAAATAATTTTAAAATTCAATAAATTGTAATAATAAATACGATAATTAACTACACAAATCATTATATTATTATTTCTCTTTTCTAAACGGGTCATAAAATAAAAATATATTTAACAGATTTGACAAATGATGCAGCCGATCTAGCTCAGTATTGCCACCTTAGCGATGTTTTCAATAAAAGTGGCGACTTTTTGCCCCTTTTAGGGGTTTATTTCTGTCGTTTATATTTTTTTGCGATTTATAGGTATAATTAAACCCAATTATTATCATACCTACTAAAGTTTTTTTAAAGTATAGGAAGTAATAGGGCCTTATTAAACGTGGTGAAAAAGTTACGACGCAAATTAAAATTTTTGACCACTATTTTTATTAATCATTTTATTACATTGTTTAACCACTATTCTAATAATCATTTATTTAAACTTTTTAAACATAAATCAAGGTTATACGTGAAAAGAAATGTCTGTTAGCATTGGCATTAATTATCTTAGCATATGCTCAGCGGATTACCGCTGATTACCGTTGATATTAAACAACGTCAAATATCTATAAATATGAAATCCCAGTTTGTGCTAAGAATAAACTCGGCAAAGTTTAGAGTAAGATAAGCCTAAGCAAAGTTAAAGTGCGTTCTATATGCGAGTTAAATCCAAAAGAGTTAATATGGGCACAGCTGAAGTCATATGTTGACAAAAATAATAAAAGTTTGAAAATGGCGGAAGTCTAGGAGTTATTAACAGAAAGCTTACGCAAAATTGGTACGTAGTCTTGGGTGCGGTGTATCGAACATGTAAAAAAGAAGGATAAGATGATGCAGCTTGATGGACTTATAGATTCCAGTACTGAAACACCGACCCCAAGTTTTATAATGCATGCATCAGAAAGTGACAATTCAAGTAGTGAAAAGTCAGATGACTAAAAACGATTTTCATCTAAATTAAACATAATAAATAAACTAAAGGAACAGTTCGTTTTATTTCTCACCACATGACCGAAGTATTTTTTTTACCTAATCAGTAAAATCATTCAATTTCCATTCAGGTTTGATTAGTTCAGTAGTTCGTTCAAGCGTTTCCCAACCCTATCAGTTGTCATCGGTTGACATACTGCCATATTTGTCTCCTACTTAAGACTCCTAAGAAAAAACGAAATATAGTGTGAAATATAGTTAAATGTCTCTTGCACATGATTTGATTATCAAAACGGTGCATTATTATTATTTATGGGTTTAGACATTTTTTATATTTTCTTTTAGATTTTTACCTATTTTATTTAGTTTTTTGTATTTCAGTGTGAGTGCCATGTAAGCCTTGACTCATGGCTATTTCTTCAAAATGCGTTATTTATTTAGTTTTTTTTACAGCCCAGGATATCTGTTTATCGGTCAAAATGTACCGATAAAGATAAAACTAGATAAATTTATCGACAGATAGCGCTTAAAAAATATTGTGACGATCGAACTGTCATTTGCATAGTCGTATATCTGTAGTTAGCTATCAGTCCTCTCATCAATAGACACCAATGAAGAATAAGATTGCCTATCATTAGTATGTTTATTGGGACGGTCAAACGGAAAATAGATAACATTTTCTATCGCCGGTACAGCAAAACCAGAGACAGACAGAATATAGGGAACGGCCATAAGACGCCTCCACTTCGCCCGATCTTGTGTATCCTCTGTAGTAACCCCGTTAACTCTACTTGAATCGACTGTAACTCACCTTGGTTAAAATGTTCAGAAGTGTAAGGTAGGTCTAGGTAGATAGGTAAGTATGTATTTATAAGTAGGTACAGACGTACGTAACATTGCTGCCGTGCAATTTTAGGAAGATAAGCTAGAGCTAGACAACTGTATAATGGCTGCCTCTAGTATAAAAATATGAAATATTTAAAAATTGTATAAAATTATCATTTCATTTCCTAGTTTAAGCTGCACAATTCTTCCTGTATTTCGATACCTATAGTTTAAAATAACACTGATGAATGAGTAAAAGACCTAATGTGGAAGGAAAAAATACTTCCATTGTATTTATGCATTTATTTTTCCAGGTACATACATACGTAATATTTATTTAATTATAGTATACATAATAGATACATACAAACATTTCAAACTTTAATGGTGTTTTGAGGGTCGGTTTTACGGGTTCTTTTTCTAACATATTGAAGACAAAAATTTGAAAGGATATATTTAATTCACTAACTACAAACTATTTTTATTTATTTGGCATGAAGCGAGCTGATTCTATCTAGATATATAAAAGCAACTTAAGCTAAGAATATAAAAGGAGAAACATCCGTTGAATAAAGTACCTACTTAGGAAACAACTAATTAACAATTAATATAAGATATAGATATATATTATTAAATCAAATTAAGTAAGTACATTTTCAATTCGATATCTTTTTAATTAGTGACTAGTATATTGGTTATTTGGTATATGTACTTGAGAAACAAATATATTTGTATTTAAGTTATAAAATATAGTCTTATTCTCATTTAATAAATTAACCCAACAGTTACTATTCCTGTAATACTATTACTAATTCTAAGTATATTGTAAACAATTGTGTTTGAACAAAGCTATTGAGCTTTGTCGACTGATCCTGTTTGCACACATAGCGTAGACATTAGCCATCGAACAATCGACTGAGATCAACCAAAGTATTACATCGCGTAAATATAACTGGATACAAACAATCATCTAACAAAGGCTTCAGCATTTAGCAAATAACACTGGAACACTATTATCACTATAATAAATTAGACTAATGACCTATTTTACAATTTCCAAGTAAACATTATCAGATAAAATATAAAACTATCTAGCTGTCAATTTAACAGAGAAGTGTATGTCAAAATGATACTTCCTAAATTGGCTATTTAAAGCGTTATTGAATTTAATCGGCTTTGTGAAATAGGCCCTAACTATTGTCTATTAGTATTAGCTATGTTGGCGGCAAAGAGAGAAATGTGTAGAGGTCGACCATCTACCCGCATGTTCAATGTACTACCCGTGCACAGAAAGTTTGCTGATGAACACATTGAACACCCCTCCCACTATCACCGACCGCATCACCTGTGCTCGTATGGTTAGTAGCGTTAATTCGCTAGTCTAAATTAACGTGTGACGTCATAACGCCATAGGCAAATTGCGCACAACACGCACTTCAATGTAACTAGCTCACAAAACAACCCAAATGATCTTTTTCAACTAAGCTGGCTAATTAAGAAATGTGTTCTAAGGAAACGAGTCTTTAATTTACTGGTTCATATTATGTATTTAAATACCGGGTGTAAGAGGATCGATTCCGAAGCCGAAACGGTAATAAAACAGTACCTTAACATAAACGAAAAAAACTATTATTTTGCTGTTTACTTGCCCTTTTGGAAATGTATACCAGCAATGTAAAGCGTACTAATATTGAAGTCAATGACCCGCGCGCATTACCGTGCTTTAATACTCAGAAGGCACATCGTGCTGCGTTGCACAGCTGATTCCGAGCGTCAACTGTTTTTTTATTGGCTTATCATTACGTTATTAAGAAAAATACAATTTAAATTATTATTGGAATGAAACGTCATTGCATTTATTGGTTCAAACAAGATTGCATGAAAAAACGTCGCCTTATTCCGCGATGCTTTTACTGGTATAGTGTCGTGTAAACACTAATTTATTACATATTAATTTTATATGTAATAAATTAGTATTACGTGAAAATTTAATATTTTCGATGCGTATAATTTATGTCGTTGGACTGTACCTGCGTATAATAAAATAGTACCTAGTTAGTCACTTTATGTTCGTGCATTAGTTAAAAATAGAACTTATGAAAGGATTCCAAAGCAGGTTTGATTGTGTAATGCGATACGCCAATAAACATTACTACAAAAACAACTTTTTACCACGCGTGCGCGAGCGAAAGCTAATACAGTAGAATTCAGATATAACGACTTCGCTTATAACGACTAACCGGTTTTAGCGACGATAATGTTTACTCAAGTTAGGTTTCAATATTAGTTACTGAGAAAATATAACCGTTTAGTGCGACTCCGGTTTAAGCGACCAACTGCTTATAGCGACCATTATTTATAATAATACGTCCGGTTAAAACGACGCGCAATGCTTTTTTTACACAACCTACGCACTAATACCTCGGCGCCCCAATTCACCCCGCCCCGCGCGCTTCACCTCTCGTTATTGGCGCGCGTAAATCACAGTTAGCGTTTGTCACCTGTTATGACAATTTCATAAAGTTCGACAAAATGAGTTCTGTGAAGCGAAGCTGTTTTACAATTGAAGAAAAAAGTGCACTACTACACCGATTAGAAGCCGGTGAATCAAATGCAACCCTCGCAAAGGAGTTTGGCGTATTTCATTCTAGAATATCCACAATAAAGATAAGATTAATGCCAATGTTTTGAAATGCAAACGCGTAAGGACTTCTACTCTTGAGCAGGTGGATAAGGCATTGTTATAGTGGTTCAAGCTTCAGCGCGACCTAAAATAAAGCATAAGTATGTGATTCTTATAAAATGTTTTATTTATCTAAAATACCTTTTGCATTTATAATATGTATTCGTAAGTTAGGTATGTACTTAAGAAATAATCCCTCCGTTTTATGCGTCATCCGGTTAGTACGACATAGTATCGCCGGTCCCTTGAAGGTCGTTATATCCGAATTCTACTGTATTAATTATAAATAAATATATTTATTCACACAACAGTTATTCTAGATTAATATGTATCGTGGGTATCAGGAACTACGAGGGACTTACAACACCCAAACCCGAAACAAATTTTCTTCAAAGCCTGCGACGTAAAGTGTTAACGGCCGGTTCATCAATAATATAGGTAAGTAAAATTGTTCATCCATAGTTAGTACATACTTATTAATATAATATGTAGCGGGGTACGTATTCTCGCTTTGACGCCAACATGTCGCTGGCTAGTAGATAAAATATAATATTATAAAAATGATCGTGTAATATATAGAAGCTTGTCATTTCTTGTCAACTATGATATATACTACAGGTGGGTACATACTACAATGTTGTAGGTATATGTCGTGATGCATCAGAATGTCTATCGAAACGAAGGCTTGCACATTCATCTTTCTTGACCATACATCAAAGGCCGTGTGCGCCTTTATACAATACGTAACAAAAACCCTGTTGGTCGTTTTAACTGTGATATCAGAATCGATACTCGTATTTAAACGTAATGAAAAACCTCGCATACGAAAATTTTAATATAAAAATAATCATATTTATTTTTTATTTAAACTTGAATTAATTAGTATTTGTAAGTTGTCTTTCGATTGATTACCTCAGTAAGAGCGTTGACTTGGAACCAGAGCAAGATAGCATATTGTGGCGTCGACGTACATCAAACGTGCCGCGCCCTCGACTTCGTCAATACACACAGATGTCAATATTTTTTTGTTAAATGTTCATTTTTTAAGTTACCTGTGTAAGGATAATAAGTCGCTTCTGTATATATTTTTTATTTAACTATTTTTATTAAGTCTATCTTCACGATCTAAAAAGGACTAACAGGGTTTCTGTTACATACATACATATGTTTCAATAGAAATTCTGATGCATCACGACACGTCACGATTGTGAAGTATGACTCCACCTTTATATGAAGTTACATAACGTAACATATTTTTGCAATGTAAAATACTAAGTGCATCACACAAATTAATCTAAGTGAGGCAAGGCAAGATAATAATATATTCAGCGCAGCGATATAATGCAATATAGTTTTTTCTTACTTTAGGCCTATTATTTGTGTATAAATCATCCAAAGGTGTTAAAAACAAATGTTTTAAATATCATGAAGAGAGTCCTTTATAGTCGATCAGGTATAATATTTACTTAAGTATGTATTTCTGTTGACTAGAATTAAATCATACGGTTATAATCTATATTATTATATTTGCCGCTTTTATAATTTGCCGTCGCACGGTACGTTACAATAACCCGCATCTACGGAATATCGTAAAAGCGTGAATTGGCGTCATTATTCGTTTAAGAAATAAGAAAAAAAAACTTAAATTCTCGCCGGAAACAAACGTATTATAAAATATATACTTAACACATATTATGCAATGATGAAACTTGGCTCCCGTTGCAGGTTGTGGGTCAGACGGCGAGTCGCCCCACATAATTCTAACTACCATCAAATAATGATGGGACGTCGGCCCTGGCATTACGCAGGGATAAGGGCAAGTAGAAAGAAAGTGTGAGCTTGATGGCAGTATCCAAGAAGTAGACTTGGGTAGGGCACGTAGCCAGACTTGATACAATATCTTGAGGAAGATACTGGAGTGGAGACCCAGAGTTAACACAAGAGGATGTAGTGGACCACCACCACGCTGGATTGGTGACTCGGACGACATGGGAACCGGGTCTGGAGGCATCGGGCCCAAGACAACCAGGAATGGATCAGACTGGAAAATCCAAATAATGGACTTCCAAGATGTGATGATATAATTTTTCAGGAGGTTACAGATTAAACTAAATAATTTCAGTGAACAACACTTATGTTTATTACGCGCAGTGAGTTATAGTGACGGCACATTGTACCGATAACTTTCACGATATGTGTTTGAAATGTAGCGTACGCGCATCATTCCCATACAAGGTGATGACGGACCAATGCCACGCTTCGTATAATTCTATACGTTTTAGTCCTCCTCTTGATTTGTTACGAGAAAACTGTGCCGTTCGTGTCCGATGGTAAATCATAAAAGCAACAATAATGTACTATTCAAAGCTTCAAAAGTATGCACAAAACCAGCTACAAATATACATACTCTTAAAATGAACTATATTTCGAACATATTACTATTAAGGCAGGATGCGTAGTGCATACGTCCTGCCGCTGTGTATATTCAGACTTCTGAGTAATGTCTTCATTTGGGATTTATTATCTAAACTATATTTTACACTAAAATTGCTAAACAACAACGTGATGTCATACAATTTCATACACCTCTTATTAACGTAACAACTATATCTTTAAAAAGACGTAATATGATTAGATATAAAATAAATATTAAAAAAAATGGTTGAAAAAGAATTGTATCTACGCTACAATATAAAATACATCGAATCGATATAACACCTAATCCAAGAGCACTCCGATTGGAGGTGATGTAGGTACAATTGATACACAAATTTAACTATGAAAACGCTTTTTACAATTAATTTTAAAATATCGACGATATAGGTGTTTTATTTAAATTCAACATGTTTCATGTGAAACAGATCAACGTTATTGTCGATAAAGTAAACGACCATCGCCTTTAAATATATACCTATAAAGCGGGCAATAATCAATTTAATACATTTCTTGTGATCACAATAATTCTATATTGCTAAACACGACAATCAAATAATTTAATATATATACGTATTACAAAATAAACTGGATTGTTTTTTAAACTTCATTATATAAACAATAAATACTATATAATTATATCATTCTGCTATGAAACTAGACTCTAAATACAGTTTATTATGGTTTAGAATTAATAACGTTTGTTCAATAGTTTAGGGTAGTCTTACAATTTAACTGTTTCTAGAGGCTAATCTACGTCACGAATCGGGCATAATTCGTTTTTGTTCAATGAAACATTAATAATTATGAACACGATCCAATTATTCAATTCAAATCATCAACAAACATACATACTGTAATATATTTTCTTTGTTTGATTACATTTAATATTGATAAATGGTATTTTCACTCTTGAATATTTAAAATTACAAAAAGAAATAGGACAACATTCAAGATACAATTTTCAATCCTGAAGAACAAATTCTTCAGGATTTTCGTATAGGAATTACTATATAGATTATTAAAGGACACACCATTTTGCTAAATAGGATACATCAAATTTTACCTACAGATTAAATAACTTTTAACAAAATGACTTTTGTGTGTAATATATTCAATACCGCCTTTATGGAACTAACTAATATTACATATATTCAGATAAGATTCATACTACCAAATACCAATTAAACACAATTACAAGTAAAGAAAAAAATGAACGCCACACCACAATAATATTATAGGCACTGGTCATAAACAACATGATTTGAGGTAATGAAATTACGAATTAAGAGAAATTATATATTACGGGCAGAATACTGTATATCTGTACACACAATTGGCACAGCACAGATTTTATTAGTTATAAATGCATAGTATATAACTAACTCGCTTTCTGCGTTTGTCTGTTTGTCCGCTCATTTATCCTAAACTATGTAACAGATTAAGATGCCTTTTTAATATAATTTAGAGAATTTATTCCGGAAGGTTTATATGTATATCACGCTATGACCTATGGCGTCCTATAGGAACAGGGCAGTAACATGCCTGCGGTGAAACCGCGAGAGACATCTAGTTAAACTATAATTTTATTTAAATATCAAATCATTCCTTCCATCGATGCATGTTATATATCAGTAAATGACGTTCAATGCATTCGTTTGTTGTTCGCTTATTTCTCCTAAACTGTGCAACGGATGTAAATGCTGTTAGCACTATCATTTAGATAATTTATTCCGGAAAATGTTATTATATGTATACCACGCTATGACCCATGGGAGCCTCCCTGCTCCCTGCCACATGCCTGCGGTAAAACTGTGAAGGGCAGCTAGATATTTATAATATAACTTATTACTGTGGTCCAGCACATGTTACGCGGTTTCAGTTCTAAATTGATTGAGTATTTCAATCTGTATGGAAACCAAATATATTAATTTTGTTTATTTTTTATTAAATAGCGATTACCAAATTATTTTTATAACAGAAGCCAGCAAGCCATCTAGTGGGTCATGTGATGGTAAGTAATCTCCACCGTCCATCAACATCTACAATACCTGAAGAATTATGGACGCGTTGCCGACCTTAAAGGAAAGGTATGGTTATCGGTTTGGGAATCGGCAGGGGTTTTGGGAGTCCAGATATCTTACTCACCGTACGAAACGTAACAACAAGCTGCTACTTCACGTCGGTTTTCTGTCAGATAGTGGTAACAACTCGGTCGCGTCGGTCTATTCATGCTGAAGATGAAACTGTCTACAGCGCGGCTCTACCACTTATATCTACTTATTTGCAATTTAAAAACATGTCCGCCACAGACAGCGATAGTTTAGTAAAACTAAGTTATGTTTTTGTGTTAGTACTGCGTGTTTGAAGGCAAATGTATTTGAAAAAGTTATTAAATTCATTTGCAACGGCGTATACGTTCACCGATATTGTCACTCCGGTGTACACTATGTATTCATAGTGTGTAGTGCATGATGACGCGTTGCCGAAGATATCGACACGAGAAGTAATAGGGCATACTACATCTATTTAGATCCTTGGTCTATGGTTTCAATATTGATATTCACGTGACAATAGCACCGCTAGGCAGAATAATGCAAAAGCAATCTGTGTCAGTCAAATAAATATGCTATAAAATGATACGAAGCAACGAAGTTCGAAGTTAGACCTATTCGATATCCCACAATGATAGTATTTCTAATATAAAATACTATGACTTAAATACGTCGGTAAAAGCATGTATAAAAAGGAGAAATATTTCTTAATATTACAATATGAATTGTTTTAATCGGTTTTATATAATAACAAAAATATTGTAGGATGTTTACAAAAATAGGAAAATTAAATCATTACTCATATACTTTTTTACTTACAAATTCATCTTAGTAGTAGTAATTTCTATCAAAAATATTATTATTGTAATGACTATTCTATACCTACTTTCCTTTATGTAGGTTTCGAACTTCGTTGCGGATTTATAGCATAGGGGCCCAGACCGTCCCTTAAATGTATCTCCATCATTAAGTAGGAGAGTCGGTGACATGTTTCACAATGCTCACGCAACAGTTATCAATTTATTCTACCCGTAATACATATATATGATGCGCAAATTACTAACCTTAAGTGTTTAAACAGGCACAACTTATCGTCATTATAACACTTAGATATTTTCTCAAAATAACTATACTAATAATATTTTGTCAATAAGCACGATATAGAAATATAAAGCTATAATGTAATTTGGTGCATCTGTTTTGTTTTAAATCTATGAAGGTTACAATGCGAGGGTGGGCACAGATCAACTAACGACGTAACCATTGTGCGATAATAGAAACGTTACTTCGGTCGGCTCGACGTTCCAGTTTCCACGGCTCGGGAACTAATATAGAACAGTTACACGTTGTTGAAGTGCAATGATCGGATCACACACCACGGATAATATAATATTAGAATCTGTGTGGAAACCAAGCAGACCAACTTTTACTACCTAGTCTGATATTGTCACGGTACGCACAAATTATCTATAAAAGATGTAAGGGAAACGAATACTAAGGCAGGCGGTAGTCCTGGTGATCACGAACATGATACTACTAAAAAATCGCGGAACACCATTATTTTTGTTTTCCACACAGCATCATGTTTGGATATTTTATTTATTATAGAATATTTATTTATTAAATACAACAGTTATTAATGTCATATCGTTGAAATAATAACATAAATATCTTTTTTTTTCATAGATATATGTAACGCTAGTAAAGAAATTAGCTGACGCTCGAGGTAAACGGCCATTCGACATGTACGAGCGACGCGTGCGCTAGGTAGTAAAAAGAACAGGAAGAGTTTCTCTTACACCCAGTATAATGCGTGTTTGCGCGTTAATTATTGGTATGCGATGTAGTATAACATACGACATCTATTATATTATCAGTGATCTGTGCATCAGGTCTAACCTATTCCAAACTATGTCTAGTATTGTCTCTACGTAACATTTAGAATATTCTTTATTGAGATCGTGTTTAGATATGTGATAATTCTATCACTTTAGTGTACTATTGCTTACGTTACCGCCCGTTCACAAGTCACGAAAAATCAAACAATCTCACAGTAAACTCACATAATTTTTAACTTATTAAACTACGTTATCAAATAATGAACATACGTTTTAATATTTCTTAGTATAAGTGCACACACAAGCAGTTATATTTTCAACCTGCGTATGAACTAAAAGCCCGTTTGTTACGGTGCAGCTGTGAGACGTGTGGAAACGTGTAGTGCAGGCACAGACATACATCTAAATAGACAACGCTATTATTTTTGTATTTATTTGTATACAGAGATACGCTCGGCGAAATGTGGGTGTACTAGTTACACCTCTGCCTACCCCTTCGGTGATTACAGGCGTGAGTGCGTATGTATTATTTGTATACATTGACTACATTGACGTGTTACCACGGTAACGTCAAGGGCGAACTAACTCATACGCCCGTATTCAAGAACAACATATTATAAGAGACGATCTCATAGTGTATATTATGTGCCCGTTATTGTTTAGCGCCAAAAATGGACCAATCACGTATACAGAAACCACCTCAGTGCATTCGCGCAATATATAAGACTATATACGAGTAGTTAGGTTTGAGTGTATCAGAAGGCCAATTATTGTAATTAGAAATGTTCAAAATCTCATTCCGATCTAGTTTCAGGTTCAAGAAAGTAGCAAATGGTATTCTCATAAACCAATAATCAACGTCAAATGTGAACATAGATCGAAAATAGATTATAAGTTGACTGAAGCCAAAACGGCATTCTGCTAACATTTCTAGATAGCACATGCCCTTATATTAACCGCAATACTGTGATTATATTGAGATTGCAAAGAGATCGATATGAGATCATATTGAAACCGGACTGAACCTAGAATACCATTTTTTAATTAAATCACAATCTAATCTCTGTTCGGTTAAAATTCATCCGTAGTGTCAGTTATGTGCGAGAATTGGCCTTCAGTACGCGTTATTAAAATGTTATCCAAGATGTCATCAAGCGAAGTAGGTACGTATTAGTCGACCAAAACATTTAGGAGCATGGAAGGAATGTAAGTACCAGCGCACCATCGCACCTCCCAATAACCCCATATATCTCCTAGCACTTACCAGTCTGTATTGTATCTCCGTCATGCTAATTTTGTATTTTTATTCTATTAAATGTATTACAAACTAGTGGTTGTACTTATTCAAATAATTTTATAATTTTTTTGAATTTTTTATCAGAGGCTCAAATCCGTTAATTATCCTTTTCCTTTATAAGCTCGGAAACGCATCCATGATTTTTCAGGTATTATGGATGTCAATGGGCGGTGGAGCTCACCATTAGGTGACCAACTTGCTCGTTTAAACATTGCTATAAACATAAAAATAACCGAAATGTATATAAAAACGAATATTTGGCTCCAGATTGAGTAATACAATACATGGGTATTCAGTCTGTAGACGATGGCGTCTATCCAAGCGCAAAATCGCTAAATTTAACATACGCCTAATTGTTGTGGTCGATTAATATATACGTTGTCTATTTAGACATAAGTTCAGTGTGTGCAGTGCAGTGTCTACTGCACCCAGGAGGCAGGCACCCACAGTGGCTCGGATTGTACGCGCCACGTCGCCTTCAACAACAGTGTCAGAGCGCTCGCCAAGTCCTCGTTCACGATCTCCTCCTCGAACATGTACCCGTAAAGGAAATTTATACGATTTGACGAACGCACTATGTCCGACAATTCATCCTCCTGGAACCAAACAGTATAACAAACTATGAGGATTTTCAATAGAACTAATTTCCTATCTTTATCTTTCTATTGATAAATAACATAAATGTGCTCAGATTTTATCCTTAAATACTGATATAGTTGAAATCTATTTTGATGGCAAATAAGGCTTTTTTATATTACATACACACCAAAAATTTATTCAATTATTTGTAACATATTAATAAGATTTCATTATTTTAAGCGCTTGTTTCAGTATTTATAAGTAAACGTTACTTTGTCAAATAAAATGTTTAAAAATGACAGCAAAATACATAATTATAACAATGTCAATGCTTGCCCACTGTCACACCTAGAACAAAGTGTTATATTTGAAAGAAAAAGTAGGAGCGCGTAGCGTTAAACTATCATGATTATATATTGAGATATTAATATCCTACTTCGTTAAAAAAAAACCGCGATGAAATCCGTATAAACTAGTTTAATTTCAATCCTACTTCGACAAACTGAACTGTACATCTCCTGTCAAGTATAATATTTTATCGATAACCCTATATAAATTGGGTCACAGCTTTAATGCGGTATGTGTCAAACAAAAATCCATAAAAAAATAACATCGTATAAATGCATGTAATAAGTTAAGCAAAAGATAGTCACTGCACAGAAAATTTATTGGTATGAGAATAGAGACCGCGTGGTATTTAATGGCGCAGTTAAACGAGGCGTGCTAGCGCAAGCCGAGCTACGGACGAGGCGCAACCTACTTGTATACACGACGCCGCACACCGTTATACGTAGTGATTCGTCAAAACTTTGATAGTAGGCTGCGCCTCATTCGTGGCTCGTCTTGCGCTACCATACGTCGTTTAACTGCACCATTACATTGTAAGATAAAGGCAGTGGCCCTGCTCACGCTAAGCGCACATATTATTACGGTTGTTTAAGCCATATGCAATATTATTACAGTCGACAATAGCATGGAAGAAACATCTGTGTCTTGAATTCGCCAGCGTATTACTATAGTTCTCATCGAACTTTAGGGCCGCTCTGAAGATAATCACTTCACTGTCACCCTCAAAAACCTCAACTGCAACGCCACTCGCAGAAGGGCCATAAAGATTGACGAGCACTATACTTAATAATATAATAAGAAAATCGCTTTTTATGCTATACTGACCGTAAACGCACGAGACGATTCTTTGTCGAAAGTTGATCGCGCATTAGCTGCACTTCTCGTTTCTATTAGTCTTTCCAGTGTGGGTGGTTTTATGAACACAATATAAGGACGCAGCCGCGCCGTGCGGAGCATTTTCAACGCTTGCCAGTGAGGACTCAGTATGCACACTCGCCCTAAAAAAAACCACAACAGCTACTTACGGAATTAAATACAATATTTCACCAGGAGTGTAAGTGAGCCACCAACATCTTAGGCCCAAAACAAACTTCACACACTGATTAACGGACGAGACAATGGCGAAACTTGGTTCCCGTTGCGGGTTGTGGAGGTCAGACGGTGGGTCACCTTATATAATACCAAATCCTCCGTCAAATCACGATGGGAAAACGAACCCTGGCATTAAGCCGGAATAACGCAGGAAAAGACACCACCTCAATTAATGCCAAATAAAGAGTTCACGTAACTGACGAGCATGTGTGAAAGGACTGATGACAGTGGAAGAAACCAAAGAGGTGTATGACCATGGTAAAGGCCACTCTAGTCTTTGCCTACTCCAATGGGAGTGAGTTTATGTGTATTTGTAAGAGGAAGACGATAATATTATAATATTATCCTGTACTGTGTTTGGATCGCATTGTCTTACTCTTACAAATATGATAGGTATAGAAACCAAGCGTGCCAATTTTTACTATGTAGGCTGACGGTGTCATTCCGGTGCGCGTAGAATTTATAGTTAAAATATGCTTTAAAATCTAGGCGCACCTAGAAGACACCAGTCTACATAGTAAAAATTGGCACGCTTGGTTTCTACGCGTACTAACGCGTTGGCACGTCGCGCTATACAAAATGCGAAGGCAGTACACGTACAGAATCTATATCTATTCTCCGTGATCTATGGATCAAAATAAGAATACGAATGACAATCCGCCATATTGCAAGGTTGAGTTGCAACGTCTTAGCTTAGGAACTGTACTAAACAAAAAGAAGTTTGTGTATGCTAAATAATTTATCTTGGAAATCGGAATTTTTAAGCGACAGTGGCAGGTCATTAACGTTCTTATTCTTATTTAGATTGCATAATACGCCTGAATGCTCCTAGGGATGAAGAATTCACGATTCAATCAGTGAAAAGAAAATATTACCAGAATTAATGATAGTTTCCACGCTCTCCGCCGATGTTCCGTAGAGATTTCCCTTATATTCACCATGTTCTATAAATTTACCGTCGGCAATATCTTGTTCCATTTTTTCACGTGTAACGAACATGTAATCTTTACCGTTCTGTTCGCTGGGCTTTTGTGTTCGAGATGTATCTATAAATATGATTAAAAACTTAAGTTGCATTAACGAGCAGTGAAGCTCGGTAAGTCTCCGGGATTGCTAAATTGCCTTTGTCCCGCAACGAAATTAATCAAATAGAAATTTAGGGAGGGGTTGGAAATATAAGTAACCGTCACAGATATATACTTATATGGAGTATAATATCTTAATGCAATGGCAAAACATGGTTCCCGTTGCGGGTTGTGGCGGTCTGACGGCGCGGCGCGGCGCGGCGGGTCGTTCCATATAATACCATAATATCGTCAAACCTATGGTATGAGAAGGCGAACTCTGGCATTAAACCGGGATATAGTGATTTGACGAGTGGTAGAGCCACGCTGTAGACACTTTTGTCTACAGCATGAATGGGCCGGCTCGTCCGGATCGTTACCACTGTCTCACAGAAAACCGGCATAAAGTAGCAGCTTGCTGCTGCCTTTCGTACGGTGAGTGAGATATCCGGAGGCCCAAACCCCCTCCCCTTCCTAATTCCTTAATTATCCCTTTCCTTTAAGGTCGGCAACGCACCCATAATTCTTTTGGTATTGTGGGCGTACATGGGCGGTGGAGATCACTTACCATCAGGTGACCCACTTGCTCGTTTGCCGGCCTATGCCATAAAAAAAAAACATAGCGCCATGCAGAATAAAGGGTATTATTGCCTATGTTTGATAACCAATAGCAAACAGACTAAAATAACGGTATATTACGAGGCAGATTTGCGTACCGAGGGTTATGTACCACTTCTTTAAGTTGTTACTTTATGTTTTTATTTTATTTGTTAGGATGAGTCACAATAACACATATTATGTGAAAATTTCAACTGGCTCCTTATTACGGTTCGAAATATTGAGCCCTTTAAAGGTAGGAAAGATAGACAGCCGGCGGCGCGGCGAAAGCTTAGTATAGTAATAAGGTTCCGTGGGTACCCTTTGGGTACGCGACCCTAAAAAGGACTCTTTTGTAAAAATTGCAGTTACTACAGGCCGTCATAACTTCGGCGACTGTCGCGAGATGTTGCGTCCCTCGGCGGTCAACATTATTTGGATTGCACTATCACAATCAGGTGCAGTAATCATGATACCTATTCCAGAAATGTATATCTGTATAAATATCTGTTCACTTCTCAAATAATCCTTTATAAGGTTTCGAAGTCTCACTACGCTGGCCTAATAACCCGTCTTTATTAGGCCAGCGTAATGGACTAAGGCCTAACCCCTCTCATTCAGTATGGGAGGCTCGTGTCCAGCAGTGGGACGTGTATAATACAGGGCTAGTATTCTTATTTATTACTTACAAGGAATTGGTGTAATATATTTGTCGGGGTCTGTTGCTATCAACCGTCTCCGTAACTCATTGCGTCCGACACCAGGCGCTCCCACTAACACAATAGGTCGCACCAGCCCCGGCCGAGGATACAACCTGGCCACCTCCTCATACGTGGGTATCATTTCCCGGTCAAAATCATCATTCTCTGTAATGTCATATATAATTTTTTTCACTTTCGGCGTGGACTTGCATGGGAGGAGTGCGGTGGCCGTGGGGGTCGGTGAGCATGGTGTTTTCGGGGCGCAGTCGCCGTTGTTGCCGGAGGGACTGCAAAGTGCTGGCTTTCCTGATGAGAGCATGTAAATTGGATATGATAATGATGGATTCCAATGCTAAAACATAAAACAAGCTAAAACACTAAACCCCGTATTCAGAAACATTATTGTACAGTCTCATTGTGCTCGCGAACGTATTAGGCATGTATTAGGTACGTATTGTTTAGAGCCAAAAACGGACCAATCACAATACTCTTATGTACAGAAATGTACCTACACTTAGGTAAGAGCTCATTTGAATGTTGTTCCTGAATTGGGACGTAAGGATTCATATCACGACGTATTAATGTTAAGAAAAAACAGTGTTTCATTATCATTATTTAAAAAGATCACGGACATTTTGGACCAACTCTTCCAAAAGTGATGAAACCTATGTCATTCGAAAACTTTCGCGTGTACTTTTATTTCATTCTATCTACGATCCTGTACATTTCATACGTTTGTACCACTATTACAGAATTGACAGAGACTATACAACATGCCTGTAATCTCTACCTTCTGTACGAAAATATGTATTTAATTCAGCAAACCACCCTTTTCAGGTTCGATTTGAAGTTAGCTTTTATAGAATGAAATAAAGTCCACTCCATAACCCTTATGACATATACCTATCCCATCACTCTTGGGGACTTACGCCCGGTTTCGGAAAGGCTGATCAATGTTAAATTAACTAATCAAATGTCAAATCAAAATTGAGTTGCTAGAAGCGTGGTCAACACCTTTGATTTGACACACATGTTAGCTAACATAACTTTTAAATGACATATTCATTTATTATACGTATGTCAAACGGTACTAAAGAGAGATCAAATATTATAATTTTATTCACTAAATAACGATTCAGCAACTCGTATTGATTTGACAACGATGTCAAATCAAAGTTCTGTTAGTTGAATGTTAATTATATCAGCCTTTCAGAAATCGGGCGTTAGTGTTGAGTCCATATAAGGTGCACATTGTTTTATTTCATACAAACACGAATGCTGCTGGTAGTTGGGTACCTCATTATATTTGTATATAAAAATACGCGGTGAAAAATGCGCCATAGCGGCTCATTTAGTCGGATTGCGTTTCGGGTTCAACCAGTGTATATCCAGTAACTTAAGGCTGTCATATTTCTGCCGACCGACGGAATATAGCGATCGACATTTTTTTATTTGCACTGTACTTTAACCAGATCCAGTGTAGTCATTTTGCCGTGTCAGAATAAAAAGGTAATAAAATAGAACAGTGTCGACGTCTAACGACGCGTTAAAAGACGCGTGATAGCGCGAGCCGAGCCACAGACGAGGCGCAACCTAATCGTGTACTCGACACCGCATACCCTTTATTCATAGAAACTTGTAAAAACTTCTGTAAATACTTAGAGAGCGCACGCTATCGCGGATCTTAACTGCAGCATTCTGCCTCACTTATAATAAAAACGGTAAGTATATTTTAGTCTATTTAAAAATATAACTTATGATAATAGCAATAGATAAGTATAATAAAAAAAGTAAAATGTAGGTATATTATTATTAGTATATTATATAAGTACGTGTTATGCTAACGCGACCACGTTTTGTTGACTTCGCAAAGCTAAGACTAAGCCAATGTAAAATTTTATAAATGCGATAACGTGCGTTACGTGCAACATTTGATATTGACTTAAAGATATCATTTGTGCTGATTTCGCGAAATTGGCTTAACGCGGTCGTGTTACGAGTTTATACGGTAATGGGGAATAACGCCCAGGAATTATGTACTCTAAACTCACCATCTATAGTTTGTGGATCTGATTGTCGCTCGTGGATGATGCGGCCCTCTTGCAAAGCTCTCGAAGGGATCAAGCCAGCTCTCATCACCTTGTCGCCTTCTCGACGAGCTTGCCACCTTTAGGTACATTTGATTACAATTATGAGTATATACAATACAGCGAATTAAATTATTCACTTTTTCATATCACATTTCACAAGGTGGTAGGTAGTGCCTCGTATGCGAGAGGCAGCCTGGGCTAGTACTAACGTTTTGTCTATTACCACCAAACAGCAGTGAGTAAGCACAATTGCGTTTCGGGTTGAAGGACATTGAAGCCAGAAAAATTGTGCTATTGAAGTCAGTGTGACATTCTGAGACTTAACATCTTATGTCTCGGGGTGACGAGCGCAGTCCAACGTCATGCAGTGCTTTGTAATTCAAAGGTCTGAGTGGTGTTTTTTTTTATCCTGGCTCGGCAAAGTGACTACGCTACACCTGATGGTAAGTGTAGTGTAATCCATGAATACTGTCGACCAACGATAGACACATGTTTTTATTGTTTATGTGGTGTTAATTGTTATATTATGTACCTTATTTCTATTGTTATGTACCTACCTAATAAGTAGCTGTGTATGGTACAACAATAAGAACAATATGCAAGTATTTACGTATGTAAATTATGCGGATAATAACTTGGCCGGCTTGGAGTTAATCCCCACAGAGCCGCGGCTTTTGTTTTCAGAGGCGAAAGGGTAACAGGAGTAGGGCCAGGTGTCCGGCTTTAGTCGGGCATGATTGTCATTTTTTCAAAGAAAGCAGTCAAAAGTCCGACTTTTTTATTTTAGGGCCTCGCAACCTTAAACAGGAGGCGTAAAGAGCACGTGAAATGAATAACTTCCGATCGAAACGACCGGTCATAAATATTGATGGGACATAAGACTAGAGACTTTACTAAGTGGTATGTCCCTCGTATGCGAGAGGCCGTGTGGTTTGATACCACCGCTTGCTTTATTTCTGCTCCCAAGTAGCAGTGTTGTTTTCCGGCTCAAAAGACGTTGAAGCCAGTAAAATTACTGGATATTATGGCACTTAACATCTAATGGCTCAGGGTGACCGAGCGCAGTTCAATGCCACGCAATGTTTTGTATTTTAAGGTACTGTGTGGATTTTGTTCCTATTTGGGGCAGGCGTGGTGCTTATAATTAGGCGAGTAACCTGCTTGTTTCGTCATTTAGGTTGGTTAAAAAAAGTGCATATGAAACATGCTGAAAGATAAAATGTTTCCATAACTTACCAATAGGCGTCGTCTTGAGAAACAATGTGCAGGACATCGCCTTTCTTAAAATCTAGGCCAGCTTCCTTACACGGTATGTACGGATCTTCGGAGGAACTATAGTTAAATAAAGCTCGAACTCTGACTTTGCTTTCTCGGCAACCACCTTTACCGAACGAAGGCACGAGTTTAAAGGTGATGGTGCCTTCGGAATTTTGCTGCAAAAATATAAAGGTCATTAATCCATATTACCCATATAAATAAATAATAAATAAATTCGCCCAACAGTCACACACATAGTCCTGACCCCACACTAGGTAAACCTGTATGGTGAGTATCAGGAACTACGAGGGACTTGCGATCCCACAACAACCAGACCCGATACAAATATTTGTGGATTAGACAAACATTTGTCTAGGTGCGGGAATCGAACCCATGGCCTCACGCTTCGCAACCGGCTACTCGCCCACTGGGCCAAGGAAGCTGTCAGTATATTATGACAGCCAGCTTCCGTGGCGCAGTGTCGTGGGTATTAGTAACTACCAGAGACGCTCAGTAACACAATACTCAGACCCGACACAAACATTCGCGGATCACACGAATATTTGCCTCTTGCGGTCTATTCTGACTATCAGCAATCTGGCAATGGCTTACCAGTATAGAAAGAACATCAGCAGGCGTTTTGTTCTCAACGCTTATTCCATTTACTTCGATGACTTCATCTCCGGCGTGTATGAGTCCGGAGCGGTCAGCCGCGCCACCATGCATCACCCGTGCTATAACTATCTTGCCAGTTTCTTCATCAGTCTTGATGGTTGCCCCCTAATCGACAAATTGAATTGCCATTCATACAAGTAATTCTATTGGTAACGTAAACCTTTAAAAGCTCCCGACATCAATTGGAAAAAGATCTGTCATTAGATTATTACCAAACGGGGAACAGATCTTCAAACATAGCTACGGATAATTTGGATTTAACCAGCTTTCCAATAAGAAAACTGCATTCAAATCGGTCCATTGGTTATCACAAATAGATACACACATAGAGACAAAGGTGTCAAACTTACGTAGCAAAAAGCATGTCTGTTTATTAACCGACTTCAAAAAAAGAGGATGTTTTCAATTCGGCGCGTATAATTTTTTTTCGTTGCACATTTAATTTCTCCGCCAATTGTGGACCGCTTTAGTTGGAAAAAACATCACTCGATAGAGTTTAGCTGCGATGTGTTCCCATATAAATATGGTTAAGATCTGATGACGGAGCACGGTGTAAAAAATATTATACTTCTCAACAGACAACAGTACACTAGTCGCGATTGTGTCATTGTAGGTATTGGAATTTACTTGCAACGTCAAAAAAAAAAAAAAAACCTATCACTAAAATTTAAAAAATGAGTAAAGTAAGTTTTAGCAAACCTTATTTAATTTACTGAGAGTTACAAATAGACATCGAATCATATGAAATACTAAAATAATAATTACAGTTTGTGCATTTCACGAAGACGCGCGCACTTCGAATTGCGGATTGCACTCTTCTTGTGTATTGCTCTCATTTTCATGTATTACAATAGTAGGTATTAACAACGATTGACAAGTTAGTACCTACCTGGCAATAGGAAAAACATGCGCATAAAATCAAGCTAATACGAGTACCTATGCACTGCAAGCGGTGCAGCTCGGAGTGCGCAGGCCTTCGGAGAGTGCACAAGCTTTAAAAAAATATTTACGAGATGCTACGGTTTTAACAAGGTTCTAACATTTTAAGCTTAACTTACACGTACCACACTATAATAACATTAATTACAACGAAGTCGACTCCCGCGGCTGTCGTCGAAACCGATTACATAATATTATTGTGCCAGCCGTGGAAGTGTTTTGTTGTGATTCTAATATTGTTTCAAAGCGATGCGTGTGAGCTTAAGGCTGAGGCCCAGCTAAGAGCGGGTGCGGGATGCGTGGTGGAATGGGTGCGCTTTAACAGAAGTGTTCTAATCGGACAGTAGGTACGGCGCGGCAGGGCGGGCTGTCGGGTTCACGCGATAGTGTTGGTAAATGTGACGTTATTTGCACGAGGTTCAAATATAATGTCGACTGTCGAGAGATGTTGCGTCAATAAACAGTCGCCAAAATTATGTCAGCCTGAAGTAACTGGATTTACTCCGGCTCAATTCGGATCAATACGACATGGCGGGTTTTTCATAATTAATGTACCGTGGTCGCTATGAGTAAGCAAGATGGTAATATTGAGACGGCTGTTTTGTTTTGTATTAGTTTTCACTGACAGTACCTAAATGCCATTTTCTAAGAAAGTCAAGTAATCATATAGTTACTTATCTAAAATAACTTCAAATCAAATTAATAATATTGTATGCACGTAAATAACAATATTTTTTATGGGTCACACAACAATTTTGTGTTACGTTTGTCGAATTAACGTTTACGCCTATTCAAATGCCAACAACTGTTCCAGTCGCTCACTAGCTGTCGACTAAATAAACCAAAACTTAGTGTGCAATTTCTATGTACCGCACAGCCAGCCTAGAAGTATACATTAAAGTGTTTGTACAAAGCGTATGTTCACGACGACCGCCCCGTTGCCCGTACCCGCTCGACGTTATAGTCTTATTTGGTTAAAAATTCGTTCATGTAAAATATTATATTAAGTATATAAGTGACTGTTCAGATTATATGCATTGCGTTGCGTCTAGGGCGCGTTGACTATTACATATATTTTTTTATGGAAACGCTGAGTGTTTACATATAAGGTGGGCTTTGACAACAACGCTTGTTCATATCAGATCAAACAGCTAGTTCCCACGACAACTTGCAGTATTTTACTGGATAGAATGTTTACAAGGTTCGGTTTTGCGGTGTGTATAGCTCAATACTCGCGTTCACACGAGTAACGTGTTTGCAGGATCATGCAAAACAAAATCCGATCTAATTTTGCTATTCAGTTTTGGTAGCGGTCGTTCCCACGATAACATCCAAAATAGCAAAACGCAACGGCAGTCACAGTCAATAGTTGAAAATAAGTAGGTACTTGACTTTTAACAGTATTTCAATTTTCATCATACATAATCATAGATATGATAAATAGTGTCCGGTAAATAATGGATATTCCAATATTTTTTTCCATAAATGTTAAGAGAATAGTAATTTTTTTGCGTAAAAAGGCAATCCAGACAATAATAATAAATGCATGTCATAACAATGTTCACGGCTATCACATCTAATGTGATGTAAACCATCCCATAAAAAACTAGAAAGATGTAACTGAGTGTAAACACATACGTCTGTTTTACTAGATCCAGTAAAAAACCGATTCTGCAATACTGGATGGCCGTAGCAACATGGATATATGCGTTTTATTTAAAATACGAGTTTTTCGTAAGCAGCTCACATAAGCATACGCCTTCTTTGTGTTGGTCATAGAAAAATAATAATATACAGACATGGACGGCATAATATTCACGTAAATCGTCTCTTTCCATATATGTATTATGATATTCATGTGTATAGCAAACTAGAATGTAACAACTATAAGTTGGCGGTGGCAAATGTCGGAACTAATAATTGGAAATCTATAGAATAATTTATCGAAATTGGAAATCGAAGACGAAGACCGTAAATCGACAAATGAGCTTTCAACAGCGACACTCAGTACACGCTAACTTATAGTTGTCGCTATCGCACTGTATACAGTTCTACAAGGATTATAATGAACGTGAGTGATAGTTGAGGGAGGGCGCTACTAAATGGTCAGTGTGCTAGGTATTAAAACCACAATATCCAGATTTTTAGGGAACTTTTAATATGAAATTTCATAAAAAAATATGAGTATTTAAACTATTTGTTAAATTATGATAAAATTTTTATATTAAAATAAATGTGGTTTTACGTAAAATTCTATAGCGTAGTATAACCATACACAAGGATTTCTATAAATGAAAAAAAGCATGTAATAAAATACACTGGAGCAGCGATAATCCTATTGTAATCACCGAACTGATAAACGTCAATTATAATGTTACACAAGATGACGACGTTAGTTCCAATTTTAGCCACGTTCATTATAAACTTTGTAGAACTATACATATCAAAGCACACATCAACGCAACGACCCGCGGCCGCGCCACCGCAACGCAGGTTGTGGACATTTACTAACATTTCAATTACTTTGATAAATGTATATTATGACCCAAATGTGCGCAATAACAAACCTGGAATGGTCAACTGGCTACTACGCAGTACACTAAAAGTTAAGGGGTTATGTAGGTAATCAAAATAATTTATAAAGCAATATGTATTGTGTGAGACTAGGGCAGCAAAATTAGGTACTGGGATGTTGTGGCCAAGACACGCGGGACACTCAGCACAATACAAATTGCATCGCATCTAGAGATAGCAGCTAATAATAATCTTTAAATTGTAAAAAGAGAGGCAAGAAGAGTGATAACAGAGAAACAATGGCGAGATAAATAAAAAGACAGTGACACATAGTTACCAAATGCATAAAGTTAAGCACTCAAATAAGTAGCGAACAAATGAATATAATTGTTAACGTACGTAGTACTTACCACAATAGGTTCTGCACTCTGTGCTCCACCCTTACAATGAAAAAACTTTATTCAAATATATCCTTCTTGATGGTAATTACATAGTCACGGGCAAAACCTATTTCTGGCTTAATACACACTGTTCAGTTTTGATAAATATTAATATACAAAACATATTACAAATTTAATAAAATTCAACATATAAGTATACATACATACTTATACATAATTAAAGTTATTATGATAAAATATGTAACATTGGTTGGTTGGCTTATACATAATGAAGATCATTTTAACAGAGCATCAAAGTAATGCCCTATGAGGCCTTTGTACAGTCCATTTTGTAAACAAACCTTAGCTGCTATTTCTAAATGATTATTGTTTGATTCACAATAGAAAGAGAGAATATTAAATAATTCTTACCAATGGTTCATCACTTTTGACTAGTTGCACAATCTTGACAGTCTCCTCTTCCTCATCAGCGTCAGAGGGGACGTCGGGTAAATGAGGATAGTAGTCTTTTTGGGCCACAGCATCGTGGGTGCAGAGAATTGCCTAGCCAATATACCACACAGTCAGATATTGTTTTTGAAATTAAAAAACTATTTACTACACTCGTCACATTTAAATAGGGCCCAATTTAAATTATGTACATAACATATTGATGCTAGCTTTTGCTTGCGGCTCCGCCCGCTTGAATAACTTTTGTATTACATACAATGAGAACATACTACCGGGATGAAAATATCCTGTCATAATCGAAGTCATAGTCTGCCTCTGTGCCAAAATTCATGCAAAACTGTTTAACCATGATTCATTCATTAATTAACAAACAACAAACTCATGAACATTCAAACTTCACATTTTATAATACTAGTAGAAAGTAGCATAGTAGGATTTCCCATTTTATATTGGCTGTGTATACACTAGTGTTGTATTTATTAGCATTCGCATTAATTTTTAGCATGCGATGTGTCATTTAGCATTTAGCAAATTAAATACAATTGTGAAATGATGTGAAGTATGAATTCATTTGTCGCTTCGTAATTCGTATATTAGCGCGTCGCAGCAACAGTGGTAACGTACGAATCTTTTCGCACCCGCGGGAACTCCAAATGATTGTGTGATATTAGCAAATAACATTAGCACTAGTGTTTAGTGTGCTAAGTCACAAGAATACACATGCTAATGAAATTAAATCTTAATAGCATTAATTGTCCATTACTAGTATACACTATACCTATGGGTAAAAAATCTCTTTGAGAATAACATTTGTGACTGAACAAGCACCAAGGTAATTACATAAGTCATTTTAATTATTTGTTAAATATTAATATAACTTACTTGAAAATGTGGTTTCTGCAGTAAATTGAGGAGCTCCTGGTACTCCTTCGAGACAGTTGTCACTTCTCCAAGAACTTCAAATACTTCTAGAGTGACTTGCATAGCATTTGATAAAAGAGGATAGAATTTGTCATCTTTCCCCTTTGCTACAATTTTGTTGTGTACTTGTACTAGAGCATGAAGCTGTTTAGACTGAAGTAGCTCACTTAGGAACGTGACATCTTCACCCCCACATTGGACCTCCTTCAGTGAAGCCAAAAGACGAGTCAGAGCTATAACAAAGTGTATAATTATGTTGTTGTTTCATAGATTTAAAGTAATGACATTATCAATAAATTCTATTTTTATTTAATTTAAATGGTCTATTTCCAAATTCACTCACATATATAATGCAACATGGCCATACCATGCGGTGTTAGGTATTATATATCTATACATACATCTACACTTGTATCCTAGGAGGATAGGCAGGGATTATTGAGTGCCACAAGCTACAATCAACACCTCTTTTGGGTAAAATAACTTTTGTTTTGATTAACCTCAATAACGAAACTAACAAGTTGCTTGGCTGATGGTCACACCTGCGCCACACCTGTCTGTACTGCGGAGCCTGCGACATGACATAGTGGTTGGCAGGGTCGTGTATGTGTTATTATGTCGGATGGAGATGTATTGATTCACCGGCCAGGGAGTCCCGTAGAAACGGTTGTTCCGCTGGCCGCCCGTGATACAGTACAGGGGGCCAATCCAGCTTAACCACCTGGAGAGGCTGCTCCACCATGCCACGCATAATCTTGGGTAGGTCCGTCGTGCCAGTTGGTGACCGGATCTGGGGTCCCGGCGGCCTATCCCGGGGGGGTACGGGGGCCCTTCCGTCCGGCGAATCAGTCTGCCTCCGTTCGGCCGCCTTGTGACCATATGCAGTATCATTGTCACCCATCAGTCCTGCCGCAGGTTCCGCAAGTTTCTTCTTCCATCTTCCCTTCTTTTATTGTTTTACCATGACAGCGCCATTAAAGAGAGCAGGTCCAACAGCGGTGCACAGCCCCACCACCGCGTTCACAATGGGGTTCACTAATATCCGTGGACTCCATTCGAACCTTAGTGCCGTCTACCACCATCTAGAGACGGCCCGGCCTGCAATGCTCTTCTTGAGGGAGACACAGATCTGTCGTCCGGCCGATACGGCATATTTGCATTATCCCGGCTACTTACTTGAAGAGAACTTCAGTCCAAGGGCCGGGGTATGTTTGTATGTCCGGTCGGATGTCTGCTGTCGCCGTCTGCGCTGCATGGAGGACCCTTCCTTTTCCACACTGTGGGTACACGTGGATCTTGGCGCTCAGAGCCGGATCTATGTGTGCCTTTACAGATCCCATAACGGGGATGACGAGACGACTCGGCTGTTCAATCATATCAGCCAGGCGACTGATGATGCGCAGGAGCAGTATCCAACAGCGGAACTGGTGGTCTTGGGGGACTTCAACGCGCACCACGAGCTGTGGTTGGGCTCCTCCAAGACTGACCATGCTGGTCGTACTGCCCACGCATTCGCTCTGACTCACGACTTGTCTCAACTGGTGAATCAGCCCACCAGAATCCCAGATGTGGCGAGTCACACGCCTTCATTGCTGGACCTTCTGCTGGCGAGTCATCCAGCCGGGTACAATGTGACGGTGGGCGCCGCTTTGGGTACCTCCAACCATTGCCTGGTTGGATCCTCAGTGCCTCGTGCCCTGCCTACCACACCTAAAAAGGTCAGGCGCAGAATCTGGCACTACTCGTCGGCAGATTGGGATGGTATGCGTGAGTACTTTGCATCCATCCCTTGGGGGCAGCGCTGCTTTGAGGGCAACGATCCTTTTGCGACTGCCGACTCTATTGCCGGCGAGATCCAGTTAGGAATGGAATATTACATTCCTTCCTCTGAGGTCGTCGGTGGTGGGCGCGGACGCTCCTGCTTCAATCGCGACTGCGCAGACGCTGTTAGTTAGAGACAGGCTGCATATCGCGAGTGGATTAGGGGTCGCGCATTGAAGGATCCCAACATAAGCTCACTCAAAGCGGCCTATAACCAAGCCACCAAGGCCTGTAAGAAGGCGTACGCTAGAGCGGATGCTCAGCGCATCAATAGGATTGGACAAGCCTTGGCAGATCATCCGTCAAGCAGTCGTGCTTATTGGAGCCTTGCCAAGGCCGTTCAATCTAACTTCTGTCGCCCCTCGTTGTCACCGCTGAGATATCCGGATGGATCCCTGGCCCATAGGCCGCAGGAGAAAGCCACTCTACTGGCAAACCTCTTTGCGGCTAACTCGCGGCTCGAGGACGGCAATGCGCTGCCACCCACGGTGCCTGATTGCGGATATTCAATGTCGCATATTCGTATTAGGCAGTGTGATGTGCGGCGCGAGTTGCTGTTCCTCGATGCACGTAAAGCTAGTGGTCCGGATGGTATACCGGCGGTGGAACTTAAAATGTGCGCGGCCGAGTTGTCTCCTGTGCTGACGCGCCTATACCGCTTCTCCTTCCTCTCCAGTATTGTGCCACAATCTTGGAGAGAGGCCAATGTGCAACCAATCCCAAAAAAGGGTGATCGGTCGGACCCTAACAACTACCGTCCAATCGCCATAACCTCAGTGTTGTGCAAAGTAATGGAGCGGATCATAAACTCACAGCTGATCCGCTACCTGGAGGATCACTCGCTGATCAGTGACCGACAATACGGCTTTCGGTCGAAGCGATCAACGGGTGATCTTCTTGCGTACGTGCTACATCGCTGGGAGGAGGCGGTTGATAAGCATGGCGAGGCTCTAGCCGTAAGTCTCGACATCGCTAAGGCGTTCGATAGGGTCTGGCACCGTGGTCTTCTCTCCAAGCTTCCGGCATATGGGCTCCCCGACAACCTATGTACGTGGATCTCCGGCTTTCTGCATGAGCGTAGAATGCGTGTCCTTGTTGAAGGGCATGCTTCTCAGCTCATGTCAGTTAATGCCGGGGTCCCACAAGGCTCTGTGCTTTCGCCCACCTTGTTGACATGACATGACAGCACAGTGCATGGGCGTTACTGCATTAAACCCACTGGTAGCCGGGGAGTCACTGAGGGGCAGCGAGAAAATCTTGCCATTGAGCTTAACCGGACCTTGGATCTCATTTCAGAATGGGGTACTGAGAATCTGGTTGAATTCAATGCCAAGAAAACTCAGGTGTGCGCGTTCACGTGCAAAAAATCCCCGTTCTCTCCCCTCCCCAATCTTCAGGGTATCCCGCTCGCAATGCGGAATAGCATATGTATCCTAGGCATGGATATTTGCTGCGATCTGAATCCAAGGAACCACATCGAGGGCGTAATATCCGCCACTTCACGCAGGGTCGGAATCCTGAACAAGGTGCGTGGGTTTTTTACTCCCGGTCAGCTTTACCGCTTTACAAAGCGCAGGCACGGCCGGGTGTGGAATACTGTTCGCACCTTTGGGACGGTTCCGCCAAGTACTTACTCGATGCCTTGGACGGATTGCAGCGACGGGCTGTTCGCATTGTGAATGATGCAGACGTTACTAAGAACTTAGAGCCGCTGCAATTGCGTAGGGACATTGCCTCACTTAGCTTTTTTTATTGTCTGTATCACAGTGAATGCTCTGAAGAGTTGTTTGACCTTATCCCATCCTCACCTTTCCTTAACAGAACCACGCGTGCTGGCTTACGGAACCACAGCTTCGTGGTCTCTTCCATCTCGGCTAGAACTAAAAAGTTCGCAAAATCTTACTTCTGCCAGACCATCAAGCTGTGGAATAGTTTGCCGGCACACGTGTTCCCTCCTTCCTATAATATGGGGTCCTTTAAACGGAGTGTGAAGAAGCAATTAGGCAGGCCGGCATAATTTTGCCGACCTACGATAGACACATCGTCTGTCGTTGGTCGACAGTATTCTTGGATTGCGCTGCACTTAACATCAGGTGTAGCGTAGTCACTTTGCCGAGCCAGTACAAAAAAAAAAGAAAAAAAAACCAAGTTAGCGAGGCAGACAGCTACTCCCAGATTCACAAAACAAGAGCAGGACATCCTCAACAATATTTGTCAGGCCCTATGCTACATTAGATGTTCTTTTACACACAACTGAATGAATAGACTAGGCAAAGACATTATCAATGTGGACATTCCACAGATCCCAAACTTTAGCAACATACAAAAGATACAATAAGGTAGGTTATTATTTCTTTAAATTATGGCAGAACTTGGTTCCTGTTTCGGATTGTGGGTCAGATGGCAGGTTGCCCCATATAATACCAAATATTGTCAAATCTATGGTACGATAAGACGGACCCACACATTAAACCAGCATGCCACCAGGCAGAAAGAAAGATTTGGACAGTAAGTTGTTTCTCAAAATCTACTATCAAAATTTTGTAAGCAATAATTATTTGTATCAATAATAATTATGACATAGTAAAAACATGATGTGGTCTTTGTGGTCTTACTTTTAATAAACTAAAAATATAATATATTGTAGCATTTATTGGATCAGTGATTAATTTATCTATTGTAAATACTACATACTTATTCTAGAACACTTAAGATGTACTAACATTTCTGTACAAATGGTTGATTTATTTTTGTTTAGCGGCAAAAAGGGATCAATCAGATACAGATATCAATCCTATGCATTCACACACTATTTGACCTGAGTAATGTTTATGAATATGATGGTAAGACTCATTTCTAGATAATGTCTAGTTATAGTCCCTAGAATATGTATAAGATTTAAGTGTAATTTTGCCTTAATATACATTATATCAATTGCTTTGATTTAATAAATCAAGTCAATAATTTTACACAAAGAGAGACACATAGTCCCTCATTTTAAATATGTTGTAGATATTAAGGGCATCTAACACCAATTTGCCATGTAGTGCTTTGTAATTCTTCAGAGTAGGGAGGGTTGCTATTGTTTTAGTCAGAAGTGGAGCAGCCTACAATCAAGTGTGAGACTTGTTTGTCTCTGAAATGTATAAAAAAATGAGATCTTATTCAATCAATTCTCATTTTTGGCAATTAATATTAATGACAATAGAATTAAAAAGAGTAAAAATTAATTATATAATAAATAATTAATGCCATCCATAGAACACTCTTCAAGATATTTTATTACTTAATACAATTTTCGAAGCACATCACACTTTTATAAAAACTCGGTAGGAATTTAAAACTAGGCCAGTTGAAGAGTAGTTCTGTAGATGTTATCAGTCTAAATCAATATTGAGCTATATTGTATTTAGGACACTTACCTGGATCCCAGTTATCAGATGGGGTGTCCATAATTGTAAATATGTTATATTAGTCACAAGAAAGGCATTGAGTTAGTTAAATTAAAAACTTATAAAATTACGAAGTAAGGAATCGATCAGAACTTAGACAATAGGCAACAACTAGGTAGTTCCAGCACTATCTTTTGACATACAGCAGATAGAAGTAGATATTCAGTGCAATATCTACATAGCACAAAACTTCTAAAGAACTTTTAAAAATGTAAAATTCATTTTATTTTGAATTTAAATTGCCCCCAACATTGTTTTATGAATTGATGCAATCATTGCAATTTCCTTCAGAGCTGTCAAAAAAACAAAGAGATGAAAACAGTCTGTCAAACCAAATCAATAAAAAATTAAAAATCTAGTGTCGCCCACAGATAAGATAACTTCCGACGGCGAAATGTAAGCTAAAAGGATGGATGGATGGATTGGGCGTGTTGTGACAAACTTTCTAAGTAATTTAAGTTTACTCTCAGAATATCTAACTTAGTTTTGTTGGAGGTGTAGCAAAGCGTATGTATTCGTTACCGAGTAAGTTCGATACTTCGAATCAGGCGATGTACACGAATCGCCTGACTAGAAAGTACGGAAACATTACCCAAAAAATCATTTTCTTACTTGCTTGTCGTATATTGTCAGTTTGATTCGTTTTATGCGGTTTTTTGAATGAATACGACACATTATTTCTACAACATACGTGAACTAGAGCAGCTCGCCCAGTGATTGAATGAACGTGTTTTTTTCTAAAATTTAATGCTTTCATTATTTTAATAAAGAATGTTTTATGTTGTTTCATATGTTTTGTGGTACATACATACATAGACTCACGCCTGTTTCCTATAGGGGTAGGCAGAGACAAAGACTTTCCACTTGCTACGATCCTCGCATATAATGTTGTTGATCCTTGCATCCGACGTGCATGTATGAAAAATTTCATGAGAACGAAGGAGGCCAAAGTGTTTTTGTGGTCTTAATTTTTTATCTAATATTATGATGTGACACCACCCAACGGCTATTCCTGTATACACTAAAGCAGTGTACCCAAGGCTGTCCTTGGCGCGCGCGTGGCGAATCGAGTTTGATGTACGTAGACGCCGCAACTTGCTCCAAGTCTTCGCTCTTGCAGAGGTAATCAATTGAAATACGGTTTACAAACAATAAATTGATTTAAAGTTTAAATAATAAATATGATTATTTTTATAGTTCAATTTTCGTATGCGTTTTGTATATCGATTCTGATATCACATTTAAAACGCCCAACACTGTTTTTGCTACATATTGTACACTTGTCGTTGGCAAAATGCATATTGTTTTATAAACTATGTAAAACTACAGTCTATTTTACATACTGTTTATATCTATAGCAGCATCATGTTAATTTTATATATCTGAATATTTGATGATATTTTTGGAATTTTTGGTTTTGTTTTATCGGATATTCAGTGTTTTGAGTCTCTTAATTAGTTAATCAACATTTAAAGACCAATAACTGTAAACTAGGCACAAAAGTCATAAATAAATAACCAGTGAATAACTGGCGATCAAAGTCCCAGCCGTGTCGCGGTATGCATTCGCTTTTATGTGCGACTCGCACAGATTGTAATGGTGACTCGTACAGTACTATCTAGTAGTGGGACAAACGGCTTGATTTTCACAACGAAATTAAACGTTGTGCTTATTTTTTTAAACTAGCTTATAAAAAAGCTTATCATTAAAACGCTTTTTAACATACTTAAAAAAAACTTCAATTTTTTTTATCGCCATCATAATTTTTGTACAATAGTTCCAAATCAACGCATTGCCTCCTCTCGACATTGTCAATATTATTATTAAATGTACATCCACTATTCTATATTTACACTTAACATACCTATCTACACTATATGTTACTTACACTAAACACACTATAATCCTCTGAACTATTTACAATAAGTTAAGTAAATGAACAATCTCATTTACTTAATTAAAAACACCGAACTCGCTTACGAACGAACTCGTGATGTATCAAACATAAACACATGCTTCGTTCCCGACAGCGAAACGCATACTAAGTAGTAATTTTAAACATAAACATTAACAAATAACGAAACAACGGTCAACGGTTAAAAATTAACACAACAAAATATAAGCGACCAAAAATAATTTACTTATAAACAATAATAAATATTATGCAATCAAACGAAATTCAATTTAGTAGCATAATCGTTATGATAACATCGTTTTACTTTCGACTTTATGTCTTTTTGTATAAAGTGTATTTTCGATCGCTTTCACGACAGCGCCAACGGGCAACGATCAACGCTAACCGGCGGCCGATGATGCAACCACGCATGACGCAACTATGTTCCGTTATAACGTCAACAGCTTAAACTTACAAACGTACTTATATGCTTGTTATAATAAGCAGAGCTTAATAATAGCTTTTCGTTATAACGCCCACCTCTAGTACTATCAGTTTAACTAGTGACGTAGTACGAATACAAATGTTAATGCAAGGTGAGGTCTTCTCACCTTGCATTAACATTTGTATTACCGGGTGAAAAGTAAATTAATATTTTTAGACTTTTATTAGTCAGAATTTTGTTCTCACGAATACGCCCAATTATTTCTCCTTACATCTATAGCTCAGAGCAAGATTTAGTAATCTATGTACCATAGGGATGTCCATAAAGTTTGATTCGATTAATCACCTGAAAATACTGTTCAAATCGATATGAATTGAAGATCCGGTATCTCAAAAACCAGCGCAGAAGACATTTCGTTAGGCAAACTTTCTTCATCAGGAGCTGATCTCATTTTGTGTGGCCAAAGGCAATGGATGAATCATTTACTTTTTTATTCCTATTAACTCCAAGAGGCTGTTATTTATGGCAAATTGTACGGGTCTGTAATTTGTCCAATTGATTGTCAATTTCTATTTTCCATTGATCTACAATGTAATGATTTACGATAGGAATTTCGTTATTTATTTAGGTACATAGTATAAAACAAAGTTGCTATCTGCGTCTTTCGGTCTGTTTGTCTATTTTTTTTCCTAAACTATGCAATAGATTTAGATGCCTTTTTACTATGATTTAGAGAATTTATTCCGGAAGGTTTATATATATATATCATGCTATGACTTATCACGCCCTATGGGAACAGGACAGTAACATCAAACATGTCTGCGGGGAAACTGCGACGGACAGCTAGTTAAATTATAATTTTATTTAAATATCGAATCATTATTTCCATTGATGCATACTATATATCAGAAAATGTCGGACAATATACATCTCTAGTTACTACTAACAAAAATCTCACTACTGTAATATTATGTACTATGTACGTATGTATTCTCTTTGGTAATATTAACTTCGGATTTCCGGTTATCCCGTGTTTCGTGCCACAAAATTCCTGATTTAACTGTGAAGCGAAGCCCGAATTATTAAAATACTCTGTACAGCCAGATTCAGCAATTGTAATTCGTTATAATACAAGTAAGTTATTAGTGCGCGAAGTAGCTAGTTCACAACAATAATTATTAGGATAAAAATAAATGATGATACAAAGTCTATAAAAAACTCCTAAGCATATAAAAATATTACAAAAAAATGATCCGTCGTTGTTTTGTGACATAAGGGCAAGTTTTTATCTAAATTTCACTAAGAATACTGATAAAATATAAGTTGTACAGACGTACGTCAACCAATATCGATCCGCGATCGCCCGGCAGTAAGTAAGCTCCGATTGTTTACCTGGGAGGAAGTCTTGTAACATAACAACCATAATATGAGAGTTCTAACCAGTCAGAAAGCTAATAATATACGCAGTTCAGTTCTAATTATACGCAGTTCATCAAACTTACTGGAATCTTATTGGTGTTGTGATACGTCATGTTCTAATTGGATATTTTCGGTGGATTGAACATATTTTTATTTTATTTTTAGTCGACTACCTAATCTAAGCGAAGTTTAGCATAGGTAGTGCCCCTTATGTTAAAGTACAGATAGAACTGGGTATGCCCAGAAGTACCCACCCACATCACTCTATTTATATTCTGCGTTTTTTGGGTATTGTTCGATTTCTTGGCATTTTTCGTACTTCTATCAAACCAAATTTCACATTGACTTTCACTATGCAATGTGAATAATTGAGATCAATGTATGTAATTATTGTTCACAAAATAATCAACCTTACAGATGCATTAACATATATTTTTGAAACTATAGGATTAGGGTCAGATATCTCACTCACAGTTCAAAACATCAGTTTTCTGTGAGACAGTGATGGTAAAAAACAGTAGAGCCGGCCTATTCATGCTGCTGTACAGTAACTACATGCATACACAATTGCCTAATTATTAATTTGTTAACATTTTGTTTACATTATAATATATTTACTTTGACATAATGTATATTTTCATAATTCATAATTTTAATAATGGTAATATTTATCTTATTAATAAAAATCAATTGCCGCATATATGTATGTTCCTTGAGTGGTAGACCCACGCTATAGACACTTTTGTCCTTCAAAATGCAATTTATAGTGATACTTGCTTATTTTGTGTAGTGTATAAGCCCTGCTAAGAAAGGATTTTTTTAATTTGTTTTAATTTTTACATTTAAAGGGGTTAAAAGTACTGAGGTAACAAACGTAAAAAAAAATAGTAGAATTGAGAACTTCCTCCTTTTTTGAAGTCAGTTAAAAAAGGGGGAGTTTGAACTATGTATGAAAAATGAGAGCGGAGCAGTAACATGCACCTGGGTGAAATGGTACAGCTAGTAAAATAATAATATTAGCCCTGTATTAATTTACTGTTCCATGGCAAGTCCACACCTAACCTAACTCTTCTTAATAGTGATATATAGTTAGTTAGTTAGAAGAGTTAAGCTGTTTCCAGCCTATTTTAATTGATAAAATTATAGATTTATGGTCCAGATATGAGATTGCTGGTGAGCTTCCTCACTCAGTGTTGAGATGTAAGAAAAGGCTTAAATAGAACTTAAATAACTTGCAAGGATAAACACTGTCCCCCATTAGGTAGTCACTGCCATACATTCCACTATCAATATCAGCCCAAATGTGGAAATAATTTATTAGGAAAATGTGATATGTAGACCCATAACATGATAGTCAATATTTTTAGATTGGATTTACAGATAAAACGAAAATTTAAAGAAAATCATTCTTTCTCATTTCCATGTAGATCAGCTCATGTGCCTCCTAGAGACTGCCGCAGATTACATAATTTTGCGATGCTCTTTAGTGCGGGGCATTATTATGAATCTGGGCCCAAGTTCCACATTCGCTGCAGATACTATTTTTATTTGGCAAGCTGTGGACTTTTTTTTTAGAATAAATAAGACCCAAGTCAGCTTTAATTATAAAACAGCTTATATAAAAAATTAATTGTCATGTATGTTTAATAGTTAAAATCGTAATAACATTTTCTAATCATAACATTAGAAATATTGTGAAGGTGTACATACACTGTACATACAGTTCCTCGATTTAAATTATGCGCTTCAGCAATGCTCCTATTTTAATTACTACAAATATTAATAAGCCTTGTCTCCTGCATCTGGTTATTCGCTCAAAAGAAAAATGTTGTAACATGTTTGTATTAGATTATCATATCATCATAAAATAGCCGTATTTTCGAATTATCCAAAGATTTCAATAGTAGAAATATATATAAACTAGCTGTCCCGCGCGGTTTCACCCGCACCATACTAACATTTACATACTAATATTTATACCATACTAATGTCACTCAATTGTTTTGGCTTCCCGGAACCTTTCCACTAACACTTAAACTTTATGGTATGTTATTAAAATTCAAATTGACTTTTAAGTATTATTACAAATCGATTGTATGGGAGTATAGAAAAGTGTCGTCAGCCTTTTTCAGGCAATTTTTTAAATTTTTCTCTCCATAAGAACCATCCTCGTACTTCAAGGAATATTCTAAAAAAAGAATTAGCGAAATCGTTTCAGCTGCTCTCGAGATTTGCGCTTAGCAACACATTCAGCGATTCATTTTTATATTATAGATGATGAGAATGAAAACACGTTTGTCATATATGTATGTAGCCTGTTTATCGACACAGTGAATGATGTCATCAGAAGTCACGACAATAGGAAGAGCTGTGATGTGCATTCTAAATAATGTATGCCCTACACACTTACATATGGCATTTCTACTAAATAAAATCATCGACTGTATGTAGGCAAATTTTTCTTAAAGTATTAGTAGTATTCATTTGTATCTAAATGGTGATATGAAAAACCCAATATCACTTTTCCCCGACCCGGGGATTGAACCCGAGACCGCAGCGACAGCCTCAGTCGTAATCAGTAATGCGTACGCATTACAACTGCACCACCGAGGCAGTCAATTTTAACAGTTAATGCAAAGCTGTGTGTTGTTATTAATTCTACCTCAGTACCTACTTATTATATTGAGAGACATGGACATTGGACATGTTCAATTTAATCACTTGACAGTATTACCTTATAGGGTAGTTGCCTCTGCTTGAATTTGTTATTTGTACCTAAAAGAAAATAATATAAATAAATAAACTGCATACAAATCGTCCCATTCGTTTAGGCGCTACGACGCCGACGCCACAACAGACAAACACACACACACACACATGCAAACTCACGCGCGCGCACCTAACTACAAACACACATATATATACAATAAACCGCATCGTGTATCTATAACTTTTCTCTTATTTGACAATACCCCAGAATCCACCAGATTTAAAGAGGTTTCAATTTATTTAATTATGAGCCGTTTTATAAAATTCTATTGTATTATTATTATAATCTTATGACAACTTTTGGTATACCATTGTACATTAATCGCAATCGCCGCATCGTATGAATCTAAATCCGCCGCGTATTTAATGCGACCTGCTCCACCTCGGCATAATATTCGATAATAATATTAATATTATATAATATATATTATACTGTTCCACTGCCAGGCACAGGCCTCTCTTATGAATGAGAGGGTTTGTTTTGGCCTTTGGCAGACTTCATACACCTTCGAAATTCTTATGGATAATGCTGAGCTATGCAGGTTTCCTTCACCGTAATAGCAAGCGATAATTAACAATACACATGTAACTTAGAAAAAATCATAGGTGTATGCTCTTGGAGCTGGTTTCGTACCTGCGATTTTCGTCTCAGCAGTCCGTATCACGACCCACTGAGCTTACAACTCCGATCCGGGCCGATCTGTCGCGTGACACGTCGCAATATGTGAGAACCTTTAGATAATATATGTAGATCAACATACAATTTATTCCCTTGAATGCTTTGTCAATCAGTACAAATTATTAACTATCTTTTTCTTCATCTATGGGGTTATATCATCACAGCAAGGGAGAGATAAAGTACTTATTTTAAATTCAAAACTTGAGACAGTAGGTAGGAAATATAGATATGTTTGAAAAGAATCTGAGTGAGTGAGTTGAGTCGTGTAAGTCAATCAGCATTTTTCCTAATTACTAACATGTATCCTATATTACATCCAATACTCATAATGGATTACTTAAGTAGTAACTCTGTAACTCTAAGGTAGTAACTTGAAGATGTCATCGGATTGTTGAATTGTGTCAACTGCACAATTATTACTATGCAGAGATTAGATTAGAAGACAGAGAGGTTTTTTGTATGAAGTATTGAAACTGATAAATAAATTCTGTTATAGTTTATCACTGATCATAAAATGTTTGGTTTTTGTGATAATCCTTAAATTCTAAATAATATGTCGCAAAGATTCTGTTATTGGTGTAATATTTTATGTGAAAATAGACTGATAAACATACCTATTTTATAATTGTTTTATTGGTTTAAATAATAGAACTGTGAATTCTTACGTGGATTTCTGTTTTCTATTATATTAATACTATCGTTGGATTTAATAATGATTATATTTTATCTTGGTTTTAAAGTGAAAAATACAGAGGAACACTTGGCGAATTAAGCAGCTGTTTGAAAGATGTAGGACCAATAAAATTAACAGTATTAATGAGTTATTTTTGGTCACGTAAATATGTATTTATGTATGAACAGGTATAAGAGATGCTTGATGCCGGGCGCTCGCTCGACTATTAAGCCGGCATCGGCGGGCGAATACTCTGCTTCCGATGAGGAATCACAACTGAAAATCCATCTTCAAAAGCAGTTGGAGGAGGATGTGGCCAGGTATGTGCAAACATGTATGTAATGTTATATAATGCCCATCTATCTATTATCGTTTTTTTTTCTATCGTCTGCGCTTTTCATTCAATGTGTCTATAATCTGGGCTATATTACATAATTATGGTAGGTGCACATACGTAAATATTTATTCTATTCTATTTTTAGATTATGGCCCCATCGATTTTCGATGATTTCGCCAATGTCAAGTATTAAAATAGCAATATCTAAAAATAAAGATCAAAACGTAGACATCTTTGAAAAGATGCTCAATTGATAGTCTAAATATTTATTAGTGATATTTATGGAATCCATTATCAATAATTGATTATTTTAATAATCTGTCAAAATGATGTCAAAAATTATAAGCGATTATCAAAAATAATCGACAGTAGATAGGCTGTTATTGGTAGAGTTTTGGTAACACCGCTTCCAAGAAAATGATAGCCTAGTGCCCCTAGTGGGGGAGTGGAGCGGAATACAGAGACAGAAGTCTTGGGTTCGTAACTAGCCCTTCGGCCACACACAATTGATTTTGCAACGATAGGTACGTGTGTTTATTGTGAAGAAACCTGAATACCTGAGAGTTCTCGACAAAAATTTCGAAGGAGAAGTAAAAAGTAATTGTGCCATACCTATTACTGAAAATGAATCCCTATGACTGAAAGTTTAAAAGCTCGCAGGACAGAACCTTTTTTGTTCGCGGGGAAAATCCATCATACCGATACCTTCTCAATCTCCGTGTGGAGGATTATGCCGAACTCACCGGCTTTTCGACATAGATCACTACCAAGTGATTGCTAGATCGAGGTCCTAACCAAGTTTTATATTCTGCGCCGGAGTACCGTGATGGCTTCCTTCCGCGCAACTGGGACAATTTCGGGAGATTCTGGATTACCTGAATTGCTACCGGTACCACCTCTGCGCTCTGCCTTTGTGGCCCGCCTTCTGTAGTGCTTGGAAGCCCCCTCACAATCAAGACGCTGTCAGCGTCTACGGTAGCACGAAACCTCGTATTGCCGAACGTTTCAGGACTGCACTAAGAAAGTACAAATGTACGAAGGTCGCACATCACCTTCTGTATAATAGGAACTATTAAATAACATTCTGCACTGCAAAGCAGTAGTGCTGAAAATCAGGCTTCTCCAGTTGTAAATATCCTTAAGCTTAAGCTTAATAATAAATAAATAAATAAATAATAAATACACCCAACAGTCACTCATATAGTCCTGACGCCACACTAGGTAAACCTGTATCTAGGGTATCAGGAACTACGAGGGACTTGCGGTCCCACAACACCCAGACCCGAGACCAATATTTGTGGTTCACACAAACATTTGTCCCGGTGTGGGAATCGAACCCACGGCCTCTCGCTTCGCAGCCGTCTACTCGCCCGCTGCGCAATAATGCCTCTAGTTCATTTCTGTCTCCCGCTTTGCTACGGAGTGAAGTAGTAAATATTTATATTTCCAACTCTTCCCTATCTTTCTCTTTGATAAATTTCATTGCAGGATAAAGACAGCTATGAATTCCCCAGGACTCGCCGAGTTTAATTGTTCTGTACCGAAAAATGTGTGCCAATGTCGATCTTGGCTTCCAAGAGTTACAGCTTAGCACAGCGGGTGTGAGGGCGGTATAGTCTCGTGGGCAATTATATTTTCATCCCATAGTATCCCGTGATAGGCGGCGAGTCTATCGCTATGCCGGGCACAAATTCTAATCCCAAGCAAATCATATGTGATTTTTTGACACACACACCCAATTATTATTATTTATTAAATATTATCTTATCATAGTCAATGGTCTGACTATAGGGCTCGGGCATTGCTCAAGACCGATAGTGTCTAAGTAGGAAAGCGGACCCTTGCAGTAAACCGGGATAACTCCAAGCAAAAAAAGCAAAGGGTCCGGAAATCTTACTCACCAAACGAAACGCAATAGCAGACTGCCCATTTATGCTAGTTTTCTATAAGACAGTAAGTATAGTAAACCGGTCGAGCCGAAAATTTCACATGAACCCAAGTAACTTTTGAACAACTTACGCAATATCAGATAATATAGGAGCTTAAATCGATAGGTACTGCGGATGTTCAGCTTAGTTTGCTCTACTTGATTCACTGGTCAAGCCTCGTGTTGTACCCTGTGTAATTACTCGCAACCAACCTTGCTCAATACTAATATTGTAATTACTTATTATGTTAAACGTATTTATTGTGCATAAATGGTTGACTAAGCACAAGTATAAATTCGTACAAAATATAAATGAATAATGTTAATGATTTTTTTATTTATTTGTCAACATTACGTTCTAATTGAAATAGTTATTTTAACAAAGTATGCCTTTAAGACAAGTTACAAGTTATCATTTACATACGCATGTATCATACATAAACATATTACGCAGGTAAACCCCGAAGTGTAGACAGAAATACACCTAGTACATCTACATTTCGCCGAGCTTATTTCTGTCCCATGATGCGATAAATGTTAAAATAGTTCCATCAAGCTGTGGAATAGTTTGCCGGCACACGTGTTCCCTCCTCCTATAATATGGGGTCTTTTAAACAGAGTGTAAAGAAGCAATTAGGCAGGCCGGCATAATTTTGCCGACCTACGATAGACACATCGACACATCGTTGGTCGACAGTATTCTTGGATTGCGCTGCACTTAATATCAGGTGTAGCGTAGTCACCTTGCCGAGCTAGTGTAAAAAAATAGATAATTTATTCAAATATTCGTATGTAACAATACTATATTTATTATGGATTGCATATTATTATATTGGTGCTGCTCCTAACATTTGTGTCTGTGTAGCTTGACTTCGTTTTCATGGTGTGATGTGATCGTTTGTTGCAGAATATTTGACGAGTCCATTTATTCTGATCTTGAAGTGGTGTGTGGGAAATTAAAAATACTAACTCATTCTTGTATTCTAAAAACGCGCACCCATAAATTCTATCACAAGCTTGAAAGTATTTTGCATGTGAATATCCAACGCAATACTTTTGATGAAATATATTCTTTTATAAGGTACGATTAGCTGTTATAGAAATTATGTTATGATTCCAAGATTCCGCATCCTTAAATCGCCCTGTTCTGTTGCAGTGACGTATACACTGAGTGTGACGTACAACATCAAGAGAGAGAAATAATAACATATCTAAATGAAAATTTCAATATTGTACGTTCCGCCGCAAACGCGTCGTGGAATCCAAAGGAAAATACAGAAGAGACGGAAACATTTTACACTCCGAGTTGTACTATAAGTCCACGTACCGAAAAAGGCAACCAAAAAACTATAAGCTCTAGTCCAAGCACCGAATTAACGAAAGAGTATTATGCATTGGTGCCTATAAACAACAGTCTTCTAGACAAAGAACTAATAGAACAGGACGCGCTTTCTAATGCATTTTTATCAATTATAAAATCGCAAGTCGATGACAAAGTAGAAACAGTAGTTTCGCAGCCTAACAAACCTACTTCGTTGTCACTTTCTAGTCACACATCCAAAACTGTCAAACATTCCAATACTTGTGATATTTTAAATTCGTATCGTGTATCAAATAACGTCCCCAAATTTGAAAGGAGTAATGATAAGCATTCAATTGGGGTCGCTAGTCAAGATTCTAAATTAAATAATTCTTCCGTATTTAATGACACTGTTGACCCCATTTTTAAGACGCTGAATACATGTGCGTCGATCGCGGATAAATTAATAGATCCTACGTACTCTCCAGATAGCCTGATTACAGACGAACCTAGTAGTTCATCAGATTATCAATCCGCTACTTATAATTTCTCGCCGGGGGCTGGTTCTTCTGGTTGTTTTGCTCAATTAAATGTTGCCGATAATACAAAAATGGAAAATATTTTCAGTGTGTCAGATTCGGGTTGTGAAAATACTGGAATGTTGGAAAGCATAAATAGTCATAAAGATGTTACGTTAACAGACATATCCTTAACAGAAAGCACGTTTCACGACATAGCTACAGACGAAGTAACTAATTCTACCTCTAATACAAATTCTCAAGAAGCAGCCCATAGCCCATTAGCAGAATTAAAAGAATTTCATAGATTGAAATTGATAGACTCGCCACATTCGTCATCTTTTAGTGGTATGTCTGCAGAAAAGGAAACTAATAACCAAATCACTGATAACAGACCAATATTTAAGGAAGCAATGAGCGGAAAATCATCGAAAGAAGAAAAGCAAAGACAAAATGAAGAAATTGTTATAATGGAGTCATCATCTTTATCGTCAGAGACTGGTTCTTGGGAGTCCGTTTTCCCACCGAAATTATCAGAAAAAGACATTTGCGAAAATTGCACTGTACATGATGGACAATATTCTGATGCAAATAGTTCAAAAACTAAACTAGAATCCACAAGTTCTAACGATTTATGTCCAGAAAAACTTGAGTCTGATGCAAATCAGAAATCCTTCAAATCTACATCTTGCTTTATTGATGCTGCAAGTCTAGTTGAAGAGGAAACGGAAGCTATAAACTTTCCATCAGAATCAAGTAAACTGTTGAAAGAAACCAAATTGGATTCATTACCAGCACCTAGTCAACCTGTACCCTGTTCCACTATAAAAGCTGATATAAGTCCAAATGATTGGTCAGAATGCAATGATAACGACGATTCATTAGAACAACAAGATCAGAAAGACCCCGATTCAATACAAAAAGATTTATCTCCGACCATATTTGAAATGACTCCTATAACAGAAGATTCTTTGTGTGCAAACACTTTTGAAACCACTGCACGCGTTGAACATAACAACATTAATGATAAAGAGGACTCTTTTATTGTCGGCCCAGTAATGACGTTTAGCACACCTAATAATTCTATAATGTCAGTAAAAGCCTGTGCCTTGAGGCAGTATGAGTCTGAACATGAATCTAATGTTGCATTGAAAGAGTGTGAAAGTAGCATTAGAATTAAATCCCAAAAGTTTTATGAATTGTCGCCAATCGTATCAGGAGGTGCATCAGTGGAGGACCATTTACCTCAACCAGGCTCTAGTAATTGGAGCAGTCCGTTACTGAAACGAAAAATAGAAAATATTCCTATAGTTTCGGGAGCTTACATACCAGAAGTAAAAAGTGAAAATGTTAGTGACCAAGGAAAACCGTCTAAAATATCAAATGCACCTACTTGGATTGTTGACATGTCTACTACATCAAAGATACAGAGCAACAGTCAGAACGTAAATATAAAAAAACCCAATGAGAATACAAACGATAATATAAAAATTAATACTAAATGCGCGAGTATTGTTGAAAATTGTAATAAGAGTCGAAGTTCTGTCGACTCCGATAGTAGTGAAAAATCAAGTCATAAATTTTACATTGATCTATCAAGTTTGCCGGACCCACTGCCGCCCAAAACTCAAACGGAAGCTGAAAGTATACCCGAAAAGAAAAATATTTTTACGATGTACATAGATTTAGGTGAAAAATCAACACTTAAGGAAATGCCAGCAAGGCTCTCAACATTGAATAAAAAAGGAAATTCACACACGGAAGCATTAATTAATAAAAATACGAAAACCGTTAGAACGTCTGCAAGTGACACTGATGTGGTTAAAAATAAAGCAGTTTGTCCAACCAGTTTGTCTACGTTTGAAAAATTAGAATCATTATGTAATGATCCTAACATAAGTATTTCAGAAATTATCAACATTCCAGAAAGTGATGCAACCGTAGTACCTCCCATTGATATTTCGGAAAGTATCTTAGCTGTAGATATAAGTTCGCATAGTTTCAGTGACAAAGTAGTGCCCACAATACACGAGGAACCACCTAATGAAGACTCGTTAAAGGATTCAAATGATCTTTTTGTTAAGCTGTCAGATTTAGACAGACCTGTAATAAAATTGTCTGACATAGAGAAGCCTATTCCAAAAATAGACACATCTATATCAATATGCGAAGAAAAGACATGGGAGACAAGGATGACACGTTCGATTCCTGACAATAGTTGGGGAGAATCAAATATGGCCGGTAATTCAAGATCCATAGATATTATAAGCTCATTTCATTCTGAAAATGCATTAAGCTTAAATCGCTTGTTTCCTCACCTGAAAAATGAGTTTAGTAGGAGTGTTCCCGGGTCATTATCCAGCCGAACGAGGTCTCCGTTGAGATTAGGAAATTCTACCAGTACCGGCGAAATGGAAGAGCAAGCATCGGACATATCAGAAATCAGCAGCGTGCAAAGCAGTTTTTGTCGCTCCGTAGTTGGTAAGAAAAGAGTTTACTATCTAATAGAAGTCATGAACATTAAGCATAAAATATACTGAAATTACGATGATGTCGATTTCAGAAAATAGTACTACTGAAGAAACAAGTCAAACTTCAAGTCTCGTAGGCAGCTGCCAATCACGTCTTGGTCAGGATCTTCTACGTATGTTCTTGGAGGAGATAGCCCCTGACGTTATAGTAGAAGTATCTGGCAAGCGTATCAAAGCACATAAATGTATATTGTCGTCCAGGTAAATCAAAATTAACTAATATTTATAGTACTTATTTTTGAACGAATTTTAATTATTGTTTTAACGTATAGGTGTCAATTTTTCGCTGGAATTTTAAGCGGTGGATGGGTGGAAAGTGCTGGGAATGTAATAGCATTACCATCGTAAGTATTTGTCATAAGTTTTTTGTTTATATTTGTTAGTACAAACAAAGGTGTTATTATAATACCTCGATATTATTTATATGTATATACCATGCAATTAAAAAGTCATATAAACAGATAAACTATGTTATTGTTAATATGTTTAATGTTTCAGATTTTCATATAACGTAGTGCATTTTGCGATGTGTCATATATATTCTGGATTATCCGCGATACCTGACACCATTAGCATTCTTGAGTTGGCTACATTGGCAGATATGTTGGGTCTGGAAGGTCTGAAAGAAGCTATAATGTTCACATTGAAAGCTAAATATTGTCATCATTTTCATAGGGTAAATATGCATTTTAATTGTAGGATAATAGCATCAATTATAGTGTACTCTTTATTTTAAAAGGTATGTTTGCATTTTGAATTTAAAAAAACTAAACTTCCTCCAATGGCGAGGCCTAGGCACGTGTGGTTCGGACCCCAGTCAGGAACCTCCTTACAATACGTGCCCTATGTATTAACACCAATTATCATAATATGTACAGTACTCTTTATTTTAAGGCTTATTTTACATTTTAAAATATTAAATTAAAAAATAAAACAACAATTATTATTGAGTTATTTATTACAGAAGTCAAAATTTGAGATTTTGAAAACCGCAGGCCTTAAAAACACTGAAATCAGACTGTAAACTTTTCAGTATATATTTCATAAATCGGGAACATTCAAACACCTTGATTATCATTGGATACTTAGATTGCATTGGACTGTAGGTAAAAAATCTCACATGATGTGCTTTAGTCTTCAATACGTCCATAGGTCATAAATATATTAGGTATATTATTAATTTGAATTTATTCGCCTACATTGTCCGGATAAATTGTGTTTTGCAATATTTTGTGGTGTTTTTACCGCATGGCGTAATAAAAAATAATAACATTTTTACACATACATCCCTATAGAATGATGCTGTCAATAATTAATTATTAATCAGTACGAATTCTGTTTATTTTTGTAACGAATAGCTGATCACTTGGATAATATTAGGTTTTTGTACTGTTTTAGCCATGTCCGGTATGTATAGCTGGCGTGTTGGAATGTTTTCCACTTTCTTCAGCGTATGGATTAGACGATTTGTATCGGAAATGTCTGCGATGGATCACGAAGTATTTTACCAAAGTGTGGCCAACTAAAGCGTTTGCCACTCTGCCGTCGGAGCTTTTAGAGAAATGTTACCAACAACATATTGTACATTTGACCACAGATAATATCGTTGAGACTGTATATGGATGTGGTATGACAGGTGAGTCAAACATAGTAATAATTATGAAGATTACAGGGTGACTGGATGAACAAGGGACACATGTAAATGAATATATTTTCTTAACGAATATGGGAAAAGTAATACGTTATATTTTATCAATGAAAGTAAGCCAATGAGAAATGAGAAAACTACATTATATGCATAATAATGACTACTTACTACGTGTTATCTATACTAATATTATAAAGCTGAAGAGTTTGTTTGGTTGAACGCGCTAATCTCAGGAACTACTGAACCGACTTGAAAAATTCTTTCAGTGTTAGATAGCCCATTTATTGAGGAAGGATATAGGCTATAAAACATCCCGCTAAGACCAATACGAGCGAAAATACTAATGAAGAATGTTTCAAAATCGTGTTTTTTTTCCTTTTGAGAGCTTCTGCTACGTGCGCTGCGGAAACTGTTAAAGTTTTGCTAAAATAATGTATGACAGAATTGTTCCCCTTTAAAAGTTCTAAAAAAAAGTCCGCGACAGCATAATATGTCTATATTTTAAGGTTGGCTCACTATAACCCTTTTTATGCTTAGCAAATTTGTTTTAAAATAAAACATATGTTGGTGTTTTTATAAAGATGATATTAATCCAAATAAATACGTTATTCATTACAAGTATTTAATTTAAAAGAAATTTGCCTTTTACTCATTTGATTTCAATGAGTATCTTAGAAGATATCGCAGTTTTAAAATAACATCGCAGCAAAATAATGATCAAGCGCGTAATAATGATGTACACAAGGCGCCGGCCGGCACAGAATAACAGCTAATCGTACTGCGCCGGCGGTCGTGAGGGGGAAGCGCGGACGTAAATGAAGTCGCGGGTAAAATTTTGCGTTATCCCAAAGTAACTATTCCACGCGGACGAAGTCGCGGGCAAAAGCTAGTTTATGTATAAAATGTCGATTAACGCGGACGGTAGTAAAATGATTATACCTGTATAATATTTTTTCTTCATTATGTTGGTGTAAATTATGATCGTAATATGTTTCTATTTTCGAATACTATAGTACAATTCGATAACGGGTCTTGAAGCAAACTTATCATGCATTCTGTCTATTGACGGTGTATTCACCGTGTTAGTCATATACAAGGACATGGACGTGGCCTATGGGTCAAGAAAAAAATCTTGTATACTTTGAAGCTGTACCCACAAGAAAGTATTTGCGTTATTAGACGATTTAGCGTATCGTAGTAGATTGACTGGGCTATATGTAAATTACGACGAGGAAAGTGCCTACTTGCTACATTCCGTCAACTGCTGGGTGCCCACACTCGGCGGAGCGGGGTGACTGTATTAAATATTTTTTTATAAAACTATTGTTTGATACAAATATACACAAATTATCATGTGATTAAACATCTCCTTTGTTAAACCAGTCACCCGGTATACACAAAGTGTAAACGAAAGGACATTTATGTGTGTTTTCAGTGACCTCGCTACAAAATAGTAGATGGGCAGAAACCGTCGCAAGAATGTGCCGCCGCTTGGTAAATGCGGCAGCGCACTTTGCTGCGCCTAGACTTGTTGCTGTGCTACGAGCGATATCATCATTACCGCCCGACGCACCACCGCCTGCCAGGCAAGCGCTCAACGACTGCCTCGCAGCCTCTATAGAGTGGGCCCCACCTGACGAAGCGTGTCGTGCTTATGCATTTTTGTCTGACGTAGTAAAAACTCTGAAAAGCCAACAATACGCCAAACCGGATCTGATCACGAATGCCAATCAGGGAGTCAAGGTGGCCGGACCTAATAATCTTCTCTTTAGTCACGCGGCTAGTTGGCGGCTCCAGTCCGAAGGCGCTTTAGTTCGTGCTGCTCCTAGAGTGGTCGGTACTCAGGCGTTCCAAGACTTACCTCCTGAACTTCGTAAAAGGTTACGCGAACTTGGTTGTATTATGTATGGGACGCAAGCCGTGTCTGTGACTGCTTCGTTGAATCAAGATAGGAGAAGTCGTAGCAGTTATCACAGCCAGGCAAGTAAGACGCATAACACAACTGCAAGTTGTAGCTTGGATATAGATCAGGTTCGGGCTTCATTTGTTCCTTATGCTCCCAAGCCTACGACTCATGTCAGCACGGTAGACATATTAAAAGGAAACAATGACTTAAAAACGTCAGGGCGTTCCAAGCCGCCAAAAGTAAGGACAACGAAAGCGCAAGAGGAACGAGCCAAATTCAATCTGACCAAGAATCAGGTCCGCATAAACGGCAAAGCAGGGACGAGCGCAAAGCGAGTTTACGAAAATGCTAAACCGAGATATCTAGAACCAAAATTACCTAAAGAAAATGACAAGAAAGCAGTTGCGAATAATAAACTAGTCCCCAAAATGATGTCGTCAAGTGAATCATCTCGTAATTCGAGCCCGATCCAAATTCGTAATTTACGTACGGGACGTACGAAGACGCAACAAATTTTTGAAAAGAGACCACAGGCGATGTCTCAAGATAGTCTCGCTACCTCGTCGCGACCTAGGACTGCGGAGCCCTCGACCGATTCATTAAGTGAATCACAAAACAGCAACAAATATGCTACTTACACCAAAGTGAAACATCCTTCCAAAGGATCCGTTGAATGTGAGTAACGCTTTAGTATCGATTATTTAAAAACTATTATCATTATTAGATGCTTAATTATGTTATTATTACCCACCTAAAGCCGAAGCCATTTCCATACAAATAGAAGCTTAACTTTAACAATTATAATTTATAACATGATTTGTTCTCAATTAATATATAATAGTAACCTTGCTAAAAGTGTAATGGACAAAAAGGACAATGCAACATTCGTTGTTTCTTGCAGCGATTAAATCATCTAAGTATCCCACAATCGCACAAACGAGCCTCTTGCATGGCAAGATAAAAACGAAGATTCCAGTGCATATGCACCAAAATCATAAAATGATAAATGCGGATAATAAAATGGCGACGGAGCCAATTAAACGGAACGTGCCGTCCACAGCCGCCACGAACGTGATATTGAAGCAACGCGGTAAGGCTAATAATGAAAGGAAGGTTACGGGATCACTAATGAACGCCACGAAATCCAGTTCCGCCAAGATGGTGCCGAAAGTAGTCAAGGATTCAGTAAGTAACAAAGGGGGCAACAAAAAGAACGTACATCTAAAACATTTGAGTAAACATGATGATAATCAGTCGTATAACGAATATCCAGTGATGGAACGGTCGGGTACATTTTTAAAAGATGAACCCACTTTCGGTGATAAAACCACTAACATAGACATAGGTCCATAAATTTACCAATAAAATTTAGTGGCCACCATTTCATTTAAAACAACTTCATTCATTATATTTTAAGCAGGTATATTTGCTATACACCCCTAACACTTTTAATAATACTTGTGTGCGGGATGGTATAACGTCATATAAGTCCAATGTCTCATTTTATGGCATATTGATTGGTGTTTTTACCTGTGTAATTAACATCAAAACACCAAGTGTTTTTAAAAATGTACATTTTCCAATACCTGACCCAAACATTCACATGAAATTACGAATTCTTTGGAATTCATTAATTTTAAATAGTAATATTTTTATTTCCAGTATTCTGTTTGGCAAATGTCTTCTTATATCGTACATTCATAACCTAAAATACAAAAATAAGTTTTGGTATTGTCTGTTTTCACCGACTTGCAAACTTAATTGACTTGTCACGCCCAAAACACATCGAAGCGATGCGACGCGACATCAACACAAAGGAAAAATAGACCAATTCGTGTTGCATCGCTTTGGTGTGTTATATGTTAATGATCAACTAAAAATTAAAGATCGGTGAAAATGTGCCTAAGTTATTAAAATAAATGTTATTTGAAATAGGCAAAGTAAACAAAAGAAGAAAATCTGTAACGTTATACAAATCAAAAACAACTGTTAACATCGACATCCATTAAATAAAAGTATGATAATAATATTATGTACTTAATATAATCCTTAAGCTTGATCTTATTGCTGTAATGACTTAACAAGTTTAATTTTAATACCTATTAAACATTTTATAAAGTGTTTATTTATGTTTACTAACTAGTATGCAAAAAATGTAGTAAGATATAAAATGTAGATTGTTGCCATTTATAAACTAGGCGTAGGATTTATTTATTTTAGACGTAGTAATAAAGCTCTATGTCTTTTAAACATTAAATTAATATTATTAAATATTACGTAGTGTACTATACGTACGAATTTTGCTATCACGCTGTTAAATTATATGTAATGCAAAAAAGTAATTTAACTGTCACACAAATACTGTAGTTATATAATAACATTTTATAATATGACATTCCATGGTATTATAAGTAATGACTTTACCTTTTGCTAATAAAAAGCTTGTATTAGCGTGAGCTGCTTGTTTAGACGAAAGCGGAGAATAACTGGGTGTCTGTATTTAAGCTATGTGTCTATGCAATATTTTTGTAAGGGATTTGTGTATAAGCGGAAAGGGACTGGAATATATTTCAACTTTTTTATCTTTACCTAATATTTGGTAGGTATATACAACAGCTGTTGTTATATTCGCAAAAAATGGAACGGAATACTTAAAAACCGACCAAGCGCGTATTGGATCACGCACAGTGAAGGGTTCCGTAGTCAGGATGAATGAATATTATATAACCAAAAATATACCATCTTTAAAACTATACAACCTAGCTTATTGAAACCAATTGGAAGTACCATTGAAGTTGTACATCCTTAAATTTTTCATTCTGTAGTTTAACAATTAAAGGATATATTTTCATGAATTTGGACACGCATATCTCACAAACGAAATGAAAAAGTAATTTACGAACCTCTATCATTTTTAAGGATCTATCCAATGATACCGAACAATATGTGAAATGGAAAAATAATCAACCTCCTCAGTTACATATATCGAGCGCCACACCAAAAAAATGTTTTCTTAATTTCACTACACCTTTGTGTAGCGGTTCATAGAATAAATATACTTACCATCCTAATAGTCTCCAAGTAAACTGGCCAACTGGCTGTGTCATACGGACGGACAGACGGACATGACGAAAGTATAAGGGTTCCGTTTCTGTTATTTGGCTACGGAACCCTAAGAACAGCATAAAATTAAATCATACTAATATTATAAGTGTGAATGTAAGTTTGTTACGCTTTCACGCGAAAACTACTTAACCGATCATCATGAAACTTTGTACACATATTATTGGAGGTATAAGAAGTAAAATAGGATACTTTTTATGAAAAATATATCTATTTGTTTGTTACGCTTTCACGCCTAAATCACTGAACCTATTTTGATGAATTTTGATGTAGAGATAGATAGGACCTTGTTATAGGCTATTATAGACTACGTTTTATTTCGGAAATGTCTATTCACGCGGGCGAAGCCGCGAGCAAAAGCTAGTAGTATATAAAGTTTAATTAATATTATTTCAATCTGAATAATATTGTATGTATGTAGCAACAGGCTCATGGAATTGGTGAAACATGTTAAATGTGTTAAAATAGTTATTTCTTAGCTTATTTGTATTAGCGTTGTTAGTTAATACTTCATTTTGATTATTTTATGCACTACGACTGCACTGAGTATATATTTCCCTTTTTCCAATAATTAATAGCTTCCTAAAAGCGAATCGGCTAAAATGTGTGGAGCTAACATACCTCAAAACGTAGACGTAGTGTAGTAAATACAAAATATCCGTCACAGTAATAGTATTTGAGTATAAATTTCTATGACTAATAGCGGGTTCATACGGTTCGAATTGAATTGATCAACCGATTTGAATCAACAAAAGCTGTATAGTTTAATTAATTCGATAAAAAGTTTGTTTAGACGGTTCAGATCGCATGGGATTTATCAATAGATCACCTAAAATTGAACCGTGTGAACCCGGTATAGGACGAAGCCCCAGGTTATAGCGCGTATATAAAGGAGTAATTTTAATGTAACGTGCTACTTTATTTTTCGCTTTGTATAAACTAATCGCTTTTTAAATCGTTTTAGTAGTAATAATTTATTTTGAAATTAATGTACTTATTGTAATCATGGTTATTCTATGCCCATTCTCCATTTTCTAATTCGTTGTTTCGTTTCAAGCATATTATTAGAAAGGTATTTCGATATAGGTATTAAAATTTATAACTACTTCTCAGAATTTGGTCCTTAGTAGCGTCACTTTCTATAGGTTCAATATGTGTTTTTTTTTTCAAAATCAGCGGGCTTTATACCTGGCTACAAAAAGGACGCTCCCTTTAGTATATTATTTCGCTATAGTTTTGAATTTAACCATCCATGTATACTTGGAAAACTCAATTTGTAAATTAACTATTATAATTTTAGTATCAGTTCCGCTTAGCGCCATAACTTTTTCACCCCTAACAAAAAGAGGGGTGTTACCTTTGTCTGCTAGATTGAGACGCTATATATGTATACAGTATGTAACAAAAACCCTGTTGGCCCTTTCTAGATCCTGAAGATATATAGACAGCTTAATAAATATAGTTAAAAGAAAAAAAATATATACAGAAGCGGGATATTATCCTTATTAGAAAAATGAACATATTTAATAAATAATATTTTCATCTGAAAACTGATGAACAGCTGACTGATGTTACTTTTTGACGAAACCGGGTGTACACGCGGCGCGGCGCGTTTGATGCATGTAGACGCCGCAACTTGTTATCTCGCTCTGGCTCCGAGACATCGCTCTTACAGAGGTAATCAATCGAAATACGGTTTTAACAATAAAATAATTAAAGTATAAAAAATATATATGATTATTTTTATTGTCTATTTTCATATGCGAGTTATTTCATTACGTTTGAATATTGATTCTGATATCGCGGTTAAAACGCCCAAGAGTTTTTGTTACATATTGTATATCGAAATAGCTTTCTAATTGATAAGTACATAATATGTATTTGCGATCGTTATTGATCTCCAATACCATTTTGCTCGTCCTTCTTTGTGTATTCTAGCAACCGTATAGGTACATATATTTTTGTTCTTTTTTATTCTGTGGCTGGAAAACAAAATTTTACGGCGCGATGAAAATGCATATTAATTACTTACTGTCGGTGCGCTCGCCGTTCGCTTCGCTCGAAGCAGTTGATAGACGTGCTAATAAATATAAATTTTTCACCCAACGAAATGCAGTTGGAAATCCGCCCAGTGAGATGCACGTTGATTTATACCTAAATAAAACGCGTACAAATTTTAGTCTAAGATCCCTCTTCATAATTTCTACGTCCATCTGTTTTATATTTAAAGTCCAATTTTTATATATACTTATTAATAGAGGAATACGGTTCCGTCAAATTAAAATATTGCCGCAAGTAGATTTACTTAAAATTATCACCACTTTGCCACCTTTACACAGGCAATCTTATTCAACGATGTAGAGAAAAAATATATATATCAGTGCATTATAAACGTATAAATTCATAACGTGTCTTAGGAGGATTTGTTTTCACCTGGGCCCTGGCTGCCAAAAAGTTGCGGCCAAGTTACGCTAGAATTATTTTTGAAATAATTTACTATAGATACTGTTATCATAAAAGGTTAATTTGTCGACGTAACAAGTTGATGATCAGTTTTTTACGTTTGTATGGACTAATGACCGGCTAGCGCGGTTGCAAGCCCAATTAAAGTTTATAAGATATCAAAACCTAATACCACCAATAACTTAAATGTATACTACTAGACCGGCTGCGCGGTACATAGAAATTACACCACTAAGTTAAAGTCAATTGACCGCATCTCAACATTACCATCTCGCTTACACTTAAGTAGAACTCATTTCCCGCTCTCCGTCTCTCAGCTGTCAAACTCCCGCGTTATGTGGCCCAATCTACATTGAAGTCTTTGAATACCACCATAATGGTGTAGCTTTGTTCGTTAGTGCATACGGATACTAGAATCTCTTTATTTGTACATTCGTTAGATTGTAATGAAGTTTACTATTATAATGTCTACATTGAATTAAATAATATTATTTATTTATATAAGATTATTTTAGTGTTTGTATATTAATGTCTGTCTTTAATATAATTTTCAAATGATCTCAATGGTGCACAGTATTCAATTTAATAGATTTCAGGACTGCATCAGCCATCGTGTTAATGTTATTATAGGCCATGTTTTACTTTTGTGACGTTTATTTTACAAAGTATGATTTTATATTATTACAGAGTTACAAAAGGGTTACAAAAAATAAAAACAAATTATAGTATTTAGCACTTTTATTTTTAAGGGATATTTTAAGTGTAAATGCTTGTTGTGACTACGTAAAATGTGTTATTACCCTTTTTATCTCTTCATTGTGTGTGCATATATTATTATTGTTAACGAAAATATTACTCTGTGTAATTTAGACAAATTAAGAATCAATTTAAATAAATGAAGTTACATGCAATGTTTCTTTTTTAATTTCTTCTGTTTGTAATGTAGGGGTTTACATTACAAACGTGGGCAGGTACCTACCTACTTATTGCCTATCCCGCTATAGCCTATATGAAGTCGAAAAAAAAGTATAAATACAAATGTATTTGCGATACCTACTCTGCGAAAAGCAAGTTTAGATCCAACAAGGATCTATGAATGAGTAAAAATGTATTTTAGACTGCGAAATCAATAAAATACTTAGTTAAATATTTTTGTTCCATTTTATAATACATTCTTTTTTATGGCTACACGAATTATACCTAAATTAAAAACTTTTAATGTTAATAAATCGTTACTACATTTAATGACTATAATATCCATATAAGGCATTTCAGATGTTTCTTTTTCATGTAACTATAATCGCTACTGCTCAAAAAGCTTAATTTAAACTGGTGGTGAGTCATTCAAAGTCATGACACCAACTTAAAACATTAAAATCATTTATAACGCTATTAATAATAAAAACTCACCACCTTATAATATTATTTCAGCCATTCAAAAAACTTCAAACCTTTCTTAACCTATGGGAATCCATGGAAAAATAACTAAAACATAACATTTTATAATAATAATATTATAAAACCGAACTGAAAACCCTATTTGTGATGTCGAGTGAACACTGATTGTATTAAACATGGTCATCAGACCATATTATAATTACTACTAATGAGCATGACATATTTTTACATTATTCTAATTTTTATCTTCAACAAAAAAGAAGGGTGTGATAAGTTAGACCTCTTTCTCTCTCTCTGTGTGAAGTATGTAGGTGTCTTGTTTGTGACATCATAACGCTTTTAAACTTATGGACTGATTTAAGCGATTTTTTTTTAATTTGAAAGCTAATTTAATCGATAATGTAAGCACATTCTGGCTACGCAGCCAGGTAACTGACATTGATCTGATACTGCAACCAAGTCGTTTGTAGCTTTCAACTTCTTTATAATCAGTGGAAGATACTTCACTTTTGGTTTCATTGAATATTTCGGTGAATTGTTTGGTTACAGATGATGAAGAAAGTCTGATGATGGATTAGGATGGCGGCCACAGGAACTCACGTTTTATTACACGGAGATCACGTTGTCGTTTGGACTCGTTGGATTTCTTGCGGCGAGTAATCGACGAACAAAATTTAATTAGCTTTAAATAAAGCAAATATCTAAACTACCTACTGATAAATGAATGCTTAAAATGTACTTCGAAAATGATAAAAAAATAAACAAATTGTGTATTTTTTTTGGATCTAAGGCGCCGGAAACCGCTATTTAACCAAAATTGGAAGTTAAATACAAGCAAAGTCGTACAGGAACAGGTATTTGTTTAATAATCTTCTTCTTCCATCTGCCCTTACTTCACTCGCAATGGGGGTCGGGGTAACATGCATCATAGCTTACAGAAAGAATTGGCTTGTAGTTTTTACGACAGGCCGTCTGCCTGACGTCAACCCCTCTAGGGAGAAAACACTTAGACCCGAAACAAATATTTGTGGATCACGCAAACATTTTTTGTCTTTGTGCGGGAATCGACCCGCGGCCTTTCACTTCACAGCCACTGCGCTACAGAGGCTGTCAAAATGAGATAAATTGTAATTATACATTTTGGACAACAAGCTTGGGACATTTTGGTGGATCCATATAATATGTTGTAATCTCATTATAAGTTTCGTCCCGATTTACCCGTTCATTCCAAATCACCCCGTTAATTTTTAACCATTTACAAAGTATGAAGATTAAGAATAATTTTCAATAATAATATTCTGATTTTGAAATATTCTTGATATTTGTACAAGAAACGTATTTATCTATTATCATAAATGAGTTTTTTTTTGTCATAAAATACTGGAATTGCTGACGCCGTATAACATCAAACATTGGCTGGTCTGGCGCATCAATGGACCGGCTCGACCGAGATAGAATTTTTGTCTCGTAGAAAATCAATGTGAACTTGCGTTACCCTGATAGAAATTTTCGGAGATCCAAATCTACACTCCCCTTTCCAATGCCTATTCAATGTGATTTACATATTTTATTACTCCAGTCGATATAAGTGTGTCGTCAGTAGGACTAGAACGCTACATACATATCCTGTTTTTTTTAATACCTACGTTAATTATTTGCGTTATACATAATTTATGGCATTAGACAATGTTATTTCGACTATTTTATTGTGGGCATATTTATATTGTAGATCTGGGGATATTGAAGATTTTAAATTAGTAATGAAGCCATGCCAACTTTATTTATTAAAGATTAATCATTTTATTTGCATTGAAATTTAGTTGGACTAAATGGGCATCTTCACTTGACTGACTTCTTTAATTAGTAGTTACAATAATATTGATCTTTAATACCTAAAAGTAGGTATTACAAAGGTGTTGATATTTTTAATTTTCATATCACTAACAAGCAAAAATCTTCCTATTTCCTGGTGTGCTCGCACCGGCGCATTGTAAGGAAGTCGCTCGTCTATGATAACGCAAATGCGTCCGTAGCGGTGCGCCGTATCCGACGCGATTCATTAACTTCAAGGTTGCTGTGCCAGTCCTCTACAGTTTATTGTTCAGCATTCTCTTTCACTTGGAATAACAAAATAACTTCGAATCACGCACCGCCACGGACGGACACGCACCTTACTAAGAGCCTCAGTGCGGTGCGTGCGTAAGATTATAGATGGTATTGTCCGTATTACCACGCATCGTGTGAAGCCATCTGCATCTGTTTAAAATTATTTGCCAATGTTGTAAATGGTCAACAGGAGGAACATTATACAATACATATTAGCCATAACGTAAACAAGTAACGAATACGTGAAAATAATCATTCACTTCAAGCAAAGACTTTAATACTCTACTCGACGGGCAGCGGGCGAGGGGTTTTAGTTAATAGAAAGCGAGATGGTAATATTGAGTTACGGTGAATTGACTGTAACTTAGTGGCGCAATTTCTATGTACCGCGCATTCGGTCTAGTAATATACATTAAAGGTATTTCCATTGACAATGAATACAAGGAGGTAAGTGTAAATTATACATATATCCGGGGATTCTCACTCAGAATTACACAAAAGCAATCATAAATTAAGTCTTTTATTTTAGAAACGATAAAATAGAGCATAATTGTTTAATATAACAACAATACCGTAAGGAAAGTTTAAATGTTTACTATTGTTAATAAAATAAACTAGTATCGATGCACAATATGACCTTATTGACATGACAAAGCAGAAATGGCTGGTAAATACTACAACATTTATAAAACAAGTTTATGTTACAGACAACGTTACAGAAACCATACGTAGGTGTCTGCGAAGTAAGCCTTACACCATTCAACGTTATTGCGACAAATAAGCAAAATTAATTCATACATTTCCGGATAATATAACAGATCACCACAGATAGAAATAATAATTAAAAATGCAATATTCAGAGTGATCATTTTCTAAATATACTGACACAAAACTACGATCAAAATGTGCTATGAAAGATGACACGTTGACCTCTATCAATATTGAATAATTTATTTTGTAACTCAACAGAGCCACGCTCGTATTACAATAAATTTACTCCTATAATCCGCACTTCGCACCTTCATCTTAGTTAGACACTAGCTGAGCTTAGAATCAATCAACATTGTAATTTGTGATACATGTAAAGTTCTAAACGATAAAGCTACGTAATGTTCGCGTCGTAATATAATATTCGCTTTACAATAGTCTAAAGCTCAGCTAAGGCCAGACTGGCCGCATAAAAACTCTAATAGTTTAAATATAAGCGAGTGAACTCACTGGCTGTCTGTCACTCCCACTGTACACGTGTCGATCAATATTCAAGTAGTTGCTTCAAGTGGTGATACCATTACAATAAACTACTGCGATAGAGTATCGCAACAAACATCAATGACAAATTATATGCATTAAAATTAGATGTACTTCCTCAGTGTCATAAAGCAACAGATATCATTAAAAATTATAATGTAAAAAGATTCGTTGTGATAAACTATTGTGACCAAATACCCATAAAAAAGTAAAGCGAATAGAAACAATAAGGCATTGTCAGCACAAGTTCAGCTTTTTTTCTTTGGGAAAAATCGAAATTCACAAGATAAGGGGAAAGACAATAAGTTAATTATGAACTAAACTTCCTTATACAATCCGATACCAAGTCAGGAAACGAGAAAGTTTTCAAGTCAGAATAACTAAAGTAAAACTAAAACTTAAATATGTACCTTCTCTCAAACAGGCCATGTTACACAATAGGTACTTTTATGTTAAATAAACACGATCTACTTACAAGTACACACTGAGGGTATGGTTAACAAATACGAACCTTTATGGAAATCATTATTATTCAATATTATAACAATAACAATTATCAAAAATGAAGCATAAACTTGCATACCTGGCAAGCAGAATTTCACAATCGCGTGTAGGAATGAAATACAAAATATTTTCATACAGGCAACCATGTCCATCCCATGTTAAATTAAATAATGTCTGTGATAAAATCAGTTTAATTGCAATATTTCTTGAAAGGTAGGAAATCTAATGAACATACAGAGTTTCATTAAAAGACGTATCTATAAACTAAAATCAAAACTTACAATCATTGAATCTTATCAGGAAATATGTCTACAGATGTACGAGGGCTGTTAGAAATATTCTCGGCCTAACTAATAAGCTATGTTACTATGAAAATAAATTTAATCGTCGAAGTTATAACTTGTATGCGAATGGAGGGTACATACTACAACTAGAACTAGTCACTATAGAAGGTTTTTAATTTTGAACAGTACTTAGACAGGTACAAAGGTAATGTAGCTTTGGAGACTTTATGATGCTCTAACCTTTGGCTAAAAATACCGCAAACATTACATTTGTAACTAATTTACGTTGAAACATTTTCATACGCGTAGTATTAAAAGTATTAAAATTTGTTAAACTATGACACCAAACCAAATTAAAGAAAACAAACATGAGAGCCTACGCCCTTAATACTCGATAGTGCTACCTGAACAAAACTACTTGTTTTCCATATTCTCTCGTTCAGTCAATATAATTTCAAATAAATAGTGTAAGAGATTATTTATATTAAGAAAAGGAAGCTAACATGTTGAACCGACCTCATCTACCGAGATAAGGACAGGGACATCATGGTGATTTAAATTACTATTAAGACCAACTCAAACTAGGCTAACGTAGTGGCTAACCCTTCTCATTGGTAGAGGAGGTCCGTGCCCAACAGTGGGACGGTATATAATACATGGCTAATAATAATATTGTCATAAGCGAAAATATTGAGCCACCTAAGTATAGAAAAGATCATGAATAGCGTTAAAGGGTAAGGTAAGTAAAGGTGCCATTTCATCTCGTTACTGCTGACCACGAGTTTATTGTTCCGAGTCTCTAAATACAGGCACAACATGCTTAAAAGGATTTGATCTCCAGCCATTAGGTATCAAACTTTATAAAACTAACTTTTTAAAGATCCACTAAACGATTATTATATTCTTGTTTGCAACGGTACCTGTGAGGCTCCCTAGCTTCGATTAAAGTATTGAATTTGAATCTAGCCTTATTCACTTGAATGGCTATGCCAAAACTAGAATCAACGTAACGAAGTTCGCAAACATAATCCTAGTCCTAGTCGCATAGTCCTGACTCCAAAAGGTTAACCTGTATGGTAGGTATCAAGAACTACGAGGGACTTGTGGTCCCACAACACCCAGACCCGAAACAAATATTTGTGGATCACATAAACATTTGTCTCGATGCTGGAATTGAACCACTTGTTCTCGTTTCGCAGCCGGCTACTCGCTTGCTGCTCCACGGAGGCTGTTAAATAATTCAAAATTGTACTTACAGTATAGTAATATTTTAAATATAAATTACTATTACTAACATAAAACCGCGAGTTATTCGTGCATAAAAGTGGTGTAATTTTTTTGTTGTATCTCAGAATATTTAAGTGCTATGTTTTTATTTATTTTTATATAAAATTATGAAGCCCACATTTACTAATACAATTTCAGACAGATTTTATAAGCGGATGTATTTATTTATAAAAAAAATATTGTACATCAAATTCATCTTAGATTCCTCAATCTAAGATGAATTGATTTGTCCTCACAAATACAAATCAAAATTGGCGGCCTATCGCTCAGGGTATAATATTTCAAAAGCAGTTTTGGTATGGAAATCATTGTGGATTGAAATATAATATCTTTATCTAATATATGCATACATATAATAATGATATAATTATAGAACTCGTCAAAATTAATGGCGTTGCATTTATACAGTCGAATGGGGCAATGCATAACCAAAAACGATATTATGATTACTGGAAATTAAAGTACACAAAAAGTAAAAAATGTAACCATTATACAAATTAGATTTTGCCCGTAGCTCAGCTGGTTCAATAATGCATATTGACACGGGTGGGATTGTGCCATAGGTACGCAATAAATAAATGAGAAAACCAACATTTTGCCATAAAATATTTTTCTTGAGAGGAGTATCGAAACCGCTAGCGAGATAAAAGATATAACTTTCACGCAAGTGCCTAAAACAACATAATATATATGCGAGGTATAATAGCAACAATTATCACAATATCAAGGAACTGTACCTACTAGCAGAGATACACTAATGTGTATCGTGATTGATTCGATTATTTTACTGATGATCGATTAATGTAAGGCGAATTAAGTCGTCTAGATCGTATCCATAAACATAAGCCCACCTGTTACAACTGAAGCCGAAACTCTCTCAGTAGCGCAGTGGGCGTGAGGCCGCGGATTTGATTTCGCATAGAGACAAAATGTTTGTGGGATCCAAATATATTTATTTAGGATACGAGTATTTTCTCCCCAGAGGAGTTGACGTTAGGTTAGACGTTAGGGCCATCGTAAAAACTACAAGCCAAATCTTTCTGTAACATGTTTTAAAGCATGTTGCGCCGACACCACTGCGAGTGGAATAAGGATAGGTGGAAGAAGAAGAAAAGTGAAGACAAATACTGAAATAAGAAATATACATTACTGAAAAAGTATTTAAGTATGACGGACTAAGTTTAAGGCAATAATATTTTTAATATGAAAATAAACGTATTTTATTTATTGCGAATCATCATTTTGAAATGACGGTCACAAAATCGATTGAAGAGCATCTAATTTTGCGTTTTGCGCAGAGTAACAATACTGTATTCAGAGCGACCACAAAGATTGAAGAAAACTATATTAAGTATACATCACCAATAATACTAGCAGTAATTTGAAAATATTATTGTGATTGCTATTCACTTGTTACTACACTCTATGTATGTTTACGAACTTCGTTTTTATTTTTGCCACAGCCATTCTGGTTTGACACCATCAGACATTCGCCTAATCTTTAATTTAAAAATAACACATTTCACGGAGAAAAGACCGCAAAAATTTCATACAGCCCTCGGGATATAATGTCTAGTGAAAACAAGAAGTCTGTTAAAAACATGTTGCGTTAATCATGGACAGGATAGGTCGACTAAAATTCAACGTCAACTACATTTATCTATATTTTTTTAGTAAATTTAATTGGAAACCTCCGAACTAGGTTGCACTAGGCAAAGTTTCAATCACTAACTATAAACTAATATTTTGTTTTAATCACACACAGTATAAAACTGCTAGGTCCGAATACTTTGTACAATTATTATTATTCTGAATACTGTTATACATAATTATGTGAAGTATGCAGCACATGTAATACTAATTTGGTAAAATAGTTCCAATTATCCATATTAACGGCTTCATGTCATATTTTAGTATAAACTATTTGCATCTCACTCCAACCAAAATTGTGTGGTGGGGCGCGTCATTTTAGATTAGACCAACTTTACTATATAACATTAAAATTCCTCGGATTAAGCTAACCATCAGGCCGCGCCGCGCTGCCCGGTAACAACCGGTGGTAACCGCGCGACGGAAATCTGCGCAGGGAATATAGTGTCACATAATAGCGCCCTAACATTTCCGACCTAATAGGATGTTCATTAGTATTAACCCAGTTATGGAATTCGTATTGAAGAAAATAATGACAGTATGACGTAAGCTCGGAAAATTCGCTAGAAAAAAAACAAGCTGCCTTGTGCGAGAGGGATGCGTCGGGAGTGTTGTAACAGCGATGTCTGTGAGTGTTGCCAGGTCGCCGCGGGGCTGAGGCCGTTCACATGAGGAACTTGCCAATGATGATGCCGATGATGGCCATGCCCACAGCGGTGGCTATCCATGGCATCAGCACCACCTGCGCACTTTTCTCGGGCCCGTAGGAATGCGCTCGAGCCACGCGTCCGTCCCCGCCCGCTGACTGGCGCAAGCGAAGTAGTTCCTCCTGCAAAGCGACATTATTGACAATATTACTCGAGTAAATGCTTCGCAATTGACGTCCATTATACAAGATTAAATTTTAATCGTTAAAAGTTAAAACATTACATTAATTATAACATTACAATATATATCTGAATATTCGCGGTTGCTGCAGACGTTTAGGTGACAATTGTTACGCAAATATTAATAAAAACATAGTTGATGCAGCACGTTGGATTAAATCGAGATTTGCCACTAAACTTTGTCAAATTTTCATACGATTTGACGTGTCTTATAAACCGGTTTAGTGGATTAAAGTCGATTTAGCGTCGTCTTGAAATTGGACTTAAATCATTATAGGTTCGGATATAAGATTGCTGTTGTAAATTGTTTCAAGAACAATAATATCAAGCAAATTCAACCGCGTCCGTGGTGTAGTAGGCGAATGGCCGGAAGTGTAACAAGAGATCGCAGATTCGACCTCCTTATGCCCATTCCAAATATTCTGTGTACCGAATGATTAGCTTACTGGCAGTAAATTGTGGACACCTTTTGTATGGAAGATCTGTCAAAACAGTATCGATTGTAAGCAAATCTATTTGTGAATAGGATATCGGCAACGGCCATTAGGTGATCACATGTTTATGTGATCCTTTAATATTAGGTCTGGGTGTTATGTTATCGAAACTCCCTGTAGATCCCTTTGGTAGTCACCATAGAAGAAGTCATATATCGAAATCGTTAAATGTATATATCGAATAATGGCTATTGTATAGAATTATTATTAAACCCAACAAATAAATTGTTATGACATTTTATGACAATCGCTGCGATTTTTCGCTTGTGTCTTTCAAACACTACATCAAAACGACAATACTACGATCGCAGATAATCAATATAGCGCAATGCAAAAGTACTTCCTACTTAGGTTATGCAAACCACATAATCTAAGTCTCATCGATTTAGTAATATAACTCTTAAATACGTGTAATTTATCCCCAGGGCACACATCTCCGCATTTTCTAATTTACGTGTGCATTCATTGTTATTTGTCGCTTAACTGTGAAGGAAATCATCGTGAGGAAATCTGCATACATGAGAAGTCTCAATATAGTTACGAAGATATAAGAAGTCTGCCAACCCGCCAGAGTAGTGGACTATGGCGTAACCTCTCTCATTCAGTAGCCCGTGGCCAGAAGTGGGACGTGTATAATATACAGGGCTAGTACATTTTTGTCACTTAGTTGGTTCTTAGCATTAGATTAATTCCACACTTATAGCCAGTTAATGCCTTATGTTCCGTTACTGAGTACAGAAATAATCTTATTGCCGTCTCTGAGAAATAATCGATTTCAAACAAATGGCTAATGAATACTTAAACTTAATTGGCGTAAGTAAGCAAGTGTATAGAGTGAAGACATATTTAGGTCCCCCGGCTTCACAAAAGCTGTTGTTTGCTTCCGTGTCGGCAACGTGGCACATTTCTTGAAGATTGATGTTGAATTTTATTTTGTACTACAATCAATCGCACGCTCTTGTGTCGCAATATACGCGGCCCTATACAATTAAATAAAAGAAAAAAGACTATGTCGCTTGTGTGCTTCGAGGTCTGCCCATAAGAATATGTTGAGCGTAAATGTGGCCCACAATACTGATAAAGATTGTCATGATGCCTGTTCTGTGTAATATTACAATCATGTTAATGACATCTTACTTCAAAAGAAAGCGGCGGAAAAATACATTATTCCTAGTTTTAGCTCGCGGCCCCGCCTGCATGTACAGCTTTTTCTGGGATAAAACCAGCGGTAGCAGCCTATGACCTAATCCAGGGTATGGTCTATCCAGAACCGTTCAGCCATTAAGGCGTGATTGAAAATCAAAAATCAAATTCACAAACATCCAAACTTTCTCATTTATAATAGTATAAAGATTATTTGAAGCGTCTGTTTCACCACCTCGGAGTAAAATATCACATATACCAAGTTCAAAGTCACATTCTGTCATTATATACCGGAAAAAAGACATATCTTATTTCAAAATATATTTCTATATCAGCCCGGTAATTATTACTATCCATCTGTATTAATTTCTTTGTATTTTTTTTTATTTGATTAGTTATTATTTCACCAAGAGCTTCCATGGTATAGATATGATCAGTTAATCTTTGCACATCTTGCTATGTGTGGATGTTGTGTGTTGTATATAGATAATGACAGTGTGCCTGTCACTATTCACATGAATGTATAAGTGACGGCTGACGGGCCACTGCCACACAATACAAAACTAAACTGATAACCCAATAACTAACGAAATCAATTTTAATTTTTGTCTGGTTTCATTATATCATTTTTATTTCAGTAGTTCATAGTTGTTTTTTCTGATCGCATAGGCCGGCAAACGAGCAAGTGGGTCACCTGATTGTAAGTGATCTCCACCGCTCGTGTACGCCCACAATACCATAAGAATCATGGGCGCGTTGCCGACCTCAAAGGAAAGGGATAATTTAAAAGATTGCCCTCTCATCTCACTCGTACGAAACGGAGCAGTGAACCCGGACGAGCCGGCCCGTTCATGCTGGAGAAAACTGTCTACAGCGTGGCTCTAGACTCATTCATAATAAATAATTGAGTATCTGTAATTGTTATGTTTTTAGCATTTTGATCTTTGTTTTAGATAAATCAACTGCATCAACTGGGCCTCTCGCCTCCGAGTGGTTAATCTCTTCAGTTCTTATCGTGTATTTGCCTCACTTGATCTTGGCGAAATAGTCCAAAAGGACAGACCCATAAACTTAAAATTATAGCATAATACAAGCTCATGCACGCAAAGCAACACATGCATCGATTAACTGAAGTAGCTTATACATTTATTCTCGTCAAGAGCCAACGATTTATAAACCGGACTTTTGAATGTGGATGAAAGGCACATTTTATCTTAGTGATTTCTTAGGTTTACGCGAATATTACACATTGAAATAAAACTAGTTTATACGGATTTTATCGCGGTTTAATTTTTATTTTAGTCCCGACGTTTCGAAAGCTTTTCAGCCTTCGTGGTCACGGGAGAGACTGAGGTGTAGGTCGTCTCGAAAAGTTAATGTTACAATGGATACCTTCATTTTAAAATTATACATTTATTTAAAAAAAGTTAGTTGACACTAGTCCGATCTACGCAGAAAGAGCTCACGGTATCTTGAGGTCTGGCAGTTGGTCTTTTGGGTTCCGATTTAATTAAATGTATAATTGGATCCCAGGCTTGCAAGCTTCCAACCATCTTCTCTATTGAAATTTGGGTGTTTCTTAATTTCAATAGCCTCGCGAATCATCCTAGGTAGGAATCGGTGTTCTTTGGCAAGGACATTTTATCTTGATGGCCACATTGATTATTTTAAAACTATATTCTCATGTATTATAAATATTATATATTTTGTGAAAAACAATAAGAGATTAATGTGACACATAATTGTTTGCTATATTCATAATATATATGTTAGCTCTGTATTACATACTGTCCCAGGGCTGGTCATAGGCCTCTATTAATGAGGAGTAAGGCCTTATTCTACCACTGTGGCCTAATGAGGTTTGGTAGACTTCATATACCTTAATTCCCATACACCTAGTTAAACCAATCAAAGTCAAGTCAGTTAATCCCATCTCAATAGCCTTATAGTTTTTTTTTAATCCATCGTTATAATAGTCTTACACAATCCAGGCACTGTCCTTGGGTACACTTACTCGTATATATACAGTGATAGCCGGCGGGTGGTGTCACATCACAATATTAGATTAAATTTGTATAACGGGCCTCTACGAATTGATTTGGGCCCCAAGCACGCGTACCAAAGGCCGGGGATTCTTTACTCTCGAGTTATGGTAAGACAACAATGTCGAAATACGTATGCGATCTCGAAAAGTCAAAGGCGTGTGATATTCATGTGAACACCACACACCTTTGACGTATATACGTGTTTTCATAGATGTTCCAGAACTCGAATTCTGGTGTTAAAACGCTATCTTAGTCTAAACTAGCATTAATCTTACGGAACTAAGGCAAATAAAAGTACGCTCAGCATGTAAGGCTATAAATACCACAAGAAAATTAGTAATGAATTTGTTTTTATCATAATGAAGTATATTTTATTCATGTAATAATATGTATAAAATTAATTCACACTTATAGTCCTGACTCCAGACTAGGTGAACCTGTATGGTGGGTATCAGGAACTACGAAAGACTTACGGTCCCACAACACCCAGACCCGAAACAAATATTTGTGGATGACACATTTGTCTCGATGCGGGAATCGAACCCGCGGCTTCTCAATTCACAGCCGGCTAATTGCCCGCTGCGCCACGGATTCTGTCTAATATCTGTATTAAAGTACTTATGCTAAATAAGCAGTCTCTTTTCTGTATTTGGATTAAGCTTGGCATAGAATTCTTAACGTTCTTAGAGCAATTTCAAAGCCATTATTTACAATACTGTGTATAACGAGATCCAATCGCTTTTGCAACAAAATTATCAATCATAACATTTTACATTCGCTATAATATGAAAATAAATAACAGCAGGTGTTCAGCGATAAAATTAAATTTGATAACAACATTAAACCAAATAAATATAATAAAACTCACTTTTAATTGCAGATTTTCATGTCTTAATTTGCTCTCCTCCTCTCTCAAAATAATTACTTCTACAGCCGCCTTTTGTAGATCTGTTTCCACATTTTCAGATTTAGGCAGGGTTAAAGTCTGGAATGTTGTGAAGAGTTCCAAATATAAACATAATTAAAGAAAATCAAATATTTATTAAATAAACATGATAAAATTGCAAATGAAAAATAACATGCAGTATAATACCTAGGCTTTATGTGTCAATGAGATCTATAAAGATGTGAGGTTCGGTTCATTTTGCACGTCCCGCTATGTGTGCGCAAGCTTTTAAAAAAATATACTTATATTTTTTTCATTTGCGTGACAGTGACGCACCTGCCGTTATTATACACATTGAAGTCGTTAGAGACAGTGACATATTAGCCGTCACTGTATACATTTACGTCAAGAGTGAGGGGGACGTAAACCAAGAAAGAAGAAGAGGGTGACGTATTAGCCGTCATTATATACATTTACACAGTGACGTACGTCAGTACAATAGTGACAGGTACACACAGTCATTGTCTCGATCGAAACACATCACGCACATATAGCTTTACGTGCAAGAATAAATTCAGTATTTATAAGCATGCTTACTGCTTATTTATACGGCTTATATTTTGATTTTATTTAATTGTTGGTAATATCATAATTTTTACGTGATAAAATCATGTAACAATTATTTCAACGGGTCTTATTCACGTTGTATTTGAAGATATAGATGACTCAGAGTCACCCGTCACCACGGCCGATTTAACTCAGTCGCAACGTCGGGAAATAATTAAACAGGTATCGATTACCTTCAAATACAACGCGATTAAGACTCGTTTAAATAATTGTTATAGAATGTATACAAATCGCGAAAGTCTAAAATCAATTAAAATCCTCTAACTTTCAATATGGCCTAAGGGTGAAGATTTATATTTTAAAATATAATAAATATTTTAATCATCTACCTTATTATCAATACATAATATGAAACAAAGTCGTTATCTGCGTCTCTTTGTTTGTCCGCTTATTTAAACTATGCAATTGATTTAGAAAATTTATTCCGGAAGGTTCATATATGTACACTATGACCAATGGGAGCAGGGCAGTAACATGCCTGCAGTGACACCATGAGTGACAGCTAGTTAGATTATAAATGTCAAACCATCATTAGTTAATCATGTTGTATAATTCACTAACGATTTTTTAAGGGACCATCCCAAATGTATCAATACATCATTATGATAAAATTGTCACAGTAGTGCCAAGATGTTTTTTTAATAATTAGACTGAATACCGTTTTCGCGGTTACAGATCCTGTTGTGTGGTTATCATCCTTCCTCTTTGCTTCATTCTGGATGAGACCTTCAACAGCTTCCTGTAAGATAATGTAAATAACATGCCAAGCTTGGTACAAGTCTCCTGTGTTTGTTCTGTTAGTAGAGGACATATCACCCATAACACAAAAAAATTATATCATAATGGAAGTATAGAACGCAGGAATAATGACGTAATAATGATCTAATTTAGTGTGTAATATTTTATGAAACCACCGTTTACATCTGATGAGTCTTTACTTCAAATGTATATAGGCAAATAAAGAAAAAAAAGCATTTGCAATGAATTACATGCGCTAATAGTTCCATTCATTATTAAATTATATAATGTTTGAGTTTGAATGTGATGGTATTCAAAACGCAAACATGAACTGAACAGCAGCAGTTATAGCATGCTTTTTACCTTAGTGGAAGACTTTGCTTCATCTGCCACAGCAACTCGTTTCTTGGTTCCCTCATTCTGAGCGACATTATCACCGGCATCCTGGAACAATGGCATGTAAAGTTTGAGATGATTATTGATCACTTAATAATATACTTTAACATCAAATATGTTGTATTTTGTAGAAAACTCCAAATTACAATCATTCATTGATATTAATGATTGGAACTTGATTCAGTAAGGTTAAAATTGTGAAGATAAATAACTAGATGACAACAATAGATTATAAAAAAAATGCATTTTACAGTAATATGGTTCTTATGAATTAGTTAAATTAATAATGGCTATCATAATATCGGGGTCATTTCAATGTATAATCATTTTAAATAAATAAATGTGTATGGCTGTAACTTACATTGAGGCTAGTACCACGTGGAGTCTCGAAAACACATTTCAACTTGTAGTCCATGAGTTGATCTGGGCTTATCTCTTTCCACTGTAGTAATTAAAATATCAAAATTAAACATTTGAAAGATCAAAACAATAAAAAGAATTAACCATTCAACCTGTACACATACCACTTGATCAATGTTAGTTTTCCCCTCTGGAGCAACAACACTTTGCACCATAAATTTGTGTTTGTGTTTTTCATTAGGATCAACATAAACAGGCTGAGGTGTAACTGAATAGGAAAAATATAATATCAATTAGAATTTCAATGATGAATATAAAATAATAAGTTACACATCACATTTCAATATGTAACGCTTGTTCCTGGCACAACTTACTTGCAATTTCTACTTTGGAGTTGGGTTCAATTACTCCAGAGTTAGGCCGTACACAATATTTCTTTGGTGCGGTTGTCTTTATCTTGAAGAGAACTGTATCGTTTGAAGGGTTTGTAAGCCGCATGTAGGTGGTGCAACCTTGCTCAAAAAGTCCTGAAAAATCAACTGAAATAATCAATAATAATGACTATATCCACCCAGAAAAGCGCAAATTGTACTATTATATAGAATAGACATAATTTGTATGATAAATATCAGTTTTTTTTTACGAATTACTAAGTCTTAAGTCTCAAGATAAATGTGCTGTTAATGTGCAGGATAAAGAGAGTTAAAATTCACATAGCTGTTGTTGTAGTAATGTGGTAACTTAATGGAGATATTGGAAAAATAAATAAAAAATTTCAGCATTGCTAATTTTTTTCATATAATGGAGACATCTTAGTAGGAAGCCAGACCTTAACACTAGCTGGGATAACATTAGGTAGAAATAATGGTAATGTTTACAATATGCTATGCCTGTATTGTGGATAAACAAGCAATTAAATTTGTCCAGTATACAATGCCTATGTTAAGCTATTAAAACTTGTGTAGACTTATAATTTCAAAAACCAACCTGATTGGTTATGAATGTGTAGTCGTTATGGGGACAAACCCAGCCCATATAACACCATGAGACAGAATGTACAAACTGTGTTTATGTACTGTTACACCTCTATCTAACTCTTTGATATATATGGGCACCTATATCCCAAAGAATTAGCCAAACAATAACAACACTGTCAAACCACAATATGATAACATGATTGAATTCAAGACAAACAGTTGGTTTTCTTTTAAAGCTGATAATGTAATCATGGTCACATGGGTGATGGTTTTATTAATTTTGGACACTTTAACTGGTTTCTTTGTATAGTTTGGTACACCTAAGAGTATATCAACAGAGAATAACAAACACTAGTGTAGTAATTGTATAAGCTAAATTAGTTTACCATAATATTGTACCATTAGTGGACATTATGTATAGTTTGAGAAGTAATATTTTGTTAATGATTTGAACTAAACACCTATTTAAATGAGATCCTGATGGTGTAATGAAGTTCTTACAGATCATTTCCCATTTGTGCAATCCCTTTCAATCTTAATCACACTAAGATATCAAACTACATTATGATATACTCTTCTGTTTATTGCAGTTTGTTCGTAACATACAATCGGACATAACATGCAAATTAAATAAGTATTCGAACACTACATACCTACTTTATCACAAATAATATGGGTGCCTTGCTGGATGACAATGCAAACATCGCGTAAGTCATTTTCTGAACACCTCCATTCTTATTTTGCCTAATTGATGATTTGAACGTTCGATTATTTTGCATTTCAAAATAATTAGACTATATTAGTTCATCCGTCTATTACACGGATGAAAAGAATTTCAAGGATATACTTTTATAACGCATAAAAATGATCTGCAAAGCTCCAGTTCGATAATAGTAAAGCACCTTTTATATTATAAAACAAGGAAAATGTAATAAACCGCACCCTGACAAAAAGCCGATATCTGGAAATAGAAACTCCATTTGTCAGCATCTAGCTCGCGACCTATGTAGATATGCCGTCCAAGTTGCAACGCGGCGGCTTGTAGCTTCATAGTCAATTTAAGGTACTCACCTTTGAATTTAAGTTCATTTTGAGGCTCTATAGTTAACACTTGATTCGGCATTTTGTATTATTCTAAATGTATTATCTCGTTGGCAAATTTAGCAGATTATGAAAATCGTCCGTACCAAGGTGTCGGCCAAAGCGAGCAATGAGTGACGAATTCGACATGCGTACTGCGCATGTGCTGTCTCTTTCTTTTTGTACGGGTACTATTCTCATTTCTCAACATTGTTCAATGTCATAATGCTTTACAAGGTGATTAAATATACAGATTCCCTTATTTTTATGTTATTTCACTGTTTAAATATTGGCAAAGAATTTTAATCTTTAATTTACGTAAAAAAATAAAATAAGTATGTGTAATCCATCACTTTTATTGATTATCAAATATATGTCGCATGTTTTTAGAATAGCCTTTTTTTACATAGGTACTTTTTGGGCACAGTATGTTTAGAACAAAATTATAGACAGTTAAAATAATGTGCGCGCGCATTTTTTCGATTTCCTGATAACGCGCTAAGCACCGATATTAGTTATTTTAAATAATGTAAAACTAAAACTAAATCAATAACATAAGATATATATTACGTTTTTAAAGTTTTAAAATGAAATTAAATATTTAGATTTCGTATTTATTTTTTTTGAACGCTAATAAACTTTGAAATTGAACGGACATCTAGGACACATATCCAATTATATATATTTCAATAGCATCGTCGACAAAGTTATTAGCTTTCAAATAGCTCATTTCTTTTTCTGTTTAGAAATCGGGTAAACAAAAAGATCGTTAGCTCAAGAATAGACAGTTACATTATTTTATAAGCAACAGAAAATGATACGCAGAAGAAACCCTTTTATTAAAAAACAATCAAAATTGGTTCATAAATGTGCCCGCAGTTATGACTTTAAATAAAGGTATGAGGAAAGGTGGGTGCGTAGTAGGGATATCTCACTATTATATCTCGCTTGCACGCGTGCACCATAATGAACATTTTACACAGTGACGTCAAAGTTTGCGTCGTCGTCTGTCTTTTGGCAGACGACGCACTTCCCCTTCTACAGGATTTGAATGGCTTCTAACTTATTTATTTTTGGTCCGATTTATAAAATTCTTTCTGCAATAGAATTTGAGTAACGTAACTTATTGATTTAAATAATAAAAAAAATCTAGTCAACTACCCTATTGTTCTTTGAAAAAAAAGAGTTTATTACGATAAAAGTGTTTATAAAGTGTTTAATACGACATACAATTGATTTTCCTAGGCCTAAGCTAAGGATTATCTTAAAAGTAAATCTACTAAATCATGACTTTGAAGTACCTATAAAATTATTTATGCATGCATGTACAAAACGGAGCTTTTATCAAATACTATATTTTTATTGAATGCGCTAAAGAATCATATCATTATAGAGAATTAAAGTATATAAAAATAAACATATATATATGTTTAAATAAGTGATTAAATAAATAAATAATAATTATTATAGAGCGGCCATTGGAAACATTTTCATACAACAATCTTTGTTCCCAAGCGTCAGTAACGTTAACTAGTTTTAAATAGCAAAAACAAGTATAGAACGCAACTTAGCTATCACACAGTAGATTACACTGATAACTAGTGTTGTGTGGATGACTATGCTGTTAACCGCTAAAGAGTTTTTTTTACTTCAGATCTTAACCAAATTTAAATGGGATCACACGCAGCTAAACTCTATCGAATTATGTTTTTTTTACATAAAATCTCTACCACTGGCGGAGAAAGCGATGACCATACATTAAAAAAAACAAAAAAAAAAAAAACGCCGATTTGAGAACCTCAGAAAAGTTATGTGGCCGCAAGTTGAAACCTTCGAAATATCAAGGAATGTGTTACTATATAGTTACATTTGAGTCGAAATAGTGTAAGAATTTTTCCAAAATAACGTTTGTTTACCCGATTTCAAAAATAAAAAAATAGACGTTACGAAGCCACAGACAGATGATAGAATATGGCGGTATGTAAACCGATGACAAATGATAGGGTTGGGAAACGCTTGATGGAACTACTGAACTAATAAAACTTGAAAGGAAAGTGAATGATTTTACTGAATAATAAAATTATTTCGGATAGAAATAAAACTAACTGTTCTGACTTTTCACTACTTGAATCGTCACTTTCTGATACATGTATTATAAAACTCGGGGTCGGTGTTTCAGTAGTGGAATTTATAAGATAATCAAGCTGCATCATCTTATCCTCTTCTTTTTTTACATGTTCGACGCACCGCACCCAAAACTCCGTACCTATTTTACGTAAGCCTTCTTTTAATAACTCCTTGACTTCCTCCAATTTAAAACATTTATTATTTTTGCAAACATATGACTTATCGGGGGACATAGGAACACAATGATGATGACTTGAGGTGTGCCCATATTAACTCTATTGGATTTCTTATAGCGTACCAATAGGCCGTTTGTCCAGGGGATAACACAATTCAAATCACTAAGCAAACAAAAATCCAATAGAAAGCCGGGTCGTTAATCAAACACAAGAGAGCAAGCAATTAACATATGACATCAAGCGAGGCGACGAGATGAATGATTTTTTTCTGTGATTGGTTACGTGTACTCGAGAAGCCCGACCAGTGTGGCCACGTGATAAAACTAAAATTCAAAAAGTTCAATTATTTCAGTATTCATGGATTACGCTATACTTACCATCAGGTGTAGCGTAGTCACTTTGCCGAGCCAGGATAAAAAAAAACAGTAACAAGAGTAACCGTAGTTTTTTTTAAATAATTCACGATATAAAATCAAGGTATGGAACAGTTTACAACAACCTTAATTTATAAAAAAAAATAGAAAAATTAACGGGTTACTACTTTATATTAGAGATAAAAAATAAATCTAGTAGATAAATAATACTATATAGAAACTTTAGTATGATAATAATTGGATTTAAATATACCTATAAAACGCAAAAAACTATATACGACAGAAATAAATCACCAAAAGGGGCCGAAAGTCACTAGATTTATTGAAAACATCGCTAAGATACTGAGCTAGGCTGGCTGGAAATTATTATTTGTCAAATCTGTAATTTTTTTTTGTAGCATTATTTTAACGTATTTAATTTATTTTTTATTAGAGCGAGAGAGAGAGAAATAATAATACAATAATTTGTGCGATGGATTTGTGTATTTATTTTATTTCCAAACCATATTTATCCCATGTTACAATCAATAATTCATTCACTTCTTCCCATCTCTACGAATTAGCAATATGAAATGTCAAATTTACAGTTCCCATATATAATCTGTGCAAATAAATATAAATATAAATACACCCAACAGTCACACACATAGTCCTGACCCCACACTAGGTAAACCTGTATCGTGGGTATCGTATAGAACTACGAGGGACTTGCGGTCCCAAATGCCTTTTGGGATTAATCAGTTTTTGAGAAAAATATCGTAATTTATTGGTTTATTGTAATGAAATATAATTTTTATAGGTTAATTCATATTGTGTGTGTTTGTTGCAAATATCAACATGTTCATGTTTAACATAATATGATGTGTGATTGATTCGGAATATGTGATTTTAGTGCGAAGTGGAGTTTGTTTAATATATAGGCCTTCAAAGAAAAAACGAAATATTGCTTTAATCAAATAGTATAAATGCGTGTTAAGCTTGGAGGACGCACAGGCGCGATGTGCGATCGCGATCTTTGGCTGGAATAAATATTTCAAGTACATTTTGTATGGGATCGCGCGCGATCTTACACACTGCCGCGATAAAGACGCTAGCGATCCCAATGGGACGCCACGCGATCCATGATACACGCTGCCGCGATCCACACGGCGATCTACCGAATTGTGCTGCCAGAATGTTATAATAAATACAACAATTATTGTGTATTAGGTTGGTATGTTTTCGATGTTATGCTCTTTACCATGGAATTTTAATTTATAATTGCTTAAGCAAGCAATGTATTATAGATACATCAGTAACGAATATTATTTTATCTTTGTCTTTAATAATTTTTCCATAGAATACTATAATAATTGGATAGGAGGATCCGTGATGGATGATCCAGCGTTATTTTGGTGAACACTGAACAGATCGCTTAGATCTGTGTGTACAGATCGCAGAACGCAGGACCGCGGCCAGAGATCGCGATCGCAGATCACGGATCTGTGGTCCCCGGGGCCCTGGTCCCTGATAGTGACAGGTGACAGAATTTTCAAGGATAAAATTGGCACTAATGTCATTTTTTTTATGGAGCTATAATTATGAAATTTGAGATATTTGCACTTTATATGCGTTGATTTGTTTTAAATAAACATTTAGACAGATTTATATGTGAATATAAAATATGTTTAGTTTATAGCGTTTTAGAATATCAGAATATATTATTAATTAGCGCTTGCATAACATGCCAGTGCCCGGTTGAGGACTATATTACTATAGTCATGAATTGTTCCAAAATAATTTTGAACACGTTAACCTTCATGAGATTAGATTTTGGCATCAAATACAGACTGTTAAGTAAATGGTGCAAGCAACATAACATCGTATATGAGGAACTGTGTGTTACATCTACACTTAGCCGCTGTTTTCATTCGTCTCATAGATCTGCCCAACCTCAAAAAGATACCGCTCTTTTGCCGTCACCGCAGGAAGTAAGTACCTACCTATGTTGTTTCCAATTCTTTGTATTATCATCTTCCATTATCTTCTATTTATATAACTCCAGTTTCATTAAAGATTTAGTTGATATCAAATTAACCGTTAAAACAACGTTAGTTCGTAGAGTTCTCGTCAAACTCAAGAGCTGCTCTGAAATTAGACATTTCATTGGACACTTTCCGTTACAATTTAGTCTCTTGAAAATAATATTATTATAATGACGCTAACTTTAGAGTTGCCATCACGGTCCAAGATTCTCTACTAAGACTAGTTTTGAGATGAAGGGAGATCTAAATATGCCACTCTTGCTTCATAATATCTTTTTATTATTAGCTTGAAAGACGAAACAAGTAGGTTGCTTGCCTGATGGTAACCACCACCACACCTGTCCATAAATAGACGTTAGTCAGAACCTTAGATTAAAAAGCACTGCATGGCATTGGACTGTGCGCATTATACCAAGACGTAAGATGTTAAGTATCATAATACAATAATTTCACTGGTTTCAATGTCCTTTAAACTGAAAAACAACAGTGCTAAAGCACTGCTACTAGATAGCAGAAATAGATAAAGCATTGCTACCAACCCAGATAGCCTATCACTTATGAGGACCTACAATCTAGTATAATATAGTATGAGTAAACCTTGCACTCTATCTATTACACATGGAGTCACTTCCCTACTGTTCAGCACTTGAAGCAGATGCTCCATTCACCTTATGGTAGGTCATAAAGTAAGGAATAATAAAATAAGATATAATAATTTTGGGTAGGCAAGAAAAATAAAAAGTTACAAAATACTGTTATGAGAAGAAGTGCATGTATTACAAATACAAGTAACTGTTCAAGGTTATCAGGTAGTCTGATTGGAGTATAATAGTTGCTGCCACTCCTTATCTCACAACTTTGTTTTCTTACAATATCAATATTATTCTTTTGCATATAGAACACCTGTCATTATCATTATCACTATTTGATTAAGGGTGGGTAATTTTAACCATTAGTTATGTCAACATAATATAGAAAAAGTAATGGTGCATGTTGTCTGAATGTTGTTTGTTTGATATCAATACCAACTATAGATCAAAATCAATATGTTTCATGAAGCATTGTCCCTTACAAACTATGTTAAAATAACAGATGGAGGAAATAACCTGAAATGCCATATACTCAACTTTATTTTCAGCAAACTCACAACAAACAAAAAACAACAACAAACTTGACTACCCTTTAATTAACAGTAAATAACTGCACATTAACATATTGACTTGGCACATACACCTGCTGTGCATCAGGTGTGTTGTGATAAAGAAATAATGATAATGCTTTCCAAAACATGTTTCAACATTATGTACATGTCTATTACTTTACGGCAGCCAACTTCACCCAACTGCGTGTGGTAGAAGTCCTATCTAATTTTATATTATGGCTCCTTGGTGTTCGATGATTTTGCCAGTGTTGAGGTAGGCAAAGACATGGTGACACAACCGGATGAAGTTGGTTCTATCAGCAGAACACATGTTCATCTGATAGCACTTAGCAGTGTTTTACTATAGAAGTTTGAATTTAACTTGATTCAGAGAGTGGTTTTTGCAGTTCATGAAAACATGCTGACACTGTTTTCTGAACTCTGGTACAATTGTTTTTTTTTCACTGCATTACATAGCTAGTATGCAGAAATAGGAAAATTATTCACAACAAACCATGCATACATGCTTATAAGTGGTGTTACTCAAGGAGTGCATGCATATATTTGTGAAATTCACAAACTATAGTTAATACTTTTTAAATAAGTACCTTACTTTATATTACTCTAAAAGTAATTTAAAAATAAACTGTTCCAGGTCACATCTATTCTTCGTAAAAATGAATTCAATAAAGAATTGACATCAGGATCTGTCAAATCATATGATTCAAATCAATTGGCTTCCAATGATCCTATTGAGGATACAAGAAGTGAGGCACTGTGCAAGATGACGTCAGGTAGGTTCACACTTAGTTCACACTATTTAATTCATGCTCATATTTTGTAATTGACACACTCCACTGTAATTATAACAATAGGTAGAAATCATTATATATAATAAATAAATAAAAAAATAGTTCAACTGACACAACTTCAGTAAATGTTTCATAGGTACTCTTGAACAATGTATGGTACATGAAACTTACCCAGAAATCTCCTAGTACGTATTAAATTGAGATTTCAGTTGCTAAATTGAGTAATTTTCCCTTATAATAATAATGCAATTAATATAAGTTTTCAACCTTTTATTTATTTTACTTTACCATAGTGTACTAAAACTATACAATTCATATAAACATTTTCTATTAGTATTTGTTTTCTTATTAATTGTATGATACCTAATTTTTAAATTATGATTTGTTCATATTGTGTAAATCTGCAAAGTAATAGTCCTTAAAGACCAATTACACCAGGGGATACAAAGCTGTGTAACTCTGAATGAGTAGTCTGATAAAATGTATACTATCTTGCACTTTTATATCCTGCACTGAATAAAATGTGGTGTAATAGGCTTATTGGAAGACCTTTAGAAGTATATACATGTGTTACATAAAGGTGTGATTATAGTTAAGGGTCGTAACATACACCTGACAGAGAGTGTTTATATACCGGGTCTTTTCAAAATCTAGACTTTACAAGGTGGTAGGTCCCTCGTACGCGTGAGGCCGTCTGGGTAGGTACCACCGCTTTGTTTATTTCTGCCGCCAAGCAACATTAACAGCAAATCACTGTTGTGTTCGGTTTGAAGGACATTGAAGCTAGGGAAATTACTGGGCATTATGAGACTTAACATCTTATGTCTCAGCGTGACAAGTGCAGTCCAATGCCATGCAGTGCTTTGTTAGTCAAAGTTCTGTATGGCGTTACTTCTGTTTATGGGCAGGCGTGGCACTTACCATCAGATGAGCGACGTGCTCGCTCCGTCACTCTAATCTTTATAAAAATATCTATAGATATCTTAAATTTTTACACTAATTTTAATTACTCATTTATTACGATCGATCAGATTTATCATATCTGTAAATTAATATTAAGTGAATTGCGTGTGCGAGAATTACAATACTGGAGTGAGACATTTAATGGTATAGCCACGCTGTAGACACTTTTGCCTACAGCATGAATGGATCGGCTCGTTCGGGTCGTTACCACTGTGTCACAGAAAACAGACGTAAAGTAGCAGCTTGCTGCTGCGTTTCGTACGGTGAGTGATATATCCGGAGGCCCAAGTCCCCCTCCCCTTCCCAATCACTTAATTATTATCCCTTTCCTTTAAGGTAGGCACCGTGCCCATGATTCTGTGGTATTGTGGGCGGTGGAGATCTACTTACCATCAGGTGACCCACTTGCTCGTTTCCGACTTATGCCTAAAAACAAAATCTCAGCTGTTTATTAGTGTTGTCCAAAGTTATAAGTCGAATATCGACATGTTACTCATTTGATAAAAAATAAAATATTTATGTTCTAACAATGCATTCGGATTTGGTGCAACAGGGTAAAATACTGATATTGTATACACACTTTAAATTACACTATACGTTGCTTAAATTTGACCACAGTTTTCTGTAACACGTTGTATAATTTGGTATAAATAATAACGGATTGTTTTGGTAGTAGGATTGCTAATGGGAGTATTCGATGGACATGGCGGGCCAGCCTGCGCTCAAGTTGTGTCGAAGCGATTGTTGAACTATATAGCTGCTGCACTGCTTCCGCTGGACCTCTTGGATAAGTATATGAAAGATGGGCTCAACCAAAGTTTAATAGAAGCTTTTAATGATAAAGTAAGTGCTTAGTTCTTTCCATATTTTATTCTTATAAAGGTTCATTTTCACTATCCTCTTGTTATGTATTCGCTATTTGTGTATATTTGTGCCGAAACCGTGTTGCGATATTAATGTGCTGAAGTGCAAACGAGCCTTATGCTTGTTTAAAAGGAACAATACCTAATTTCAGCAAAATAGCATCTAGGTAATTCCCATTTCATCATATTGTGTGATGCAGTTATTAAATTAACTCTAATCTAGTTTTGACAGTTTAAACTGTACCAAAGACATATTTTTTTCCCCACAATTTTCTCTTTTATTGGGAAGGTGTACCAAAGACAGTGTTCTATAACAGGGAAATAGTATTATGAATTTATCCGCTTCCTATCAAGAACATTTGTATTCTTAGGGCTTGGTCACATTCCCACAGTGCGGCGCTTGCACCGCGAAACGGTGTATCGTGCTGCCGCGGCATGTTGTCGTTTTAGGTCATGCAGGGCCTATCGGACACATAGTTTGGGACCCTTTTAGAAAAAGACTTCTCTTTTTCAATATTTTGCTATCATTTCAATAACTGTAAAATAATGTTAAGCGCATTGTTATAATTTAAAAATAAATATACATATTTATAGGTAGTGTTCATTGGGGTCCACCATCAGGTTAAGGCCTCTGCACATATGGTAAAGACGGAACTGGCTCTAACATGAATATACACGGCGCGGTGGCATTGCCGGCATCATGTCTCTGTGGACCATGCGATGGCTGCCGCGTCTCTGTTCGTGTACTGATTTATTTCTATTGATACTGACTTATCAATATCGTCATGTGTATTCATTGTATGATTAACAATAAATACCTACACAAGAAACTTCGAAAAGACAATAGTGTGTGCCCTGGGTACTAGGATAAAATTAGCGGCCTTTGCCTTTGCCGCGGCAGTTCGTTAAATTCCCCGCTAGGCTGTAGGCTGCAGTTTAATCAAACTTCTGTTCAATTACCAAGGTGTAGGACAGAGTATTATATTTTATAGGGTATGTTTCCTGAACACCAAACATTGAACTACTTGCGAAACCTCTGCAATTATATTTTTTTACCAATATATTTCATTTGCAGGTGGAAATTGTAGAAGAGTTAAAACTTATGTATGATGATAGTTTTAAACAATATGTGGCTCAATTAGCAGATTTGTCCAGAAATGGTTCCGATGTGGCCGAGTGTCTTGAACAAGGTATAATGAACTTAGATAGTGATATATCCAAGGAGGTGGTCGCTCCTTTTAAAGATAAAGGTACAATTAATCCAAAGACATTATCTGTCGCATTGTCTGGTGCCGTGGTTTGCGTGGCTCACGTAAATGGGCCTGATTTGCATATTGCTAACGTCGGAGATTGCAATGCCGTGCTCGGTACACTCACCGAGGACAGCCAGTGGATTGCTAAAAAAATAACAAAGGAACACAATTCTGAGAACTTTGATGAACTGAAACGTATCTGGAGCGAACATCCAGATGCAGAGAGGAAGACAGTAATAAGAAGAGACAGGTTACTCGGAGAGTTGGCGCCACTACGCAGTTTAGGAGACTACCGATATAAATGGCCAACAGAAATATTAATGGATGTTGCGGTACCTCTGGTGGGCCATAAGGCCATCCCACAAAACTATCACACGCCGCCATACCTAACTGCCCGGCCGGACATATATTACCACAGACTCACTTCGAAGGATAAATTTTTAATTATCGCATCAGACGGACTGTGGGACATGATGACTCCATTGCAAGCGGTGAAACTGGTCGGGGAACATATGAAGGGGAAAGTTTTCTTCAACCCTTTGAAGTTGCCGAGAAAAAATATTCAACTGGGAGACATAAACGAACTTTTGATTCATAGAAAAGAGAGTTTGAAAAGTAAACCCAAAGATAGGAACGCAGCGACGCATTTGATCCGGCACGCTATCGGTGGCACGGAATATGGCGTGGACCACTCGCGGCTGGCACATCTGCTGAGCCTCTCTCCCGATGTGAGTCGCATGTTCAGAGATGACATGACTGTTACCGTGGCTTACTTTGATTCCGAATTTCTTAGACAATGTCCAGCGTAAAACAATATGTATCTGAAACTTCGAACGGTGCCTTGAAAATGTCATTTTTATTAATGTTTTGCTAGTTCACAACGTAGTTTGTGAATATTTGTTTCAATATTTGAAACATGCTACGATTGTGATGCAAAAAGTCTGCGTTGCAGTTGTGTTCGAGATAATTAGACTATTTCGCTTTTTTCTTAACTTTCGCTATTAGTATTTAAAGTTACATTAATATTTGTTGTGAATTATTTATTACAATTGTTATAATATTGAGTGCGCACATATTTTAAATAGTCGGTAGCTTCTGCTACCTAATTTATTTACGAAAGAGTAAGATAAATAGAGACGAATAGTTACATGTAATAATATTTTTATTGAAAGGACAAAGTGCTGTGCGACTGCTTTATTGTTGTTGTTAATACAGTGATATAATATAAATCAATTGGTTCGTGCCAGTAAGCTTTATAAAGTCTATTATTTTTTTAATAGCGTCAGTATTACCTACAGTGAAACAGTCCAAATCTAACAATCTTAAAATGTTACAACAGTTCTAGTACTTATTTTAGATCTGGAAAATAGAAGAAAGATGGAATAAAGGATTTGAATTCAGTGTTTTCTTTACATTTCCATTTTATTTTTCTTTTGGTGTCAAACCAACCAGTGCGTCACCTGATGGTACATAAGTGATGTGCATCGCTCATCAACATTCACAATAGGTACCTGAAGAATTATAGACGCATTACCGACCTTAAATGAAAGAAATTATTAAGGGATTGGCAAGGGGAAGAGGATTTGAGCCTCCAGATATCTCACTCAACTTACGAAACGCAACAGCAAGCTGCTACTTCACGTCGATATGTGACAGTGGTAACAATCTGGCCGAGCCGCCCTATTAATGCTGTTGAAAATTAAAAACTGTAAACGCCCTATTAAAAACTGTCTACAGCATGATCTTACCACTTTATTTTCAACAGTTGATAACTAATAATCCAACCACTTTTTATATATTATTATAGGTAATCATAATTGAGGTATTCTTGCAATACACGATGCAGAATTTTTATTGTGTGTTTGGTGAATAGCAGGTCCATTATGTGTAATGTCTTATGAAAAGGCCTATTACACTACGCCTACCACGCCATGCCTATTATTCAGTGTACGATACCAACGATAATTATACTGATTTAAGGTTGAACATCAGCACTAGCCCGTGAAATTAAAATATTTTGTCGAAATTATGGAATATCCGGAATATTGTAAAATCAAAAATAAAATTGGATATTGCGGGCTAGTGCTGATGTCGGTTGCTAAGAATTTAGAGTAAGACTGTTTAAAGAATATTCAATTTTGGCGTCGTCGATCCTTGTTCGTAATGAAGGTGGCGTGCACGACAAAGGGAGCTGGGAGGGAGAGGCCAGGCACAACCGTGGTGGGGACTCTCATAGTATGTGAGAGGCCGTCTGAGTTGGTACCACCGCTTTGTCTATTTCTACCGTCAAGCATCGGCGTGTAAGTACCGTACTATTGTGTTTCTATTTGAAGAACGTTGACCCCAGTGAAATTGCTATTATTAGACGACAACTTATGTCTCGGAGTGACAAACTCAGTCCAGTGCCATGCAGTGCTTACTAATTAAAAGTTCTGCCAGGTTAGAATGTGGTGTAAGAAACAAGACACGTTCGTTCGACCGTTTGATTTTGATTGGTCGAGTGACCAACGTCAAACATACGATATAAAAGTGAGTTGACGCGATGAAACGTTTCGTTAAAATAGAAAATGCATTCCAAAGGGGGCTGTGGGTTTAGGAGAATGTGGCGTAAGAAAACGACACGAAGGTTCGTGCTGTTTGATTGTGACTTGTGAGCGACCAACGTGTGACGTTATTAGTTATAAAGCTAGAATGCAATGCGTTTAGACGGAACTTTGTAGTCGGTTTATTCGTATTGAAGAAACGAGAGTCGGTATCGCTTAGAAGACGCGACGGAAGCTTTGAAGCAGGTGACAGCCGGGCGTGACGCTTACCATCAGGCGAGCGACCTGCTCGTTTCGTCATTCAGTTGGGAGTTATAAAAATACGCCACTAGACGGATCGGAAGGGCTGAATTGCGCCCGCATAGCATGACATCTTAAACATTCGTTCTTATTTTAAGAAGTCGTAAGAGGCGGCAGATGGATTCTGAGCGACTATTTGCTTTTTTTTCTAAGTGACGAGACAACCAGGCTGCGCTCGCGGTAAACATCAGGTTAGCGCCATGTGACAGACATAAATATATAATAAATAATATCAGCCCGTATTATGTACAATCCCACTGCTGGGCACGGGCCTCTATTTAGGAAAGGAATGGGGAATGTAAGAGGAAGGGAACTTAGGCCTATGGAAATCTCACTCGTCAAATGTATAGCAGCAGAAATCCGTGGCGCAGCGGGCGAGTAGTCAGCTGCGAAGCGAGAGGCCGTGGGTTCGATTCCCACACCGAGACAAATGTTTGTGTGATCCACAAATATTGGTCTCGGGTCTGGGTGTTGTGGGACCGCAAGTCTTTCGTAGTTCCTGATACCCACGACACAGGTTTACCTAGTGTGGGGTCAGGTCTATGTGTGTGACTGTTGAGTGAATTATTCAAAAAAAAAAAAAAGAAAGCAGGGCCCTGTGCTATAAAACGATACGGAGCGACGAAGTTCGGAAACGTAGACCAAGTGTAACATAGAATATGCATCACAATGGTAATATCATAGAGAAAAGACGAATTTGAAGAGATTGTTGCCTCTCGTCCACGGTCCAGCTGATTTCTTCAGGTAGGGCATCAATAGCATGGGTTACTTTGATTAATAGAAATACAAAAGATAGAAAAAATACTTAATTTTTTTTCCTTACATTAATAACGCCGGCGTTATTATTCTAAGCTTTTTTCGTACTAAAAGCAATTTAAAACAATTTTTTATATTATTGCAGTCTTATGTTGGAGGTTTGTGTACTTATTTAATATTTTACTTTAACATATAAAATATTCTAGGAAATAACTTTAAATAGGTAATCATTTTTCATAATATATATTTTACTTGCAAATTCATTTTAGTTTTGCTACATTACCTATATTAACAATATTTTGGCCATGCCTATTCTATGCCTACTCTATGTACCAATGTTCCCAACTTCGTTGCTTCGTTGCTTCGTTGCAGATATGTATATGTATTGTATAGCCTGCCATATTACGTCGGCTTTATGTGAGACGATACAGTGTTATTCCCCTCGGCCTTATTCCCGGCTCATTTATGAATTAGACAATACTCTACAGTAGGTACTCTACAGCGTATCTCTACCATTGCAAAACGTCTGGTTTGTGTACATAAGTGCCAGTTTTTTTCATAGACATTCATCGATATAGACATTCAACGTACCAGCATTCAAAGAGTGTGATTTCAAATAAAACGAAGCTAGGCTGTACCTAATGGCCGGTTTGAGGGCGATGTATGTAGTCTCAATCATGAGGAGTTTGTATTCAAAAGAAAACAAAGTGAATTTCAACATCGTTTATTTATTATTAATCATTATTATTAAAAGTGAATATTATCATAATATCTAATAGAGTAGGCGAATAATAAATTACTATATACATACATAGATCGAGAGTTAATATTAGAATCGAGAACAATCCATATTATAAAACAATGATCCATTGCATGATAGCAAACTGAGTGCCGCGCCGCGTTGGATTATATTAGATATACAATTACATATATCGATGAATATACATTGAATTATTTGCAACGTTACCCGACAAGTATAAAATAATGATTTTGAACGACTTCAAAGCTTTAGATCAACTTTTACTTCGCGATACTTCATAGAAATCAGTTTGTGTCCAGCAACGTACACACTTACAAAGATGAAGCTAAATAATGGACTAGAATAGTTACAGTTGGGTCAAATTAAGTAAGTACTACTAAGGTAACTCAAAATTTATGAAAATTAACTTGTGAAGAAAATTCCACCTGGCGATGTGAAAATTATAGTTCATAGCTAACTGCAAAATGCAGATCGTACCTTCAGAATAAGCCTATTGGTTCATATAAATCACAAATTAAAATGCTCAATTCCAGGTGCGGCGACGCGACACAACACTGGCAGCTGCTGGCGTCATGGCGTAGTGATCGCGAACTGTACACACGATCGTATACTGACGCACGGAAGATTAAGCACTGCGCAGTGTGCTAAGCAGATTTTGTGTTATAATATTAAAATGACGCTATGTAGAGTCGGGTATGCTGCGACTCGTATCACTGAATGCTAGAGCTCAGATCCAAGGAGAGTGGGAGGGTCAGAAGTTACAATTATTGCTCTCTACTGTGGATGAAATAAATCCGAAGAACTTACCTACTTTTTATTTTATTTTACGAATGTACCAATTACGAGTGAGTTATTTTTTTTGTATTTTAACATTTCGCCTTAAACAATGCTTCTATAAGTCGTTGCGTGTTAATTTAATCCGAACGCAAATTGCAACGGTAACTTTGCAGTCGCGGTTTGCGGTTAGATACGAACTAGCACTTTAAGATAACTAAATACGGAGTACCTATGTTGACAAGTTTGGTCGTAATAGAAGGATTAAATAAAATGTGTAATTAATTAACGATACACGATACACATAGTACCTATATATTATAATGTAACATTAGGCATTCTTTGTGAAGTTAGTTAATTTGAAAATAGGTACATAGCCAATATTATTACTCATTAACACTTAAAGTACCTACCTACCACCACCTACCTACATAAAACATATTTTGTGATACGGAGAAGTGTACAGTTTCTGTTTATTATAATTCCTTCTTTATACAGGCACATGATATTCGAAATAGAGGCTAAATTTAAGGCTTCATTACCTATACGAGAAGCTGACGAAGTGAGCCAAATAACTATACAGTGCGCTTTAAATTCAATCGTAGGTCCTTTTCTGCTATAATACCAAATTTTATTAATAACGAATCGTACAAAACCGCATGGGATAAAAAGTTCGGACAGCATATTATTATATTTATGTAGTACTCATTAGTAGGTTTCCCGAAATTGACGTATTGTGAGTTTGAATCTTAACCATGTCAGTACATATATAGAGATTAGGAATATATAATTATAGGAGGGTGTTCGCACTTTCACTCCTATAAACTATTCATTATAATTATTTGCAGTATCATTTATTGGAACGGTAGACTGGTACTAGATCTCAATTTCTCGCACTTGAAACTGGTATATTGTAGGAACTTACACATTGTTGAAATGTTTGAAGTTCTGCGAGAATTATGGAAATGTATTGAGTAGGTATACCGTTATATTCATACAATAAAAAAGTATAAAAAGATAAGCTTTAAGCAAAAGTAACGTGTCTATATGTTTCTTAACACGTAGATAAATTCTTAAACTATACTTACGTTGAGAGTCGCTATCGGAAATATCCAAAAGTTTTCGAAAATATATAAGTATCATCAGAATTCGCCGTGAAGAATGGAGGAGAATCGCTTGGAAATTTAACAGTAGGTTGTGTATTCTTGGCAAAATATTTAGAATTTGAGAATAGAATATTTGAAGTGAAGCGCAGGTTGAACCGTAATCGTCATGCGCCAGACAGCCTCTCGTGGGATAGGTACGAGCAATATTAAAAGGTAAAACGTATTCATTACAAGATCTACGTAATCACACTACAGCTCTAATACATAATTATGAACCAAGTACGTAATTAAATATACTTATTTGTCTCTCTGTCAAATGTCGACTAGCAAACTGCGCTACGTAAGTAGAGATCTTTAATTTAAAATGACATGCACAACCACATGATTTTGGATATTTTGAACCAATTTCGTGGTGCGCGGTTGATTTCGCGTGTCATTTTTGATTAGACAAACTATACTTATTCAGGCGCATTCATTTTGCTTCAACAAACATTATCTCACTACTTAGCTATTAAGTATAATAGATTCATGTTAATAAGTATTAACTTTTCAAGTTTTCAAAAACTTTCAATTCGAATCTTACCTATATTCAAAATCATAATTGTGCATAATCCCTTTGCAAAGGTATGAGATATAATATATGAGTATGGTTAATTATGTTATCGAATTTTTATTCAACCGCTGGCAGTTGTTGGAAAACAATTATAATAACGTCTGCGTTAAACGCCAAAGACGTGTAAATAACAAAAACAATTTATAATATAACTGTATCGACGCGAATTTAATGAAATTCTTTAAGTAACTACCGGGAACTTGGTAGTTTACAAACTGACATAACACGTACTTACAACTATATCAGTCAAACCGAGAAATAAAAAACACGAAGATTTTATTAGAAATTATGTTTGGAATAGAACACGATTTAATAATTTAGGTAATCCGATTCAGAAAAAATAAGTTTGTACCTACCACTGAAGCCTTGACAAACAGTTTATAATAAGTACCTTTTAATAGTAAAAGGTATAAATTAAACATATGTGGTTTGCATGTCATACAATTATATTGAGTAAAAATCAATAAGACAGGATAATTTTATACTGTCCTAAAATCAAATTTCATGTTAATGGGGCACAATTTATTAATAACGAATAAAAACCATAAGTCATAAATCTTCACTAAACATTTGTTATACACAATTACATCGTTAGTGGTAACTTCTTTGCGAATAAGTAAGTGTCCACTAACTAAGGTTTCATTAAACAATTATACACAACGTTAACTACGAGTACCTATATGTAAACGCTGGTATAAACATTGTTTTAGTCATAGGTAGGAACAATGTCAGCTATGTTCTTCAAGATTTGTATTGGAACAGTAAATGAGTATCTATTTTTGTACAGTTGGGGTTAAAGAGCCATTGTCATAGTCATTCTCTCGCACGAACTTTTCTTAGAGATGAGTTAGCAACTGCAGTGCACCAGTTTCCTATAAAGTGGGAAACTCCGCCTGGATTTGAAGTAAATGTCAACTGTTTAATTACCAAAAGTGTTATATGAAACATCTTAACAGTTGAACAAAACGTTTTCATCATTTACTTAGAGCGCCTATAAATTTGCCAACACGAAATGAATAGCGAGGATACAATACCTATGCTGATTTTATAATACGCATGATCCAAACATTATATCAATGTTAAAAATAATATTTACAATAACACTCGTGATCGTAAGAATATTTTGACAGGTTGATACATGAACACCCATAAACATTAACTTAACTTTATTGAGAGCATACATATATATATGTAAGCATAGTACGTATGTAAGCGAAATATAAATCGAAGCGTTTGGATATGAGTTGGTTATATCATATATGCTTGTAATATTACCAAACTAACCTCTACGAGTATGTATGTAATATGTATATTTATTTATAATAGTTGCATAGACATATTTAAATTGTATTGTAGCTTTTATAGAGAAGGTAGAGATAGACATCCTGACATGTATAAATTATTTCGGTGTATTATTTATTCTTCTTACTTTAATATCATGAACATTGGAAACGATGTATGTATAAGAAAAATATTCTTGGGTGCGGTGGTGTTAAAGTAACAACTTAATGGTTACAATTTATAACACTATGTGAGAATGTGATGGTAAAAAGATAGTTTGTCGATTAAAGTAACGCCTCGCTCTCTGTCCCGCATTCATATTGGCAAATATTATTAATAAGTACAAAATAAAAACGTAAATCCACCGTGTGTGTATATTACTTGCAGGAATTTATCTAGCTAATTATGAAACATGCACTCAAGTGTAAAAATAGGCGCGTTCTGACATTGATCTATTTGATAGAATACATTTTTCAGTGATAGTATAGAATAATAGTATTATTGCTTGGTTTCGTATATACCCATCTGTATACCATAGAATGCCTTTATACTTTAATATTTATTCTATAAAATAGATCAAAGAAGAGTAAACTCTACCTTATTATTATATACGTCGAAAATAGAGTTCTATGTTCCTTTTCAAGTTAAATATTGTAGTAACAAATGGTACCTACGCAGGTAAAGAAGTTACCAAAACAAAACATTAAATTAGCAAATATTAGAACAGCAATTAAACATATTAAAATATTTAAAACATCTTTAATGGTAGCTGAGATTGGAGTTTTCATAACATTATTCCTACACACGGCGACGTATAATAGATAATGGTAGCTCTTTTAAGTAAATGTGAAATCCGGCGAGAGGATGACCGTAGATTAATCGCCTCCAAGTGACAAAGCTTGTACAATGCGAGGGTCCGCTTTGCTGCCCTCGCGGAATTCCTCAAGTGTCAGCCGGTCATCGTGGTTTTTGTCCATTTGGTCAAAGATCTTGTCGACGCGTTTTTGTGGTGTGTTTTCATCCTCAGGCTGCGGTGTTTGGCCCTGAAATTACATTTGAAACCTTATAATCTACAGAATGAGGTAAATATCCTAATGCTATCAAGATCGAAACCCAGGCTAAATGTGAAGGCCGAAACCTTTCATAAATTAATAGGTGGATCTGGAAATTTAACCCATGACAGTTCACTAGATTACAATACTTAGGTTCTATTTTTCCAACCGTAGTCAAATTGGACTATCGTTGAAGTCCCAGTATAAAGTAAGTATAGTTAGTTCACTTTGAGTACCTCTGATTGGAAAAATAAAACTCTCAATTATCAATTATTATTTTCGATTATTATTATCTTTCAATAACCTTTTATGGCATTTCTATTTCCAAGGAATACTTCGTCAAGTCTAGGTTTTTGGCATTGTATCCTTGTTCTAGTTATGTGGTTATAGGAAGCCATAGTAATTGATAGTTCATAAAGTGCATGAAAGGCAATATTTTTACTTTTTTCAAAGGCGAGATTTAAAGGTCGTCATTGAAATATAAATCACGTTATGGTGAAGGCTTATTGTAAATGTCATCGAAAAAGCGAACAGATAAGTACTTCATGAATACATAAGGGACGCTCTGATCGTTACCTAATAATTATTTGTGCAAAATGGAAAAAACTGCATTTCTACATACGTTTTAGCTGTAAAAAACGCTTTGATATGGTTAGCAAAAATATTGATTTTCATATTTTTTTATATTGTGTGACGTGTTGTCTTTGTTGTAATAATCACTTTTTATGCCTTGACACAATTATAAAGCAAAGCAGATAAGTAAATAACCATGACGTATCAATTATGTTATTAATTGATACGGGAATTTAGATACAATGCAGTTAAACACATATATCATAGATATCAAGTCTAATCTAAAGAGTTGCTGAAAGATGGTATCAATACTAAATCGACATACGAGAAGGATTTGACGCTTAATGGTAAAGTAAATAATTAGACTAGGTTGTGCCTAAATTCTACTAGGTGGTAGGTTCTTATATCATGTATGCGAGAGGGCGTCTGGGTTAGTACCACTGCACCGCTTTATCTATTAATGTCGCCAAGCAACAGTGTTTAACCGCGGTTGTTGTGTTTCGGTTTGAAGGACATTGAAGCCAGTGAAATTATTGGGCATTATGAGGTTTAACATCTTATGTTCTGTTGACGGTCCAGTGGCATGCAGTGCTTCAAAGCAATTACGTTCCTATAAGTGCAGTTATTAAATATTATTGATACCATACTTCTGCAACATATTGTATACGTGTTACAGAAAGGTGTGGGCATATTTGAGGGTCTTTACTTACACCTGACAGTCAGAGTGTGTCGGAACTTGGATCTTATCAAAATCTAGACATCATAAAATTCCACGCTAATTTTAATCACTCTTTTACAACGATGGATAACATCGATCACATACTATAAATTAAGTGAACTGCGTGAGTGAGAATAAGCATGCTGGAGTGAGACAAAAGCTCAGCTGTTTATCATTTAGTGTTGTCCAAAGTTGCAAGTCGTATATCAACAAATTACATATTTGATGTTTTTTATTTTTTAATTCAATCAAATTTAGTACTACAGGGGTGGGTTACATAAATTGCAAACGTACTATACGTTGTTTAAATTTGAGCACACCTTTCTGTAACACTTTGTATAATCCATTCAATATTCACTGAGGGATTTTGTTAATTTTATCAGTTGGTACTTACCACCATTTGATAGATAGCGTCGACTATGTTATACATTTCGTCCCGCGTTATATATCCATCATTGTCCACGTCGTAAAGGCGGAAAGCCCCTGTAATTTACAATGTGCAATTAACTAACATATATAAATTTACGTCTACTATGACTGTGGTGCGACCATGGGTAGATAAACGTCAAGTTGATAAACGTCCAACCATTTATTGGTAAATTGCGATGCTGTTTTTGTAACTTGCATGTACATTGCACTATTAAAATATCTAGGCACGTGTACCAAACTGTTTGTTCTCTAAGACGAGATTAAATTGATGGGTTGAAATCATAGTTATATTATTCTAAACCTAGGTTGAAATCGTTAAGTTCATATAAATATAAGTGTAAGTTAATGTTTGGGATGTAAGCAAGTACCTATGTAATGATATTGAAATATACTTTTGTAGTACATTCGGCGACCTGAAGCATTAAAGGTGGTTTTGCCTTCTCGTAAAATTAGGCGCTATTTTGTTTATTGCTCGTGTTGCGAACTAATTTTTTGTGTGTATGTGTGTGTGCCCCATTGTCGTATATGAGCTTACATTGTATTGTTGAGTCGAGTATCTATGTAATTTTAATTGTAAAATGTAATGTTATTTTTAAAGTTCCGGTATATATTATAATGTACTTAATATCAATAGGTACTTTAAATTATTTTATAGGGACTATGATATTTTATTTAGATAGGCGGTTCATTCTGATAACAACTCACAGTGTAATTTTTCATCCAAATTGCCTCTTGACGTCACCGATAGCGCCCGTATGAATTCTTCAAACTCGATGGACCCATCCTGTAAAGTTATTAAAGCAATGAAAACTGTTTTATTTACGGTTTTTAAGTAAGTAACAGGCTTTCAGTTGCCTTTGGGTGGCTTGAAAACTCAAACTCAAACACAACTTGCGATTGCCTGACCTGGGAATTTAACCCAGGACGTTATGATTCTAATAGTCTTAGTACGCTAATGAGTCGATTTAAGTAAGTACATATATAAAAGTTAAAGTTTAAGTGTTTGTTTCAATATATATTAGCTTCAGGGTTGGATATTGTAAGACCTAAGTCTCTCGTAGTTTCTGATACCCATGACACAAGATTCGTATCATAATTTACGGTCTAAGCTTTAGGTGTAATTGTTGGGTATATTACTTTAATTTATAAAATGCGGATAATGTTTCATTTTAAAAAAAGGTATATAATAATTAAACATCGTTGGTACCTCAAAATATGTTTTAAACTTATTTTCGTTACCAGATATTGTAAGTAAGCGACTATCAAAGGTACTCTAAAGACTAAGTAAACTAATCATTCGTTTCAAAATGTTCGTTATTAGACCTTTCTTCGTGCATGTGATATCGTTAATAACTTGCTCACTTGTTGCGTCACATTGTTCAGTATAACAATATTCTATTTAATTCTATTATGTTGCTGTAACTACAAGCAACATGGGACCTTCCGATATCGCTTCAATATTCTCCATCCATTGACGTGACTCCGAGTTAATTACCCTATCGCTAATATAATTGAAATTGTATATTAAGATGCTCCGTTACTTCCTAGCTTGGTCTCTGGTGCAAATAATGCAGGTTGTGGAAAATTTAAAATTTAAAATACTTAGGTACCTGTTAATAGTACTTTATAATTAAGTTGTTTATGGGTATTTTGAGTTTTGAGCAATAGAAATCAATGTCATTCACGATAGCTAATTTAAGATAATGGCCACTTGCATTCACGGAAGAAACTTTAGTAGCAGACGCCGAACCTTTAATAACCTACATCTTATGTGTAACTTACCTGTCAAATTCCAAGTTTGTAGGCAAGTTATATACTTCCTGAGCTTGGTATTTCGTTATTATTTATATTACCTATCGATCAAATTAATGATATTGATTGACTAATATTAGAAAATCATGTGAAAGAAGAACGAAACAAAAGTTGTTTAATATAGTTAATTAAGTATTCAATGGACTTGCAATTACTCATGTTACGTATACCCATGACTAGATCCACGTACCTAACTTCAGCTAAGCATCCGCAGATCTACTGATCAACGAACCATTCCACCTATCAAAAGTCTTCTTTATTTCTTTTCAAGAATATTATACTAGACACGGATATTATTTATGCTCGCACTACGTCGGGACACCGAAACATATTTTTGTATGTTTTCCACAAAGTTTAGCTCATGATTTTATGACGGACCGCGGCCGTCGGTCTGAAGTCACCACTCCCTGGTGAATTAATCGAAAGTGTGTCAATACATAAAACCGAAATGACTTATTTGTGTTATGGATCACCATTATATTTGAATTCCCCAGTACAAGATATTGACAATCATTAATCTAACTGCCGCACTCGGAATTATCAATTAACTTTAATTATCACTAAATAATTTCGTGACAATCGACGATTTCCACAACCAGAGACATAAGCATTAGTTCCATTATTGAGCTCAGAAATCAGATTAATTCCCTGAGAAATAATCCTAAGTAATAGCTAAAATAAAATTTAACTTAAATAACGTCTCTGAGTACAGAGTAAGACGTTTAATTTTAATCAACCACAAAAGTGTTAAAAGTTATCTAAGCTGAAGGTCAGGAAAATTTAGTCGCACGCAGTTGGATGCTATTACATTATTTAAAATATCTAAGCTTATGTAATAAACAGTTCACTCACATTGTTTTCGTCGAACACCCGAAACACTAGTGACGCAAATTTGCTAGGGTCACCTTGAGGAAAAAACTGTTTGTATATCTTTATGAAGCCCTGAAAATGGAAACGAGACATGTTATTAATAAATTAAGTTCACTTAGCTATGCCGTTATGCCTGCATATACAATGCCTGTATAATGTATAATTTTACTTTGTACTGTATAAAGGTAGATACTGTATAAAGGTAGAATATTTTTAACAGAACTTGCAGATGGTGTTAATACTTAATTTTTAAGTCCATACATCAATAATTATTTTATTCCATCTGGTTTTTGATACCCTATAAATAATATACGGTATCAAAAGGCCTATATCTTGAACGACATATTTAGTTTATCTTAAAATATCTGCATATCTTAAAATAAAACTCAGTTGATATTAGGTCAGTTGGTTTAAGCTATCTGTGATTTCTATTTACTAATATAAATAATAATTTAATATAACATATTATATATTTTCTTTGAACTTTATACAACATATATACAAATTTTTTATCATATTTATTACATACACCTGACAGCGAGTGTTATGTACAGGATCTTATCTAAATCTAGACATTTCACGCTAATTTTAATCACTCGTTTATTACGATGAATAAGATAGATCACATCTCTATAAGTTAAGTGATGTGCGTGAGCGAGAATAACAATTCTGGAGTGAGACAAAGCTTAGCCGTTTATAATTTAGTGTTGTCTAAAGTTGCAAGTTGAATCATCGACATGTTACTTACATACATACATAGACTTACGCCTCTTTCCCATAGCGGTAGGCAGATACAACAGATTTCCACTTGCAAATTTACTGTGTTTAAATTTGACCACACCTTTCAGTAGCATGTTGTAAATGAATTTGGGTAATAGTAAGTTTTGCATACCTGTTCCGTGAGTAGACCGTTCGGGCAGTCTTTTAAGAATCCTTTGTGCCAAAGACGGATTTCCTTTTCGGTGACTGAAACAAATAAAATAATGCGATTATTTTTATTTTCTTACAAATATGTTTAAAGTTAACTTGACTTATTTTTATTACTATAAAATCCTCCGTGGCCTAGTGGGCGAGTAGCCGGCTATGAAGGGAGAGGCCGAGGGTTCGATTCCCACCGAGACAAATATTTATGTAATCCACAAATTTTTCATTTGAGTCTGTGTCTTTTCACCCCAGAGGGGTTGACGTCAGGCAGGCGGCCGGTCGTAAATACTGCAAGCAAAATCTTTCTGTAACATGTCTTATAAACATGTTGCGCTTGCCATGAGTCGTTCGACCTACTCGTCCAATGTTCAGGCTACCTTACCTTACTTACCAAAATATTTTTTAAATATTTATTTACAATATTAAATAATTTTATAAAATATAGTTTATAGTTATGGTTTATAGACTGCCTCGGTGGCGAAGTTGTAATGCGTACGCGTTACGACTGAGGCTGACGCTGAGGTCTCGGGTTCAATCCCCGCGTAAAATTGATACTGGATTTTTCTATTACTAAAAGCTCAGTATCAGCTTGGAGTTTGGAATTGTATCCGGTATGGCGATAGGCTCGCCCCTATCACATCATGGGAAGTAGATACGCTCGGCGAAATGTGGGTACTGGTTATAACCATTAGGCAGAGGTATACCTCTGCCTACCCCTTCGGGGATTACAGGCGTGAGTGCATATGTATGTATGTAAAATATAGTTTACAAATATTTTCATTAAATATTATGAACTACGGGGCGAAGTTTTTTTTTGACGGGGGCGGTGCGAGGTCCTGCAAATGTTGAGAACCTCTGCGCTGTAGCTTGAGGCTGAGGAAGACGCAAGTAGACGATGAAAGTGCACAAGCATAGCTAATGGGACAGGATGTTCGCGTGTAATATAGTTACGCAATATTTGCAACTCCATTATAAGCATCTAAGTCAATCAATTTGTATGGCAGTTCACGTGAATCGTGTTACTTGTTCCATAATTTACCGACTGCCGCGCACACGATAGGTACCCGCTACCTATATTGGGAAAGTTATTTTACGGAGCATTAGGTTCAACTTCGGTAAATTTCTGATGCCTTCGGATACGACTTACTTTAGTTTGCTCATATATGTTACGGCGACTTAGTTATCACGACTTGATATACAAAACAATGCTGACTTCAACGCGTTTTGTTAAGAAAGGTCTTATGCCCTCTATACGTATTTTTATAACCAACAGTACACGTTTTCATATTAGGTAAATTATATTCTTGTATTTAAATTGAAATTACTGGGCATTATGAGACTTAACAACTTATGTCTCGGGGTGACAAGCGCAGTCCAGTGCCATGCATTGCTTTGTAATAATCAAAGTTCGGTGTGGCGTTGTTTCTGTTTATGGGCAGGCTTTGCGTTTACCACCAGGCGAGCGACCTGCTCGTCTCATCATTCATGATAATAAAAAAAAATATCCTCATCCTCCTGGAAATATGCCTGGTAGGTACCATGAAAACGAAAAATTGAGTGAGTTTCACGAAAAATATAGAACTACAAGCAATGACTTTAATGTATACTACTAGAGTGGCTGTTAGAAATTGCATCAATAAAGGCACATCAGGCATGGAAAGCAAAAACATTGCTTCCATCTATACAAAACAAAGTTTCGTCAACAAAAACGTGTATCGAAACTGTTTTGTGTAGAAGTTTTTGTATAGTGTGTAGAGAATATCATATGTAGGAGATCTAACGTAAGTTACTCACTTAACCGTAACTCAATATTATGATCTCGCTTACACTTAACTAGATTAAAGTCTTCGACTACAAATACTAATTTCCATCTAAAGTTGGGCTACTAATTAGCGCTCATCTAACTGGTCAAAGGGCGTACTACTCAAGCTATATTATTCGTAGTATGGCATGTTTTTTAAGTATTTGCATGTGTATTCCGGGAATCTTTCCACTCCAATGTAGAGTCGGCACGACATTACATAAAAAGGATTTGGCTTAGTTTTACGACCAGCCGCCTGCCTAAGATGAACCCCCTTTGGTGTCATTCATTTCACATCCAACATATAGATAAATTGATTACGTAGATATTTCACAGTATTGATTATTTCAATTCCATGGACGATAGCGCGGGTTTCGTGTCGCCTTTGGTGGGCGGACGTTCTAAGCCCCCTCTATATTATAAAGACGGGCTGCAAGGATTTCGGCTGAAGCCAGATTTCGGCTTCTATTGGCGCGACCCCGGAGCATCGCTAATGCGCCAGAGAAGACCACCACCGAGTTGCCCTGATGACTCATCTTTTTCAGGGCGGCGTGGGTCGTGAGTTCAAGTTCGTTGATGATCAGTGAGCTCAACATAACTGCCGCCTCCCTCGAGATGTGAAATGTAAGACTCTAATACCTCCAACGTACTTATATCCCTAAAATGCGGTGGTGTAGCTTATAAATTACAATGATTCAACAGGTGATGTTAAAAAGCAATTAGCTCCTTTAATTACTACAAATGCATTCGTATACACGCAATGGTCACCACCTTTGTGCAGCCTAATGACTGGGTTAGGCATCAATGATTCTAGTAATTGCTAGCGGGCGCTCGTGCACTTCCAACAGCAATAAAAGAGATGATATTCTTTACTTTTGTAAACAAGTTGAAACATAGACATTGTTTGCGTATTTATAATTTTTCTTTATTTTAATTAATCGTTTGTTTTATGTTATCTGTGTCTGTCTTAATTTACATAATTAATTAAGCGTAGGTTGCCTATCCGTCGCTTCAAATTGTAACAAGCAAAGGTTCACGTTATCTACCCTATTATATAAACACGAAATATTTGTTTGTCTGTATGTTTGTATGTGGGGGATATTCTTTGGAACTACTGAACCAATTTTAAAAATTCTTTCACTAAGAATTAGGAAGCTGCACTACTCAAATTCAACTCCTAAGGGGGTTACATCGGGAATGCTAGAAGACTAGAACTAGAACTTCGTCATTTACGCACCGATTTGATTGTTGTTACAGAAATTAAAAAAAATAGTTGATTGTATTAATAAAAAAAGACTCTAAAATATAATCCAATTTTGAGTTGGTGACTTTCTACTAGTAAGTAATGGACAATTAAATTGCAACAGCACCGACGATATAATTAACGTCGTTATTTAAAACATTTTGAGACGAATGTAATGTCTTAGTAGTATTGCTCATTGCTCGAAGAATTTACTCAATTTGTTAGCCGTCCTAATGAAGTTAATCTCGTGCGTATTATATAATAATAAATTCTTATGTTAATAGATTTGCTTAACATCTAATGACTTTTAAATATTCATAACGTATTACAAAATTATGTATCATTATAATATGGGGTCACAAACCCGTCATCATATATTCTGACTGATATTTGATGCAAATGTTTCGAAGAATACACCAATATTTTTATTGGGTAGAAAGTCTTTATAAAATGCAAAACTGAGTCGATAGACTCATTTATACTGTGACTGTCGAGATACACAAAATGATTTCTGTGTTGGTTAGTGAGATTTATTGGTTTAGTTAGTACATTTCACGAAGGCGCACGCTTTTCGAATTCAGAACTCCATTCTATTACAATAATATTAAATATTACTACTGTCTAATAGCTATATAGTGTATAGGAAAAAATTAAAGTGGAATCATGAAAGTAATGTAAGTCATGGGACACGAAATGAATGTCCGCGTGTACTGAAATGGACAAACTATATTTAGGAATATAAATACTAGGAGAGAATAAACAAACAGTGAGGTGTCCTTTTTTTCAGGTCATATATATTCTTTGCCGTGTTTGTGTATGTTGATGCTGAGTCCCAATATTACCAGCCGTTTGTGGTTCCTGAAGGATCATTACCCGCTGTCGTCAACTATTACCTTGGAACCGTGGATAATAATCCAGATATGGAGCTTGATGAAGAAAAGGTTGTGTCGTATTCTTTATCACACGATGACTATCTGTATCTAAAGCGGCATAAAACCGAAGGACATGATTCTCCGTACAGCCCTGGAAGAGAACTTGAGGTTCCGAGATTTCGATAGAGAACATTCTAGTTGTTATATCCATGAGTCGAGATTAAGGTAAGAAGATTTATATATATACGATCGCTAGAAATAAGACTGATTTTAATAACAATTTTTAACCGACTTCAAAAAAGGGGGAGGGTCTCAACTCAGCCTGTTTTTTATTTTGTTGGATTTGTGTACATATATCAATTCATCCATCCTCCATCAATTGTAGATCTATTTTGTTGAAAAAAAATATATTCGATAGAGTTTAGCTGCGATATGATGCCTAATAAATTTGGTCAAGATCTGATCACGGAGTATGAAGTAAAAATGAAACTCTTGAACGGATAACAGTCGTCGCGATTATGTTATTGTATTTTAATTTACATGTCAACATTAAATAAGCCTAAGGAAAACTTAAAAACTGACTTCTAAAAAAGGACACGGAGTCAGTGCAATTTCAGTTTAAAGATTGTCTTTTTTAATTTCAGTGTTCTTTTATGAAGCCGTGTTTTAGGTTTTGATACATTTTTAAATTACTAAACAGCGTCATATATTATTGTTGTTACTCATAATAAGCGAATATTTACTGTATGTAGACTCGATTTAACTGAACGTACTCGCGGTTTATAAATATATTACCTAGATTAATTTGATAAATTGTTAGTTTATTAAAACCTGTTCTCTGAAATATTACTGAAATATAATAATACTAATACCTATTCCATTTATTAATGTTGGTAAAAGACGAGAGTCAAAATAGCGTTAGCATGAAAACTATGAATGCTTTTAAGCTTACGTTGCAAACTCCATGTTCGCAACACAAATAACCATCCGAGAATTGGGCAAGAATGCGCACTCAGACATCTAGAAACTACGTCAGTTAACTTGTTTGACATTTAATTTTGACAGTTAGCCATTTTTAGGATTCGATTATTTCTCAGAGACCTCTATAGTGATTATTTCTGTACTCAGTAACGGAGCATCAAGGATTTTTATGATAATTTCCATTTGAAAGCATATAGCTCAAAGTTCGACCATTTAAATTATAGAAGATATTTCACTCCTAAGAGAGCGAAATCGGAGACGAACCTCTAAACGTTTCTCATGTATGCACTGATTATGATGAGTCCTTCACTAATAATAATAAAATAAAAACATCTTAATAAAAAAATTAACTGACCCAAAAATCCTAAAAACCTATAAAATAACCAATTTTCAGTCAGTGCTTTCAATATCATTGACCAATAAACTGCGATAGCATCGACACACAATTGTTTATATTTAATGTTAGCCAAAAAGTGTTTTGTCTGTTTTATTTTGCTAAAAAGTTTGGAGCGTCAAACATTATCTGTACCTACCTACTCAGTCACAAATATAATTGAATTCTACGAAATGAATAATTGAGAATTATAAATAACTAGCCTTTGTTCGCGACTCCGCTTGCATGAACAGCCTATAACCGGGATTAAAGTAGCCTATAACTTTCTCCAGGGTGCTATCTATCTCTGTACCAAAATTTATCAAAACCGCTGTGCGATTTAGGAGTGAAAGCGTAACAAACAAACAAACAAATTCACTTTCGCTTTTATAGTATTAGTTAAGATTGAGGTCTCTGTATGCGGCTGTAAAACCTTAACATTACCTATATAAGTTTTGTAACTTAGTACACACTTTCATGGACTTTGTAATATGAAGTAATAAATGCCTGTTTTACTAAACCAAAATACAAACTTCCAATGATCACGTAAAGCGTCAATGACGCAGCGTCAATACCGCCATGTCTGCGCGTTTGTGCTTAACAGTATGTAAATAATTCGGATGGAGATCATTCGACAGAGCGGCGATAATAACGCACGTTTTCTTTGTGCCTTCAGGCACTGTGCCTCAACCATGAGTTTGTCTCGGTAAAATCGCTAGCGACGACGTAAAATATTTGTATGACAAAATTTAGTTTCTCACGTATCCGCTAGAGGCGCCACTGAATATTTCATATAAATATCTTACGTCGTCGCTAGCGATTTTACCGAGACAAACTCATGGTTAGCCTGCAGGACCTATTGCGTTGTTAGACGCCAATGTCACTGACGCTCGCGTGTGGTTTTTGACGCGATTATTGGAAGTCTGACATAAGATTTCAATATGCTATAGCAAAGGATATAATTATAATATATACACTAAAAACCTTGTTTTCTTTTGACGACCGACTGTTATGTAGGTATGTTGGAGTGTAACTTTTGAATGTGTCATATTTTGTAATAAGTAGCAAATATTCAGAGGTGGTGAAACAGGCACTTAGTCGGTAACACTAGTATTTAACTGCTATTAGAGTTTATTTAACTACATTAAAGTTAACAATAATTAACATAAAATATATCAAAAAATAAAATTGTCACACAGAAATGGACGTCAAATTACCTAGTACCTACCTACTTACTTCCTAAATTAGCTGTTCAATGCGTTATTTAATTTTGGCTGATATAATTTAAATGGATATGGTAAAACAGGTATTGGTATATTTGTACCTATTTTATAGTTTTATTAACATAGCTTAATAATAAATCAAATAAACATATTATGACTATTTGTTGGCCTAGACTGCCTCGGTGGCGCAGTTGTAATGCGTACGCGTTACGATTGAGGCTAACGCTGAGGTCTCGGGTTCGATCCCCGGGTCGGGTAAAGTGGTATTGGGTTTTTCTATTACGAAATGCTCAGTATCAGCCCGGAGTCTGGAATTTGTGCCCGGTATGGCGATAGGCTCGCCCCCTATCACATCCTGGGACGGAGATACGCTCGGCGAAATGTGGGTGTACTGGCTACACCTCTGCCTACCCCTTCGGGGATTACAGGCGTGAGTGCGTATGTATGTATGACTATTTGTTTTTATTTTAAGTCGCGTCTATACTCTACGATGACCGGGTGAGTGGGGGCTCTAATGGAGTACCCAAAATAATAGGTGACAGAATGGACACTGTAATGCGGGGCAAGTTCATGTATTTGCATATTCAAATTGGTGTCTCCAATTTTCTCGTTAATTTGCTTTAATTTTCCATCAAACATATGTTTTGTTTTCTATAAGTAAATCATAGAACCATACACGTAATATGGGCCCACTAGTGTTTAAAATAAAGAGTTTTTATTTTATTGTTATTTTATAGTGTTGTCTATATATTAACGATTAAATTATTATTGTTATTGTCGATGTTCAAGTTAGATTTGAATATAAAAGTTAAGTTTAATAGTAAAACGATTGTAATGGTCACGTGGTGTAATAAAGATAGCTATCATTTTTATAGTAAACACCAGAGCGCGTTAACCTGAATGAATGAATGTATTTTTGTACGGTATTTACATATATTATAGAAACTAGTCACATAAACGCATGTAAATTAAGTTTAGTTATACAACATAGTGTTACGTAACTTGTGAAATTCGATTACCGTAACCAATACCCACTCAACACATAGTGTCTCTGACATGTAATACACCATATTAGGTTTTAAACTTATGATATTTGAACATCACTCTTCTTCCACCTCTATTATATATTCTTTAAATATTCTTAGTCTAAATTCATAGCGCCCGACATCAGCACTAACCCGTGAAATTCAATTTTATTTTTGGCCTTTGAATATTGATGCTCAATTCTTCGACATTATGTCGATTAGAATAGTTTTGCGCAAAATATCACAATGGATATCCAGAATAATAACAATGAAAGCTATAAATATTGCTTCTAAAGATATTATGTACCTTCCACTTGTTCTTATCCCACTCGCAATGGGGTCGGCACAACATGATTTTTACACATGTTACAGAAAGTTTTGGCTTGTACCTACTTACTACGAGTGGCCGCCTGCCTGACGTCAACCCATCTGGAGAAAAAACACCCAGACCCATGTCACGCAACAGAAGCAACGTCACACAGAACTCTGGATTACAGAGCACTGTATGGCACTGAACTGCGCTCGTCATCCCGAGACTTAAGATGTTAAGTCTCATAATGCCCAGTAATTTCACTGGCTTCAAACCGAAACATCACAGAACTTACACACTGCTGTTTGGCGGCAGAAATAGACAAAGCGGTGGTACCAACTCAGCCGGTCTCTCGCATACGAGGGACCTACCACCTAGTGAATGTTTGTAATAGTTATATTAATTACTGTGAAAGAATTCACAACCGGACCTGGGATCTAAAATTCTAAGTAAATGCCACATCTTCTACTACATCCTACTACACAAATTTTGAGCTATTTAGTGAAAACGCGCCAACACGCCGCGCCGTGCACTACATAATTAGTGCGATAGGGGATGATGTGATAGGGGACGCTCCTATCGCGATACCAATCCCGGGGAGCAGTGTGTGATTTTTAAAAGGAAAACTCAAACTCAAATTATTATTTCCCGATCTGGGATTGGAACCTAAGACCTCTCAGGTTTTCAGGCCAAGTATACGGCCACTTATAAACTAATAATGAGGCGATCCTTGTAATTTAATTTGTATAATTTTATTTTAGAATTGTGATTATTGTATTAAGTATAATGTTGTTAATATATTATTTAAACACTTGTAATTATTTTTATTATATAGATACATTGAGAATTTATCCTAAGCGCCGGTTTCACAGCCACTGAGTAAATGCTACTTATGAAAAAATATGCCATGTTCTAATACACAAGTCACACTCTGACATATATACATATGCAGGAGGAAATATGTCTTCTAGGCACTTACAAAAATAGCTCGAATATTGTAAAACAGGCCCTAAATTGAAGATATTAGTATATTTTACTCATTCAAAAAACATTAGCCCTTTAATATACACGCCCTACTGCTTGGCACAGGCCTCCTCTAATGAATGAGAGGCCTTAGTTCACTACGCTGGCCACATTAGTGGGTTGGTAGATTTCATATATCTTCGAAATTCTTATGAAGAACTTCTCAGGTATGCAGGTTTCCTCGCGATGTTCGCAAGTAACAGTTTCCTAATGTAGATTATGCTGTTTTGAACTATTGAAATCTCCCAAATCAATTATTTTTGGTACTTAAGAAGCACTCAGTCGTAATTGCAGTACTTACTGAGATCGTATGTAGTTAAGAGATACTCGTATATTGTTCGCCTAGTTTTATATTGAAGAAGATCATCTTATTTCGATGAAGAAGATAATGCAAAGATGGAAGTCCAAATCCTCTTCCCCTTTCCAATTCCTTAATCAACCCTTTCCTTTAAGATGTGTCCAATGTCCATGATTCTTTAGGTATTGTGGATGTTCATGGGTGGTGAAGATCACGTTTAGAAAAGAGCAACGTTAGAATTTCTTTACCCGTTCTTTTCTAGCGAAACAGCCTCTTGAACTGGCGGTAGTTATTTATAGAATCTAAACAATGCATTGTTAACTATAATAATGTATTATATGGATTCAAAAAATATTTTTATTTATTTGAAAGGTCCGCAACGCACCCGTGATTCTTCTGGATTAGGGGTTTATGGGCGTTGCAGATGTACCGTATGTATGTTGTCACCTGCCTGCTCGTTTACCGGCTTTCCTGCTACTAAAAATAATCTAAATGCCTATGTAAAACATACACATGGCAAAGGTGTGCCTACGATCCTTCCACTTGGCCTAATGAGCTGGATGCGGACGTGATTTTGATTTCTATGGAAAAGTGATGTCAGTCAAGAGGAAAATTGACTCCGGTTTAAATATTGACTTGTAACTGCAACGTTTAGTTCAATGTAATAAGGCGGTCTAATTTCGGGCTTATAATCGACGACATGACGGATATTACTAGCTATTAATTTCTGCCTCTGACACTCGAGACAAAGGGTGACTCGAGAGATACATATCAAGGGGCCTAGTTGCCTGAAGCGAAATTGAGTTTACATTGTTGAGTATAAATAACTTCAATGAACTTTCATGGCAGTGTAAAATCAATCAATTATCCAATCATAAGCCTGAATAGACATGTATAGGTAAAAGAAAATTTTATCTACTAGTGCTTAAGATTAGTCGTGCTGGGGCGTGGTTTAAACTAATATAGCTCGAGGCATATAATTTGTGACGTATGTATCATATATTGAACAAGATAAATTTACTAGATATGGCTTATTAAAATTAACATACATATTAAATAATTTGTTTACATGTTAGTAAGTAAATAAGTAAGTATATACAACATGTTACAGAAAAATTTAAGGTTTGTTACATACTGCTGACAGTGAGTGTTTATGTAACGGATCTTATCAAAATCTAGACATCCTAACTTTTCACGCAAATTTCCATCTATCATTTATTACGATTGATAAAATCGATCACACCCATAGAATTTAGGTAAAGTGCGTGAGCGAGAATAACAATGTTGGAGTGAGACAAAAGCTTAATTGTTTATTATTTTGTGTTGTCTAAAGTTGCAAGACGAATATCGGCATATTACTCATTCATCGGATGCAATCGGATTTGGTACTACGAGGGATGAAATACTTATATCGTTCACTATACCTTGCTTAAATTTTACTACACCTTTCTGTAGCACATTGTATAATCAATACATTTTAGTCAGTTAAAAAATTGCAGTGCCTTAGTTCTGTCTGAGACTTGTTCCGAATATCAGTTGCTTCCTATCAACTCGGACGAGTTGGAGAAACACCCCATCCTCTTTTAACTAAACTTTTTACTTCCGCGTGTTACGATTTTCTACCTTCAACATTAGCAGTTCTGTAATATTACCTCGTATTAGAGCTCGTACTTGGTCGTTTCAGTAAATTAGATGAAACAAAAGGTGGAACAAGATGATCCAACTAACTCATATCACTGCGCTTTATTATCGACATAGTTTTTTTAATACATTAATAATACAAATTCCAGCAATTTATACCTTTAAGAGCAAGTTACGCCGAAATTTCATGGGTAACATGGAAAGTGTAAAAAACTTTCGCGATCTGCATCTTCCTTATTTTATTTTATTCATATTGAACGGAGAAGTCTCTTCGTGCCGCAGGGCTATAATTATCGTTAGTGATTGTTTTTTTATCCTGGTATGGAAAAGTAACTACACTGCACCTGATAGTAAAGTAAGTACAGTGCAGTGGTAATTCTGCCGTTTGGTAAGGTCAAGACCATAATATATTTTTTTATAGCATGGACCGGCAAAATAGCAAGTGGGTCACCTAACGGTAAGTAATCTTCACCGCCCATGTACGCCAACAATACTATAATGATCATAGGCGCGTTGCCGATCTTAAAGGAACTGGATAAACTGGGAGGGAATTTGGGCCTCTGGATATCTCACTCATCCTACGAAACACAGCAGCAAGTCTTATGTCTTTTTTCTGTGATACAGTGGTAATAACCATTGGTACTATAGATAAAACTATCTACAGCGTACTCTAACATCCTATAGCGAATCCCAACTTAAATAACTGGTCTGGGTTAGATAAAGATTTCTCAGCCAAGGCCAGCAGGCTTCTGGGATAGGTAAAATCAATTTGACTCCCCCACAGAAAATAATATTATTGTAAGCCCCGCGCTTGACCAGCTAACAATCTGAAAGTGTGTAGCCAATTTTCTGGATAAATACTTATTGAGTCAGAAAATAATAATTTTAACGCCCGTCTAATTTTTTTTCGCTATAATTAAGAGTAAATGTAACTGTTCATTGTAATTTGTCAGAGGCATGATGCTCGACACTGAATGATCGCGTTTCAAATTTTATATTGCACTATATTTATTAAAGTTGATAAAATGAACGACAGCGTCGAATCATATTACGAAGTGTCATCATCAATCTTCCAAATGTTTCATTTATTTGGATGACTGAAATTCAAAAAACCTATTTGGTTCTCGTAATACATCTAAGTACGCTCAATTAACGTATTGCAATTAGCGTATTGGGAATGGTTAAACTGATAAATGTTCAATGCGATCCGAATTATACACTTTTCTAAAGATAAACGTTTCATTTTGTTTTACGACTGAACACAATATTATTCCAATTGTATCATGAAATCGTTGGGAAACTGCCAATGCAGGAATAATATTGTGATTATGGAGATTTGTCAAATAATATAAATTTGTACAAATATAATATGTAAAATTGAAGTGTCTAGAATTTACGGAAGTAACATAAATAGGTATTACAAAAACAGAAGATGTTAACAAAATGGAAATAAAATTATCAATTTAACGAATTCATTGGATAAATAAATTCTTGAGTTTAATGCTGCCAGGATCAAAATTGAATAGAACATTGAATTAGATTTAGATTTGAGAAAAATATTTATTGTGCCGATGTATTATTCCAAAAGTATGCTTACATGTTTATCTCGTCAATAGTGAGGTAATATCCATAGAATAAAAATATCTAATAAAATAAAGTATAATAATTAACGTTCGCTGAACAATAGACGTATGCAGCAGATTTGAAATATAAATTCAGCTTAAATTGGTGCATTTTATTTACTGGTGTTTATTATGCTCATTAATCTTTTCTTTTTTTTGCCTAATGTTATCCCGGCTTAATGCCCTTACCATACATTTGACGGTATTTGCTATCATATGGGGCGATACGCTGTCTGACGACCCGCAACGGAAACCATGTGTGTAACAGATTGAACCACGTGTAGGTGGTAGGTGAGGTTAGTTTTGGTCTTAAAATGTTGGTGGCCCACTTAATGTCGGGATTGTAAGTGGGCCACCAACATCTTGACCTATGTATCATATATATGCATAATAATATAAATATAAAATAAGTATTTCATTTATTAGTTAAAAAAGTCAATACTTCTGTATTCTTTAAATAATATTACGTATCTACATAGTTGAATTAGATTTCAGTGAGCAATTAGGTTGAAGAATGAAGTTTACATATTAGAGTTCTCGTACGACAAAAATATGAGAGAATATAACAGAAAACCGTCAATTACGTGGCCGCTTTAAACTGTATGACGCGACCTCATAAAGGACAGTTTTTTGTTACATTGTCGGGCTTATTACTCGTGGTCCCGGCGGTACCTTAGTGATTATAATTCGATAAATACTTTAGTATGAATTAGTTTCTTCTTTAATCTCATTAAATAATAAATGTTTTTTGGGATAAGTTGACTTCTGATAAGTTTTTAAAATATATCAGATCTTTAGGTCCTAGAGTTGATGTTGATGTCCAAGAATCTAGGACCTATGAAAAAAAAAAAATTGTAATCACTAGTGTCATGGACCGCTGGTAAAGAGGCTTCAGGGCATGAACGCTTTGCGATTTTACTTTTAATTAGTTTTATTATGTATAATAATTTGATCCCGCATTAGATTAGCGAAACAGAGTCGCGGTCCAAACCTTCCATTACAATGACGAGAGACGTTTGGCCCAGCAGTAAGACAGCGAAACCAAGATGAATGATCGAATAGATTATTCTTAACGTCATAACGTAAGATGTTTCACCATCATGATAAGAACAATATGGTAAGCAATTCAAATGTTACAGTTGACAATAAGATATTCAATATTCCGAAATGCTACCTTATTACTTAACGTACAAGCGATCTGGAATCGTGCATGCGCGTAGCGTAGTCGTTATTTATCACAAGCTATGGCTGGAGTGGAAGAACATCTGTCTGAATTAATAATCTGAATTTCAGCGCCATGCCTCACACATATATCTCAAAAAAAGGTCGACAACGTGCCCATGATTCTTCTGGGATTGTGGGTGTTCAAGGGGGGGAGCAGATCGCTTACCATCAGATGAGCCACTTGTTCTTATGCTATAAAAAGTCGATTTAAACTTCGTCAGTCCCGTGTTCCTAAAAGTAGAGACCAACAATTCCATGACCACGTTCAACCAACCACAAGGAATTTTCCTATTCTCTCTATATTATATAGGTACAGTGAAAGTCCTACCGCGTGTGATATCATAAATTTAATTATAACTATTTCACACAATGCACATTTAAGGCTGTAACGTAATTTTTACGATTTAGCCTTATGTTCTAAAAATTACGTTGATTCCATGAAAATTTTAAGAAATCTGTTGACTAATCTAATCGCCATCTAGAAAAGATATGACGTGCAATATACTTTAATTACGGAACTTTCTGTCGAAGCTCTATGGTTCGTGGTCGAAACTAAATTTGTTTAAAAGCGTCGAATTTATGTGATAAGTTATAATTACTGCAATTTTTAGGTGGATCGACTTATTGATCCACATGAATACCAAACCAATATAGTTCCTACTTACGTTCGAATAAAAAATGCAATCAATTAATTTTACAATATTCTAAGCAAAAAAACTATAATGACGGTTTCGCACTCCACCTCGGTCCCTTAGCTTTTTGTATGGCGCAAACTGTCAAGATCATTACGTAGGGTACAACCTTATGACCTCATAATGATTTTTTTTAGAAATTGATTAACCTCATTAGCCTATAGTGAGTTCCACTGCATAGCTTCATTGTGCGTATATCACGGTGAGTATAAGCTCGTACAAAATGTATTAAACCTTAGAGTAATAACACATATTAAACAATGTGTTATGAATTTATAGTTTTGACTGTTTTAGTCCGGAATAAACAACGCCCTTCAATATCATAAAAAAAAGAAACGCTCCGAACTGATAACCTCCTCCTTTTTTGAAGTCGGTTAAAATGATAAGTAAATTAAATGAATTGTACCTACATACTAACATTAGATATAAGTTAAAATTGTTTACTAACACATTATATGGACATGTTCTGAAATAAAAATTATTATGTTTGTCTTGCCATAATCTCGGGACTACAAAGTCCCGGACCTTTGGAAGGCGTGTGTGGGGCCGAAGCCAACACGTAGAGGCCCGTTAGACAATTTTAATTTTATAAGGTGATGTGACACCGCCCGACGGCTAAATTTGTTTAAATTTGTTATTGGAAACCTTATTAATGACTATACTGAAACATAAGTACTAAAGAGTGCTATAACTGTCTAAGAATGTTGAGTACCGACCTATGTAAAAATAAAAGATACAACCACCTACTCAGGGATTTATTGGGCGCATAAAATAATAAAAGTAATCTGTATGACGAAATTGTGAAATCAAATAAGCAAATCCAATTTCCATACACAGTGTCAAAATATTTCAGGGTTATTTGGTTATTAATAAATTGCCGCCGGTTACTTTTATTCCATTAAAAATTCACAAGCGCGCTATTTCCAAGTTTAACCAAAAAAATCCATTAAATGCCAGCACTAGATTAGCTGTTGAATTCTAAAGTTTTCAACGAGCAGACATGTCTGGCGTCCGATGCAGATAACACAAACAGGTGTGGAGATTCAACGTTGCCGTCGCATCGAAGTGATATCATGTCGAATGTATATGACTAGCAGTTCAGTGCAATTAGTTATAAACCTCGGGAGTCAGGAGCTATTTACAGTGAATATATTTAAATTATTCCTGTTTTTTTTTACTTTAATTTAAGTTCTGAAACCAAAATGATGTTTATTTATATTAAATATTATTTAATAATCTAAATATTAAAAACCCAATAAAAACTTTTTAACTAAAGTATAACCAATTACGACAAAACGACCAGGTCGCCAAATGGTAAACGCCACACCAGAAACAATAACAACATCACTCACAAAGCACTACATAGCACTGCCAGCACCGGATCTACGATTTTTTCGAACCGGGGTAGAAACTTGTTAGTGGCGCGTTTGAGATAAAATACTTAAAAAATGTCACAAATATATAATGGTTCGCATTTTCCGTTAATGGGACAATAAGAACCCTTTAATAAATTTGTACTTTTCACTTGTGGTGTGGGCCTGTGAGGCGCCTTTTTCTTACAAGACAACGGTTGGCTCACAGTATGCTAGGCGCTTTGTGGAGCAAGTTTTTTAATTTTAATAGTATCAGATAACAAACTCGCCACAGACTGACAGCTAGACTTGAATAGAATGGACAAACAAGCAAATGAAAATATTCACAAAAGACGACGATTGTTTTAAAACAAACAAAGTTTGAAAGGAAAGTTGATCACATGCGACAGTAGTTCAACATTGCAGCGTCATCTAGTTTGATATCCAAAGTTTGTAGAGCTCGTCCCAGCATAGCCTGCAGTTATACAACCAAACAACACGGCAATGCGACACATGTGAATATTTAAACATACTACGTGTAGATCAATTTTTACCTGGATAATAGTAGTAGTACCTTAAAAGCAGAGACAGGGTGCGCGACCGACACAGGCGACGGAGACACAACACTGGAGGCAGAGACATTGTTGAGACTCAGTAATTTCATACGTCGCAGTCACGCTTCTGTCTCGCGCTTCAAATTATGGTTTCCATACAAATTCCAAAGTGGATATTTTGTTGTCGCCAGCCTCGCGTTACAGGTTACCATCCTCAAAATGTACCTTATGAGATTGACAAGGTATGCTAGGTTCAACCCTTGATTGTGTTTATCACTATTAAGGAATCCTTCCTTACAATCTGGCTCCTCCAAAAGAAACTCATCAAACCCCTTCAATGTAATTTAAAAGTACGCTGACGGAAAGCAAAATATATGACGTATTTTACCTATCACATCACGTCCATTGAGTTAGCAGTGTCCATAATGGAGCATAATATACACGAGGCCATTAGTTGAGGCAATCCATTGTTATCCAACCGGGATATTGAGCCAGTCGTTTATTCATACATTCACAATCCATTGATATGGATTGTCTCTATTCACATAATGCCGATAATGGATTGCTTTAATGGGTTGTCCCAATGGATTGGTCTCGTATAAATGGTCTATAACATCCGAATACTGAAACACTTCTCAACGGTCTACTGTCTAACGGCTACTTATTTTCATACAATTTTAACATGTGAGAGGGTTTTAACATGTTGAACACGATCTTTTATGTTCGAGTTGCGTTTCAGTATTCAGGCGTAATAAAGGTCACAATGCTAAGATTTGAGAACATCTATATCAACGTTCTGTAGTAAACACAATTCTATTTTTAGGTACTTAAGAGAGTTATGTAGATGAGTTTTGAAGCAGATATTAAAGAAAGAGTAGCGAGTGGGTAGTTTCAGGGTTTATCAATCAAGTTTGGTGGAGTTTTACAATGTTCAATACAATGGTTAACAAACATAGGTTAAAGGCAGACTTCTGATGATCGCGTCTGCGCGTTTGTACTACACACTATGCAAAGACATTGATATATTACCTAAAGATAGAGCCATTATTCTACTTCCTAAAGTGAAAGCGAGATCGCGAGATACCAAACATTGGTAAAAGAGAGAGACAAAAGGCTTCTTTTTTCTCCCCGTCGTTATTTTGTTTGTCAATAAGTCAGATTCATTTGTTTGTCATATTGTCAGTCGGTTGGTTTGACAGAAAATTTTATTCAATAAGTTTTGCGAGATAATAAAGGAATTGAAGACGCTTAAAGTAAATATACACATTGATTGACAAAAAACGAATGGTGGGGTGTAGTGTGCTAGGCTGTAAAAGCCGTAGTGAACGACAAATTGCCGGCATAAACTTTCACTCGTAAGTAGTTGAAAATGTTATTAATTTACTGTTTAGATTTATTAAAAAAATGTTTTATTGTATTATTTTAGGTATCCTTCTGACCCGAAAATGAGACTTCGATGGGTAAAAGCCACTGGTAGATTAAATTGGGAGCCTACAAAATTTACCAAAATGTGCTGTGAACATTTCAGTGAAAGATCATTTATACGTAAAAAGAAATTGGTTTTTTTACATGCAAAAGCAGTGCCAACGAAACATATACATGTGATACATATGTACTATATATATAAAAGCGAATGTATGTTCACCTAAAACACGAGAACCGTTAGCCCAATTGATATGAAACTTTGCACACATATAAAGAGCGACGAGACCACTCGGACGAACATAGTTACGTTAGTGCCGGACAGGTGGCGCTGGTGGCAGTGATTTTTATCTTTTGAACTATGGGTCGAATTGGTATCAAATTTGTATATATGCATGTGGTAGCATTGGAACACCAACTAATATGGTTACAATGGTAACTTATAGATAGCGTTAGTGTCGTTTAGTTAAATTAATTAAGTTTAAGTGAGTGGTAGATGCATAATATGCTCTACTTTAAATATAATATGACACATGTTTCTCATTTTTGTATTTCCACATAGGCTAGGTACTTTTTATCCGTGAAAAAGACTTTCACGCGGGCGGAGCTAGTTTGAATATATGTTTCGGGTGTAAGTCTGGGTGTTAGTAATGTTGAGTTATAGTATATCATAATGTTGATTTGACTAAAAAAGCTTTTTATATACTCAGAATGTCTGAACGTTTCACAAGAACTGCAAACTACTGAGCGAAATCTATGCTGGGTAAATTTTGTAACTATATTATAGGACGCCCCATTAAATTGCTGCTAAACAGCTGATTTTTATATTGTAATTCCTGTGGATTTGAGATTGATTATAGACTTTGTATTCCGTTTCTATAAGTTTAGACATAAAAAAAAATAGCTGACTGATGGCATACCTTTTTGGCATTATCTGCAAAAATGTTAATTGTCACCTTACAATTTTTAAGTTATTTATTTAATTAAATGTGCCTCCAGGTACTTCAGAAGATGTTTCCATTACAGAAAAACCTAGTCCATATGCATTGACATCAACCCATAACAAGAAAAAAAAAATTAGGTCAAAAAACCAGATCAGAAACCAATGAAACATTGCGTGTTGTGCGTGAATCAAAACGTAGATTATTAAAAAAGGTAGCTCCGTTAGAAAGTGGTGTAGCAGAGCTAAAGTGTAAGATGAAAATGAATTCAAAAGAGTTCGATTTACTATCAAATAATGAATCTGAATATACTGATTTTCTGAAACGGTATACTGATATAGAAAACTACCACTAAAAATATTCACCCGCACTAATAAATAAATACACCCAACAGTAATCCCGATCCCACACTAGGTAAACCTGTATCGTGGGTATCAGGAACTACGAGGGACTTGTGGTCCCATAACACAGACCAGAAACAAACTTTTGTGGATCACTCAAACATTTGTCTCGGTGCGGGAATAGAACCCACGCCCTCTCGCTTTGCAGCTACTCGCCCATGGCACCACGGAGGCTGTCTTTAAATTTTATAACAGAGTTTTGTTTTGTTTGTAAATTAATACTTAACTAAAATAGATAGTGATTATACATAGTGATTTCTTTTCACCAACCTCAGTTACCCATATGAGTGATACATATAGTTCGGGTTCATAAGCTACAAGCATTATTTTTTCATCTATTTTGTCTACAGTATAAATGAGCCGGCTCGACCGAATTGTTACCACTGACATATCTTCTTCTTCTTAATTAAAAATATATTTTTAATTAAGAAGAAGTAGTTTTGAGTTACCAACGTTTTTCCTAAATGCTGGACATGGTTGTGTTTTTCGTTACTTTAATGTGAGTTTAAACTTAAAAGACAAGAATTTGACAGTTGTGATATTTTTTCTCAAACATGAAATGGGGAAATAAATATATGTAACGTAGCAACATTTCAAAAAATCTAGCTGTCTCATGTGCGGTCACGCCATGGCTCTATCTATAGGTAATATATCAATGATGCAAAGCATTCCACAATAGCATCACAAGTGTCACTGTCGTCACTAGTTGTCAAGCTGTTTAGTAGAGTGACTAGGGTTATTCAGACGAGGACGTCATTGACGCCAGCGCCTGACTCATGTCGCAACCATCGGAAGTCTGTTTTAAGAATACATAACTTCATCGAAGTTTATATTCACACCGTGCACGAGATCAACACATTGTCATTGGTAATTGTCTAAGTTCTGAAAACAAAGAACCTCAGTAAGATCAGCGCATTGTATCCTACTACTATTATAAATGTGAAAGTTTGGATGTTTGTGACTTTGGGAATTTGGATGTTTGTTAATCCATCACGCCGTAACGGTTGAATGATTTTGGTTGAAATTTGGCACACAGGCAGACTATGACCTGGATTAGGACATAGGCTACTTTTTATTCCGGAAACAGCCATACAGTAAAATAACATAATAATAATACATAAAATATCAATTAGTAGGTGCTTTTAAAGTATCATTAACGGTTAATTTGCAACCCGGCACGTGTTATTACGACCATTACATATTGGGAATTGGAATGTAACTGATTACAGTTATCGTCCCTTTATTATTATAGCATACTATTATAATTCTGTCGATAGCAATCAATTAGAAAAACATCTCTTACTTACATCATCTTGATTAAACCAACTTCCAAACACAAAAATCCTTTTTTTTATATAGTATAGGCTGGCAAACGAGCAAGTGGGTCACCTGATGGTAAGCGATCTCCACCGCCCATGTACGCCCACAATACAAAAGAATTATGGGCGCGTTGCCGACCTTAAAGGAAAGGGATAATAAGGGATTGGGAAGGGGAGGGGGATTTGGGCCTCCGGATATCTCACTTACCGTACGAAACGCAGCAGCAAGCTGCTACTTTACGCCGGTTTTCTGTGAGACAGTGGTAACGACCCGGACGATCCGGCCCATTCATGCTGTAGGCAAGTGTCTACAGCGTGGCTCTAACACTCATAAATCACTCATGTTTTTCACATAATATTACGAGAATTTTATATATTAGATTATATATAATCCAAAACAATATTAAAGGTAATAAGCGAAATAGATGAGTACAATGTTAAATGTGTTAGTCGTTTATAAAACAAGCGTACCATAAACTCATAATATGTTTATGGCTACTGAAGCTTCTTTCATACCGATATTTTAAGTTCGAAAGAAAATGGTTCGAATATTAGCCTACCGAAACTTATTTATTTGCTATCTCTTATTTATTTTACTGCCGATGTATCGTCTTCTCAACTTTCTTATTGATAGCCCGACTTGAGCGCGCCAGTATAGGTACTTCAGTGAATTTGGCTCATCGGGAATTCATTATTTATCACCACATTTACATGTGTATTTATATAATAAATAACGGTTATTTATTCTTATTCATTTTAGGGGCCTTGAGTCAAGTCTGACTGTCTCAGTCCCAAGATATACCTACACAATGATTTACTCCGGTTTGTACACCTAGGTGAAATCATCCAGATGAACAAAGTGGAATAAAGTATTCCGGCTCGACCAGTACTCAGTAGCGTGGTCAGGCCACCGATGAGGTGTAGGAGGTGAGCCACCTGTTTAGTGAATGTGGCTGGAAGTCGTTGTAAGAGGGCTGCCTTGGATAAAACAAGACGGCGTGCAAGAGGCACACACTCAACATTGGGTGGATACAGGCTGAAGAAGTCTTCTCCATGTTGTCTTTAGGTGGACACATTAACCAACTTAGTTGCCTTCACATACCGGTACATTGAACCGAACTAAGTAGTAGGTCTCTTTTATTACGGCACTTTTTCTATTTCTGCCGCCAAGTACAAGTCTGTAACGATGACGACTGACGAGCGCAGTCCAGTGCCATGCAGTACTTTGTAATTCATAATTCTATCTGGTGTCGTGTCTGTTTATGGACAGGCGTCGCGCGTACCATCAGGCGAGCGACCAGTTCATTTCGTCTTTCTAGGCTAATAAAAAAAACATTTAGTTCTGGTCATAGTAGCACTCCATATACATTCTGTCAAAAATGCTGAACATTTATAATTCAATACAGGGTAACAATTTGGTCACTCTTTCTACGTTTGAGTAATATCTGCAGTAGCTTTTAAAGTGAATGTCAGATGCGATCGACCATTCTCCAGCGTTTTCAATTTCCTCGTGGAAATTATTATACAAAAAGACGATATGAAATTGAATGCAGCGATTTAAATCCCCTGTTGCATTTGCTATTGCAATAATATTCTTATAGTAAAGTATTATTGTAAAAGGACATAAGATATTTAATCTAAGTATATACAATATATCTCTCGGGTATTGATTTTTTCCCCGCCAAAGCGTTGTCGAATCATTCAATCATTGTTTTCTTTGTGTTCTGATGGAGAAGCTCGAACACATGCAGCCAGTTTTGGCCAATCGCTTGTCCCCGCTGCTCCTGCACGACAACGCGCTACCCCATACTGCAAAACAGGCGATCCCCAAGTTACAAGAGCTGGGGTTGGAAGCTCTCCATCATCCACGTTACTCACCAGATCTTGCACCTATAGACTTCTACTTTTTCCATAATTTTGCACAACTATTGGGCGGGGACAAAATTTATACCCGATAGGCAGTACAAAATGTCTTTGAAGAGTTTGTTGCCTCCCGTCCAACCGATTTCTTCAAGAAGGACATTGATAAATTGCCACTGCGCTGACAAAGATGCGTCGATAGCATGGGTGGTTACATTGATTAACAAATATAAAAAAGGTGGACAAAAATATGATAGGGTATATGGGGTGTTTCATATTATGTACCTATTATTAATGTGAAATTATGCCTTAATAGCTGAATGGATTTGGATAAAACTTGGCATACAGGTAGACCAAGATATGGCTTTGAACATAGGCAACTTTTATCCCAGAAAAAGACAATTTCGCGGGTGGAGCCGCGGGTAACTGCTAGTAATATATAATTACTTTACCGGACTGACTTCACCCCCTTAAGGGTGGATTTAAATGTGACCATAACAGTAAATCCTATCGAATACAAAAAGAATTATCCAAATCCGTCTACATTTGACGGATTATGCGAAAAATATATTAACTGACAAATTGAGAACCTTTGTTTTTTATGTTAGTTTAAAAGAGCCCAATTAATACGTTTGCACATTCGAGCACATATTATATTCAGTAACAAGCTCTACGGAAATGATAGAATTTCGTAGTATTGAATTTGCATGCGGAGGATGCAATAAATGTGGATACAGGATGTGACGTGCACAGCAGACATATTTCCAATATCGATGAAGTATCATTTTCCCAAGCAAAATTGCGATTTATGGTAGCATATAGGTACATAACTTTTATTTACATATAAGTACATTTTATTTTATATCTTTTTCTCGCAGTTGTGCTTCGGTGAATCTATTATGGCTGTTTTTGAAGTTTTTATAATATTGTTTATGTGTCATATTAGTCAGAGATGACGAAGCAAGCGCTTACTAAGCCTTTAGGGGTGGAATTTTGTCTTGAAATTTAAATGGGAACAACTTAGAGCTATACTCCTTCGAATTAAACGCATAATATGTGCAAAGTTACGCGTGGTTATACATACAAAAATATATATATATATCGAATTGAAAACCTCGTTAAGTTTGGGTTAAAACGTAACAGATACATACACTCACTTTAGTATCTATAATATTAGTATGAATATAATATAGAATCTCCCTATTATTTGATCTATAATAATATTATGTAAAAATAGAAAACTACGTATTTATATCGCCAAAAAGATTTCGGATTTGCGATTACACAGGTAGAAAGGTTCTCACCAGCTTTATTTCGTGCAGAATTTAAACTATGCTCAAACTAGGTTTCGATGGCAAATCTCTATAAACGACAGTTTATTATCAGACAGCATTTTAAGTTCGCGTTTTAGTTTTAGACTTTAATAAATAATTAAAATAGTCCATTAAGTTTTGCTAGTTAGTATTTATGGCAACTTAGTTACTGTTTAATTGAATGAAAAATAATATAAAATGGTTAAAATTTGAAGACCTAATTAATGGTAAGATATACAATGAATACATAAATAATGTTACTTAATCCACGAAAAACATGGGAAATTACAGTAACAGTATTACTATTTAATAAAAAAATGCTGTCTGAGCTATGTTTAATTTTCTGAAGGAAAATAAAACGCGAGCCTAGGTTGTGATGTGATATAGGGTTTACTGGAATCAGTTTCGTGTAATTTCCAGAGAGATTTTGTAATATTTTTTCCAATCAATTTTTTAATTCAAAATAATTCAACACAATGTAATGTTTTAATATCAATACAATGTATTGTAACTCTTTATATTAAAAGGGATTTAATATTTTTAATTATTACAAGAATAAAAAATATTACAGCTAAAAATATAAAAAAATATTAACCTCCAATAGCGAGGCCTAGGACCCAGGCCCCCTCCAGGAACCTCCTCACTATGTGTGCCGTGCCCAATAACATCGCTTTCTGAATTTGACTCTTGACCCAACGGCCAAATGAGTGCCTTTTGAGGTGTTGGTCGAGGCTCTTTGGTAGGTACGTACCAACTAATTAGCAAAACCAACTATCGGGACAATGATTGTCCCAATGATTGTTATGTGTCTTTCGGCTTTAACAAGGTTTTCAAATTATTATTATTACTTATTTATTGTGGTATTTAGGTTACATTAAATGTTATGTAGGATACTTCGTGGGATTTATGCTATAATCTTAAAACATTATGCATTATTAACATTAACATTATTTTCTAATGGGTTATATATTCTTTAGAATTGGGTAATCCAAATATAATTGTGCCATCTTGATTTGACTTACTACGAGGGCTAAATATTATATCAGATTTGCCATTTGTTTTTAAATTTTTATTACCGATCAGTTTCTAGGAAATAATGTTTCAGTTTCATACAACTTCGATCTTTGTTTATGTCCAATAACTCTTTGTAGTCGTTCAAACATCCATATGTAATTGTTTGTTTTGAAAACAACACGGACGATGGTGACAGTACAATGGCTACTATCAAGTACTCCCAACAGTTTGTGTCTAACCCTGGGCGATCGTAACACTGGATTTTTATATGGATCTAGTAAGTTCAAATGTTATTCAAACGTGTTTTCAAAGCAAATCCATTTTGATTTATATCTTCAATTTGCAGATCATCGTAATCTTTTTTATATGCACTACGGGTTATATCCAATGCCTTCCTATTAGCAACGGTTTTACAGTGAAGTTTAATCCCATATCAGGCAAGGAAAATGGTAGACCCAAATCATTTGGCGCGTTATTTACCAAAGTTTCTCAAGACTCATCACCTGAAGTAACAATAAGAAGGGAAATACTATCTAATACTTACACAATGAACTCAGACTTGGACCAAGGATGTACAAATCATATAGCCAAAATAATACACAAAACTGATTTAAATGACTCAAAAAATTGGGACATTTCGAATGTTATTAATTTGCCGATAATGAGACAACCGTTTGACGAATACAAGATATTAGTAGCAATAGCGCCTCCTAATATGAAAATTGATGGAGAAAACACGCCTACTGTTGTATACATAATATTTCCTGATGACGGCGCAAATGATTTAAATTCTATAAAAATACCTTCAATATATTTCGTGAATAAAGGCGACAGTTCCTTAAATGTGGAAAAGAAAGAAGATATTATTGATCCTATATTTATAGTGGACAATAACCGCACCGTGACAGGCTTAAGTAGTAAACAGATAGCAAAACATGTCAAATTCAGAAATCACTTTATTAACAGGTATAATTACAATATAGTTCACTGAGACATTTACGTACAGTATCACGATTTAAGTTATGCGCTTCGGAAATCTCTGTTTATCTTTAAAAACTAAACGTGATGATGAGGATCTAACATAGAGTAGTAAATATAACGTTAGATTACCTATTTTTCTTTTATATGCCTGTTGAGCCCCGGGAAGCTGGGCATTGTTTGCAAATTCATACTAAAACATAAATAACGAATATCGCTGAAGCACATATTTTTAATCGCATTCTACTTTCAAATATTTTGGAATATAATATTTTCGCTTATTTATGTGTCTGAATTTATCTTTATATAATTCCTGGCAGGTTTCATAATTTTGCTTTGTTTTTGGTATTCGTTTATTTGTAACTATTTAAAATTGTAAATAAGTAGAACAATTAAAATAACTAAAGATATCTTTTACATAAAGAATGCAATGTTGGTATAAATTCATTACATACATCCAACCCGGATTAAATTAATTTATTTTCGGGATTAATTTATGTAGAATTCGCTTCAAGCCCCACAACTAAGTAATTGACAGAAGACCTACATTAAATTAATTTAACGCACTACTATTTTATTAAATGTAAAACACGAAGCCCTTGTTAGTTGTGACTCAAATCAATTAACATACGTATGTGCACATACGCCTCTACAGAGTTTCGTGGGAGATGTATAATTTCAATGACTGTCCTTCTACTTATGCTTAATAATGCACATTTTGAGTAATTGTGCATTTTATTTATTTATTACTCATTTAGGCTTATGTTTGTACACCTAAAGGGGTATACAAACGTACAAATATTGCTGCACTCATGGTTCGCCGAGCTTATTTTTGTTCCGTGATTTGATAGGGGCGCCTAACGACATATCAGGAACCTGCCAGAATTCCCATTCCTGGCTACTCGTGTGTAATTTTAATTAACTTGTGATTGCCCAACCTGTAATTTGAACCTTGAACCTCATGGTTTCGTAGCCTTACACCAATTTGGTGATTTTGTTCATAGTTGGGCTCCGGTAATCTCACGCACCGTACGAAACACAACAGAAAGCTGCCACTTCACGTCGGGTTTCCGTTAGAAGTGGTATTGACCCAGTCGAGCACAGGCCCATTTATACCGTAGATAAAGGCATCTACAGTGTGGATTTACCACAAGAAAATCATAATATTGTGAACATTGTGAAATTTAAACATGAAAATATTGCCAGGTAAATATTGAATCATTATTTTTTTTAAAGATGTCACTGATAATGTTCAAATTGTTTACGAGTGGTAGAGCCACGCTGTAGACAATTTTGTCTACAGCATGAATGGGCCGGCTCGTCCGGGTCGTTACCACTGTCTCACAGAAAACCGGCGTAAAGTAGCAGCTTGCTGCTGCGTTTCGTACGGTGAGTGAGATATCCGGAGGCCCAAATCCCCCTCCCTTCCCAATCCCTTATTATCCCTTTCCTTTATGGTCGGCAACGCGCCCATAATTCTTTTGTATTGTGGGCGTACATGGGCGGTGGAGATCGCTTACCATCAGGTGACCCACTTGCTCGTTAATTCGTGATAAGTGGAGGAGGCCTGTGCCCAACCGTGGGACGTATAATACAGGGCTGATATAACTATTAATTTAATTCAATGGAAGGTGGCTTCCTAGGTGGTAAGTCCCTCGAATGCGAGAGGCCGTCTGTGCTACTACCATATCTTTGTATATTTCTGCCGCCAAGTAGCAGTGTGTAAGGACTGTGTTTCGGTGTGAAGGACATTAAAGTCAGTGAAATTACTGAACATTATGAGACTTAACATTTTTGTTGATCAATTCGATTTAAAATCTGTTCAGACGGTTCAAATCGCATGGGATTTAGCAGTTAATCAAATAAAATCGAACAGTAGGTACCTATGGGCTGTGTAGCTCGTTATTGGATGGTGATATCGAATGCATTGTGTATTGCGTGTTTGACTGTTGACGTCGAACTTTATTGACTAACAGTCAATCAAATGGAACCTAAAGTGAATTTGCTAGGAGTGTTTGGACAAACGTAGTTTGTGACGTGATTCGGTTAGTTAGTGACGATGTGTGCAACGTCAATAATGGATCCAATGAGGAGAACTTGGTGTTATATGTGTTTGGAATACGAAAAGATGGAGATATTTTTAAATATTTCGTTTTAGCTGAAGGGACGGATAATAATGGAGTATGTCTGGTACGTCTAGTAGGTACATTAAAACTTATTCTTTCTAGTAGCTCTGGACAGTCAAATTTGTTGTTCACTACGTCAAACAGAAACAATATGTCCGTCAGTTGCCGTCTATCTTCCAAGGTATTAATTTTGTGGAGCTCACAAGATTCCTTATAAGGTTTATTTACTGTTAGTGCCTTATAGTTTAGCTGTTTAATTAATTTATGTTGAATTTTTTCAATGTTGTCAATATAGTTTTTAAAAAGGGTTTCCAAATTAGACTCGCGAATTCTAATATGCATCTTACATAACTAAAATCATAATCAAATATCAGGTACCTTCGACGTATCGAACACACGAAAGTTTTCTTTTCGTGGGTATTTTAATAACTCCTATAAAGTATTTTATAGATGTTTCTCATCACTTAATACAGTGTCAACTGAGTCTATTTTTAGGATGGACCGAGTGCAGAGTGTGGCGCTTATTGCCTAATAGTATTTATTGTGCTATGATATGGCTAAGCCTAGACTCTGTTTATTACAGGCGGAGGCCGTTGCCGTTCCGATCGCCATATGGTAAGACCGGTCATGACTAAAATGTTATGTGCCGTTATAGCAGGTGTTAGAAGTGTGATACACATGGTTTCATACAGATTGAAATACTTGCAATATCTATTTAGATCTATGTCTATGAATAAACCACTGATGGATATGTACACACTCGCACGCTTTCAGCTACACCATTGTGCGTACTTATTTAACTTATAATCAAAGACTTTAATGTATACTACTAGACAAGCTGTGCGGTACAAAGAAATTGCGCACTTAGTTACGGTCAATTGACCGCAACTCATTTAGTCGCCCGCGAGAGAGCGACAAGAGCAGTTGTTGTTGTTTGAATAGCTGCGAACGTTAAATTCGATAAACTAACACGAAATTGTTTATTGTGACCCATAAAAAATTGTCATTATTTACGTGCATATATTATTCATTCAATTTGAAGTTATTTTACGGAAGTAACTATATTATTTATTGGTTTTGATCGAAAAAATCATTTATTATGAATAAAAACTAATACCAAACAAAACAGCCGTCTCAATATTGCCATCTCGCTTGCTCTCAACTCCTCACGCTCCCACGCCTTATGGCCGTTCCCTATATTCTGTCTGTCTCTAGTTTTGCTATACCGGCGATAGAAAATTTTATCTATTTTCCGTTTTACCGTCCCAATAAACTTACTAATGATAGGTAATCCTATTCTTTATTGCTGTCTACTGATGAGAGGACTGATAGCTGACTACAGATATACAACACTATGAAAATGACAGTTCAAGCGTCCCAATATGTTTTATGTGCTATCTGTCGATAAAGTTGTTTAGTTTTTTCTTTATCGGTAGATTTTGACCGATAAACAGATATCTTCGGCTGTAAAAAAACGAAATAAATAACGCATTTTGAAGAAATATCCATGAGTATACAAGGCTTACATGACACTTGCACTGCAATACAAAAAACTAAATAAATTATGTAAAAATCTAAAAGAAAATATAAAAAAATTCTAAAATTCCCATAAATAAAAATAATGCACCGTTTTGATAATTAAATTAAGTGCAAGAGACATATAAATATTTGTTAATGCGAACAAAATAATTCCCCACTTCAGTAAAATCCCCCAAATTCGCTTGGGATTTTTGTTCAAAGGACTTGTATTCAGAGCCGTAATGTTATTGACAGTAAAACGTTTCGTTATTACATTGTGTTTTGCAACATAATAAGTATTTCTCGTTAATATTATTTCATTTACAGTGGTAAAAAATAAGAATTATAGATAAATGTTAAATTAAAACTTATATTTCTAATCTAAATCATATCTTCATATTTTCTAACATAAATTAAACAATAGGTCCTCTTTCTCAGCTTGTATGAACATAACGCACAAGAGGGCCCAGATAGACTGCCTATCTATTGCTATCATAGTATCCGACGTGCATATCTAAAAAATAGGGACGATTCCAAGCAGTAGATAGAACAATACGGATGTTTGGCGATAGCTATCTATCGTGAAATTGAAGATTAATATTGGGAACGGCCATTAGACGTCATTCCCGCCTCGCCGGCCGCTTATGCAACACAATTTTACTTCTGAACAACCCGTCTATGGTATTAAAGTCTTTGCTTATAATACATATAGTGTCGTACTTGAACATCTGAATATCACATAATATAATCCCCTTGTTGGTCTAATCGAGTTAATATTTTCGTGAACCAGTTTATAGTTATCTAAGATGGCCCGGTTTTTCAGCTGGAATTCCAAACAATGAAACCTAATTATCCTACTGACTCACTTTCATGATGCAATCTCTTTGTTTATATATATTTAATAATCCTCCGCTTCGGTTAATTTTGTAAAACGACTGTAAAACAATACCTTAGTTTGAACCGGTTCAAAAGCTAGGGACAAGGCAAGGTTAAATAGATACTTAGAATAAACTAAACCGCCTCAGATTACGACGCGTCTCCTGTGTAAATCCTTAACCCGAGGGCCACGAAAACAACGCTCATAGCGAATTGGCTCTACATTGCAAACGTTGCTTTCGTGACACAATCATAAGACAAACTTCCGACGTTCACATCAAGCAATAGATGCGCGACTGGCCGTTTGTAATATGCACTACATACATCTTTGGTAGACCAATCGACGGTAGCGTTAATAGCGCAAGTCATTGCTGGTGCCTTCAGTAGGGTGTTGATAGCGACATAAATGCTGGTGTCTGACGATTGATGGGACCATCACTGTTCTGTCCTTAAGGTGGGTATGCAAATATACGTTAGTATGTTATAGGCGTAGGTACTGCAACTGTAGCTGTTACTGTACGCGTGCTTTAGGAAGCGCTACTTATTTGTGCATCACGTATCGCTCGCTGCGCGTTCAATTCATGCTATAGTACGCGAACTTTTGAACGTACCAACAAAACTCAGATTGGAATGGTATAGTGGACGCGCGCAGATCACGAGATTGTAACGAGGCCTTTTTAAGTTACGCAAGTTAAATGAGATAGGCGTAATTACAATAACAATTTGAGTTAAGGCAGCCTTGCAATATTGTCACTGACGCTTGTTACGATCTTTGGAAGTCTGCCTTTAGGGTGGATGCTCCCAGTTGGGCCGCACACTTAAAGTTAACGGACTAAGATCCGATTTTACCAAATTCTTTATAATCAGCTATCAGTCAATCAGTTAACATTAACAATATGGTCCCGTGGCAAAATTATAACAGACCTTCAATAAATCAAACCTTATTCGAATGTTTTCAAAATATTCATTCAAATTCTAAAAGACTGCCTCGGTGGCGCAGTTGTAATGCATTCGCGTACGCGTTACGATTGAGGTCAACGCTGAGGTCTCGGGTTCGATCCCCGGGTCGGGTAAAGTGATATTGGATTTTTCTATTACGAAATGGTCAGTATCAGCCCGGAGTCTGGAATTTGTGCCCGGTATGGCGATAGGCTCGCCCCCTATCACATAAGGGACGGAAATACGCTCGGCGAAATGTGGGTGTACTGGTTACACCTCTGCCTACCCCTTCTGGGATTACAGGCGTGAGTGCGTATAGTATAGATTCTAAAAGAACTAAAATAAAATGTCTTTGTTTTAAGTAATTGATGTAGACATAAGCATTGTTTCAACCTACGTTTTAACCGGATCGAATATAACATCGCACATCAGTATTAAGTAATGTGACCAAATTAAAAATATTATGATAGGTTAGGATACTCTGTGTTATTCAAATGCAACCCGTCTATTTTTCAATTTGCTGGTTGAAATGCCAATTAGTGTTATTTACGCATTTCACATTATATAATTGACGGCAATCAAATCGACTGTTATGAACGTAATGGGCCTATGGAGCAGTTATTAAGTTTAACAGCAGATTAAGAAATGGCAGACCTAAGTGGTCTTCCATTTTATGAAACATTCACTAACCTAACAATCTGTCAAAATATGTCACAGGACATTTATTTAACTGACAGAATATAGTGAAAATAGGTTACCTAACTAAACCCAACCAACTTTGTATGCATATTGGCTTTGGCTACGTGACGTAATGATGGTCACAAACTTGTGAATATTAAAAATTATCCTTTCACTGGCCATATATGGCCATTTCCAATAACCTATCTTACATTGATTATCTGGATAGATACACAAATGAGCCAATCAGAACACAGTTTGAAGGTCACGCGTAGAATTTACTTAGTTTAATTGGTTGATTTCCGTGATTTATCGGGATAATCAAACTGAGATATTTTATTGAAAATGGCCGTACCAACGTATTCGTATCTCAAGTTACTTTACGGTCTGGTAAAGATACAGCGCAAATAACACATACCTATTGCATTTCTACTGCATTTACTTCACTTTCATTCTTTATCTCACGCATGACGCGCACGCATCGACTTGTATTTTATATATTTTTGGAATTTCTATACTTTTTTTGAACGGAGTTAGTCTAGCGGGTTTATCGAGACGGACATGTGGTATCGATTCTAGACGCCATTTGGGTTTAGAGGTTAGGGCAGGCACCTCTATTAAATTATAGCTCGTTTTGACGGTGAAGGAAAATATTGTGAAGAAACCTGCACATCTGAAAATTCTCTGAGTCTAAGAAGAATTTCGAAGGTATTTGAAGACTATCAAACGCTTCAGGCCAGCGTGTTGAAACTACAAGGTAGGTAGGTAGTAGGTAGCTATGCGGGAGGCCCTCTGGGTTAATACCACCGCTTTGTCTATTTCTGCCGTCAAGTATCAGTGTGTAAGAACTATTGTGTTTCGGTTTGAAGAAAATTTAAGCCAGTGAAATTAATGGGCATTATGAGACTAATTATGTATGATAACAAATTATTTTTCGATTGACGAACACAGTGTCATGCAATGCTTTGTAATTCAGAGTTATTTGTGGTGTTGTGTCTGTTTATGGACAGCAGGCGAGCGACCAGCTCGTTTCACCTAGGCATAATCACCTCTCTTAATCACCTTTAGGTGCATATGCCTAGGTGATTTAAGTGCAACAATCCCTCGTTTCATTATTCGGGCTAGTCAAACCTCTCTCATTATTAGAGAAGGCCACGGTGACCGGCAGTATTACAATATTATTATCACATTTGGGTAAGTTTGGTTTTATTGCTTGCATTATTGTTTTGCAACCTAACAAGAGTGGATCCGATTACTTTTTGACGACATGATTGAATTTATATTATTAGCCTCCGTGGCGCAATGGCCGAGTAGAGAACCGGATGTGAAGCGAGAGGCTGCGGGTACGATTCTCGCACCGAGTCAAAATGTTTGTGTGATCTATAAATATTTGTTTCGTGTCTGGGTGCTTTCTCCCCAGTGGGATTGACGTCAGGCAGGCGGCCGGTTGTAAAAACTACAATCCAAATCTTTCTGTAACATGTATAGTGGTTAAAAGCATGTTGCGCCGACCCAGTGAGTGAGTGGGATAAGGGTAGGTGGAAGGAAGTCAGACATAGTGTCCTCGCATGCCAATGTTATTTCGTCATGCTGCTCCATTTCGAATTTGTCAGAAATGGTGGTGCAGAACCTACCTTGCAGTAATTTCAGATCAAGTCAAAGTTGTACATAATATTTCTGATTCTTTCTTTTGCATTAAGATTGTAGATCGAAAGATTTTAAAGTGTAGACACGCTGTAGATGCGTACGCTAACATTGTAGACAGTTGTATGCTGTAGGCATTATCTACAGCATGAATGGGCCGGCTCGATCGAAGTACCACTGTCCACAGAAAATGTAAAGTGTCAGCTTAACGTTGCGTTTCGTATAGTAAGTGAGAACACGGCTTAAAACCCCTTCCCGTTCGCTTCCTAATCCCTTAATTATACTTTTTCTTTCAGATCGTCAATGCGGTCATGATTCTTTTGGTATTCAAGTACGGTGGAGTACACTTACCATCAGGTGACCTACTTACTCGTTTTTCGCCCACTGCTATAAAAACTTTCTGTTTGCGGCAAAGATAGATAGAAAGAGGCAACGGTAATTCGGTGCTTCTACTTAACGTCAGTCTCAAAGCCCTGAGATATTCATCTCGGGCTTAGTACGCTGATAACCAGAGACTTGATGAGATACACCACTGTTTTGTTTAATCCTTCTCTTAATCGGAATTCAAGTATTCGAATGATAAATATTGTGTAACAAACATATAAAGTAAAATTTTAATGTACTAATTACTACAATATCAATGAAAGTATTTGTCCATTATTTAAGGTCTTTTTAAATTGGTCATACAATAAAAACGACGAATGTGACACTATAATGTAACACAAACTTATCATCTTTTTATTTTCAAAGCGCTATTGGGGTCGGCGTAACATTTTAATTTTAGTTGTTTTCTGAGTTATTGTTCGAAGAAATATGGCTACATTTGACATTCATAATTCTAAACGATAGATCGCGTGTTTAAAATACGTGTGTGGATATATTTCCTTACGTAAACAAGAAGAAAGGCTTGAGAGACATTTGTAATTTTCGTTAATATTTACTTCTCATTAGGAAACATAATCTGAAGCGTGATAGAGATAAAATGAAAAATTTGCAAGGAACATATTAAGTACTCCTGCATACTGCATATTTTTGAATTATTTGTCCGAGTGAGATGAATGTTGAAAAGTTTTATGATACTAGCTGTGGAGTCAGTCAAAAATAAAATGGAATTTTAAAAGAATCTCCAAAATATAAATCTAGGCTTTACTCGTGGCTTCACTCGCGCGAATGTTCCGGTTGGATGAAACACCTAAATCCCACTTCACCCTTCTGAAGGGTGGATTTTCGTAAAATCCCTAGCGGATACTTGTAGCCTATAAGAAATCTACTTGCGTTTTATATTTCTAAGTTTAGTTCCGGGATTTCTTGATTTGTGTGTGAATGTGTGTGAGAGTACTGAGTTGTATTTCGTTTTTGTAATACATTGATAATCTCAAAGGTATGTGAAGTCTGCCAACCAACCCCCATTACGCCAGCGTGGTGGATCCTATCCCCTTTCATTCAGTAGGGTAGGCTCGTGCCCATCAGTAGGACGTATAATAGTAGTAGTAGGGCTTGTATTATTAATATATATTCTAATATACGTTGTCTAAATAGACTAAATAGACAACGTGTATGACAGCACTGTTGTGTTTCGGTTTGAAGGACATTGAAGCCTGTGAAATTACTGGGCATTATGGAACTTAACATCATATATCTCGGGATGACGGCCGCAGTCGATTGCCATGCAACACTTTGCAATGCAGTACACAGCGTCGATGTTCTACTTTTTTATATAAGAGGCTATCTAGTAGCTAAATACTTTTTCTATGGCTGAGGTCGGCAAAACCAACCTAAACACTCATAATACCAGAAAAATCATGGTTGCTTTATCGACCCTTAAGGAAAAGAATTGGAATTGGATAGGAAAGAGGTGGAATTGGGCCTCCGGAAATCTCTCTCACCATAGGAAACGCAGTCTGTCACTTCACGTCGGGTTTTTAATATGACAGTAGTACTAAGCCGATCGAGCCAGCCCAATCATGCTTCAATTATAGTTAAAAGCGTCTACAACGTGTCTATATCTAAGTCCAGCTCTACTCTATGAGTTTCACTGTACCTCACATAATAACACTTCAGGTAATAGGTACGCAATTTGTTTACATCACCACAGATTTTCATCAGCATAATTAACATGTTTTTTACCTGCTGACATTGGCACAATTGCACTATTTCAACTTGAACCACTTAAACAGACTTTTATAAAAATACAGCATTGAGGACAGCTTCGACAGCCTGAATAAGTATTTTAAGCGAATGTTAATTGCACAATGTCTTAATCAAGTAACTACTATGCCATTCAAACTGTATCGATTCGAGGCTAATTTTAGGATGGAATGAGATAAATATATGGAGCCCCTTGTCCATGGTTTTATAATGCCTGAAAGAAATCACAATATGACAGAAATAACTTTTCTGTCATATTGTGATTTCTTAGCTTAAATTATTTTACAAATTAATAATAACAGATTTTATAATACAGATTTCAATTTTAATAATGCATAAAAGTCTTATGTATTCAAAATAATTTTCCTTGCTTAATTTCGCCGATTTTTTCATGTGACAGTAGAATCAATTATGAAATATATGCACCAGAAGATTATCATCTATCTTTTACCTAAGGCCGTCCACATTTTGTGACATTTCGCCGCTTCGACAGGCGTGGCTGTCACACGTACTTGTTACTATAATGTGGACGGGTTACGTATCATCCATTGTGTCATTTTACCCTGATATAAAATAAAAAATGACAAAACCTTAAATAACATCACGGCGAGATGTTACGAGGCGTCAGAGCGGATCAGTCCGTGACATTAGGTCGTAACTTTTGACAACCGTCAAAGCTTGAGAGTTTGTGACGCGTGTTTGTTACAGTCACGCCATTCGGTGCGGCAAAATGTCACAAGTGGAGACGCACTTGAAGATACTTAGGTATATTATTATTATACAGGTTTTATCTTAAGAGTCCTTTACTTGTATAATACAACACATACAATAAACTTTCATAGACAGCCTCCGTGGCGCAGCGGGCGATTAGCCGGCTGCGAAGCGAGAGGCCGTGGGTTCGATTCCCGCACCGAGACAAATGTTTGTGTGATCCACAAATATTTGTTTCGGGTCTGGGTGTTATGGGACCGCAAGTCCCTCGTAGTTCCTGATACCCACGATACAGGTTAACCCAGTGTGGGGTCAGGACTATGTGTGTGACTGTTATTATTTTTATTATTATTATAGACAGACAATTTCGCAAAAAGGTTCACTTAATACTAAATACAAGGACGTTAGTATATAGATATATGTCTAATTGGACGATAGTATCAATATCACCGCATACGAGTATTTAAGTAGTATTAGACAATACCTACATTCAAATAGGTAATCGTCCTTAATTGCTGTAACACATATAAGTTTATTACGAGCTTTATCAACAATGTCATTTGTCTAGGATGTTGACCTAAATATACATCTATTAGGGTGAATGTACACCTATTCGTGCCGAACAAGCCGCACGCGCCGCATTCATCGATTTTTTAAGATAGTTAAGTTGTATGACATTATACGCAACCTCGTCCACATTCATCGCATCAAAGTCACTGATTGCGGCGCGTGCGGCTCATGCGGCTCATAAATGTCAATGACCTATCATCGCAGAGATTAGGTATGTTTAATGCATAGTCATTCATCATCGAGGGCGTTGTTATTTAAAGCTGTGAGGGTTTTGCTATTGTCTATGCGCTTACCATTGCGCGAGTCACCCGTTTGTGACGTCATTCAGTTGTATAAAATAAATAAAAATGGGTTCTGACAGTTACCGCAGTCGACGTGGAAATGAACTGGCCGTGTAAAACAAAAACAGGACTTGACATCGCATGACGTATGTGCTTTCAAATAAATTGGCAGCGATGGCCACATCGCTTTACGTACAAGTTACGAGGCGACGTACCTACCTATTACTTTCACCGGTTGCAATGCTTTAATTTTTAAGTAGCGGATATTAAAAGCGCTCTAACTGTATAGCTTGATTATTCGAACAATCCTTTTATGGTTCCGTACCGGCTAATGGAGTGTTCTATTAGGTAATAAATAATTGGTAATATCTGCATCTCAGCGTGTTATCAGATGATATCAGTGGCAATTGCATGGCATAGAGATTGCTGGCGTGTTTGATCCATTAAAGCTCGAAGGTAAAGATTAAAACCTGACTCATACGAAATAAGTTTCTCGAAACTCGTTTAGTTGCGAAATAACACCAAGAAGGACAATTGCGAAGAAAACATTCGAATATAAATCCAGATGTTGTGAAACCATGCTCTTAAAATGCGTACAAATCATGGATCTAATGAATCACGCGATAGAGATTTGTGCTATCCAAAAAAATCTATAATTTTAAGTACTTGCATACTCGTACCTATGATGTATAAAATAATCGCGTGATTTCGTTTAGGTATGCTTGAATCTCGTTTTATCAGAATCCTGGTCAGGATCAGTAGAATATTTTTTTATGTAGGGCTATTATTCTGTTTATTCTGGTATGGTGTGAAATGATGAGTGATGAAAGAATGTAGTAATAAAGATCGAGAAAGGAATACTGAGAAGGTTTGAGCAAGAAGAGAGTATGGATAAAAGAAGACTGATGAATGAGTTGAGAGGGTAAGACCTCGTCGAAAAGTTACAGTTAAAAATAATCTGGAGAAAGGCCAGGCCAAGGTATTCTAAACCACTGTCCATGTAGAATGTAATGAGAGTGAAGGAGGCAAAAGAGGCGTGCAAGGGCCATAGCAAGTGGAAATCCGTTTTTTCGGTCTACCCCTATGAGAAACAGACGTGGGTCTATGTATGTATGTAAATTTTGCTTCCTTTATGGTAACACCTTTCCTTAAATAAATTGTCTTAATTGGATTTCCAAAGTGTGACTGTAAAAAAAACTCAATGATATTTTTACGATTTTCCCGCGTGTTTAAAAGTCATTTGACGCTCGACGAACCTTTGCAGGGTTTATTACAAAAAAAATAAAGTGGCTGTTTGCGATTCTTTATGTGAAAAGTTTGCTTTTTGCACTTCACGCCGCGTCGTTCAGGTGTGTTAGCATAAAGTTATTAGAGTACGGAACATATGTTAATGTAACTCGTTTTCGAGTATGTAGTTTTTAGCTGAGCGCACTCAAGTTAAGTACACTAGTGTCGGTATTTTAAGATTAAATAAAAGAGTGTGTGTAAACGTCTCTTAAAAGATTAGTTATAGTATGAAATTTTATATCATACCCCCTTAGTGCCGCACTCAGATAAGTCAATTAATCTTAATTGTCATTATGTAATTACTTGGAACTCGATTATACCTCAGCAGAGATTGCAGTTGCTGCCGGGAGAGAGTACTTTATCATTTTTGTTAGCTAGCTTTTCGTTAGGTTTAGGGAAATGAGAAATTTTGTGTTACACGAACACAAATTAGGACACTCCAAATGGACACACAAATGGGCCACCAACATCTTAGACCCAAAGTCCACTTCACCTACACGTGGGAGACTATGCTGATTAACGGACGTGGCAATGGCGAAACATGGTTACCGATGCAGATTGCGGGAGTCAGACAGCGGGTCGCCCCATATAATACCAAATACCGGAAAACCTGTGGTATGAGAAGGCGGACTTTGGCATTACGCCAGGATAACGCCAGGCAGAAAGAAATAAAGTTACATTTCGCAATCGATTTTTACATCGTAACATTCATTATTTCGTAGTATCATGAATATATCTTTTTCTATTATATTCGCTAATTACTAATATAATGGCTAATGCTATTAATTATATTTCGTTAATGGCGTCTTGTAGTCATAGTAACAGTTCTGTTTCAAAATATTCTTTATCGCAATAGTAGAATATATTCAACCAAACTCACACACTCTTTATTTGCAAATGCTGATGCAAACTTTGTATAGAATTAACTTTGATGGGGTTGCAAAGGCGAAAGCCAGCCACATCGATGTCTTTGAGGAACTGATCCCGCATAACTCGAGGCGTGTGGGAAACAACATCGAAGTTAGCTTTGAAGTGAGAAAATTGAATACTTTTGATTCCGTTTGCTTTATGCGCTCTTTCCGTTTATACATTTTATGCGTTATTTTAATCCCACCATAGTTAACATGTTCTTGTAATATCTATCTACATTTTGAGGTAGCGAAGCGATGCGGGACGACAGCGACATGTCCATTTTGTATGCTAATGTAAAGGTGCGTTTTGAGGTATGCCGCAGCGTCAGGAGCGACCATATCTATACAATTTTAAATAAAGCGGACGTGTCCCTATCGTCTGACTTGTCATGCGTTCACATTCTTTGATCTCCAGCAATGATTGATGCATTTTTGAGCATGCGTTTTGATAGGAAGAATGTTTTTATGACTTATCTCTTTCACTCGAATAGTTGATACGTAATATTGATCCAATTTAGAAATCCAAATTAGGCACCTATGTAACAAACAAAATGGTATGAGTTTCACAATGTCTTCGGCATGAAGTAGAAATGTGGGCATAACATGTTGCCATATAGAGATAATATATTATGCAATTACCAGTGTATTGAATTATTCACATCAATATCAAACATATTAGACGTTTTAGAAGTTAGCGGTAGTTTATTTGCATATTTTTTTAAATAATAATGTATTAGCAGTCATCATTAAGAAATATTATATATCATATTAATTATACCTATAAGACAATTTCTATTGTCTTTTTAAATACTATTTTGCTCGCGACTCCGCCCGCGTATATGTGTTAAAATATTTTTACCGGGGCAAAAACACCTTATGTCGTTCTCCAGGAGATAGATTATTCCTTCTTAACAAACATTTAAATCCGTTTAGCCATTTACCCGTGAAAACGTAACAGACAGACAGAGTTGCTTTCACATTTATAATATTAGTATGGATTATTGTTGGATTCATAAGTGGTAGAGCAACACTGTAGGCACTTGTCTGCAGTATGAATGCGCCGGCTCGATCGAGTTATCATCACTCTCACAGAAAACTTATTTGAAGTAGCAGTTTGCTATAACGTTTCGTACGGTAAATAATAATTTCGGAAGTCCAAATCTTCCTCGTCTTCGCAATTTCCATTCCTTTCCTTTATTATTCATTCCTTTCCTTTAGGTAGGCCTAGTACAAGTTTGGATAGTTTTTTTAAAACGATGACAGCTTCCATTTTTTCGAGTAGCAGTAGGCACTGGTAGGAATTATGATGGATTAAGTATGATAATAATAAATGGTTCATTTTATTTCATTTTAGTCGAATACGAAATTAGTTTTCAGGCGATTCTTTCCATTTTACAGTATTAATCACTAGTTTGACACTTCGTCAATAGTAATTTTATACGAATTCGAAAACTGTGAACGTTTTTGTAACTCGTATTAGGCATAAAATAAATTCGGCAACGCATTTATGATTGTTCTGTGGGTGATCGCGAACGATGTAGGTACATCAATTACCATTAGGTGATCTACTTGCTTGTTTGCCGACCTTTGCTATAAAAAATTTGTCACATTTGTTTTGTAGAGCTACCAACGAATAAGGGAGTAAGAACACGAAACATTAAAATATATAAATCGATCAAGTAATGTATTAAATGCAGTGTGTCATCACATGTTGGGAAGTGAACGGAGATTTAAATGGTATTATGCCATAGTAACACAATCTTGCCGCTCTGTTTGTAACAATACCTAACATAATGATGAAATCTTGTAATATAATATCATCAATAATCCTATTAATACCACGTTAAAATTAAGCTACGTATAGGTTAATAGCAAGTGAAAGGGTGTCCCGGTACTATGTGCACTGAACGTTTAACAAGACAACGTTGTTACTCTCAAGTGTCTTAAAGGTAAAGAAATAATGTAATCTGAGCTTCGATGTCATTTTAGTTCGAAGTTAGATAAACTAGGAGATAAATCTAGTGCTCAAACCGCCCAGACTAAGCACGATAACAGTCGGTGTTACGTTGATCATTAGATACGTTACGAAGCTGAATACTCGATTCCATTCTACTGAAATCTATTTCGCAAATGTTAAGAATGCATTGTAATGGTAGCTGGTTGCTCTAAATTATCTAGATGTATGTTTGTGCATTCTTCATCGTCCCGCGCGAATTCTCAAATATATGGTCACGCTTATTAAACAAGGCTTGAGTCTAAAAATTTCAAATTGCATGTTATGAATCATACACAAAGCGAGGTATTCACCTTCTCGAATAATTAAATGGTTGCAACACCTCCGCTCATTATAATATTAACAATATTCCATATTTGTATGATATTTAGTAAACAATAATGCGCTAACCTTGCGTACCGAATATGAATATGTCATTTATACTATGAACGTAATATGGTCATTATGTGTAATAGCTTGTTTTCAAATAAGGCAATCTAATAATAATTATGTTGTGTTTTTTGGCTGACTTATTTTATATATGTATTTATGTTCTTCACCTCATTATTTTAGTGGCAGTGTACTTAGACTGCGGAACGGTCGGTACCCGGGTTCAAATATCAAGTTAGAAAATCACAATTGGTGTTGAGATATTGATCTGAAAAATAATACATGAGTTGTTAGCAAACCGTGGGTGTACTAATTGCATCCCTGACTACCCTCTTAGGAATATATGCGTGAGCTTATGACGATGATGATCTTTGTTCATCACATCAGATTCAAAGTGGTCATGCGGAAACATAATCAGTGTGTTGTTTGATTTCGTGGCCTTGTTTGTGTCAGTATGTACGTGTAATCAGGAATATGGGTTTCTCGGTGTACCGGGTGTCCACATACTTCAAGTTGAATGGCCCATAGTAATCCTAGTTTACTGCCTGCCTTTGTAATCCTCTATGTAGGATAAAATATTCAATGGAGGAAGGATTCGCAGTTGCTTCTTGATATCTTTGACGTAGCGAGTTTCATGTATTTTTCATTACAATAAATGAACGAATGTTGTATAGACCGTGTTGATATCATAAAATATATTTTATTAATTTATTTATGATTGTAATGAACTGAATTAGTTAAAGTTGATAAATTTAGCCAAGTTGCTTTAGAATGTTGTACACCTGATCAGAATGATTCACGAAGACTCAAAAACCTAGTGATTAACTTTCACATCTTGAATACATTATGGCAGAAAAATTTCTAATCAATATATTATAACATAGATTGCATTCCAATGGTGATGATCTTTCAGTATTTAGGTAATATCATTTACGCTACTGTAATAGCTTGGTTTAGTTGATGCGATATTAATTGTTAAAGCGACAAAACTGTGACATATTCTATATACCTATCTAAACATGTATAGTTATTGGACTTTACAAAATAGCTGATACGTCGTGGTATTAATAAAATATTTATAAGGTACTCATTACTATCTGCAATCATTTAAAACATAATAAGCAGTTCTTTTTATATTAACCTAAATTATGAAACGTCGCAGATCGCTGGCCTGATGGTAAGCGCCACGCCTGTCCATAAACAGAAGCAACACCACACAACACTTTGAGTTACAAAGCACTGTATGGCATTGGACTGCGCTCATCGCCCCGAGACATAAGATGGTAAGTCTCACAATGCCCGGTCATTTCACTGGCTTCAATGTCCTTCAAACCAAAACACTACAGTGTTTATACACTGCTGTTAAGCGGCAGAAAAAGACAAAGCGTTGATACTCGTACCAACCCAAACGGCATTTCGTATATGAGGGCTTACCTAGAAAATGTTCAATACGTAATCTTTTGAATTATTGTATCGATTGTGCGAATTATTTATGATTAATCGTTTATTGTTTAATACAAATATAACTATTTAATATTAACTAGCTATGTGTAAGTGGGTCACCAACATCCTAAGCCTAAATCTAACCTCATCTGCGCGTGGTACATTCTGTTAATTAGCGGAAGTGGCAATGGCGAAACTTGGTTTTCGGTGCGGGTTGTGGGGTCAGACGGCGTGTCGCCCCATATAATACCAAATACTGTCAAATCTATGGTACCGGAAGGCGAACCCTGGCATTAAGCCGAGATAGCACCAGGCAGAAATAATGAAGTTAAGTATCTCGATATATCAATATATGAAAACAATATGTTTTAATCGGATCGATTGTATCTATTTGTTGCGGCATTTGGTAATATGGCAGGAATATACTCGCAACGCGGGTAGGGTTGCCAGGCCTTTAAATAAAAAGCCGGACTCGGCGCGTTTTTACGCCGAACATTTTGCCCTAAAAGCCGGACATATCTTTGTTGAAAGCCAAAATATATGTTTTTAAAGCCGGACACCACTTTTATAACGATAAAAGCCGGTTAGGTTTGTATTAAAGTTTATTAATTAATTATTATTTACTAATAAATCACAGTTTTTACAAAACAATAATCTATATATCATATCCAAAAATCTAACGAAACCCGGACGCGACCCTAAAAAGCCAAATGGCTTTAGCCGGACACCTGGCAACCCTTAACGCGGGTCACTTACTTTTACTTTCTACCATTCATCGAAAATGTTTCAACATTCAACAAAACGACAATCTACAATCAACATTAACATATATATCGTTTTCATGCTATTGGTAGTACAAAGCGTGCTTCTTCTGTTAGTATGTGAACTCGCAAGGTCAATCACGTAGATATACCAGTAGCACGCGATCTAGCACTTCGAAAGCCTTACGTATTACTGGACTGCCAGTTGTAGTTTATCTACATCGGCAATCTGTGTTATCTGGAATAAAGATGGGAATAAAACATTGCTTTAATGTTCAAGCAATGTATGATATTCATATATTCTGATGTTCATGCATGGGTTCGATTCCTGCACCGAGACAATTTTTTGTGTGATTCATAAAAGTTTGTTTCGGGTCTGGGTGTTTTGGGACCGCAAGCCCCTCGTAGTTCCTGATACCCACGATACATGTTTACCTAGTGTGGGGTCAGGAGTATGTGTGTGACTGTTGGGTGTATTTATTAATAATAATAATAATATTTATTGAGCAATAGGTATACAATTTTGCCTTAAGAGTAATACATTCAACATATCATAACTAATATATGAAATTTATGGCAATATTATACAATGGGACCCAAATTAAGCATACGCTTGTATCTTGGGGGCTGAAGGATGAAGTTTTCTTTATTTACAATTATTATATTATATACAGCTGAAACCAAGCTTTAAGTGAATAATAGGTAGTTTTTTATTTATTAGCTTGAATGACGAAATCAGCAGCTCGCTCGTCTGATGGTAAGCATAACACCTGCTTATAAATAGAAGCAGTAGGTACCATATAGAATTTTGTATCACAAAGAACTGCATGACACTGGATTGTGATCATCACCCCGAAATATACAATGTTAGTCTGATAATGCACAGCCATTTCGATGGCTTTAAACGTCGATAAAACCGCAACACAACAGTGCTTACATACTGTTGCTTGGCGACAGAAATAGACAAAGCGGTTGTACACACCAAGACGGCCTTTTGTATACGAGGAACTACTTACTACCTAGTAAAAGTTCCTAATATCATCAATTCTTAATTTATACTTCCAATTATTGGGTAATGAATTACAATAGAACCGACTTAAAATTGGTTAGATTTCCTAATTTTGGGTGTTCTTCTTGGTCGTATGCTTTATTACTGAAGGTCATGTCCTTGAAAGGTCTTAATATTGGGTAGATAGCTTAATATAAATAATTTTACTATTAGGTTTACAGTTACTTCTTTTTCAAAACCCTGGTCGCCGATCCAAATGATTAGTAGCTTAAAGACGGTAATCGAGCTCAATGCGCGCCAGCCGGTGCCGATATCCATTCACTTACCAAAAATATTGTGCATAAAATACTTGTAAAAGTGAACTTGTTCGTTATATAAACAATTTGTATTGAGATCACCACACCCATGTACCTTATATTTTGTTCCAAAGTTGCATAAACGGTAAGACACTGTGAGAGGCGATGATGATATTAATATCGCTATCTTATTTAATACACACGTGGCTCACGTACCAAGATAAGTGAAATGGTGTTAAAATTCAGAGTAGGGTTACTGTGTAAAAGAGAGCGAAAGTAGATTTACTACAAGTGTCGGTTTTGGTTCGCGCTGGTTGCCAGTTCGTCAAATTTGAGCAATTTATTACAGGTTACTATGAATGTCAGACACTATCTCACTTTCTGATATGGAGATTACAATGAAATTGAGAGCGTTTGCTCGAGAAGGTTCATTTTGTGTAATGTTACCACACATAATATTACGCGTTTACAGGCCATATTAAGTTACATAGAACTGGAAAAAGAAGACTTAACTCGCGATAAAATATAAATAACATTAGGTGAGCCACGCTGTAGACACTTTTGCCTACAGCATGAATGGGTCGGCTCGTACGGGTCGTTATCACTGTCTCACAGAAAACCAGCGTAAAATAGCAGCTGGCTGCTGCGTTTCGTACGGTGACTGATATATCCGGAGGCCCAAATCCCCCTCCTCTTCCCAATCCCTTTCCTTTAAGGTCGGCAACGCTCCCATAATTATATTGGTATGGTGAGCGTACATAGGCGGTAAAACAAAAGATAATAAAGCTAAAATTTGCTGGACACCTGATCATTTTTGTAACCGACTGGATAAGCGACCAACGTACCTATATATGGCGAAAACCTGCCATAATGGCTCGTTCAGGCAAGTCGCGTTCCGGGACCAGTCAGTGTATATCCAGTTACTTCAGGCCGGCATAATTCTGCTGACTGTCGAGGGACGCAATACCTCTTGACGGTCGACATTATACTTGGACTGCACTGTACTTAACATTAGGTCCAGTGTGGTCACTTTGCCGAGCCAGAAGAAAAAGGTTAGATTTTTATTTATGTAGTTATGGATGTATTAATTCATGTCGCTATTCCATTATATGTATGTAGCGAACATCGCAGATGGACTATATGGAAGCGGTGTGAAGGTTAAGATGTTTTGGCCAAATTCTAAACAGACGAGATTCTACCAAGGACCGCCGTTCATGTATCCTCGATGAAAGGGTAGCGGTACATAAATGCCACACACTTTTCACAGTAAGGCTAAGCGACGCGTGGTCCTAGGTAAAAAGTAGGGTGTATTCTTGGATGTGTCATACAGGATTTTTCAGTTATTTTTCTATAATAAAAACTAGCATCATCATATCCGATCGAAATGTTTAAGAAATGCAAACAACGGTATGTATTTGTTTGCTTAATTTTATTATACATAACATTTCCCCTTACAGTGAATGCAAAGGGATCTTAGTTCATACAACCATGAATGTTATCAAAATGCTTTAATTTGATTCGAACTTTAATTAACTTATTATACCTACACATGATTTATTTTTGTGCACATATTCTTGATAATTGATATGTTTTATTCCTCTTGCTATAATTAATAACAACCTAAGTGATAATTGAATGGACAATATGTAATGAACACGTAATTAATTTATTGATGATAGTTTCTATTGAAATAGCTGTCAAGGAATCTGTCTTTAGTATGGTATAATTAAAAACATTACTCAGTTGTTTATTTCATACGATTTGTGGTATTGTAAAAAGTGAATGTGAAATGTATGTCAGTATTTACGTCTTACGATTATGCATAAGATATGACCTTAGGTTACTCGGCTACTGTATCTAGGTTCATAATATAGTCTAGTAAAATAGACGTTACAACTATCTTACCTTCGATAACCCCGTGCAATACCACTTTCGACATTTCAAAGCGTAACCGTAATATATAATTTAAAAAGAAGACAATAAAAAAAATTTGCTACGGAATCATCTTTATAATTGAGTACATTCTATAGAATTGTAAAATTACGTAAACTAAACGAAATCAAATATAACAAATGTTTAGCAACATCATAGTTGGGTGAGGCACTGATTGTTTGGGATATAAATTACTCCATCCATACAGTCCGGTGATTTCGTAGCCAAGTTGTTCTTGCTAATGAAAGTAACGAGACTAGTTCGTAAAACACATTTCTGATTGGTATGATGGATTGACGGAGCTCTTAGCGGTTGATTATACAACAAGTACGACGCAGACGCCCTGTTGCCAATTATAATATTCAAATTTGTATATGAATATAATGTAGCCCATATAAAAGTATAATTAAGAGAGATAATGTAGACTGCCTCGGTGGCTCAGTTGTAATGAGTACGTGTTACGATTGAGGCTAACGTTGAGGTCTCGGGTTCGATCCCCGGGTCGGGTAAAGTGCTATTGGGTTTTTCTATTACGAAATGCTCAGTATCAGCCCGGAGTCTGGAATTTGTGCCCGGTATGGCGATAGGGTCGCCCCCTATCACATCGTGGGATGGAAATGCGCTCGGCGAATTGTGGGTGTACTGGTTACACCTCTGCCTACCCCTTCGGGCATTACAGGCGTGAGTGCGTATGTATGTATAATTAATGTAGTGCATCTATCAACACATGAATTTTAGTAATTATCTTTAGAGGGCAACTGTTACTTTTTCTTGTTATGATTATTTTCAATAACAAAAAATAAAACCGATGAAAAAAAACTAACAAGTTTAAAATAAAAATAATCAATTTTGAGTCGGTGCTATTGCAATGTAATATAATGTAAACTTTTTAGTTCTTTTTCGTTGGTTTAATTTTTTTTAAAACGTTACTATTTAATTTCGATGATTATTTCACTATTTTTAGTGAAATAATTATCAAAATCGGTTATACAAATAATTATTAAATTACGAAGTTCACATTTAGTTTGAAGTTATACGTGGTAATACATTTAAAAAAATGCGCGCAATAAATTGAGAAACTCCTCTGGTTTCGTCGGTTGAATAGTAAATAATGCTATTTATAGAAATTAAAATATTTATTTATGTAGCATTAATGATATTTTGCTTAGCTATTCATATTGAAGCTAAAAATAAATTTTCGTAAAAGTGCGTCTATATTTGTAACATTTCGACACCCGAGACCCCGACACTCCGAGACCGTGTCTGATACGAGTGCTGCACGACGCGGCGCGGAGTGACAAAGACACATCACACAAATGGACGGATGTCAAAATTTACGACCTAAGGTTACGAGCTGATCCGTCCTAACACCTCATTAAAACTAATGATTATTTTGCCGTGTCATGTCACAATTAGTTTAAGAACGTGAGACAGCTGGGCTCGGTACACCGAAGTATGACAAAACTGGACACACCTTTATTTCATTATTTTATAAGCTTATCCTGATCAACTCCATCTGCTTTAAAGTGTAGGTTGTTGTCTAGGAAAAATCATTTCATGTACCTATAGCATAGATTTAGAATGGATCATTGACCATGCATAATATGGATACCTACTATCTATGTCTATAAATCACGCGAGACGCACCTTATTGTCTAATAGCAGGTACCATCATATTTTATTTGATAACCTACTTTAATTCAACATTAATTTTAGCACTGCACTAAATATTAGCCCATGGTAATTATAATACTGAAAACCGCATACAACTTGGTTTTGTTTTTTTTTTTTCTATTTTATTTTGGGACTTTTAGCCACAATGGTATGTCAGTCCCATCGTACCCTAAACATTATCTGTCGACAATAAAAATAATTTAAGGACTTAAAATGTACATATCACTGATTTATAAACATTTCAAATAATGACATAGCCGCTTCAGAAGTAGGTTCCGATAAAACACTGACGAAAGTGCCTATGTCATATCTATTTAACTTCAGTTTACGAATCAGCAATTCTCTTTCATCTTTGTATTTGATACAATCCATCAAGAGATGATGTACATCATCTATAACTCCACAGGCTTCACAGAACTTGGTTTAATCCACCTAACTCACAGATAGCCAGCAAAAAATGTTGACTCCACGGCCTCACGCTTCGCAGCCGGCTACTCACCAACTGCGCCACGGAGGCTTTCAAACAAACGTTGTTTATTAAATTATCTTTTAAAAATATTGCTTCATTAATAAAATCTATTTCGTATAATCTTTTGAATATTTACGTTGTTTTGTATCGATAACTTGAATGACTCGTATCTAATATGCATAAAACACTATATATACTACGTGTGGGTAGATGGTTTCATTATGTTAGGATAATTTGGAAATAATCGTGGAATTTGAAAGCATGTGGCCTTGGATAATTAGACGGTTCAATAGAGTCGATTAGAGACGAGTTTTTTTATTTACGCTATGGCAAAAATAAAGGCTTCAATTCAAACATGTCGGCAGACTGCACGCAAGGAGTGTTACAATATCGCAGCGAAAATTCTGGTTTATATATATTTCAACGAGACAGTGACACCTGTCGCTGCGATTCAAATTGTCCGAAATCCTAATTATATTTTTTACAACTTTTGTTTTATCAGCCCGTTGTTAATATAATAATATTTTACGACTCTAATATTACTAGCATTTACCCGCGGCTTTGCCCGCGTAAAAGTCTTTTTCTGGGATTAAAGTTGCCTATGTTCTAATTCATGTCTTATGTCTACCTGTATGCCAAATTTTACCCAACTCCTTTCAGCCGTTAAGGCGTGATTGATCTACAAACATCCAAACTTTCACATTAATCTATATATTATATTAAAGCGAAATAATGTATAAAATTCAATACCGCCCCCCTCTCCTTTCACTAGTGGAATTTTACAAACATGTGAAGCACTTGTCACATTATTTTTAATAGGTATATTTGTACTCAATGTTATTCTTCGTTCTATAGAAAATTCAAACCCCCTCCCACCTTTAACCCCTTAAAATCGAAATATCCAAAAATCCGTTCTTAGTACATCTCGCCATTACACAAAGTATCATCTAGGCAAATTTCATGACCCCAGTTTTAATTGTTTTTGAGAAATCGTGATTAATCAGTGAGTGAGTTCAGCGCCCCTTCCCCCTTTTGTAAGTGGAATTTTCCAAAAATGTGACTCATATTTCATTATTTTTAATAAGCAATATTTGTGCTCAATTTCACAGTTCGTATTACCTTCCATAAAAAAGTTGCATACTCGTACAACGTACAAACCCCTCTTTTACCCCCTTAAAATTAAAATTTCCAACAATCCGTTCTTAGCCGACGTGACGTCTACATTACACAAACTATCATCTGACCAAATTTCATGATCCCAGCTTCAGTAGTTTTTGAGAAATCGTGATTAATCAGGGACTGAGTGGTATTTCGCTTTTATATATATAGATTATACTATTATATAACCTATATTTTTTTATTATCTAGGTGGGCAGACGAGCATGCTCCCATCTAATCGTAAGTGATACCGGCGGGGACCACTTAACTCCATTGCCATAGTTCATTACTGGCGAATCATGAACTACGGAAATGCTAGGGCACAATCAAGTCATTGTCTATCGTGGTCTTGACACCCTTAGATTGAGAACCGTTGGCGTCCTGGGTTAAATATTGGGCAAATAATATATGGGCAATATAGTAATGTATAAATAATAAGTGGGCAAAAGCAAAATATTAGTTTTAAGATTTGAAAAAATGAGATATGACTTGCCAGAGATCGAATTTGTGTCTACTAGGAATATGGCGATAGGCTCGCCACACTTTGATGGAATGGAAATAAGCTCGAAGAAATGTGGGTGCAAGGCGTAAGCGAAGGTGCATCTTTGCCTACCCCTTTGAGGATGAAGCGTAGAATAATAATAATATAATACTATAAATATGAAAACTTTTTAAATTTGGTTTTTTATCTACATGTTTTACTCCACACAGGTTAGTGTAAAGGATATCAAATGTCAAACCAAAGGATGAAACAAGATTTCTAAACCAGCGAAGTTACCTAATCGACAAAATTTTATAATTACAATGCGGTTCACGCATTCACCACACGGCGCAGTTGTTTTGAAAGGGGATTTAGTCGGTCGCTACCCACATTATGTGAAATGTGTAAATTCGTACATGCAGAATTGGATGGCCGAGGTGTGTGTGTTTGCACCTTCGCGAAGATTGACATTAATTCAAACACCAGACAAATATTACCTACACGACGCCACCTTACGAACCCGTTCACCAAGCCTAGGTAAAGTCTGTATCCAGACTCGTCACACGACCCCATTGGATACCTAATTATTCTGTCAACGCTTGTTTTTGGATGTACTAGAAGTATTTCAATGGCATAATATTTACCAATTTAGGAAGTATTAATTTAACATATTAATGCTCCTTCTTGCACGTATTTTGAAGCGTGATAATTTTGTATGTTACAATTTAATATGATATCTGCAGTACCTTATGTATTACAGTAACATTCAGTTGGAGACTAAAAAATCAGCTCTAATTAAAACATTTTACTCAATGTATTATGAATTCATGGTCATGTAGTAGTAGCTGGGTACCTGATACATATTTGAACTCGACTGGATAGCGACCACTGTACACATGGTAAAAACATTCGGGGTAGTCGCGTCCTGGGTCAGTGAATGTATATCCAATAACTTCAAGTGGCCACTTAGAATAACTAATTATAGAAGAAGGTGGATGTCAAACAACGTATACTAACAATCATAAGCTGAAAATTCTATGCTAAATGTGCGTGACGTTACAAGTAAACAAACGCAAAAGAAACGTCAGCTAAAATGTATTTTGCTAATTTGTTAATTTTTTGATGGGCAGAATGTGTTTCATCATTGATTTATTATATGTGAGGATCATAAACATACTCGTATGGTGAGTATTTGATGGTAGTTTGGAGCCATATATGGCTCCAATATAACAGCTTGAATTTCGGACGTGAATTTAGTTTCTTTATGTAGTTAGTTATTCTAAGGGCGGGCATAATTCTGGCGACAGTCGAAGGAACACAGTGTCTCACGACTATCGACATTATATTTGAACTGCACTTTACGCACCATCACGTCCATTAGCCACTTTGTACAGCCAGGCTAAAAAAATATGTATAGCATGACTATAAGGCGTCTTTGAGCTAATGGGTCTGTGCTCCGTGCACGCGCACACTTTACTAATAGTGGCCTCGAGACTGATCTTCAGAAGTACTATGAGTATTTGTACAGTAATTACGCTCTACATCTACTCGTTATTGCCACATCACTAATACCATTGGTATATTACTGTTTGAGTGGAGTGTAAGTGGGGCACCAACATCTTAAGCCCAAAGTCAACTTCACCTGCTTGTGGAACACTCCACTAATTAACGGATGAGACAATAGCGAAACTTGGTTCCCGTTGTGTGTGTGTTAATTTTTTTTAAGTTATTAATTAAATTATCCAAAATGTACTTTATGATATCTTCCGTGGCGCAGCAGGCGAGTAGCCAGTAGTGAAACGAGAGACCACGGCCATCGATTCTTGCATTGACACAAATGTTTGTGTGATATATTGGTTACGGGGCTGGATGTTACAGGACCGTAAGTCTGTCGTAGTTTCTTAATACCCACGATACGGCTTAAACTAGTTTGGAGACAGGACTATGTGTGTGACTTTTGGGTGTATATTTTATTTTTGCCTTAATGCATACATATATGCATCACGACTGAGGCTGACACAGAGGTCCGGGTTCGATCTTCGGGTCGGGTAAAAGTGATATTGGGTTTTTATAGTACGAACTGCTCAGCCCTAGAATCTGGGAAGAAGGAGTCTGGAATTTTGCCCAGTATGGCGAAAGGCTAGCTCCCTATCACATCATAGGACGGAAATACGCTCGGCGAAATATGGGTGTACTGGTTACAACTCTGCCTACCCCTTCAGGGATTACGGGCGTGAGTGAATATTATATAATTTATTCTTATTGATATGCTGTACATAGCTATCAATACCGAGTACATTAGGCCGATTATTCAATCTCCACGCTCTTCACCAAACGTTATTTATAATATAAAATATTTATGACGATCAAAATACAAAATGATCACATCGTCAATATAAACGGAGAAGCGTATGTCAAGTTGTTTATTCTTAAATGGTTGTCTTATGTCTCATTGGGCAGTTAAAATTAATTCGGACATTGAAAATTCAGCCCTAATTGTAGTAAATAATAATAGGTACAACACGCAAAGTTCAGAATTCAAAGTGCGTGTGTCTAAGATGCACAAAATACGTATAATACGTTACGTAGGTATTACAACTTGAATTATAGCACAAACCATGCTAGTAGTGTCTAGACCAAAAATATATACAGATTAATATATTTGTATTTACTTTTAGACGGTTTATTTTTTTATTTATGTACTAGTCTAATAGACTACTCTCTCTTCCTCTTACTTTAATCTACATCCTATGATTGCCTGTAAGAGATTGCCCTGAGCTTTAAGGCTGACTATTGTACCGTATTATCTAATATTTATATATTTGTCCTCTCAGTGTACTGATAATAAATAATTATAAATAAAAAACATAGTTAGTTTCAACATATTATTGTCAATTTTGTGTAAAAATCTTACATACTATGTATCAGATTTATACATACTCGTGTGTACGTGTAATTGAACTGACACGTGTAAACCACTTACGCATTGTAACATATTGAATGACACGACGAGAAAGTATTCATTTTAATAAACATGTTTGCGTCAATACAGCAAAACATAAATACGCTTTATTTATTTAGATTTTTATGGCGCAAGTAAAATTTCTTATAAAGTACCCCATCCGAATGAATGGCCTTTGGCATCCGATCAAGTATAGAGCCAAGAAAAAACCGATGGATGTTACTGCAATGCCTAAACTTATGTCTATAAATTCGTTACTCGACTGAGCTAGGCTTGTTTTGGCAATATTTATCGTATGAATTAGTGATGACAGTACACAAGATTACCCTTAATATAATATTATGTATGGGGATTCAATTAATGCTGAATTGTGACGTACAGTAATAGTCTGCCCACTCGAACAGAACTCTAGGGCAAGGCTCTAGTCTAGAAGAAAACAGCGACGATTCCAAAGGCGTGAAAACAAATGTCTGTGTTCCTAGTGCGAGTTTTTCGTACATATTTTCATAAATTCGGATCATGTGACAGCAATCGGAAAACTTACACTGCGTCAAGCGTCAGAGTTCAGACGCACGCGTCGACGTGCATGACGTCGCTTCGCTTTCAGTCAAGGACTCTGGGTGTATAAAATGGGCGCGCCATTTGACATGCTAATTGGAAGTCGACCATAAATCTGGCTACATCATATAGCCACGTATTAATTTTTTAAGACTGTTTTAACGTTTTAGGATAACTTTATTTTGTATAATACCTACGTATAATTTTGTTTCTTATTATGTTTGGAACATTGTACAAGTAGCATAATAATTTATTCCTTGACTTATCAACCCGTACTGTCAATAGACTTCAAACGGTACAAAAGGTATTCCTACTTACATATATGTATATACCCTAGTTCCGTTAAATAATTTGACGTCTCGCAGGCGGCCGGTCATAAATCATTTTGCGCGACATGGAAAAAGGCAAAATTTAAACAGAAGTCGCTATCTATGTCTGTCTGTCTATTTGTCCGCTTAGTTCTTCTAATATGCCATGAATTATGATGCGGATTTTATTTATTCTGGAAGGTTTAAATGTATAATTCATCCTAATTATGTTTAGGAATAAATAGTAGAGAAAAATCGAAGTTTTGTAATAATGTCGCCAAAGAAACGCTTTTCAGACGCTTACATGATTTACGCTGACCAAACCTTATGAGATACATCAAAATAATGTACTAAAGAATTCTCTTAAAAAGGTCTAAATATAATAATAAATAAATAATAAATACACCCAACAGTCACACACATAGCCCTTACCCCACACTAGGTTAACCTGTATCGTGGGTATCAGGAATAACGAAGGACTCACGAAGGTCCCACAACACCCAGACTCGAAACAAATATTTGTGGATCGCACAAACATTTGGCTACTCGCCCGCTGCGCCACGGAGGCTGTCAAACAAGTATAAGCATTTCCGCATTGGCATATTATGTCTATCACCTATGGTTGACACATAGCAATATTTATTATCTTTTACTTATTATTAAAAAATAATAGGATATTTGTGAAGCTATTTTGACCAATATATTATTGATTGTTATCCAGTTAAATATGTTACCTTGAGCATTTAATGTAAATTAAAATTACCCTTTGCATCATATCATGCAAATGAATACTTTCAAAGATATCACAGACTTAAAATTATGCGCAACATAAAAATAGTTGTATACGTGACGAAACTTACGAAGCTTTTTCGTCCGTCATATATATTAATTCCTATCCAATGAAACAAATGACTTAAATTTGGCTTTAATTTACGTAATAAGTGGGCCTCAGGGCAAGGCGGAACGATTATGTTGGGTTCAGCGGTCATGACCTAGTGTTAAGCCGGCCAGGAGTCTATAATACTACATCCAACTTACATCGCTGATACTATCCAAAAGCCCCGCGGTGGCTCTTTTCAACGGATTAGAGACGGCCCCGGGCTTCCGAGGTGAGGAGCATTCCGACATTACCCGGAAGGGCTTCGGCGCGTTGCTGCTTTCTATTCAGAGAACTTGGAAGTCCCTGTTCGAAGGATCCCCTCAGCGTCAATGGCAGCTACAGGGCCGACCACCCGTGCTGCCCTCCGTCTCTCGCACAATGATAAAATTATGTACAAAATTTACAAAATGCGTAATAGCGCACCGCTGTGCGCCCGCGAAGACCCCAATTAGTTGCTTCCTACAACAAGCAGGGAAATTATTCAAATCTACAGAGCGGGATAATTTTTCAGTACTTTATTGAAAGGGCATGGAAATACTACGGCTTTCTAAAACTAAATTGGCATCCGCACCCCATTAAGCTTAATTTTGAGGTCCATGAATACAAAAGGCCTCGCTCTTTTGGAGAGCCACCTGTAAACCCAGCCGGTGGATGCCGCTGATGACGTGGCCGGTGCCGACGACCGCCAAGAATGCGGCTTCATCAAAGGTGGCATTTGCTTTTACCATCGCGAGCGTATCATCCGCGCGGCGTTACAAATGACGCCGACGCTCCACGGAGTACCCATTCGTACCCGATGTTACACAGGAGTGGAACCAGAATTGAACTCTATGGAATACCGCAGGTTATTGATCTCCAGTGCCACCAGCCTTCACCCGGATAAACGAAAACATTAAGAGGTATAAAATAAACAAAAAATACAATACTCCACGTGATAACTGATATTTATTATAGCTCTATCCGTAAATAACTATAGATAGCGATAGTATACTTTCCTTGCACATTCTCCAGAGGCTCACACACCGATAAAAAATGATTGGCATTATTTGCGACTTGTGTGTCATGAAACGTGATTTTTCAGACCCATTTAGTTGTTCTACATGTAAAAAATGAAAAACGTGGTTTTATATTGAGCGCTCGGTTTATATGTAGAGCTCTTTTAATGATGGAGATGGTATTCGAAATATACTTAAATAATAATAAATGACTGAAATATGTGTTTACATCATTTCTTTAAACTTCAGATTTATGGATTGTATTGACAACTTATTATTAATAAAATATTCGATAACATTGGCCAAATTAAACGTACAAACGTCGTACGAAACAAAGAATAGTCGTTTAAAAAGTTCCTGCAGTTTCAGTTTTAGAAATGCAGTAAAAAGAGTATTTTGTGAGATTGCAAGAAACGGCGCTGAAAAAGGTCTTAAAAGTACGACGAATAATCCTTTGCCGTTAATGTGTTTGCTGTTGGTGCATTATGTATTTTTATTAGAGCATGGCAAGCCGAAAAAGGTCACATAGTGCTTTGAAGTTACGTAGTAGGGATAAACAGGTGACACAGTTACATAATCTGAGGTAGGTGTTTGGTCTATTGAATGTAGTCAAAAGAGTTAGAACGCTTAGATAGAGCTATACGAATTATTTGAAGCACATAATGGCCCATACTACGTACGGCTTGTACAATATGACACAGTAAAGCTAGGTACTTATTATGCCATTAACTGGCATCTTTTTCTGAGTAGCGTCTATAGTGATCACAAAAAGCATAAGTGTTGGCTATTATATTTTGTGAAAAATAACAAAAAAACACTTTGAACATTCGTCTTTTTTGTTTCAGTTAAAATTATTATTATTAATGGTGACAGCCTCCGTGGCTGTGGCGCAGTGGACAAGTAGCCGTGAAGCGAGAGGCCGCGGGTTCGACCGAGACAAAATGTTTGTGTGATCGACAAATATTTGTTTTGGGTCTGGTTGTTTTCTCCCCAGAGGGATTGACGTCAGGCAAGCAGCCGATCGTAAAAACTTCAAGCCAAATGTTTTTGTAACATGTGTTAAAAAGCATGTTGCGCCGACCCCACTACGAGTGCGATAAGGGCAGGTGGAAGAAGAAGATAGTTATTAACGGAGAATTTACAGGGAGAAACAGACATAATGGAGTAGGTACATAATGTGTGTAAAAGGAGATAGATGTATCTAATGGTATGAGAGTGAAGTGAGAGTGATAGGAATAAAATAGAAAATAAAATGTTATGTGATATTGTACCTGCTCGTATTATATCAAAGGCTGCGCGCAAATGGAGCCGGCGCGGCGCGGCGTGGCGGTCAACGAAGTGGTATGTGAATACGTCTAGTTTGCGCCAAGCAGGTTGGATAGAACAATTCTACCCAGACCATGCCCATGCCGATCGCTCATCCCAAGGCGGACACCAAGCGACTTAACCACTCACATTCGTAATATTTTTATTATTAAAGAGAAAGTATAGTGAAAGAAAGTGTATCGAAATCATGTGATAGAATCCATACATATTCCACGTCTAACAATAAATTGATGCCTGCAGAACAAATATTATGTTCAGAATGCAGTACATAAAACAAATGGGCTAATATAAATACATAGGTATATACTTAAATACTATAACCAAAATCGTGGATGCGGAAAATAATGAAATGGCATTAAGTATGAACTCCAAGTTATCGAATAAAAAAATAATCGTTAAAATGGGATCATTCTGTGAAGAGATAGATACGTGGTATATAAAAAAAATCGCGTCGAATCTCTATTCTCTACGCGAGGAGGTTCTCTAAGCTCCTCCGTTTTTTTGCGGGTAAAAAAATTGTAATGAAAGTACACAACTCGAAAAATACCACAGTTAGTTGCATTCCATAAGGCCACGTTTATTGTATACAATGTGTATTTTTTCTGTCAACTTTCCTAAGGACGCAAAAATAATAGGTTGTGAAAAGCTTTGAGGCAGAATGCAGCGGAATTAGTACATGTTATGTTTAGAATAAATGATATTATGACAAAAATATATGTTTAAAAATATATTGTATTTCACAACGGACTGAATAATTTTCTAAAAGTACTGTATGTTGCAAAAACATAAAAACGGGTAAAGATAATTCAACTCATTCTTGCACGTTCTGCTACACGCGTGACATGTTTCCATAGACAAAATGACTATCTGTCACTATTGACATAAATGTACATAATGAGCGTTGACTGAGAATCTATAGACTCCTACTAAAGGTGTCGCAGAAAGAGACAAGGATACAATTTCGAGGGTTACCGCGTCAAAAACAAATTACCCCATTTGTTTTGTTACGTGACGTCATGTACTACAATTTCTTGAGAAATAATAGGTTCTTGCTTTTGTGAGTAAATAATACAACATGGTTATTTTCAATTACCTTTTATTATTTAAATATTATTTTTATTAGCTTTAGATGAGACGCGCAAGTCACTCACCTGCTGATAAGCGTCACACCTGCCCATAAACAGAAGCAACACCAATCAGAACCTCGAATTATGAAGTACTACATGGCACTGAACTACGCTTGTCACCCAGATACATAAGGTGTTGTGTCATAATGCCAAGTAAATTCACTGGCGTCAATGTCCTTCAACAATAACATAACAACATAACAGTAGTAACACACTGCTGCTTGGCGGCAGAAATAGACAAACCGGTGATACCCACCCAGACGGTCTCTCGCATACGATGGTCTGTATGTAGTTTGTGAGAAATCTCCCTTAGTAATGTATTTGTCTATAAAATGTACACCATTACAGTTTGAAGCAGGTCAATGTACATAATAGTTTTAAAAATGTTAAACTTAACATATGGACCAAACTTAGAGTGGTAGAGCCACGCTGTAGACTCTTGTCTACAGCATGTATGGGCCGGCTCGTCCGGGTCATTATCACTGTCTCACAGAAAACCGGCGTAAAGTTGCTTGCTGCTGCGTTTCGTACGGTGAGTGAGATACCCGGAGGCCCAAACCCCCTCCCCTTCCCAATCCCTTATATACCCCTTTCCTTTAAGGTCGGCAACGCACCCATGATTCTTTTGATATTGTAGGCGTACATGGGCGATGGAGATCACTTACCATCAGGTGACCCACTTGCTCGATTGCCGGCCTATACCATAAAAAACATGGATTATAACTTATTTAAATCAAAAGTTTATATTATTGATCTGTAATGTAAATTAGAATTTTTTACTTTAATTTTCGACTGCCTCGGTGGCGCAGTTGTAAAGCGTACGCGGTACGACTGCTGTGCTGAGGTCTCGGGCTCAATCCCCGGGTGGGGCAAAGTTCCCGGGATGGGATTATCTATCATGCTATGCTTAGTATCAGCCCGGAGTCTGGAATTGTGCCCGGTATGGCGATAAAGTTTGCCTCCTATTACATCATGGGACGAATATAAACTAGGCGAAATGTGGGTATACTAGTTAGGTACACCTCTGCCTACCCGTTTGGGGAAAACAGGCGTGAGTGCGTATTTAATTTAACTCTATTTTCTTAATATTTTCTGTGGTTACTTATTATTGTGACAAGAATTACCATTGTTATATTAAAAACCCTTTACTCTAATATAAATACCATTATATATCGGTTTGTGATCCTAATAAATAAAATAATATTTAAAATATAATTAATTTAGGTACTTTTTCTATTGATTATTGCTATACATGCTTAAACTAAATATTTACCAGAATAGGTACAGCATTACAAAGCAGTACAGTCAGTTTCTTCTTCTTGAATAATAAATTTTGCTCTAAATGTTGCTAAAAATTATTGATGATGCTTTTGGTGTCCAATATCAATGTCTTATTGATACAATCCAATTCTACAGTAAAACATTATCTTCAGGAAAACTGAAACGAGTCATTTTTTTATACAAAATAATACATTTCTTCTATTTAATTTTATTATTAATGCATACTGCAAAATGAATATTTCCCATAATATGGGGTAATAATTTATTGAAATTTCGGCAACACCAAACGGAGTAATTTTGTTTGGTTATAAATTTTATTAAATGATATTTACTTTGATTAATGCTTTACTACGAAGAATTTTACGATAAGAATACTTTAAACACAATATATCATATTTTTAAAAGCCTTATTACTGATAAAGCGTGGTATACTTACGAATGAAAAGATAAGTCGGCATTTTCTTTCCACTATCACTTTTTCACCCTATAATGCTACACCGCACCATAGTTTCATACAAACTTATATAAATAATTATACGAAGTTCTTATCAACAGCAAAATATAGCATGCATTTGTACTTTTACTTAAATATTAACTAATTTTTAGGAAGACGATAGACAAATATACGTCAACTGTCAAACTTTGTTTATGAAAGTTATTTGATATACTTCAAATACTAAAATTCGTCATAAAAACAAAAAATCTAATCGTTCTGTTTCATTCTTTTATACGATATCACCATAAGTAGCTCTTTTTCTTGTGCGAATGCGACAAAAGCTATTAATTACTCTAGTTGTTCTCCCTCTACGATAATGAGGGTTAGAGTGTTACTAAGGAGCGTTACTATCAAACTTATAAAAACGACATAAGTATTTACAAGCTCACGCACACATAGCAATACGTACACAAATTGAACTGATTTATCTTTAACATAAAAGGTGATTATTTCATTGGATGAGTGGGAGCGTCGAAGAATGTTTCGTGACTACACGTGTTCAATATCAATATGGGACGTATTACGAGTACTAACACTAATAACTTAAATGTAACGAATTCCAAATGTTTTTGTATACATAAATCATTATTTCATTGTTTATTAAAAGATAACTTTTTCAATTTACATTGCGTAGCCTTTTGCACGTAAGATCGTTACGATTTATGAAATATATTTTGCAACAAAAGAATCTACTCAGATGTTTTATGAATGTCTGCATTTCACTAGACTTAGTCATCGAGTTTATTATCTTACTCGTTAAAATATATTTTTAAAGTGTTTCATTTTAAATGTAGCACTTAGACAAAATAACTCGAGTTGGATAATGAAAGAACTCTAGCGGTTGAATGTTGGTGATACATTCGTTTTGTTTTCACCGAGTAGTACGGAAAATAAACGTTTATTTTGTGGGGAAAATCCTTTTAACGGATACCTCCTTAACTTCAGGGATGGAGAGATGGTTGTGTCAGACTCACTAGCCCTTCGACCCAAATACTTATGCTGCTATACCGGATAAAAATCCCGCGGTGGGCTTATTCGGCGATCCGACGATCCCGGGGGATCCTGAGTGTGCTCTGGATTGCTGCCGGAATCGCCTCTGCGCTATGCCGCTTTGCGGCTCGTCTCTATTGAGGGACTCGCAAGCCCCTCACAGTAATGACGCTTTTTGGCATCTCCGACAGAACGTATTCGCGCTGCCGTCCAACTCTTTCGGGGTCGCATCGTAAAGAAGTAAAAGACGAAAAGTACACTGAGTACTAAAACTGCGCATCCCCCTGCGCATCGCCTCTTACAGGCAGGGAATACCGTGGTGGAATTCTGCCAAAGCCTCCAGTCCATTGGACAATATTGCCGTAAAATGGCCTACTATACTTTTGTTGCCAGGTACACACTGTTGTATATATATTGCTTGTTTACGACAACCTACTAGGAAAATCTGCACCCATAATAATAGTTAGTATTATTAAACTTACAAATTAATTAAATACGATGACAAGTCTACGAAAAAACGGATTACCGCATGATGATGATATTAATGGATTATCACTTTGAAAGGCCTTTTCAGATATTATATGTATACATATGAGGAATCTACTTTTTAAATAAAATATTCAACTGAATGACAAGACGAGTAGGTCGCTCGTTTGAATATGGTAAGCGCCACGCCTATCTTTAAACAAATGCAATACCACAAAAAACTTTAAATTACAAATCGCAGTATGGCACTGAGCTCGTCACCGTAAGATGCCAAATGGCTAGAATGGATGATTGACAATGAACTCTAAAATGAGCGATCGTTATGATTCTCAATCGTTTAATTATTGCAACAGCACGTAATGTATTACCAATTTCTAAGTATTACAAGTTATTAGATACGATAAAATTTTAAGATTTTTATAGTCCATAAAAATATATATTAATGGTATATTGAATATTAAAAAACAACTTGTTGAAATGTGCCAAGAAACTGATATGGTCAGTATAGGAATCAGGCAGAGCTACTGGAGGACAAATAGTTATTTTAACAATACTTTTGTAGGTGATTAATGATTGGATTTAGTTAACAAGGATCAGATACGCTTCGGCGTGATGATGACGCAATAAGTCACTAGTTTGGCAAAAAATATTTTTTGTTTGATGGCATTTCATGCATTCGATATCTAAGGACCACATCACACACGATACCTACTTTTAGCATCGGCGATCGGCGATTTAGTTGCTTTTCGGAAGCTCCGAAAAGCTGACTGAAAAATTCTTGCAATCCTCACACATACTAACGCCAGTCGCGGTATGAAGTTGTTTTTTGGAAGAGCGATGCAGCGACTGAACGCTATACTCCGCACATATTCGGATGCCAATCGCAGGAATTTAGTGAAGTTTTGGCATGTGTGGAACACGGCTTAATGATGTACGAAAGATCTAGGTGCAAGTGAACAGTCAGCGCGGGTGCGTGCTACTACTACTCCCGTTCTATCCCTCACTTCACTTTTCCACCAGCCGAGATCGATAGATGCTAAAACGCGCGATACCACGATGAATCACAGAAAGTTGCCAAAACACGATACAGCATCGTTACAGTCGCTAAATCGTCGTCGCTAAAAGTATCGTGTGTGTAATGGCCCTAAAATATAACCAGGCTATAGTGCCGCATTTCTCGGTCTTTCTACGAAAAGGCTTGTTTTAAGGTACGCGACCGAGACACACCGCGGCGTGTGATGCGAGTCAACTGTATATGCGTAAATGTAGCTATCGTCGCGCGTCACGGTCTTCTGTCTCGGTCTCGTATTAAAACGTACATTTAATGTTAGATTATTCAGCTGCGTCGTTGACTTAGTTCTAAATTTTAATATTACGAATATATCACGAATATATTCGTGGGCGTATCCATATTGCGTCAGTAAGCACGGTTTCAATAGGTTAAATCCAAACTAAATCTCTGCTCAATTTCATCGTTACTCGATTTAGTGGGTGAATGTATTAGAAAGGTCGAGTCAAGGTCCGTACTCAAATCCGAAACTTAGGCAACGACGACCTCAGTGTCATAATGACAAGCATGTGAGGGGAAATATATACAGGGTGTATATGTAACCCAGCCTAATGCAATACTCAGAAGTGGTCTGTAATCGGAAATCCTTTTCTAACCTGAATATAAGCCGAGATTGCCAAACAAAGCTCAGAAATAAAAAGAGGCACGCAGTAGACATATTTTTATAGGCTCGACCGGTTAGATAGGTTAGTAGGAAGGTAATAGTTAGTGAATAGGTGACAATACATTGAATTTAGTCATTATTATAAATTCTATTTGTCAAATATTCATAGCCTTAAACGTGAAAAACTCCCGACGTCAATTTGAAAAACATTATAATACCAGACCTCATATCTGTTCATAAAATATTTATAACTATTGATACCATGCACCCCACGCTTTTTTACAATAAAATATTTTTTTCTTACACTATTTTTAATTCAAATTTATTAAAATTTCTCCTCTATTTTTTAGTTGGATTTTCTATAAAAGCGTATTTTTTTAGTATTTTTAAACTATTATTTATTTATTTTAAATGTTAACGAAGGTAATAAGAGTATGAGACATTTGTAACGCACGTCACGCCCTGTATATTAGTGACCCGTGTCTATACTAATAGTTCAAGGTACATGTCATATCGCTAATTGGAAATCTTCACTGGGTGAGTTCATTTTCATTGTCGATGTCGAATGTGTGTGACGTCACAACCATAGTGTAATCTCCCATTGAACGAATTGCAAGACGAGAGATTGTCCAATTAAAAGCTTCTTTATTCATTTCTTTGATGGTAACTAACGAGGTAGAGATAGCATGGAACTCTTTGTGATGATTTTGAATAGCTGTATTAGAGATATCTAAAATGTACAAACATAAGGTTATTTATAAAATAAATGTCTAAACAAAGATAGAGGTTCGAGTCCCATTAGTATTTGGAAATGAAAGATATATCAAAAAAACAGTAAATATATACAACGTGTTATAAAAAGGGGCGGGCAAATTTAAGCAATGTATAGTGTAGGATATAAGTATTTTATCTCCCATAGTACCAAATCCGATTGCATTGCTAGTACAATAATTATAGAATATTCTTTTTTATCGAATGAGTAACATGTCGATATCGACTTTCAACTTTGGACAACACTAAATGATAAACAATGATACTATAGACCTCCTTTCATTTAATTATTTTATAATTAAAAACACATTAAACAGTTGTCAAATGTCAATATTTATTTGACGCAGTCAGTTCGGCAAGTTTTGATTTTATGAAGTATGATTACGAGTTCAAAAAATATGTTGTATTTGACTAATAACAAGTATTATGTATTGGTGTAACTGATAAAAGTTTTGAAGAGGATCGTTGACTGTAATAAGCCAAATTCATAGATGGAAGAACCGTGAATGAAGTCTTTAAAATGCTTCTAGAGGATGGTACCTATTTGTCTTCAACACACAATCTCTTTCAGGTGTTAATTTTTGTTTAAATTACAAGTTACGTACGTATGCCCGTAGAATTACGTACATCTTATTCAAGTTTATTAAAAAGTGAGTGTCGTACATAATAATGAATAGTGATGTCATCAATCTGATCGATCTTAATAAACGAGTGATTAAAATTAACGTGAAATATTTTAGATGTCTTGGTTTTGAAAAGATCCGGTACATAAGCACTAATTGTAAGGTGTATGTAATGACCCTAAAATATGACCACACCTTTCTGTAACACGTTGTATATCTACATAAATAGTACAATATTTTTTAATACATATTAATTTTATTATTAATGTTCCATATAATGTAATTATTAAATATAATAGCCTAATGGAACACATTTACTTAACCATATATATACATATATAACTAGGTGAAGGTCGATTTGATCCACAAATAGGTAGGTATAAAGTTGTTTTTATTACGAATGGCCGAAACGCTAATTTAAACTAATTTCCGCACTTAGAAACGTTAATTAACTATATTTATCACTTAGTCATTTCTTAGAATTTGACTTTTTACACATTCAGATAATGCTTTATGCTCCGTTACTGAGTACAGAAAATGCTTTGTGCAAGTTACTGAGTACTTACAGAAAAAATCTTAATTGAAGTCTCTGAGAAATGCATAATTGAATTCTAAGAAATGGCTTATGAACCTTAATCTTAACTGAAATGTCTGAATACAGCAGTAAGCCTTGCAAATGATTAATAAATACTGGATACAAATATTAGTTACACTTTTTTATTTACACTTAAATAAATAAATATGATAGGGACTTTAGCGTAACTTACATGTATTTCAGCTATGAAACTAGAAATCCTGTCAGGATTAAACTGAAAACCATAATTTAGACGACTGCGACTTTCAATAAGTTGGAAATGTCTGTCTCAATGACCATAATATGATGATATAAGTATATACATTTTTGCACGTTTTGTTAAGTGTGAGTTAGTTTATAAATACAGGACGACCTACTACAATTTAATTTATGCACTTCGCTAATCTTCATGTATTCTGGAACTACGAACATGTGATGATATTATTTATTTCTTGTGTGACTGACGGGATAAGGATGGCCGGAATTTAATTGAATATTCGTACTAATTCGTAAAAAACGAACATTACTGATTGGCGTTATTTATGCCGTCTCGTCGGGCTGTATTAGTTTTGATTCATGTGACTTTTATATGCGTCAGCCGTCATCATAATATTATAGCTTTATGCATCCTATACAATACAATACCTATTTATTGTTCGTAGCCTTTACAGTAATCAATTATATTAGTGCGAGGCTTTAAGTCTGTCTAAACTAAACTAGCCCAAGGCACTCATTTCTGGCTTTTCGAAAATCTGTGTGTATTTGTTAATTATCGCTCGCTTTTACAGTTTTTTATAGCATAGGCAAGTGAGTCATCTGATGGTAAGTGATCTTTAACACTCACACTTTGTATAATACAATATCAGAAGAATCGTGGGCGCGTCGCCGACCTTAAAGGACTTTGGCCACACATATCTCATAATCTAATGACTTATATAAAAAAAGGAATTTAGCAACCTCTATATCAGTTTTAAGGACCTAACCTCTATATCAATACCACATAAGTCTATGTGCAATAAAAAATCATCCCTCATTTACAAGTATGGAGTCACCCAAACAAAAATGTCTCTTTGACGAGCGCAGTTATTCAGTAATTCAAAGTTCTGGATATAACCTCACCATACGAAACTTAGCAGCAAGTTGGTTGTGAGACAGTGGTACTAACCCCAGTGGAGACGGAGCGCATTCATGCTTTAGAGTACTTTAGACTAAACCGTCTACAGCGTGACTCTACCACTTTAGAAACATACATAACAAATATAAGATAGCACCAAAGTTTAATTGTACATAGTCTTATAAGATCTAATGTGGCGAAATTTTGTTTCCAGGAAATACTAGCAGGCGTAAGATTTCTTATTACGATGATATTAGAAAGTTGTCATAAAATACGCAAGGTGTCAGATTATATAGATAAAGTATGTAAGTACACAATACTTCTACGCTACTGAAATGATTCAATTTACTATGCTATTTACTAATGAGTAGGGTAACTTTGATGATAAAAAAAAACACAACTCAAAAAACTACTAAGAAAAAATAAAGTACATAACCTGTTTTGAGTCGATGTTATTGAAATCTAATTAATGGCCTTGATTGGTAGAAAGCCCCGACAAAAGGGAAAATTTTATTTTTAGTTTTTTTTCAGGGCATATTATATTCGCCTTTGAACTCAGCCGGACCTAACATGGCTGAACCTACAATAAACATTTTCCGACTATTTTTATTTCTAAAATACATAACTGAGTCCAGTACAACGATTTAAACTATCGCCAATCTTCGTGTATTTCGAAAATATGAACGTACGATATATCATGATTATAAAATATAGACCTATTACAACAGGCATTATTAATATATTCACATACGCATTAGATTAGGTTACAAAGGTGTAACCAGTACACCCTCATTTCGTCGAGCTTATTTCCGTTCTATGATGTGATAGGGGGCGAGCCAATCATCATACCGGGCTCAATTCCAGACTCCGGGCTGGTTCTAAGCATTCTGTGACAGAAAAACCCATATTTACCGTATCCGGGGATCGAACCCAAACCATTACGAGACGTACGCATTATAACTGCGCCACCGAGGCAGTTAATTAAAATCTAAATAAATCTCGTAAAAATCTAAGACTACCGGAACGCATAACTTTAATCGGAATACCTACCTGTAACCTTTGCTGGTTAACAGACGAGGAAATGGGGAAATTTGGTTTCCGTTGCAGGTTGTGAGGGTTAGACTGTGGGTCGATACGAGAAGAATGAACGCATTGCCAACCTTAAAAAAAGGGATAATTAGGGATTGGGAAGGGGAGGGGAGTTTCGTCATCCGCTATCTACCTACGTGGATATTTTGTGATAAAGATAATTCAGTTTATTGTAGGAAAAAAAGGTTTAATAAAGGTATAATTCAATCAAAAACATTCTTATTGCAATCATATTTAATACTATGTAAGCTGATTGAACTTAATTAGCACAACAGCTCGATTTCGAATATATTTTATTGTAAAATTTACAGTCGATTAAATGGTTGAGAGCTTTTGTGTTTAGCCTAGCTTGAAGAAGATTAAGCTGCTATTAGTGCGACAGAATTCAATTAACGGGTAACAGAGAGGCGATAATGCATAGAAATAGTTCAGCAATCCATGCTGCATTCCCTTCGTAAGAAACCTGCTTTCGTGCATCAATTTGTTTCTTATGTAATACCAATTATATCACTCATTGTGTTTAATACCAACAATTTGGTTACTTAAGTCTTAACTTGAACTCGGTATAAAATACGAATACGTAATTATTATCCAATATGTGCTTTTAGCCGCGATTTCCTCTTTATAAAATTTGCATCAAATACAACATTTCCCGATATTTAATAATTAGTGTAATTTTTGTTTAATATGTCATGCACCTTTTGTGTCATTACGTAATAAATACAGAAAAAAATGAATGGGCCATCTCGACCGGGTCTGACCACTTTCTCACAGAAAACCGAAGTGAAGTAGCAGCTTGCTAGTAGATTCAGATATCCCGAGGCTTAAATCTCTTTACCCTTCCTAATCCCTTAATCATCCCCTTGACCTTTCCTTTAAGGTCGGCAGGCAACGCATCTATGAATCCTCAGGTATTGTTCTTGTTCATGGGCGGTGGAGATCACTTAGCATCAGGTGAACCACGTGCTCGTTTGCTGGCCTCTGCTATAAAAAAAATATATGGAATTGTGGTATGCGATCGAGACAGGACTCCGCGACGCGTGACTCTTTCCATATACTATAGCTGATGTGTCACTATCACCTGATTCGCGCTAAGAGTCGCGGTCACTATATCTCTTGCATGACTTAAAACAAGCATTAGTATCCCGTTCTGTTGCTAGGAAGTTATCAGGTTATCCAGATTACAACCAACTCATAGAATTGAATATTCTGATTCATGGCGAGTAGGACTAATTACAGTTATTACACACCTAGCGTATATATATAGCGTAGCTAAAAATATATTTGTAGCGCGTTTAAGGTAGTTTATGTTAACGCACATGCGTATAGGGCGGCCATGCGGAAGCGAACAGGCCGGTACTGATTACAGGGATTTATTTTATATACTATGACTCCCCAGGATTATTCTGATTTACATTTTAGAAATTTGCAGAAATTTATAGTAGAAGAAACATAAGGATGACATCAAGTGATTGTTCAAATAGAGATGTTATACCTGTAGTATTAATAGAATATACAAATATTTTTGGAAGTGTAAACATATAAAAAAGAAAACTTATATATTTAACTTTTTCTTGTTTCGCATAACTAATACACAAGCATAGCTAGATCCTCGTCGTCCATTTAAAAGTTTTCTCGGGTTGCGTTGGCTGATCATTCAAACAACCGCTTGAAAATAATAGCCTGGTTACCTAAAAGGTACGTTTTGGGGTACGTGACCGAGACAGGAGACCGCAACACGGGACGCAAGTCAAGCTATAGTGACATGTCCACTTTGTATAAAATTGTATGGAAACTATCGATGGAAACAGTCGCTACAAACGGATGTGTCGCTGTCGTCGCGTGTTGTGATTCCCTGTCTCGGTAACACACGTCGAAACGCACCTTAATGCGGATGTACTTCGTAAACGCCAGTGCGTCCCGGACGCGCCGATTGGCAATGTAGTACGACCGAGCTGTAGACGAGTTTCTAAGCTCGTCTACGGTCATGTGCTTATTCTCGCTGAAAATGAATTTACTCAGTACAATAGAAATGCGCTCAACAGCGATACTCGTCTTCGTTTTTAGCTGCATTATACTTACCACCAGGGTCCGTCTGGTGATTTATAAATGAACTATTTATTGATAAAAATAAATGCTTTTCTAACCAACGTTTCTAGCATTTGCGATGTGGGTTTAGATTGCAATTTTTTTATGAAGAAACTCGTTTTCATTAATATTTTTATTACATTCCATTAATCTATAGATTTTTTATTATTTACAAAATAAGAATGTAAAAATGTTTTCACTTAGAGTGTACGAGGTCGTGGTTAAAATTTAATTTTGGTCTAGAAAATTTAATTATATTATGAGACAGAAAGATCGGTGTCATTATGTAGATGTTGCTATAGTCCTTATTTATTATGGGTAAACATAAGCCAAATCAAAAAAAAAACTTTAGAATCCAAGAAAATTTAAATAAATCTATCTATAAAAAATATATGTGCAACATAGTTTAATTACGGAACCTTCTGTCAATCATCGGTCAAAGTAGAATTTTATGAGAGAGTAGAATTTTTGAAAAACTGGTGGTTTTAATGAATGTTACTAATGAATCTATTCATCGATTCACAAGAATCCTATACCAAAAAATCCTTGTGACTGAATAAAAATACGCTACGATTGACTTTCACAACTTTCTTAACAAAACGTTAAAAATACGTAGCAAAATTTATTACACTTAAGTAAACAGTACCCGCCGTGGACCTCGACCGCGACACCTCAACGATGGGTAACTCTGTTATAGGAGTGGTGTGGAGAAGACAGTGGTGATGACCCGGACGAGCCGGCCCATTCATGCTGTAGACAGTTGCGTGGCTCTACCACTCTTAACCTTAACAGGCTTTGCGCATTATGTGCAAAGCCGATTAACTTCAAACGTTGTTGGGATGTTAGATTTTAATTATTGTAGTAATTTTCATTACACAATGCTAGTGTCCCCGGAGGTGTGCGCAGAGGTGTAATTCGTACACCTACGGTACTTACTGAGCTTATTTCCGTCTGATGATAGGTTTCAAGCTTTACATATTATTAGGCACAAGTTCCAATATCGAGCGACTTAAGTTTAACGCATTGTAAAACTCACACAAATTTTAATTACTCGACCTAGCTATCGAACTCAGGTCCTCACTGGTTTTAGAGCCCATTTATGCAATTACTGGAACAAGTAGGCGATTTCCTTAATAATTTTGTTATACAGCAATGATATCGTAACACGTTACGGGAAAACTTAAAGCGTTTGGTATATTCATGACTTCCCTTCGGAAGATATGGGATTCTATTGTACACATTATTGATTACATTTCGACAAGCATAATTAAAACTGCCTTGGTATTGGAACACGAGGTTACTGACATGTGGGATGTGGACTCGACAATTATTGTCCCGATAGTCGTTTCAGCTAATGGGTGGTACCAAAGGCCTTGACCAACACCTCCAGAGGCTCTTAATTGGTCGTTGGATCATGAGCCAGATTCAGAAAACAGTGTTAATGGATACGGCATGCATTGTGAGGAGGTTCCTCACTCTGGGGTCATAGCCACCGGTGGCTTGGGTCCTAGGCCTCGCCATTGGAGGGTGATACTTTTTATATGTTAAATGTTTGATTTTTTATAATTGTAATATTTAAAAATGTAAAAATAACTTTTAAAATAAAGAGTACTGTACAGCCTTGGTATTATTATTATTATTTTTGTATTATTACACGTCCCACTACCGATAACGGACCTCCTCTACAAATGAGAGGGAGGTTAGACCTTAATCAATCATGCTGGTCTAATACGGGTTAGCACACTTCTCGTCCCCTCTAAATTCTTAAACAGAATTCTCGGGTATGCCGGTTTCCTCATAATGTTTTCCTTCCCATTCATTGTTAATAATATATTACATGTTTAAATGTCTATTTATTCTAAGTGGGGCTGAGTTTTGTTAGAGTTTAGCCATTAAATGTGTAAAACGTAAGTTATTATAGCATTAATAGGGATTTTCGGTTTTAAGATAAATGTAGTCAACCCCATTTATCACTGTAACACAAATTATGTTTTGGTTCGAGTTTACGTTCTACGACGCCCGTAGTTTATGATTTCACACATGCAAACTTAACATTGTCAGGCCACTAAGCCTGAAATATACCTACATGTTGTCAAAAAGCATGCTTTTTGCTATTATTTGTCTTTGCGTTCAGAAAATATGTAGAGATTCAAGCAATTAGTTGACGTTCCACTTTTATTTATAAGTAACTTGAGCCAATTATAATATGTCGCAATTAATTTGCTTTTGTGTTTCGAGGTAACATGTCTGGTCCGGGAAATGTATTCGAAATTTATGAGCTGAGCACAAATACGATTCCAGTGAAGTCACGTTTCGCGAATTTATAACGTAGTATTGTCCAACCTGATAATCGAACTCGACACTATCCCGTATACAACTAAAACTTATGCAGGACTTAATCTTGACTAAACAGGTTTTTGTATGTTCCTAAATTACGTTTCACACATCAGTTTCTGCTAATATCAACCCATTTTATATACCGCACTATATTCTCACATAATGATAAAGAATGCGTCGTCCGTCAAACTGACAGAGGACATTGAAACTTTTAAGCTTTTGTGTGAGCACAGAATCCTAAAATGATCCTTCTTTGACAGAAGGTCATTTGGATATTTTTGCCGCAAATTGCCCTCAATTTACATAGAGTTGATTAAACCCAAAAACTGACGATCAAAATGAATTAAGTACATACTATAAATAAATTAGAAAATTTTGAGTATCAAACTGGAGGCGTTTATTTCCATTTTTTATAGAAAATGCATTGGTAATGACTCGTTGTTGATTCTGAAGGACTAGCACGGAAACTTGCGAAAAGTTATTCGAGCTGTCATCGACAACAATTTCTATGAGATTTTAGTACAGCGCCTCTATCGTACGTAAAAGAAACTAATTTATATGGAATATAGACCAATGATATTTAAGGAATTATCTATCGAGCCCTCGATACCTTTACATTACGATTTCGATATTTTTCCGTGCTAGCCCCTCTGATCTCGTTTTTTGATGGAAGTTCTTTCTGGAATTATGACTTAGATTATGCAGACATACCTATTTAAATATTGTCATTTCATAAAGCGTTATTTACACGGAGAGAATTTATTGTATGACAAAGGCACGAGAAAATTGACAATAATGAGACAACGTCATGCAATTTGAAAACGAGAATCCTAAACGCGACATTGTGGAAGACAGTTTTCTGACATATTCTCGCCTGTGTCGTAAGAGAAACTCTCCCCGTATAAGTGAATTGTTTTCGCTATAAACATAGACAAATGATCATACTTCTAAAACTTAAATACAGTACGACGATATAAATGTGCTTCGGAAGTATCTCATTACTGCACTCATGACTTGACTCATGACAAAGTTACATTATTATTAATTGTTAATTATCGCATGCTTAATGGCGAAGGAAACCTGAATACGTGTTCTGTATAATTTCGTAGATATGTGAAGTCTGTTAACCGGCATTAAGCCAGTGTGGTGGATTAAGACCTAATGAGAAAGGTCTCATTCAGTAGAGGTGACCCGTGGATTGTAGTGGGATGGGTATAATATAAGGGTTGTATTATGAGTACATACTTGAAACAGATACTTGATCAACCGGGTCTTGGTCAGTCAAAAGAAAAATAAGTATATGATGTAATGTTGTAAAAGGTCTGTATTGGATTAATCTTCACATATTTTAGAAATATACGTAGATTGCCGAACCACATTATTTTACTCATAGTACTTAGTGTACATAAATATATTATTTAGGTTTAAGTAATTAAATTTGAGATGCAATATAGATATGCAAACATATACAGAGACCATGCATTCAAAATAAAAAAATCCTCAAAGACAGTCAATACGTACAACGAACGTTAAAATTTCCGTTTCCAAATAGTAGCAATACATGTTATAGAAATTTAATTTGAAATATGTGCATGTTCCGCAGTACAAAACTGAATGCGGATGTGTGTGCAGACAACATGCCACAAAACAATTTGCATGTTATCTAGAGCGGGTAGTTAAAATATTTAGCGAAGTTAAATATGTTACACGTTGGTTATTGTTTTAATGTTAAAACTAAGCTTAGTTAGGAGTTAAGTCTTGTTGCAATATAAACTTTGGTGTACCATCCACTATCACAAAGTTGCAAAATGTTTACTTTAACGTAATTGGATGCGGGAATTACTTTTACCTGTACTCGAACAAATCTATTGGATCTAGAATCTCATAACAAACAGGTTTTATTGGCCAATCTTGTTAGTTAACCGAGATGCAACTGTTACTGTTACGAAATAATGGATAATCCGTTGATACTAAATTATAACCATGACATTAATTATTATATGCGTCTGTATACGACAAGTTTCTCGCAGAATTCGATTCTCAGGATTGATATCTCGTGAGAAATAGATAAAGGTAACAATAATATATTAATTAGAGAAGTAGTCCGCACATGTGAGGAAGAATGCGCACGAGGTGAAGAGCGAACCGGGTGTCAGGCTCACCGCACCGGTGCGGCTGCGCAGCGCTGGCACGGGCATGGCACGGGCGGTGCGTGGAGGCGAGCGGTGGTCGCTAAGGCAACGTGTCGAATGCGCCGTTGCCACCGCGGACCTCGCCAAAAAGAAAGGACCGTATATTTGTTAAATAATGACGATAGTTGTATGCTACCAAGTGAAATGCTCGTAGGGATGGAGTGTTCGCTCGAGATGAGCACTTAGCTATTTAAGAGCGGGTCGGCATGGCGAATGTCATCAGTTAACTCGAGCTCACAGTCACAGGAACATCTCCAAAAGCGGAGTTGTTCTAATCGGTTATATTAAGTATATCAGCAAGTAAGGTTTAACCCAACCGGAGCCGACTCTCCTACGCACAATATGCGCGCATTCGTGGTAAGCTCGCTTGCGAAAATTAAATTAAATTCGATTTAAATGGAACTATTTGGCACATGCGATTTTCAATTAATTAAATTATGTGTATGTTCTTTTCGTAGTGGAGTGATTTCGCGGATTTTTTTGTTAAAACCTTACAAACAGGATAATAAATTACGCGGATTTAAAGTGGAGTGTTTTGTGAATGAACATCATTGGATTAAAAAAATCTTGGTGTGCCAAATAGTGAAGTTACCCAGAATTATGTGATAACGAAGTGGTGCGTTGTGAATTTGTGAATTGTGTGTGTTTCGATCGGAATAGTTTGAAGATGATTCGATAAAAAATAGTACATTATAACTATTATAAATTATTAATTAGTACACACATAAAGTGATATATATAATATTTTACAATATTATATCTACATAGATTTTCTATTAGAGGAAAATTTTATAACCCAAATATGAATCTATTTGAAACTAATAAGCAAATGGCACAGTTCCCCATATATAAAATGCAACATTTATATTAAGAACTATTTAGGTCATCTAAATAAAGTATGCCGATGATAATTAAGGGCATTTGCTTTTGTAGAAGTTCACTTTTCACAGTTTAAAATTGCTTGTAGGTTAATCGTCAGTTGTGAATTTTACAAAAGGGGCACTCAATCATTATTCACTTTGCGATCTCCATTTCACCGAGTGAATTTCCACACATCGCGACTTTAGGCGGGCGATATAAGTAACGCGATCTGTATGCTGAGAGGGCTTGTTGCAAACCACGACCGAAATTCAAATTATTCGGTCAATTGCATAATATGGATTACTTCAACTTGTTTACGAATGTGGATTGCCATATGTTGCGTTACATTTGGAATAGTTATCTTACACTTATAAACTTTGTTTCATTACTTACAAATCTTCTTACACACTATTTAATTATGGTACGTTATAATACGACATAGTCTGAGATATACAAAAATTTACGAAAACATTATCGAAAAATCGAAGGATATTTTAAAGTTAAATTGTAATTTTGAACTAACATTATGCGGGGTCCCTACAACCTACGGTAGAAAGTGGCCGACTCTAAACACGGGACTAGAAACTTTTCTTTGATTCCCACATTAATTATTATTTACTTTACTAAAATGTGCTCAGCGAATTGGTGTTGCTATGCTATATCATAATATGTACTATCGATGTGCTTCTATGTTAATTAAGAGTTTGAGAAACTTCTCCGACGATTTTCGTTAGTGCTCTTCGGTGATACAATTTCATGAACACGTGATTAACACTTAATTTTCACACAAATAAACGTCATTTACCTATTTCGTGTAATGTGGAAAAGGTTTATTGCACTATTGTGAAAACGATCGACCAAAACACAAATATAAAAGACAAATCTATGCATTAACCTAGATACTTCCATTAAAGAAATTCTTTTTTCCGTATGTTTTTGCCTCCGCAAACTCGTTCCACTTCGGTGTATTTATGTACGCTGGAACAGTTAGGAAAGAGAGAAAAAATGGAAGGATGTTTGGAGAATTTCGGAATGTTCAGTATCTACCAAAGTGTTGTCGGTTTAAACTTCTGTTTTAAGATGTACGTAATAATTTGCCTCTTTGTCAAAACATTCCATGCTCAATACACTGTTTTTGTTAAAGGTACTCGCCTGCGTGGCGCTGGCCTATGGCCGCCCCGAACCTCCAGTCGGCTACAGCTACTCCGCCCCTAGCTCCCAGTTCTCAGGTGCGTCCATCAGCGGTGGCCACAGGACCGTATCTATAGGAGGACATTCTGGCGGCTCTCTGGGAGCAATCTCTGGCGGTGGCTTGTCCCTCGGCGGTGGCCACTCATCTGGTGGATTATCGCTCGGAGGTGGTCACTCAGCGGGCGGACTTTCTCTCGGATCTGGTAGCCTCGGCGGCAGTGGTCTAAGCTTCGGCGGTGACGCTGGATCTGGAATCGGCGGCGGATTCGGTGGTGGATTCGGCGGTGGCTTCTCTGGTGCTCCTCTTGTACAGAAACACATCTACGTTCACGTTCCCCCGCCAGAACCCGTTGAACAGAGAATTCCCAACATTCCCGCTGTCGCTCCCCCCCAGAAACACTACAAGATCATCTTCATCAAGGCCCCGACTCCCCCTACCCCCATCGCACCCATCATCCCCGTGCAGCCTCAGAATGAAGAGAAGACCCTCGTTTACGTGTTGGTTAAGAAACCCGAGGAACAACCCGATATCATCATCCCCACTCCAGCACCCACTCAGCCCTCCAAACCAGAAGTCTACTTCATCAAATACCAAACTCAAAAGGAAGGTGGCGCTATCGGAGGCGGTATTGGAGGTGGTATTGGAGGTGGTGATCTTGGCGGCGGTGCTCTGGGTGGTGGTGCCCTCGGTGGTGGCGCTATCGGCGGTGGATCCATCAGCGGTGCCGACCTCGGTGCTATCGCTCTTGGTGGCGGCTCTGCGAGCGGCGCCGGCGGACATGGTGGTGCTGAAATCGTTGGTGACTTTGGCACCAGCGGCGGAGACGAAAGCATTGCGGAAGGCGGTCACGGTGGTGCCACAAGCACTCAGTACGGTCCTCCCGGACACGTGGCGGGTCCCCTTCATTAAACGAAATTTAAACGATTGGCTCAGGTGGCAGGATATAACGTCGAGTTGTCGACAAAGGAGTAAGTTATCATTATCAAGCGAGCTTGCGTCCCTGACCTAGGAATGTTTTTTAATCAAAGTGATTCCTGCCACCGTGGGTCCGTAGCGTGGGGCCGAACGCCCTGTACATAGCTGCCTGTCCTGCGTTCGTCCGCGCGCTCCTGTCGCGACATAACACGACTCATCGTCATATCTCATCATCGCCACTCATTTCTACTTGTTATTAGTGCACAGTGTTAATGTTATTCTAAAGGAGATATTTTACTACGACTGTTATGTTATGTATTATAAAATAGCTTTTTTTACTTTTGTAATAAAACCAAATGTGATGCTTAATATGTTTGTTTAGTGGTACCCTGGGAGTGGTCGGTTGCGTCACAACCGAAAGTAGTCGTGAAAGGTAGCCCCTTCGCGTCGATGTCGGTGGCGCACTACATCGACACAAAGTGGGTCCTTTTCCGCGCTGTTACGATTAGTTTGATCGTAAAATGAAATCGTGGAACAATCGCAGCGAACTGGTTGCGCAACGAGTCGCTCGTGGCGTGTGGTGGTGAGGTGCGAGCGGGAGCAGGTCCGGCAGCTGTTCGGCGGTGCCCTGGTCGGTGCCGGGTGTCAGTTGGCAGATGGCGGCTGCTATCACGTGTTTACCTCGCTCACCTTCGCTTTCGGTGTTCTCGTTAATTGCCGCCTTAATGGATCATACATGTAACTGCACTTTCATATAATTTAGTGCATGACGTAACTATTACGTAAAACTATCTGCTTCTTTGCGCCGTCCACTTATTAATTTTATGGATTAGGGTATTATACTGCCGTATCATTTATCTACTCGTATCATGTTTTTATCAACTTTCACTGCAGATATTAATCAATATGCAAATGATCAGATTAACTGATACTTTTACGTGTCACCTAGGAAGTATCTTAAATTATTACGAAAAATTTATGCATTATATAATTTGTATGAATAATGAACATTATGGTATAAGAATATATACAAGCCACTTCATAGGTTTTCGGGTTAAAGATTTCTGCAATTTGATAACCAGCGAATCCGAAAGCTTAACATGCTCTCAATATTATAATTATTTTTTTGGTCCAAAAATTTCACTTGATCTGGATTTGTACCCACTTTATCACAGTACACTGATCGCGGCAATTGTATGCTACCAACTGAGCCACGAGTTTCTCGATATTGATGGTTATTTTCAAATTAAACTCTAACAATAGTGACCCTAAGCGGCGATGGCCTAATGTGGAGTGGATCGGACTGCAGAGATGAATGGTCACGGGAACAATTGCAAACCCCAAGACCTCTGACTTTCTCTATGCAAATTTAGGTAATTGAGTCTACCAACCCTCATTAGGTTATGCCTAAATCCTCTTATTAGTAGACGAGGCCCGTACCCAGCAGTACGATACTAAATATAGCGCTGATAAAATAATAGTGACCCTCTCCGAGTGGTGGTTTAAGTCCAAACGATTGTTTCAGTAAGCCTGTATCGGCGAGTCGTTTATTTCAGGCGGTGAATAGACGTCTGTCGAGTAAATAATTCATGTAATCTAGCCAGATTACCCACTTTCCGGCTCGATCTAATTGGTACTATACGTGACAAATGGAAGGTGTATGTATTTATGAGGATTATTTATAACATTAATTGGAATACATGATATAAATGTGCTTTTAGGTCATAGGTATTTGAGTTTTGTTTTCGAAGCTACCTTTGTTTATCTTTATATATATAATTCTAATGTACGTGTGTATGTGACTGAACTCCTCCTAAACGGCTGGACCGATTTGAATGATTTTTTTGTATGCGTTTGGGTGGCGCCCCGGATGGTTTAGATTCACAATTGGATCTGGTAGGTGGCGCTGCTGTGGTTGCGGGTGAAACCACGCGGGACAGCTAGTAACTTTATAAAATAGTAGCCGTCTCTTGCAGATTCACCTATGTGCTTGATATTGCTAAGCTCCCGTGGGTCGTAGCGTGATGTTATATGTAGCTATGCACCATCGTTTCTATAAAACAAATATATGGTGTGAATATGATTTTAATCGGACAAGTCGTCCTGAAGTTACACAATCACACACAGACACACTAACGAATATAATATCATAAAGGTAACACACAAACATTTACTTATTAACTAACCCATTAGTTACAAAGAAACTTTCAGCTCTTATAATAATAATATTTCAGCTCTCATACTTTGGTACAGAATTTGTGTCCAATACCAACATTTAGCGACGCCATCGAACCTGATTTTCTACAACTTAAGCAGGAATAGGTAGCCACAATAAAGAGGAAAAGTTTGGGGAAGTTACAAAACAACTCAGAGGAAAATCAATAAGCGACGTAAAACTATACACCACTTGTACACTTACTCTCACAACATTTATATTATTTAGTTTTGACTTATTAAGGAATATAATAAATGTATTTATTTGTAAAGAGGTTGGCCTAAACCTAAAATGAACAGTTGATTCAAAGACAAAGTTATAACCTTACTTAGAAATTACACCACATTAATATTACGTTGTAGTTGTTACGTTATAATAGATACACGTAAGTTAATTGCAATTAAATTTTTACGGATACCTTAAAAAATGCTTCAGTAATCTTTTAAGAATAAATAATGACGAGTGTAATGAATTATTTGTTAAGATGGAAAAAAATAGTTGTATGTATAATTTTATTAACAGCTTTAAGAAGGTGACTTCATCTTAAACTTGACCTTCTTCGAACCTATAAGACGCAGTAATAACAGCTTGTAAAGCTGTGTGGTGACGGTAGGAGAGAAGAAAGGTCAAAGAGCAAAAACAATACGATATTTTATATTAATGATAGCAAAGATTTAGGACTTCGTAGGTATAACGTAGGAAAATGCATTGTCATCCACTTTCGCTTCCACTATAACAAAAAAATTACCTACATTTCAAAGGACCAGTAACATACATATTCCTGCGAAGAAAATACGGATTACGGATTTTACGTATCCCTTACCAAGCCCGGGGAGGAGGGATGGTTATGACTCACCAGCCTTCCGACCTAGTTGTCTTTATCCGAACGATCGCCGTTGGATTGGGACTTTTATCATATCTTCTTCCATATATTACCTAATACGTGAAGAGAACATTTTGGACTCCTTTTTAAGTAATATACACGCATGAAGGAGTGTGAGATTTGACATAATTAAAGTTTATATGGAGGAGAAGTGCAGAAAGCTATTTATAAATAATATCTGCAATAAAAACATTAAATAAAAAAAACATTATACGGTCAATGTCTGAAGGCCAAATCTCGCAGCTGACGTTATAAAACAAAACGTATATGATTATACAGGTCCAATTTCGATCACAACGGGACCACTATAATATATACCATATTAAATGAAGAATACAAAAGGTCCCATTAAATTCAAAACACATTACTTTTATGCCGAATAATAATATTAGAGAATGGTTCATTTGTTTTAGAAAGGATATGAAACATAACGTTTAGTTATATTAAGCTTAGCTAGGGCACATTGGCAATCTCTTGGGTCTAGCCAGTCGATGCGGCAAGCGCTACACCGATCATTATATCGATAGTTTATAGCGCATTACTTAATTACTGGACGAGTATTACACAAATAATTGTAGTTAATAGATATACGAGAAGTGCATGATGTGTAATATTGAACTAGTATCTAGTTTTATACCCATGTTAGGTACTTTCTAATTTACTCGGACTTACATTAAGTATATGATTATATTGAAGTAATATTTTTCTTGATAAACAACATAAAATATTTCTTCAAGAGCATACTATCGTGCCTGCAGTGATAGCTCAGCGGGAAGTGGTATGGAGTGTCGAGATGAAAGTCGCAGGTTCGAAACCAGCCCCAAGAGCATACACCTTTGACTTTTCTAAGTTACGTATGTGTTAATTGTTAATTATCACTTACTTTAAGGTTGAAGGAAACATCGTGAGGAAACCTGCATACCTGAGAAGTTAACCTAACCCCTCTCTTTCAGTAGAGGATACCCGTGCTCAGCAGTGGGACGTATATAAATAATATAGGGATGAGACAAGAAGTAAATAACAAACTATCTACAGAGGAAAATGTCTCAGACTTTGTTTTGAACATAAATATATTACATATATTATCTGATTTAAAAACAATATTTTAGACGTATCTAACAAGGCGGATCCCTAAATAACTATAAAGTTACTATAATATATCGTTATAGGTTATAGCACGAGGATATCTAATAAAAATCTACATTTTACTACATACACAAAATATTTGTGCTCTTCGGTGCGAAGGTCTGCTCATCGTTTCTCGCCGGGGTTGCCATGAATCCTTACTTGGTAACATTGTTTTTCGATACTATCCGTAAAATAAAATAAAACTAATTGGCTCCTTATGAGACTAAAGATATATTTCCGATCATCGTGTCAAGTGACATCGGCACCGCCGCGTCTGCGTGTTTGTATTGTGCACTACGTAAAACTATAGGAGACCATATTCGACCATAGTGTCACGAGGACTAAAGCGGATTCACATGAATCGATTTTAGTTGACTAACTGACTTGAGTCAACAAAGCTGTATGGTTTGTATTGATCAATTCGATTGAAAGTCTGTTTGATTGCTTCGGAAATTAATGTTTACGGTTTTTGCGACTTTGAGATACCTAACGATATACGTGCATTTTGTCATCAACCTGTTGGAAGTTTATCAACGCGCGGTTCAGTAGCGTTTATAATAGTAAATAGGGTATTCAAGCGATAGACGTGCTACCTGACACGCGATGATTAGAAGCCTGCCATGTACAGAAGTATCGAAATTGAGTTTCAGTTAAGGGATTAGTTTCAGTCGCATTACAATATTATTATACCTGTTCTATAATAATAGCTTTTGCTCGCCTGGAGAAAGTCTTTACAAAATGTAGTATTTTTAGTTGTTTCTTGAAAGTTTTCTTAGCATAACAGTGGTATTTTTTTCCGTACGGCGAAAATCTCTTTTACGGATACCTTCTCAACCTCGGGGGTGGAAAGATGGTTATGCCGGATTCACCAGCCTTCCGACCCAGTTGTCTCTCGAACGACCGCTGAGTCTGGTCCCTATCCAAAATCCCTACGCTGCTATTGCATTTAAAACACCATGGTAGACTTCTTCGGTGCAATTAAGTCGGTACCAGGGAGTGCTGCCGGAACCGCCTCTATGCTATGCCGCTTTGCGGCTCGTCTCTCTTCCAAGGGACTCAGATACCCCTTTCAGTATTGACCTCTTTCGGCGTCACCAGCAGCACATGTTCGTTCTGCCCTCTATCCCTCGCTGTGCGGCCGCGACCCCCGGATAACAGTGGTATCTTTATCGAAATCCATCCAGCAGTTTTTACATGACGCATAAACAAAATATTATCAGACGGCAGAGACTATATTTAACAATAAACGACTGTTATATTAAGGTATATAGATTAATTTCTTCAGGCAAGCTGTTACATTTATTGGACATTGCAATTCCTCTAATTGTTTTGAAGCTGCCAACTCTGGCAACCCTGCGTTTCTGACGAAAGAAATTCCATATTGGCATCGTGCCGAAAAACTTGCGTTCTGGTGTGTCGTTGGTCGGGTTAGCTAAGTCGCTCGATATCCGCTACCTCTTGACTCATCTCTTTATGTGTGTTTTGTTGCATCAACATTGTGATAATTCTATATTTATAAAAATGAATATTTCTCTCTTTGGCCCCTATGGGTTTCTATAGCTTCTTTCTATCTTTTTGTCTGACGTTATCCATTTCATCCAAAACAGTTTGCCTGTTAAGGCGTGATTGACTAACAAACATGTAAAGTCACAAGCTCACAAACATCCAAACTTTCACATTTATAATAGTAGTAGGATGTGAAATAAGATATATAGCTATATATCTTATTTTATGTGTGCTACTAGCTTTAGCTCGCGGCTTCCCCCGCGTGAATATCTTTTTCCGAGATAAAAAGTAACCCATGTCCTAATACAGGTTTAACTGTGTAACATTAATGTAAATTTCATCCAAATCCATTCAATCAGTAAACAATGATGAATTCTAATATCCAAATTCAAAAACTGACAAATATCCAAACTCATAAACATTAAACCATTCACATTTATAATATTGGTAGGATAAAATAAAAATAAATACACCCGAAAGTCACACACATAGTCCCCCATACTAGGTTAACCTGTGTCGTGGGTATCGGGAACTACGAGGGACTTGCGGTCCCACAACACCCAGACCCGATACAAATATTTGTGAATCGCACAAACATTTGTCTCGGTACGGGAATCGAATCCACGGCCTCTCACTTCGCAGCCGGCTGCCCGCCGGCTGCGCCACGAAGGCTGTCTTCTACGGAGGATTGTAGAATTGTCCTAAGTTTTATCCTCACAAATCATAATTTTCACTGTGATTTCTTAGGTTTACGCGAATATTACACATTGAAATAAAACTAGTTTATACGGATTTTATCGCGGTTTAATTTTTATTTTAGTCCCGACGTTTCGAAAGCTTTTCAGCCTTCGTGGTCACGGGAGAGACTGAGGTGTAGGTCGTCTCGAAAAGTTAATGTTACAATGGTGGACCTACACCTCAGTCTCTCCCGTGACCACGAAGGCTGAAAAGCTTTCGAAACGTCGGGACTAAAATAAAAATTAAACCGCGATAAAATCCGTATAAACTAGTTTTATTTCAATAATTTTCACCGATATGAGGAAATCCTTATTGGTGGTTCAATGCTGATTGAATACTAAATGATCATTTTATTTAAAACTAATAATAATTTACCGTTTGCTGCACAAAATACAACAAAATTTGTATAAGCTATAAACCAATACTTCAAATAAAATGCTGTTGCTACGTGGCTTGTCTAATATCAACAAAGGCATATTGAACTTTCTTAGACACTTTACACATATTGTTTTAAGAATATTAGGAGTACCTATGCCAGCGCAAAGCTTGTAATTACTATTAGTTGTCGAGAAGAAATACTTGAAGCCTTGGTCTCTTCTAATTGTATGCACTTCCCAGAAATTGAAATAATACTATTGTTTTTAAAAGAATTACAGGAAAACTTGTGCCGAGTCTATAGGAGAATCATCAGATAAATGATTTATTTAGGTACCAATGAATTTTTTTATATTTCATGTATGCTAAGAATTTAGCGAGTCTACCAACTAATAATTTGAATTATGAACATATAATAAAGTAACAAATACCCTGGATTATATCCAATTTAATGTAAGAACCCGCGGTGGTAAATTTAATAAACGCTCGAAATCCAACGAACGTGCTATGTGTTATTGTGTTACTAAGGTATAAAATTAAGTTTATACGAGGTGGTAACTGATTAACTGGGAAGCGCACTTTAATATCCCTAAAGATTGAATTGAACAGTTTATGGTCTGGATAGGGTAAATTAAATTTATTATACATTTCCTGAAAATCTGCTGTAGTGAATTTGCGGTCTAAATATGATAGGTTTATTTCGTTAAAGACGTACTACCGTTAGTCTCGACATGCGACAAACGCGTGCGTTAGTAAAGTCGTCTTTTGTCAAGTTCCAATTGAAGGCATCAGTAACGCCGTGCCATACGGTACATTTTGAGAATACGCGACCGAGACAGAAAGACTGTGACACGTGACGCGAGTCAGGCGATAGCGACACGGAATAGAAATAATATGGATACGAACGCACATCACACTTTCTTGTCCCGGTCACATACCTCAAAACTTATTATTAGTGACGCTATCGTCGAAAGATCTCTCATGTATGCATAGTGCCCAAGTGCGCGTTAGCGCAGAAGCGGCGCGGCGTCCAACGCTTCACGTGACCATCGGAAGTCTACTTTAAGGTGTTTAAATTTGCAATTGTATGTAGAGATTCAGTTTGCGTTTTTATGTAGAGTGTTAACTGTTATGACTTTTGGATAAATAATATAAAATATACAAGGTTCACTGGTACACGAGTTCATAAAATCACGGAGCTGTTAACAATGAAATATACCTCGTCCACCTTTAGGTTAAAACGGTAGGTATCGGCGGTTAATAATCTCAGGGTTATGATTCTTGATTGTTTAATCAATCTTACTTTATAATTCATTTGTAGGTTCCTACTTACAATACGAAAATAGGTCGGTCACACAATATAAAGTATGTTTACGTTTATGTATGTTTTTATATGCAATAATTTGCCAACATTGGTTAACTGCGTACTGCAAATCAAGACAAACACGAAGTTTACTTTAGAGTCGTCGTCAAACATAACATTACATAACAAAAGCTCACGCCTGCATCCCTGAATGGGTAGGTAGAGGTGGAACTAGTACAACTACAGTGTACCATTTATTATTTCCGTTCCTTGAGTCATAGGGGCTGCATCTATCGCCGTATTGGGCACTAATTCCGGGCAACTCATGTAATTTTTTACATCGTAAACTAAAACATGAATTATGATCGCCTGACCTGGGATTTAAACCTACGACTTCACGGTTTCTCATCCACATCATGCTGATACTAGACCAACGAGGTAATTGTCATGCATTCTTTAAAAATACTTAAATTAATAAATGATTACACCTCTGCTTACCCCTTCGGGGATTAGAGGCGTGAGTGCGTATGTATGTAAGTAGGTATGAATTGTAACATGTTTTTTAAATACAATTCACATAAATATTAGATAATACTAGCTGTTGCCCGCGGCTCCGCCCGCGTGAATGCCTATTTCCAGGATTAAAGTAGTCTAGTCGCATCAAGCGAGTCCCGTCCCGTTATAAATACTAATATCGCTATTAAAAAATAGGGGTTGATCGTAGGGGGTTGAAAATTCAGGGTTGTATGTATTTTTTAATACTGTATCATAAAAAATAAAAACAAAAAATTATGGATAAAAAATAAAATTTAAAATTTAGGGGTGGACCACTCTTAACATTTTAGGGGATGAAAAATAGATGTTGGTCGATTCACAGACCTACCCGATATGCACACAAAATTTCATACAAATCGGTACAGCCGTTTCGGAGGAGTATGGGAACGAACATTGTGACACGAGAATTTTATATATTAGATGATTATTACATTATGTTCACTTTAATCATTTGTACGATTATTGTCATCGAAATAAGAAATGATTGTCATGAATTGTGTATTATTTAACCTCTACGTGAAACAAAATCCGAGCACATAAACTAAATGGTACTCCGACTTGGTACTGTCTGCGCCAATTAACAGTGGCCTTTAATCTTACGTGAGTTAACTACTGCATAGGGTTCTTAGAGTTTGAGCACGTGTACCCTTATGTCGACTAGTACGACTGCTCATCTCTCAAAGCGTACTTCTCTTGTTAAACGTCCATAGTTATGACAATAATAATATGTAAGTGAGTAACAATTGAGCACTGTCCAGATTAATGGGACTGAAGCCATCAACAACGAGTCGAACACGTCGAACGAAGGTGCGTGCCGAAGGACACCAGTTGAAAGGTTAATTCGATATAAGGGACTATTGTATTATTACAGCTTCGTACAAAAATTAGATTTGCGTTATATTTTTTGGCGGAATTTATAAAAACGCTAAGACATTTTTCTTAAAGTTAAAACATGATTTTTTATACCTTTAATAGATTTTTAAAATAGGTTATAACTTAATAAAATACATATTTGTTCTTTTTATAAGTTTGGTGGTGGAATTTCGCATAGAGATATCAGATAACACATTCATAGAAGTGTTTCTTAAGAGTTTTAAGTGTGATTTTTTATCATGCCAACTATTTATTCTTCGTTATTTACATACATTCTTCGTTTCAGCAGTCTTGGCTTAATGATATCTCATTAGTCAGAACTACTCTTTTAAATCATCAGTTAAATTTTATTTCAACCTCGCAATCCCTCGAGTTTGTTCCCGATAACAAATCAAAACTTATCCGCTCTCAGCTTTCGGTGTAACTTTACATGTTTGATATCAACTTGGAATAAAAATAAACGTCTTTAGTTAAGTATGTTTGTGTACATTACATGATATAAGTGAAAATTGCTTTGTAAAGTTGTATAAAGGCAATAAGCAGTTAAAGCTGTATATTTGTCTCAAACAACACTATAATAATTGTAAATACAATGTCCGAATTCTTGCGAAAAAACAGATAGTTTTTAAAATAGAATGTTGCGGTTGAAATTTAATTTGTGGAGGAACGTTATTGCCGCATTTATGTCAGACTTTTCTTACATGGAATGTAATTAAAGTTTCAGTAACATTGAGCCCGATGTCGAAGGCGCTTACATCAATCATGTGATAAGTTGTCAAGTTTCACGAGTATCTTGACTGCTGTGGGTCGTCGTTCTATTTTCAGGTGCCTTAACTTTGATCAATTAATTATAAACTTGATGGCGATTCATTTTAAAATGTGTATATTTTAGAAAAAAAAAATCTAACTAATAAAATAATAATAGTACCAGCCTTGTATTACACACGTCCTACTGCTGTGCACGAGCCTCCTCTACTTAATGAGAAGGGATAGACTTTAGTTCACCACGCTGACCTAATGCGGACAGACTTCATAAACTTTCGAAATTCTTTTGGAGAACTTCTCAGATATGCTGGTTTCCTCACGATAGCTCCTTTACCGTTAAGGCAACCTATAATAATTAGCAATGATGATAATAATTCACAACACACGTAACTTATAGAAGTTGGAGGTGTATTGTACTTGGGACTGGGTTCGAACTTGCAACTTGCATAAGAAGATTACCCAAGTTGAAGAAGGTTGCCACCATTCAAGTGTTGCACATCATGCAGTAAGTATAATACCAGACTTGCATTTTTACTAAGTAGATAAATATATTTTAAGGTAATTCTCTCTGGGCAACTTGCTATTCGTAATCAAATATTCTCTAAGTACTAACGAAGGTATTTTCAATGCAGCTCTGAATATTTTTTTGATTTTAGTATGAAAAAACAAATTCGGTATACATTTGTAACTAAACCTCTTTGCAATAAAATAATTATTTTATTATGTAATGGATGTTGTAAAAAGGTTTAATCTTTACATAGTATAAAACAAAGTCGCTCCCGTTGTTTGTACGCTTAGATCTTTTAAACTACGCAACGGATTTTAGTGCAGTTTTTAGCAATAGATAGAGTTAAGAGGAAGATTTATATGTAGTATACGTGCATATTATAGTAGAGAAAACCTGAGAAAGTCAAAGATTTGTAATGTGATGTCGTAACAAACATATGTATTTCAAATCAAATCACTGTACTATAGAGTTGTATATCTTAAAAAGATCGATAAAAAAGTCCGCGATAGTATATGTTCATCTTCTAAGAATAATCCATAGTTGCCATTTTTATCTTTTACATATTACAAAAAAAAGTATGGGTTATTTACCAAGTTATTTTAATTTTAAACAATACAGTATTAGTCCTTATCCAAATACATTAGATAGGTTGTGCATTTCATGTAGATCAAAATTGCCCTTTACAGCATATCATTAAATTTTAAGATATAAATTTATCATTAAATTAATATATCATTCAATTAATATCTTAGAAGATATCAAAGATTTAAAAAGCGGGGACAGAGCGGCTAGCGGGCCGTACGTCTGTCCCGGTTGACAGCGGTCGGCAGGCGCGGGGTGTGCTGAATAACGGGGATTTTTGGATTTACAAGGGGGTAAAAGGAGGGTTGAACTTTGTATGAAACACGGGTGCGGAGCAGTAATATGCACGCGGGTGGAGCCGCGCGGGACAGCTAGTCAATAATAAATTTAAGTATAGGAAGAATGATTAAATTCGTTTTGAGTAACATTTTTGTTTTTCAATGGTCACTAAGCGAGCTATTTTACACGACATTGAAGCAAATAAAAAAATATTTAAACCACTTATTTGCTTGCCAATGTGACTTCATTATTGCATTATTGCTGTCATTTAACAGAAAGAGGCACTTTCGACTTGCCGCAGTTGCATTGGTACATTACTTACTATTACTTTTGTTGGGGCCGCAGCACTACTACTACTACATTCGTTCATCGTCGACTTTGCAGCCGGCATTTTGACCACTTTTAATCCATACTATCTTACTACTATTATAAATGTGAAAGTTTGAATGTTTATTAGTCAATCACGTCTTAACAGGTGAACGGTTTTGGATGAAATTTGGTACACACCTGTGTAGACCGTGATCCGGACTAGAATATCCGCGAGCAAAATCTAGTAATATTATAAATGTAAAAGTAACTCAGTCAGTCTCGGTTACTTTTTTTACGGCTGAAGGGATTTTAATAAAATTTGGTAAGAAATAGGTTATATCCTAGGGAAGGATATAAGGTACTTTCTGTCCCAGAAAAATAATTGGAAAGGAAAAATAGAGCGGAGCCGCGAGCAAAACCTAGTACGCTATAAAAAAACTTGGCCGGCTGGCTAAAGTTAGTTACGAGTTACGAGCGGCGCCGCGGCTGTAATTGTTTTTAATGGCCAGAAGGTGATGGGAAGCGTAGATGGCGGGTGAAGTGAAAAACATAATTGCTGCCAAATTATTTTGCACGCATTGTGTTGTGTTTAATCGATATAAGAAAATCGCTAGTTTTAGATATTCCCTATTGCTTTGATGCTTCATAGCATGTTAATGGATTTGAATAAAGACGGTTTTTAAATGGGTATTTGAAATAATAATATAACAATAATAATAATACACCCAACAGTCACACACATAGTCCTAAACCTACACTAGGTAAACCTGTGTCGTGGGTATCAGGAACTACGAGGGACTTGCGGTCCCACAACACCCAGACCCGAGACAAATATTTGTGAATCACACAAACATTTGTCTCGGTGTGTGAATCGAACCCACGGCCTCTCGCCTCGCAGCCGACTACTCGCCCGCTGCGCCACGGAAATTTCTTTGTATTTGTTGATATAGATTTCATCTTGTTTCAACCATATCAATTTAGTCATGATAAAGGGGGCGAGCGCGAACAACTTACTTACAATAAGTATTCGAATCGAGAACTATAGTATTTGTACGAAGGCACAATTTTTTTTTTGACATTCGATACGAATACGTTTTCGCAAGTTATTCGTGCTAGCCCCTCTGATGACGGAATATGAAGTAAAAAAATGGTATGGATATGGTATTAAGTGGGCCGACTCGCCGCGCCGTCTGACCCTCACAACCCGCAATGGAAACCAAGTTTTGCCTCGTCTGTGAATTTTAACCGAGTGTACCACATACAAGTGGGGTTTGCTTTGGGCCTAAGATGTTATTCGCCCACTTACATTAAAAAAATAAGTTTAATTAAAACCATCAAATTTTATTTTAGCAGTACCGATTTCAATAGGCCTCTGCTATATAAATTAATATTATTTTTAACATTAAGTATAGTGATCATTTCTAATCTTTTATAAGCTTTCACTAGTTCCTGAAAAGCGGCTTAATCACTGACTGCTATGATAAAAATGTTGTGACATGCTATGATGAAACATTTACAGTTTGAGTCCAGTATAGCCCAGTTTGTTTACTGCATGTATTGCGCTTACTAAATATTTATAAATACGCTATTCCTAGTCCAGGGTCACTTAAAAATATATAGTACATACATACATAGGCTCATACCTGTATCCCTGAGGGGTAGGCAGCAGGTGCAACAGTGCTGCACCTACGTTTCGCCGAGCATATTCCCGTCCCATAATGTGATAGGCCTATTTCTATACCAGGAAAAAATAAGAATCCGGGAAAAAGTAAACTAGTGTTTGCTCGCGGCTCTGCTCGAGTCAACGGCCTTTTCTGGGATAAAAAATAACCTATGTTCTAGTCCGGGGTCATGGTCTACCTGTGTACCAAATTTAATTAAAAAACATTCAGCCGTTAAGGCGTGATTGACTAAAAGCATCCACATCAAACTGATTATAATTAATAGTACCTAATAGCATAATGTATTTAATATTTCTGTTATAAGTCATCTTTTAAATTAGTTTGGTTCAAAAGTTTATTATCAAACAATCCTTAAAATGTTATTAACTCAAACCGTAATACTTAAGTTTCTGTGTATGAAGAAAAAGATAAATTGAAGATAAATCTACCAGCGATTAAAGAAGTTTCCAATATTGGCTCCACTTATTGCGGAGAAATCAACTTTAAAAAGAAATTTCCTTTAAGATTTAGCGAATGGAGAGCGGAGAAAATCATTTTAGGTACGTCTTTACAAATACTTTACAGCCCACTTATTTGTGTATTTCGTAGTTTTAAATATTAGGTAAGTAGAATTTCTAAATGGAATTTCTTAGTCCAAATAAATTGGACAAATTTTGTCTTTTTATTAGCTTCTTATAATGACTTATAAATTCCAATATAAGACCATAGATTTGTTAAAAAGGCCTAACATTACATTAAGCAAGTAATATACTTACATTACATAAATTTGTAACAACTTGGGCAGAAACATAAAATATACAAAAATGATTTCATGTGCAGATGGTTCAGTGTGTCGACGAGACGATATTCGTCAGTTAAAAGCAAACATTTGAAAGCTAGTGAAAATAAATTCTACACAAAGTTTAAAAAAACTCCGAGGCGGTTTAGTTTATCGAAACATATCAGATGTAAAGTTATGTAGGTATTTATCCGTAGTATGTGGCTCGTAAATTAATTTATAAAATTACGTTATGAACATATTATGTGTGCGATAATTACATAAATAATTACACACGACAGTCACACACATAATCCTGGCCCTACAATACAATCCCTGGAAAATAACAATCGGCCTGAATTTAGGCCTCGCGGCGTTACGGCTATTATTTTAATGAGACTAAAAGGGTGATTCGAAGCTTAAGTAGAGAGCGGGAGATGTGACTAATTTCAGCCCGGCCAATTTTTTCTTAAATTCTGACTTGGCAATTTGACTACACAGGACATGATGTTAAATACAATACAGTCCATATATAATGTCGACCGTCAAGAGATATTACGTCCCTTGACGCAAGGGTCGGCAGAATTATCCAGCCTGAAGTGCTGATACGATATACCTACTAGCTAAGCTCAGATTCGCCTGATCGAGCCACTATGGCGGTTTTTTTTTACCATGTGTACGCTGGTCGCCATCCAGTCAAGTTCAATAGCAGGTAGGCACCCTCCCACCAGCATTTCCGCGTATTGTCAGCTATGATTATCATGGGTATCAGAACACCCAGACCTGATACAAATATTTCAGGATCACATAAACATTTGTCTTTGTGCGGGGATCGTATCCACGGCCTGCTATTTCACAGTCACCTTACGTATTATCTGTGAGATAACTACCAATCAAATTTATAAAGTTGAAGGGATTGTGTGACGTGCTTAATGCATGAAGAAGTCAAGCCATTATTTGAAGAAAGAGACTATTATTTGCTACTTTATGGGAATATAGAGCAGGAGAAACAGCGCCATGACCGGTGACTTAAATCCCTTTAACACAGAGTAAGGTTTTGTTGTTAGTACTTAGGACATTGTAACCTACAAATGTCTAGAGTATTTTTTTAATTCAACTTGCAGATGGGGTAAATAACCTTATCTGATATTTTTATGGATTATCTAGAAAACTCCTTTCCTTCCAAAGATAACTATATTCCAAATAGATTAAAAGGTTAAAACCCTTGAGTGTAATTAGGTCGCCAACACCTGAGGCCCAAAGATAACCTCACCAGCACGTGGTACACTCGGACGAGCCAATGACAAAACTTGGTTCCCGATGCGATTTGTGGGGTCAGACAGCAGGTTGCCCGGGATAACGTCAGGCGTAAAGAAAGAAATAATGTTGTATCATAAGAGTATATTGTGAAATATAGGGTTACATTTTTGTTTACACTGTCTGCAAAGTCTATAACAAAATGCTCTTCGTATTGAACATAATAATTATACATTTACACTCCGACCAAAACTAAATAAATATATATGCAGACTAGCTGTTGCCCGCGGCTCCGCCCGCGTATATAATACCTATTTCCAGGATTAAAGTAGCCTAGTGGGCGACAGCAGTGGGCGCGGCGTGGGGGGTGATCGCATCAAGCGAGTCCCGGTGAGAAACGTGCTTGACAAAAAATAAAAATAAAAATACTAAAATGGCTATTAAAAACAAAAAATATTGTCTAAAAAATAAAAAAAAATATTTAGGGGTGGACCACCCTTAACATTTAGGGGGATGAAAAATAGATGGTAGCTGATTCTCAGACCTACTGAATATGCATATAAAATTTCATACATATCGGTCCAGCCGTTTCGGAGGAGTATGGGAATATATATATATAATATAAATATATGGGAGTATGAGTATACGAACATTGTGACACGAGAATTTTATATATTAGAAGATGTAGGTATACAGCGTCCCTAGTGGATGGTTTTTATTACATAGGCCGGCAAACGACCAAGTGGGTCACCTGATAGGAAGCGATCTCCATCGCCCATGTACGCCCACAATACCAAAAGAGTCAATGGCGCGTTGCCGACCTTAAAGGAAAGGGATTGCGAAGGGGAGGGGATTTGGGCTTCGTGATATCTATACTCTACTATACTCACCGTACGAAACGCAGGAGCAAGCTGCTACTATACGTCGGTTTTCTGTGAGACAGTGGTATCGATCCGGATGAGCCGACCCATTCATGCTGTGGACAAAACTGTCTACAGTGTGGCTCTACCACTCGTAAAAAAGTATTGGAAAAGTATTAACTTCATTCATGTTTCTCTTACGTAACACGTGACAGGTATCAAAAACTCGTCAAAACATGCAATACGGATGCCGGATAGAACAACTGTGTTAAAGTGCCATTGTTCCTGAAAGAAACATCTGTCGCTTTTTCATAGGGGTGGTTGTAGACAGACGACTATGCTCTGCTTTGAGCCATACGAGCCATAAAGCTAATTGTTAGTGTCGACTAACTGTGTGGATGGAAAACGGTCACATACGGTTGTTAAGGCTCGTGTATAAAAAAAATGCTGGTGGTATAGATTGGTTCATTTTCGCACATTCTTGCTCTGTGTGTGTGAGTTTGTAAATATGCAGTATTTATTTGACCGTGATGCGTCACCCGTCATCCTATACATTTAGGTCAATAATGATAGAAGATGCAAACATTTTCTCTATTTTATCCTGGCGACATGATATGAACCTTATGTTAAGTACCTAAAGAGCAGTCCAAATATAATGTCGACCTTCAAAATACATTGTGTCCCTCTGAGGTCGGCAGAATTATGCTGACCTGAAGTTTCTGGATATACACTAGCTGACCCCGAAACACGACACACCTGAATGATTCACTATGGCGGACTTTTCACCATAGTTGGTATATAGTCCTGTAAAAAAAATATTAGGTACCCTCCGACAACCACGTCTATTATTTAGGCTAAGACTACTTAGTTATAAATATATGTATACGAATGTTAGGAGATAACAATGTGAGAAAAAAGAATAGAAAGATTTTTTTTATATAGAATAGAAAGAAAACACATTAATGTAGACATAACAAATAAGTAATATATTCTGTAACGCTAAAACTTACAATGTAAATAAGACTAACATAGTATGTTAAACTATTATAGTAACCTTCCGCTGCAGCATTTATTATAAACGCTGCACTAACAAATACATATATGTTTTAAATATATAATACATATTTAAAACAATAAAAAAAACTTACAACGGTATGGATTTAGGGTCCGTAGTGTCTAATTGTTTTTAATTAAAAAAAGCACGTCTAACAAACACATCACGCACACATAGCACTTGACGTGTAAGAATGAGTTGAATTATTTTTAAATTCCGTTAAGACCCTCAGCGGAAGGCGAGTCATTGTCGAATTCATTTATTATAATGAAATTAATTAAAATTATAATATTATTATAACATAATATTTTGTGGTGGAAAACTTTTATTGATACTGAATTAACCAATACAGAAATTAGATAAAATCAGTGATTTTTAACTGCAGACAAAAAAGACGGGCCTTATAACTTTGATCCTTTTGTCTGTATCCCACATACATGTATCTGTGTGGTATCGCAGCACTTAAATGCAGCAGATTAAATGCGATTTTGATTGTTTGGTGGTTTTATCGAGATGATTCTTAGATATGTTGAAAGAAAAATCTTCGACCGAATAAATAATTTCAGATGTAGAAAAACATCTAACGTAGACAAACATAACGGTTAGGGTCCATTCAGCTTAAGAAAGTTGGTAAATGTAAATTAATGTGTTGCAGTGTCATTAGAAATCAATTATCTTGTGTAATGAACAAGTGGGGAGACCAGTTGATCTAAATAAACGGGTTTGATTACTAATGTGTATTATCTACTAGTCAATTGGAGAGTGATACCACATCGGACGGTGATAGGTATGTCGTCAACATGCTACATATTTAAGACCGAAAATCCTAGCGCAATAGCAATAGCACTATCTTCATGGACATATCTTTTACTGTCCAGGCCACTCGATTATGAAATGCATTGCCGATTGGTATAAAGTGCGATCAATCCCTATGTTTAAAAAGATGATGAAAGAGTCTCACTATCATATGCTATGTTAATGTCTACTTATTACTATAATTATTTTACAGTTATATACAACGTGTTACAGAAAGGTGTGGTCATATTTTAGGGTCATTACATACACCTTACAATTAGTACTTATGTACCGGATCTTTTCAAAACCAAGACATGCGAAAATTTCACGTAAAATTAAATCACTCGTTCAGATTGATGACATCACTATTAATTATTAGGTACGACACTCACTTTTTAATAAACTTGAATAAGGTGTACGTAATTATACGGGCATACGTACATAGCTTGTAATTTAAACACAAATTACCACCTAAAAGAGATTGTGTGTTGAAGACAAATATAGGTACCATCCTCTAGAAGCATTTTAAAGACTTCATTCACGGTTCTTCCATCTATGAATTTGGCTTATTACAGTCAACGATCCTCTTCAAAACTTTTATCAGTTACACCAATACATAATACTTGTTATTAGTCAAATACAACATATTTTTTGAACTCGTAATCATACTTCATAAAATCAGAACTTGCCGAACTGACTGCGTCAAATAAATATTGACATTTGACAACTGTTTAATGTGTTTTTAATTATAAAATAATTAAATGAAAGGAGGTCTATAGTATCATTGTTTATCATTTAGTGTTATCCAAAGTTGAAAGTCGATATCGACATGTTACTCATTTGATAAAAAAGAAAATTCTATAATTATTGTACTAGCAATGCAATCGTATTTGGTACTTTGGGAGATAAAATACTTATATCCTACACTATACATTGCTTAAATTTGCCCGCCCCTTTCTTTAACACGTTGTATATGTGTACCTATATCAGGGAGTGTAAATGGACCACCAATATCTTAAGCCCAAAGCCAACCTCACCTGCACGAGGCAATGGCTAGGCTTGGTTCCCGTTTTCGATTGTGGGAATATTTTACATATTGTATGTGTGTAATGTATTACATATTTACAATATATATTTTCACTATTGTTATTCCTAGAATCTATATAATTTTTATGTAATCTTAGAGTGCCCTCTCTCCATGTTATGATTGCGTGTAAGAGATTGCACTAAGCGATAAGGCCGCCAATTGTACTGTGCTTAATTCATATTTCATACAAGAAAATATATATATTAAGTTATTTTGTATTTATAGTTAGGAGGTACAGAGACACCAGTATGCCCATGAACATATTTAATTGAGGTTTTAAATAAGAGTACATAATTAATGATGTATTCAATTAACACGTTGACTGCCAACGCGGTCAATGTTGTGCGGCGCGTAACTACCTTATCAAGCCAATCAAAATACCATATTTTTCTTATTTTCATCGATGGATTTTTTTGATTATTTAGTTAGATTATACTCATAAATTATGCGTTTAATTAATGAAAAGTAGTTTCTGATTATCTAATAACAATTATTAACCGTCGGACAACATTGATCTCCATGGCCTCAGCCGACGAAAAACCTAAAAACCGTCTCAAGGGGCCGCGCGGTCACGTTGTCGCTTTGGTTGTCGCCCATCCCCGACCGCGACTCCAGCGCACCTGTTAGTCGCCCGCGTCCTTGCGCTAGGCTTTAGTCGTGATTCCCGATCAGAAATCCAGATAACCAATTGAAAAAAAGGAAGGACAGTCAAGTAAAAGTCGCCGTGCGTGCCAACAATGTTATAAAAATTTGGTGGTGTGAATTGTCCTAATGAACCATATCTTTCTGTTGAATGTTTTAAAAAGTACATTGATAGGAAAGACAATGCTTTATTTTGTTTGTAACTAGTTACCGCCATTCATTTTTTATGTTTTATATAAAGTAAGGTTTTAAGCCTATATTCATTGCCCTAGAAGGGCTTAATTGATACGAGTTGATTTGTTTTTAATATTACTTTAATAAACAGTTAATTTTTCTATAAAAGCTTGATTTAATTCATTTGAATCAAAAGAAAACATATTAGTTATTACACATTTTGCGATAGCGTCCAGAAAATCAGCATTTTTTTTAAAAGTTAAACTTATTGGTAAAAACCAAGCTATATAGGATAAACTAAGGAGCCGCGCGGGTCATCTTATATGCGAATTTTCTCGGTATTGCTGTCCGCCGGCGCCACAGAGCGTTTAGACACAAGCCTGACGCGCGGTCAACGTTGTCAGACACGGCTTGAACGGAAAGATTCAGTGCCGCCCAACATTGTCCCCCATGGCCCGAATGGAAAAGTGCACTTTTTTTTATTGGCAGTTAACGTGTTAAAACACACATTTCAGAGTGAGGAGTGTGCCATAAATATGTGCATGCACAAACAAATTGAATATTTCACGCTTTCTGTGAAAGGGTGTGAATTCAATGTAATTACGAAAATGGTGAATGGAGCTTGTTTCGACGTTTATAAATTGAATGATTGAATATATGGATAACCGAAAATTTATTTTCGAATATTGATTGCGATATCAGAAAGAAAAAAAAAAGAAAAAGTTTTATCAACAATTTATAATGATCTAAATGTATAATACCCAAATTCCATTTTAATTTGTCATTTTTTAAATAGACCGTGCAAATAAGGTCAGCTAAATGCAAATAATAATTGTGCACTAAACATAGGGTAGACAAACTAGTTGCAAAGCTGGTGGGGTGAGAAATGCAATGAAATAACACCTCATCATTAGTAAGTGCTCTCTAGAGTCTCGAGTGGAACTTAAGTTAATGCTGTCCGTACGTAATGAAGGTCTGTTTTCAGGTGCGCGACTGAGACAGGTGACTGTTTCCATACAATCTTATATATATAAATCAATTGCTGTTCGTTAGTCTCGCTAAAACTTAAAAACGGTTGGACCTATTTTGATGATACGTTTTGTGGGTGTTTGAGTAGGTCCTTGGATGGTTTATATTTACAATTGGACCCGATAGGTGGCGCTGCAGGCGATAGATGTTGCGGGTGAAACCGCGGGGGACAACTAGTTTCATATAAATCGCGACGTATCGTCATAGACTGACTCGCTTCATGTGGTCTCCCTGTCTTAGTCGCATAACCTAAAGCAGGCCTTTATAATTAACTAGAGAGCAGCCTTTAATGAATCCTGACATGGTGCTGCTGTCTGTAATACTTCTTTACTTCAACAATGGTTAATATATCATGAGTTCGAGTAATAATGTTAATATAAACTGGTTTGGAAGGTTCCAATTATTACTGATTATAATAATAAATCATATTGGCCCTATATTTATAGATCCTACTTCTGGACGGTTATTCGATTGTACCACCAGCGGTACAATCGGGAACAAAACTATACCATTATCTGGTGGTAATTATTAAACTTATGGGAATTGCAAACGTGCATCTGACTGCAATCTGAATTCCATTTTTTGAAGTCGAGAATATCCCTAAATCAGAACATAATTTCGGATTCACAACGTAAACACTCTGTTTCCGTTTCTGATGCCATGGCCCACGACCTATAAAATTTACAACTTTTTCAATTCGACCTGTATCTTTAGTTATATCTCTGAAACGATTGCATATTGGCACTATAACATAACACGATGTATATCAGCCAGGTACTCAAAACTATAGAATCTTTGTTTAATGGCTTTAGAGTGCTGAGTAATAAAATTAGTTCGTGCGGGTATACAACATGCTGTAGCTCTCCCTATATTGGATAAAACAAGATTAAACTGTTCTTCTACCTATTCGATTAAATTTTCGAAAAGCCAACCTAACTTGAAAATTTAATGAAAAGAAAAGTAGATCGTTGTTCGATAAGTATTGAAAACAGTCAGACATTTAGTTTTAGACAATATTCCTCTTTCGCAACTGGTTGTGAAACTTAGCTACCATGGCGGCCGGAAGCGAAAAATAATGTTGATGTCGTTCTCGAATATGATAAAGGCCACGAAGAAGCCAGTCATAAAGAAATAAGTATCAAGGCAATATTACTTTTTTGCAGGAATAAAATGCGCGAACATTGAAGTAGTTTTCCGATAGAAACTAAGTTTTGTGGTAAATGCTAAAGTTAACGTCGGCTATTAATACTGTTAAGATAATAACGAGAACCCGGCTTGATCACGGCTTCTTTAAGTTACTGAGTGGTGCACCTGTACGATTTACTTAAATAACTTGGTAGTTAAATAACGCCCAACTTTGTGCCAGTATAACTAGTAGGATCCGGTTCCAAAAAAACGTAACGCGCCACCGTTTCCATACAATTTTATACAAAATGGTCACCTTATTTGGTTCGCATAACTCAAAACGTACCTTTAGATCTATAGTTTGTCTATTTCATGACAATGCTACGCTTAAAGCGCAAACGTGTGTGATGGCTTAAATGATTTTCTATTACTTTATAGCTAGACTAAAATAGATAGCACAAGTACTTCTGTATGCCCCAGCGTGTCACATTTTTATTACTTGATTTAACGTCACAAAAGCGATGTGATAATAGTAAGAATAGTGATGATAATACACTTGGAAACATTTAAGATGAGTTTTTATGATATTTTTGTGTATTCAGCCAAAGTTTTAAACGGTAAAGGTAACGTTGAGTGGAGACAAAATCAGGTAACGCGTGCGCAAGACCTCATACTTCGTCTCGGACCGCGATGAACGTACACGTGGGATTCCATTATATGTATATTGGAATAAGTTATACTAATGCTTTAAGCTAATTACTACGAATACCTAAGTACTTTTTTTTTAGAAGAAAAGGGACGATGGCCATGGCGAATAGGTCCCGTTGCGGGTTGTGAGGGACGGAGGGTCAGTCGCCACGTATAATCCCAAATACCGTTAAATATATGCTACGAGACACGGACCCTGGCATTAAGCCGGGAAAACGTCAGGCAGAAAGAAAGAAAGAAAGTTAAAATGATCGCTCGCTTAAAAGGAACGTTTGTGTTATTGCTTTTATTTCCTGGAATTACTTTAAGGCGATCTCGATGGTCTTGTGTATTGAAATCATTACTGATGAATGGCATTTATAGTTGCAATTAATTTTGTTGATGTACACCCTATTTATTCTATGAATCCTTGTACTATAATGGTACATCATGGCGCAGTACTACCTCTCTAAAAAAGTGTGTATTGTACAAGGCTTTCTATAGTATGTTATTTATAATTTTATTATATTGTCAAAGGTTTGTAATTAGATAACTCTATAGTTTTCGATTCTCGGTATGTTACTGGCCGCCGGATGCCGATCATACAGCAACTGCCTTTGCAGCAAAAGGACCGATCGTCCACTAAAATGTGCTTTTTCACAGTTTATTTATTATAGACTTAATAAACTAGAGATACTTACGCATAGTGATCTTTAAGTGATATAAAATACTACAAATGTTCTTGAACGTATTTTATAAAAGATTTTTTAATAAGTTGATTTAATTGATTCAAGTAATTGATTAAGTTATTAAACAAAGTGTAGCATTTAGTTGCGCTACGTTGCCTTGACCGGTTGGTGCAACGAATGAACAAGTAAATGTGTTAAATACTGATTTGTTTGAAACAATACACAGTCAAGTGCTGCAGACAATACCAGTGAATTACGTAAGGCCTGTACAGACTCAATTCTGAGCGGGAAGAGATGTCACTAAAGAACCACTTGTTAAGATTAAAAGAATGCCAAATAAAAGGGAATGTATTCAGAGATCAACGGTTGAGAGGGAAGCGAATAAAGTTCAAATGAAAGCAGAACAGTGCTATTCACTCCGCATGACATTAAAAATACCAGCACGCCAACATGCCTCGATACGACTGTATCGAAATATCATTGGGTTAGTTTCAAAAAAGCTATTATATTTGCGGATAATGAGTGTATCCTCATGGCATGGCATGGCATATTCTTCATGTCACGTAAACGCAGTATTAAATAATTGATTCATACAAATTTGCACAATTATTGTGAAAACAATGAGTGCATGATAGTAAGGACCTGTGTGGCAATTCTCGCGCATTTCGAATTCGAGAAAAATCTTGGATTCGAACTTTTTTCGAATGAAATTCACGTTGAGCTATCCTGGAAATCTCGGGCTCATATAGAGTTACTTCGAATGGTAGAGAGCGTTCGAAACGTAAATGTCGAATACAGATGACAATGTCAACTGTCAAAAGATTTAATTTAATTTATTTATAAATTACAATTTTCTTTTTACATTCGCTTTACGATCATACTATGTCTGAAAATGGATAAACAAAGTAAATATTACAAACAACTCGACCCCTATTACAAAATGGGACGGAAAGAATCCCGGCGAAATGTGGGTGTACTGGTTGCAACCAGTACATTAGGTGGTATTCATGTGGGTGTCCACATTAATACAGGTACAGAGGTGTACTTCTGCCTACCCCTACGGGGAATACAGGCGTGAGTGCATATGTGTAGGTATTTCAAACAATAAATATGCTAAAGGAAGCTGGCTTGTTTGCGTGTTTGATATTGCTGATGATTGCAATTGCTTGTGACTAAGCTTGTGGTACGAGTGTGTCGAGAAAAGTGAATATGGCAATTTAACAAATAATGAAAGATGTATTTATAAACCTATTTATTTCCGAAGTGGTGGTAGTTTATTGAAATATATTAACTTTATGTTCTATGTTTTATTTGCTGTTTTACCCAAGTTTTACCTACTTATTTACTTGCTTAGAGTAGTTAAAATGTCGCAGTAAATTAGATGGTTACAAATGACTGATGGATTTTATAGCAATGAAAGTACTTATTTAATATACTCTAAATCCCGACTCTACTTTTCTATATTATAAGTATATTTTTGTAACAAATGCAACAAATTAGAATAATATCTAATTAATTGGAATAATACTTAAATAAACATATTTTTTATAGCATAGGCAGGCAAACGAGCTAGTGGGTCACCTGATAGTAAGTGTTTTCCACCGCTCATGTACGCCCATAATACCTAGGAATGGGATAATTGAGGGATTGGTAAGGGGATCGGTATTTTGGGCTTCAAATAGTAATTTGGTCTGTATTTTATTTACTTTTCACCAACCCTCCCACTATTTGTTTGCGCCAGTACGGGCATTGATTTTTTCTTAAATTTATCCATATTTTTTCATCTTCACGCTTAAAAAATATTGGTGAAAATTTTACACTTCGCAGATGTAGATCCGCTTCCACCATTTGGAAGAAAATGCTTCTGCTGTGTACTTGGGTAGATTTTTTTGGATTGTATTCATTTTGAGTGCAAAATAAACACAACGAGAATAACATGAAATCTAAACTTAGATAGACTAGGTTTCCCGCTTAAACTTTGATTTCCATATTACGTTCCATTACTGCAAATTTTGGGAATTGGCAATGTAAAAACTTATTTTAAAATCTTCTCATAATGATTATATCGTTATTTATGTTATAATAATAAAAAAACACGTATACTACACTTGTTGTAATACGTTACACATCTAAATATATTTATCAGTATATTGTTCATGGTAAGTTATCGCATGCGATTAAAAATCGCATTACTTACGTTGAACGGAACGCCTCGCGCGCTGTTATGTTTTATAATGGCAACATTTTGCCCCTTCGAATAGAGATTTTTACGCATTTTATTTCGATTGTAGCTGAGAATACAAGATTCGAGAAAATTACTTTGACATTCGAAATTTTACAGTAGAGAATCGCTGATGCGAATCCGAGATTATTTCGAGGGAAGTGAGAATTACCTCACTGTTTAGAGATGTGCGATCGCAATAAAAGACCGCGACTCGCGATTAAAGCGATATCCTTTTGTATGCAATAGTTTTGAAGTATGCGAAAAAGATAGGACACGTCGACCCGCGACGGTATTCATGCAATTTCATACAAATCGGATGTGTCACTATCGCCTGACCTGCGTCTCGCGTCGCGGTCTCCCCGTCTCCGTCACGTACCACAAAACAGGTTTCTAGTAATTTATCAAGTACATTTTTGTGTGCAGGAGATTATTTACATGTCGTGCAAATGCACGTGACTGAAATGTCGAACAAAACCGTGACATGAACGCGAACATATTAGAAATCGAAAGGGATCTGCGTCATTCAGCCTCATTGGGTGTTTTTACGGCCTCGGTGAACTTGTGAAGGATCTTAAGTAACAAAGAAGACGCGACAGATTTCAAAATTGTGATAAAAGCAAGAACTTTAGAGGTAATAAAATCAACGTAACGTAAAACCAGTGGTAGGGCTGAAGACAAGAACTTATTTTACTTTAGATATAATTTCTAATAATGTTTATATCAATTAGGGATGATTAAGTAATTTATAGCACCTTTATTCAAACAGATACTATAATAGTATATAATAATTTGTAGAGTATGGTGTTATACAGATCCACTCATACGCCGCACTATAATAAAATTAAGGCTCGTACGCACTACATGAATATGCGGCAGTTGCGCGGATAACTTATTATGATGAGTGTAGGACGTTATAGAGGATTTCATTATAATTTGAAGGGTTCATTACAACGACGAGTTTTCTACTATATATTTTAGGAGTTTCTCTCACTCCGGAACTGAATTTTCGTGACCATATTACTAAAATATGTAGAAAAGCGTACCGAAACCTAGGCTTTGTGTTAAGACAGTCGCATAAGTTCACCAACATAACTACCGTTAGGGTACTCTATGATGCACTAGTTCGTAGTCATCTAGAACATAGCGCTGTAATATGGGCTCCATACGAGGCTAAGTACACTAGTATGTTAGAACGGGTCCAGAACAAATTTACGAGACATTTGTACATGAAATTATATGGGGTGTATCCGTTTTACCCATTAATGTATCCTACACTATTTGTATTGGGTATGGTCGGGTACAATGAGCTGAGGGTGCGACGAGAGTTCACGCTTGTCGCATACTTAGTGAAATTACTGCGTGGCAAAGAGCACAACCCGGGTGTTTTGTGCCATCTGAGTCTGTGTGTGCCGGATCGTTACGTGTGGAGGCGGCGGCGCCCGCAGCTGCTGGCTGTGCCGGCAGCCAGGACAAACCTGGGGGCAAAGACGCCTCTCATCCAAGCGATACGGACAATAAACATCATCCACGATAAAATTGATTTATTTACATGCTATTGGAGTGAGTTCGCAAAGATAGTTTTGCATACGTTGTGTTATTCGTAGGACATAGGTTATAATTATGTAAGGGTTTATATAACATCGTATTTAATAATTATAACATCTTGTTATAGTTTTATAGTTTTTTTTTTGTATAAGTGTTATATGTGTCCGTTGATAGGTTTATTATTCTTATTTATTTTGTAATTAGTTTTTTTTTTTATGTATGTGCTTTAATCTTAAAACTGCATTATCGCATTAGGTTACTGAACCTGTAATGGTAGTGTAGTGTGTAAATAATAAATAAATAAAAAAAAAAAATAAAAAAAATATCTATAATAATTGTGACTTTTTCAGGTGGAAGAACCACGCTGTAGACACTTTTGTCTACAGCATGAAATAATTTACAATCAGATGACCCACTTGCTCGTTTCCGATATATGCCATATAAAACCTACAATTCAGATGAACAATGTCCCCAGCGTTAGTTCTACTGGGTGGTAAGTCCCGTGAATGTGAGAGGCCATCTGGTTAGGTATCTACAATCGTCTATTTCTTACGTCAGCAGCGTGTAAATACAATTGTTTGAAGGTGATTGAACCCAGCGAAATTACTGGACATTATGAGACATAAAATCTAGTCTCGGGTTGACGAATACAGGGCAGTATTATGCAGTACTTTGTGTTTCGAAATTCAGTGATATTAATTGCCTCTGTTTATGATGCTCAGCATTAGCCATTGTTTTTTCATCAGTGACTCGTTTCGTTTCTCAAGCATATAATTAATACAAAACAAAAAAAATGTTTTGATCGTATTTATCGTTTATGTATAATTATGGCTTAATATGTAAGATCTTTGCCTCTTCGAGGGTATAATAAAGTACTTTGGTAGTCTGCTAGAGGTGCTTATATAAGTGTTTCTAGTTAATAAGATGTTCTGGTAACCACTTAATTCAATTAAAAATTCACATAAGTGGCACAGGTGGTTGCGCTAAATCCATATTACAACCTCCTTGGAACAAGTAGCTGAGGCCTATATTAATGCTCCTGTTTTTAGTATAAAGTGTATCCTACTGTATTCTTAGAATTAACATCCAAGAAATAGAGAATATATCTACTAATTTTATAGCAGAGGCTGGAAACAAGTAAGTGGGTAATTAGTGTTAAGCTAGTTTGACTTAAAAGGAATGGACAAAATAGTGATTTGTTAATATACTGATCAATATAGTACTTATTGGGTTTATAGTCGAGATATAATATGGGTGAAAGTACAAATAAACGCACTGCAAGAGCAGCACGAGCCGCAGGAGCCGTAAAAGCCGCACACACAGCATCATGCGTAAAAACGCTGCACGATGCCTTTAGGTGTACCTTTACCCTTAATTTACCTGATGCCAATTTACAGACAACATACTCTTAAATATAAGGATAAAGAATTGGTTGGTTATACCATAGTTATACTTACAATGTTATTTGATTAAAACATTTTTGTTGTTGTATTTTTACTTTGACGTTGAGACTAATAGAAACAGATAATAATTTTCATTAATCATTTAATTAAAGACGTGGCAACTATACCAAATTCTGTTTATATCAGTTTCAAATCATTGTTTTAATTGGACTTTCTATAATTAGATAAGACATAATGTAACATTTATGAATCGCTGTAATTTTTCCTAATTAAGCAAATAACTATGAGTTTAATTCTAAATTAGTTATTGTTTAGAAATTGATTATTTTCCAGAGACATCAGATAATAATTAGATCAGTAAATTAAGATCTTATTTTCTATAGTCAGCAACTTTAAAGCATAAAATCTGAGTGTAAAATTAATCACGGGAAAATGAATTTTGAAACGTGTTGACAGTTAAAGTTAATTGACATCTTTCAGTGCGGCAGAGTGTTTTTGTACTAAAATCAATTTTACATGACGTGTCTACCCTTGCTAAACGTTACATATTTAAAGGGAGTACTTGAAAATAAATACATTCAGCCCAAACGATGAAGCGGATAACAGTATTACTTTATGGCCCTTATCTAGGATTCTGGGAGCAAACGACGTTCACGATAACCGTCCTTACTACGAATAATCTTAGTTATACCTCTATCGAAATATGAATCGTATTACAAAGCAGTTAGGTGCACAGTAACTTGGCGTGAAGTTTTATGTTTTATGATCAAAACGTTTTAAGATTAGGCGAATATTACGAGAATACTCTTACATATAATACCGTCATCAATGTAAATTAAAATTTCGAATTTAGTACACGGAGTATTTGTTACTTGTGCCGAGTATTTCATTAATAGATGACCGGCTGTTATTATTCCATAATTATTATTATGGGGATGAATTCAATAAGACATTTCTTATTGAATTTTGAAACAGATTTAATATTAAAGCTGAGAAATGGTAGCTTAATGGATAAGTTATTGCCATTATGATTGCGACGTCGATTCTAAGTTCGACGTGTCACAATCAAAACTGAATCAGTGTAAATGCACGCTAGGGTGATTTCCCAAATTCCCGTTGCCGGGAAAACCAATGAAATCCAAATTATTCCGTCTCGGGAATTTCCGGGAACTCGTGAGCGAATTCGTAATATAACCGATAAAATGGATAGTATAAATAAATAAAGGTTATCCTATTTTAGTTAAAGAAACACAACAATAAAAAAATGGTAACACTAATTTAGATAAAAAATATGTTTTTTTGATACCGTTTTGTACTTTTTCAGGCGCAATGCTTCAAGTATTAGACGAGGTGACAATGATGCTCACATCTGACGCTTGACGTGAACATTCGAAGTCGACCTTAACAATGCAGTTAGTTATGGATCTTCCTACTATTACAAATATTATAAATAAATACACCTAACAGTCACACACATAGTCCTGACCCCATACTGGGTTAACCTGTATCGTGGGTATGAGGGAGTAGGGGCTTGCGGTCCCACAACACCCAGACCCGAAACAAACATTTGTGGATCACACAAATATATGTATCGGTGCGGGAATCGAACCCACATCCTCTCGCTTCGCAGCCGGCTACTCACGGAGGCTGTGAAATGTCATATGTGAAAGTTTGAATGTTTGTGAATTTGAATGTTTATTAAACAATCACGCTTAATGGCTGAACACATTTAGATGAAATATGGCAAACAGAAAGACCACAATCTGGATAAGGACATCGGCTAATTTGTTTCCCGGAACATTTACGCGGACGGAGCCTCGAGCAAAGCTAGTTATTATAAATTTCTAAACCATAAGTACCTATTATATTAAAAAGCTTCATAGAATTTGTGTTGCAACTTGCAAATCATGCCTGTTTCCGGTTTCTTATGGTAGCTTGATGAATTTTGTGATAATAAAACTATAAAAAACAACTAAGAAGATCATTTATTAACGTATTTAAAACTTTGAACAAAACAAACCAATGCATAGAACCGTGGAAATCCGTACGTGCAGCGAATAGCTGCGAAAATATATTTTGATCCGCGCTTTTTGTTCCTTTTTTAATCCCTCCCGCAAAGCCGTTGAAAAACGTAAAACTATGGGATAGAGCACTACAGCTTATTGAAATACGTGTACATTTACTGCTATTCATAATTAAAAGAACGTTGCATCGTTAAAAGCGCTTACAGGATTAGTTTTAGAAAGATACATTTGTTTAAACGACGATGAACTGTAGGTATTTTGTGCTTTTATTTAAACATTAGTTCACGCTTGTATTCTAGCAGAGGAAGGCAGAAATACAACTAATATACTCACGGTTCGCTTAGTTTATTTCCGTCCCGTGGGGTGGCGAGCTAATTAGTTTAGTTTAGTTAGGTTACTAGTACATAGGTTTTTACAAGGTACCTACTCAAAGACGTTAATTAAGGTTATCTTGTCAATGAGCATAAACCATTTTCTCTAATAGTTCTCATAAGTTAAGGTAGAGTAGTAGTACTCTTTACTCATCGTCATCAAACTCTCTGTGTCTCTGTTGTTAATGGAAATAACTTGATGTTCACCAATATTTATTTCGAACGTCGAATTTTTAGTCTTTCATCGCCGATTTCACCACTGTTAGGGCATGTTTAAAATTTTAAACGGGATTAACTTGAAGGTATTATCTTATCGAATAAAAAAGAAACACAAAAATCTGATTAACATAAAATATTTCTATGGTTATTCGTTAAAAATATATACTTACACGTTGAATTTTACACACCCTCCTTTTTGCGTCCGTTGAAAATCAATAGATAGAGATTCTCAAAATATTTTTAGATTAAGCGTCGAATAGTACTCGGAAATGTTGCTTGTACCTACAGAAGATGATAGCGAACGCATAATAACGCAAAATAATACGTCAAAAGGAAAAATCCCTATTACTTTTCGCGATTTAAAAAAAATACTTAGTTACACTTTAAATAAATACAAATAAAATGTTTGTTGGAAAACATATTTCCAATTGTAACGCTTTTATCCAGCGCGAGTAAGAAAGTTTACGGACGTGTTTATTGGTTTAATAATACGGCCTAAACAAAATATTAACATTCACCTAGAAGATAACGTAAAATGTTAGCCCAAGGATTTAATTTGGTTACGGCCCGTGAGAGCTATAAAAAATATTAAACTTGAGGTATTTATACGTTTAGCTACTTAAATTATTATTATCCACGGCTCCGCTGGATTTTTATGCAGGATTATGTTAAAATCGATATTTTATAACCAAGTTCATTAATTTCGACATCATAACCAATCCCGTTTTGATGTTGCAATTAGTGAACTTCACGGTATATAAACGTGATCAAAATATAATGACATCGGGCCGAAATTATTGGGTACTATATCGGAGTTGTACACCGTAATATCAATATATAATGAAGATAAACTAACCGTTTTAATGAAATCAAATGCTACGAACGATAACTTGTATACTACCGGACCGGCTACGTGTTACAAAGAAATTGCGCCACTAAGTTACAGAAATGGATCGTAACTGAATATTAACATCCCGCTTACTCTTAGCTATAGAAAGCCCTCTCCCGCTCCCTGACTGTTAGCTGTGAAACTCCTGTGTTATGTGACGCAATTTTACTTCTAAGCAGCCCGTCTAATAGCATCTATACTTACATAAAAAATATGGCTACAAATTTTCAACCAAGTCAAGAATTGCGTGAGTAGCGCCTACCAAGTCGTGATTTCTAATTAACTTTCCTGGTAGGACTGGTTTTTACTTGGCACGTTCAATATTAGGTTAAAAGCGAAAACATTCTAATTGATTGATTACATACACCTAGCACGCAAACCTTCGCGACAATAAATGGCGACAGATTCCAATACTTAAAGAGTTCCGCTCGACGCAAACGTACAAATAGGTATGATCGAAACGACAAAACGGAGGAGCTAACACGAACAACTTGTGAAAAAGAATATGTTTTTAAATTTCATACAAATCTAGCATTCTCGATTCGAATACTAAGTTGTTCCTATTCGTTGCTCAGAACAAACAGATATAAAGAAATCAGTTTCTGTGTTGCTTCTGTTTATTGGTGTGCTTGGCGCTTACCATCAGGCGAGCTAAGTACCTGCTCGTCTCGTCATTTAAGCTAATTAAAAAATCTACAATTAAGTAAATAGAAACACTTGAAACACTATGAACGAGTTTTTACAACACTTTGCTCCACGAAATGTATTCCTCGTGGGTTCAGCTGACATTTTGTTGCGGTAACGTTGAGTGCAGAATAAAACGGATTACGCGTGCGCAAGATCTCGTACTTTATCCCGGCAAGCGAAGTTGGACAACTTACGATATCTGTGTCTGTGTTTTTATTGTATTGTATTGTAAGATATAAGTTTTGAGAGGGAACACAAGGATAATATAAAAATTTATATAAGGTAGTAGGAGATACAAGCGTATGAATTCTTGGTCATATTTTGTGCCTTAGCCCGACGGGAAACAGTAGGAAATAAGGATAGGCGTCCCGCTTTCTCACTTTACGACTCCCCTGTGAGTGAATACTTATGTGCTACCATAGACAACCGACATTCAATCAAAAGTAATGGGGTTTGAGTGTTTAATATAATTTCTGCGGATGTTCGCGCAACTTTATGTAAATCGTCACTAAAATTACTAGAGTACCTACTAATTTGCTTTTTGAAATTTGCTTGACATAAGTACTCGATTCGGTAACATTACTTACATGACCCAAACTATGAAATAAACCAAAATTACTCCTATGCTTAAATCTTTTTTCAAGACTAGCCTACGCATGAACAGTTATTTATTCCAAAATATGGAAACTGCGATTATTGATTCATTTGCTTCGTTGACGTCGATTGGGACCGCATTACTTAAATAAGAATTTTGCTAAGCCCCAAATAGAATAAATTATCTCGACAATGAAAGATGAGTAGTACCTATATCCGGCTCTTCGAGTCTCACAGTCCCTCAATCCGCTTACCGCGACAAAAGCCGATAGTTAGCGGTTACAGTCGGTCTCTTGGGACAGGCCTTAGAAGTGGCTTAATTCGTTCATGACGAGGTGGCGCGGCGTCAGTTCGCGTGCGTCGAGCTCGCAACATTCGTGCGAAAAACTTTAATGTACGTTTATTGACTGCGTTAAGTAACTCGCATTGGGTCGAGACTCGAGACCCGTCGAGACAATGCGTGACTCCTGTGCCAAATCACATTGGAATTATATATAGTTACTTACGTCAACTTTTATGATGAATGATTATTGTTAGACAACTATATTACAGTGCCATTAATGGATGATAAACGTTTACTTGTTTACTATACGTTTAGTTTTGGATTATTTGCATGGAGATCCGTAGTAATTAATTTAGTTAGTCACGTAGATCGGACTAGAGCCCTGTGAATAAGGGCGTGGAGTGGTTAGTTACTTATTTTTCATGAAACCATAATATGTTATTCCGAGCCCCGAAGAGTAGCTAAGAGTCCGGTTTATTATGCTTCCGTACAGACGGTGGAAAAACCGCATCTTTAAAGGGTCACGAGAGTATTATACATTTTATTATACAACTTGTTACAGAAAGGGGTATGTAAATTTAAGCAATGTATAGTGTACGATATAAGTCGTTCATCCCCCATAGTACTCAATCCGTACATCCGAATGAGTAACATGTCGATATCGACTTTCAACTTTAGACAACATTAAATGATAAAAGTGATACTTCAGACCTCCTGTAATTTAAATTTTGTTTTATTAAAAACCAGGTCAGGAGTACCCTAAACCGACGTGCATGTATGAAAAATTTAATGAGAGTGAATGAGGCCAAAGAGGTATGCAAGGATCGTAGCAAGTGGAAATCCGTTGTCTCTGCCTACCCCTATGGGAAACAGGCGTGAGTCTATGTATGTATGTATGTAAAAACCGTTAAAACATTAAAATAGTTTTAAAATGTCAACATTTATTTGACATAGTCAGTTCGGCAATTTCTAATTTTTGAAGCATGGTTATGAGTTAAAAATAATTATGTTGTATTTGTTCAGCACACAAGCTCTTTCAGGTGTTCTGATTCTAATTTGTGTTTAAATTACAAGCTCCGTACGTATGTCCGTAAAATTACGTATACGTTGTTCAAGTTAATTAAAAAGTGAGTGTCGTTCTAATTAGTAGTCGAAATAATTAGTAGTGATGTGATCAATCTTATCGATCTTAATAAACGAGTGATTAAAATTAACGTGAAAATTTAGGATGTCTCGGTTTCGAAAAGAGCTGGTACATAAGTACTTACTGTAAGGTGTATTTAATGACCATAAAATATGAACACACGTTATATATATATATTTTAAATATTTAATTAGATAAAAATCATCAAGTTCAGTTTATAACAATACGTAGGTACTCAGTTGAATTTAATAATACGGACATTTAACATAAAAAAACAATTGAAACGTATTTAGTTTTTCTTTTACATAATCATTTTTATGGTGATATAAAAAGAAAAACAATGATTGTTTACTACTACTACAGAGACAAAAATATTTAAAAAGTGGAAATAAAAAATTAAAATATCGCGTTTGTAAATCGTAAAAAGTACCTAATACTTAGGAGTAAGATACAAATTCTACCTGACTGCGACTCGCGCTTGATTGGTTTTTATGACAAGCCACATGAACAGAAAAAAATATAAATGTTGATGTTACAAAACTAAATATAGTGAGATATTGAGAAATACATATGTTGAATATAAATGTAAACAAAATATTATAGGTTGTAGCCTATTTATATGTAAAAATATAAACAGTACCCGCACGTTCTACTAACTCTAATAAAATATTACCATGAAAACGTTTGGTGTGAAGTAAACGACACATACACGTTTACGATAAGATTATACTAAGATAAGATTTTTACAAATACTTATTTAAAAGAACAAGGGAAAAATTTAGCTCCGCTAAAATTGAATTTGCTACAAAGGCTTACAGGCGTACACTGTGAGTATTTAAATCTCTGGAGATATTATGTTTCCAAATGTTTCTGTTTATATTGTTTTGCGAAATCCGTTTTGCGTGTGGAGCGATTTTTTTATTAGCCTGTATGACGTAGCGTGCAGGTCCCTCGCCTGATGGTAAGCGCCACGCCTGCCCATAAACAGACAACATTAAATTACAACGCACTGCATGGCGCTGGAATGCGTTCTTAGCCGGTGATTAGATTAAAGCTCTATTTACACGGAGAGTTTCTCATACGACATAAGCATATAACAGAAATCTATCTTACTTAGTCGAAATATTTTTTATAGGCTTCGAAGGTAGTGGAGCTGACGGACTACCTGATGGTAAGTGGTTATCGACGCCTATAGACTTTAGAAACGCCAGGGGCACAGTCAAACCGCTGAGTACCGTGGAAATGTTTTCGTAAGCCTCGTTTGAGCCATAACGCTGAGGAAACACCGAGTAGGGAAGCTCATTCCAGAGTTTGAAAGTGTAGCATTGTATTGTTCTTTAATAATAATAATAAACCTGCAGGGCAGCATGTGGCGAGCTGTTGGGGAGTAGCAACCCTACGTACCCAAGTGCTCCAGGGGGAACGTCCTGTTCTTCATCTCTGACTTGCCTTCACCAGCTGGTCAGACTGGAGTCGCGAGAACTTTATGCTCGAAGGGTGGATGTGAAACGTAAGTGGGCAACGTGATAAGACCCTAAGGAAGCAAATTATCGTTGTTTAAGCAGTTGTGCCTAGTGACATCTCTCCACCCTTTAGCCGCTCATATGGTGTTGCTCCCTTGTCGCTTTTTCTAGCGACTAATTTGCGGAGCCCATTTACCTGAGTTGGCGAGTCACCACCTGCTTATTGTATCTGTGTTTTAACATAGGTCAGGCAGATGCCATAGTTCTTCGCATAGACACAGTTACCCAATGCACTAACACTTCACCTCAATAACCATATACATTTTGGTTAATTCTTAGTCTTAGTCCTACACAAACTAGGAGCTGTACTTGGGTACACTTCTATAGTGTAAACCGTCGTAGTGGATTTACCGTCGGTTAGTGTCACATCACAATATTAAATAAAAATTGTCTAACGGGCCTCCACGTGTTGGCTTCGGCCCCACGTATGCCTTCCAAAGGTCTGGGACTCTGTAGTCCCGAGATTATGGTATGACAAACATAAATAATACACAACAGTCACACTCATAGCCCTGCCCCATCAGTAAGATACGAGTCTTGTGTCGCAACTATCAGGAACTACGAGGGACTTTCAGTCTCAACCCAGACCCGAAACAGATATTTGTATATCAGAAAAATACTAGTCTCTGTGCGGGTATCGAACCCGCGGCCTCACATTTCACAGTCGGATATTCGCCCACTGCGCCACGAAGACAGTCATTCTCGTTGTCAAAAAGTATGATGCGGCCTTGAAAACAAGAGTTGTGTTATATTCTCGCCTCTGTTATGCGATAAACTGTCCATGCAAATGGGGCTTAAGCGTGGCTGACCTGAGATGAGCGCAGGCAATTTTATTGAATATTCGTTGATGTGCTTGATAAAGATTCCACACGTACGAGACAAATTTTATGGTTCATTTAAAGATATCATGTACCTATTATGTTTGTGAAGAAATTGACATACGTGGCTAGAGTTGTTGGTAGTTAGCTAAGCAAAGAAAGCGTAATAATTTACCATAAATTAATGGGTAAATAGTCATGGCAACGTTAGAATTACTTATGTTGTTGGTTATTGTTTACATAAAATATTAATTTAATTTGTTTCTTATCGGATATTTTATAGTTCTTAGTTTAGAGTGAATAGAACCTATAACGACCCAGACCAGTGAAGACCCAGACACGAAACATATATTTGTGGATTACACAAACATATGTCTATTCATATATGTATTTGACTGTGTATATTTATTATGTCAGCTAGGTGCGAACCAAACGCAAAAATGATGATATGCTACATTAAAAAATATAAAAAATATTTTCATACAGTAAGGGCACGTTTGTGTAGTCTCTTTTAATCCTCCAATAATGATGAAACCTACGTCATACGAAAGCTTTATACGTGTGATTTTTTCATTTTGTGGGAGCTATGTTAGTATTGAGCAAGTAAATTATATTTTGCTACGTTGAAGAAAATAAATATTTTCGTATGGTACAGTCATGTTTGTATAGACTCTTTGTTTTTTGTACAGATTTCGTATGTAAATAAATAAATACTTACACCCGAAACTCAACAGTCTTCACACACATAGCCCTGATTGCGCACTAAATGAACCTGTTTCATATATACCAGACACTACGAAGGACTTACGGTCGCACAATACTCAGAATTGAAAAGAATCGAACTCGCGGCCTCCCGTTTCACAACAGGCTACTCGTCCGCTGCGCCATGGAGACTATCATGTCATAGGTTTTATCGCTGTTGGAGATTTATAACTTTCACCAAATGTGGACCGATTTGGGTGTTTTTTTTTGTATTCAATAGAGTTTACTATGGTGGTGATCCTATTTAAATTTAAAGAATTCATTCCACCCCTAAAGGGGTGAAATTGAGGATGACAGACTAAAACACCTATATGCGCTGATTTATGTACCGATTTTAATGATTCTTTCACTAAAATAAAAAGATTGCACAGTAGTTTAATAGTCAATGATTGATACCAAATGGTTAGTTTTCTTTTTAGCTATTTTAGTTTTTTGAGTCGGTTTTATTTATTGTTAAAATGGTTTGCTATTGCACATACGTAATCAACCAAAAATGAGGTAAAAAAATATTCTACTCATTTAAAAAATTTGTTTGGAATAAATCATTTTTAGAAATAAGACCGCTTATCGTCACAACATTCAATGTTTTCAACCAGTTTTAATAATGAACAGGTTTTCAATGCGTCTGTAATTTGTTTTTATGTATGTTATGCGACGTCACCGCTAAAATGTGGATCGATTTTGATGATTCTTTTATATTTGATAGGGTTTACCCCAAAGGGTCGACCCATATAAATTTTGTTAACATCTGATGACGGAGTATGAAGGAAAATGGGAAACTTCTCAAAGGATAACAGCAATTCGGGTTTCGAAGTATATAACTGTTTCTTTTTGGTGAAGTTCTATATAAAATATATCTATTTAAAATACTTTTTATAAGACCTACAATAAATTTTAGACGATTATTCCATTTCCAGTATAATCAAATTATTAGTTTTATTTTTAGCAATGTTTAATTTTATTTTTTGAGTCGGTGTTCTTTTTCGTTAAAATGTTGTTGCTATTGCACATATTACGTAATCAACCAAAAATCAGCTAAAAAAATATTCTACTCATTTAAAAATGTTTTTGGAAGAAATAATTTTTAGAAATAAGACCGCATATCGTCACAACATTCAATGTTTTCAACCAGTTTTAAAAATGAACAGGTTTTCACTTTTCAATGCCTCTGTAATTTGTTTTTATGTATGTCTGTACGGAACCTGTCGAGTTGTGTACATGTATATTGAAAGAACCTCCTTTTTGAAGTCGGTTATAAAGTTAATACTGAGAATTTCGAAGGTATGTGAAGTCTACCAACCCGTATTAGGCCAGCGTGGTGGACTAAAGGTCTCGCCCCTCACATTCAGTAAACGAAGCTCGTGCCCAGCAGTGTAGTATTATATAAAGTTAATGCTTTTTAATTCCCTTCCTATTAGTGAAGTCACAGGACACCGGAGGTTCGCCGGAGTAAATTATTTTAGGGTTGACTATTTAACTTTTGTCTCAGCGTCGTTGCTTTTCCTTTATACTTTAAGTTTAGAGGGCTGACCTCTAATGTATGCGTACAACAATTCATCACTGACTGTGCTCTTGGCTTCATTAGACTTCATCCTCTGGTGGTTTGACATTTGACATGCAACCCTAATGTTTTCTGTAATTACGTGGCTCTTTAAAATGTTACTAAAGTATTTTGGAAAGGGCGCATTGTTTTAATAGCATATTATTACTTATTGCGTTAAAACAAATTGACCGTTCCTTTAATGATTTTTTAATGACGGGTCTATCTGATAGCTCACCAGGTGGTAAGCGTTCACAAACAGAAGCAACACCTCCCTCAAACTGAAACACAATTGTGCTTAGACATTGTTGATTTGCAGAAATAGAAAAAGTGTTGACATCAATCCAGACGGCCTCTCCCATACGTGGAGGAACCTACAACTTGGTACCATGATTTGTTATATAAATGTCTTTATGTTGTGAAATTATTGAGCGTGGAAATAATACGGATTTATGTATTAAAACACATTATTTTCGTCCAATGCTTTAATTACATTTTTTTCACTAAATACAGTAAAGAATTAATTAAGTATGTTTTTTTTTAAATACTTACACTTAATTTACTTTACTACGTCTTAAATTATTTACACAATAAATATTTTATAGATATTAAATTTATACGGAAATACGATATGAAACCTCTAGAACACGTAACTTTAGTACGGAATCTGGATGTGCAATTTGTCAGGTACATTATAAAAATGTATTCAATAATATATATTACTTAATATGTTGATTGACGTAACCAACCCTGTATTACATTATACATACGTACCTCAGCTGCGCGCTTTCTCTGCGAATGAGGCGTAAGACCTTAGTATCCCACGCTGACCTAATGCGGGTTGGCAGACTTCACATACCTTCGAAATTCTTATGAAGAACCTCTTCTTCTCTTATGAAGGTCTCCTCACGATGTAGCAAGTGATATTTAACAATTAATATACACGTAACTTAGAAAAGTCAGAGGCGCATTCTCTTGGGACTGGTTTCGAACCTGCGACTTTCGTCTTAGTAGTCCGTACCACTACCCGCTGAGACATCGAGCTATGCCGATTAACGTGTTCTTTTTAATTAATCCGCATACCCATTTTACAGATTATGTTCGTTATTCCAGACTCGTAACAATTTATTTGATCACGCATAGTTACGCTGAAAATTCTGTCTATATTCACTTAATCATTCATCCATACTAATATTATAAATTCGAAAGTAGCTCTGTCTGTCTGTTACCTTTCCACGGCTAATCGACTGAACAGATTTTAATGAAATTTGGTAAGGAGAAATGTAATATCCTGGAGAAGGACATACTTAGTACTTTTTGTCCCTTAAAAAGACATTCACGTGGGTGAAGTCGCAAACAAAAGTTAGTAATAATATATTACTTTTAAACCTCGACAAAAAAGAGGGATATTATAAGTTGGTGCCTTATTTTGTGAGTGCGCGTGTGTGTGTATCTGTCTGTGACATTGTAGCGCGCGGCGCCTATACGAATGGACCAATCTGAATGCGGGTTTGTTAAAATTGTTTAATTGTGTGATAAAGTTGGATAAGCGAGATAGTTTTAGCTATGTTCTGTTTGTTCAGTTGTCTAAAAGTTTCAGACGTTTTTCTAATTGATATCAAGTTTATCAGTAAGGTTATAATTTTTGTGTGCAGATAGATTCTCATAAGAACTCCCCGATAGACTATAATAGATTCAGCCCGGCCAGCCTGATTACAGACACAGTCAAAACTTTCAGCAAAGGAATTCCTTAACCTCAAAAAAACTTGCCCTGTGGACTGGGGGCCTTTGTAGAATCCCATCACGGTATCCCTCTGAATATTGTAAGAAGCGAATAATTGGGACCACCGGGTATCGCGACCGCGCAGCGCGCAATATGCAGCCTTCGTACGTACTTCGTAATGTACACTTTACGGTACCTACGACGCCGAGATGGACGGCAGAACGAAAACATCGTATTGCCGCAGACGTCGAATCGCACCATTACTGTGAGGGACATCTGAGTCCCTCGAGAGACGGATTGCAAAGCGGCATAGTGCAGAGGCGGTACCGGTAGCAATCCAGACTACATTCAGGATCCCCCGGGAAAGTCGCAATTGCACCGAAGAATACCACAGCGGAGTTAAGTCAGTATAACAGCGTAGGGATTTTGGTTGGGGACCCGACCCAGCGGTCGTTCAGGGAGACAACTAAGCGGAAGGGTGTTGAGTCCGGCATAACCATCGCTCCACCCCCGAGGATGAGAAGATATCCGTAATTGGGATTTTCCCCGCGGGAAATAAACTAAAAAGGAATATTTAAATTAATTTGGTGAAGTTCATGTTAACTAAAATGAAGAACTTCAAAAATGAAGATGGTACTCGATTCGGTGCAGTTCAGTGCAGTGCAGTCAGTCGGGTACAAAATGATCAGCTACCTTTCAACCACAATAGTTCCACATTAGTTGGTGGACGATGCTTTTAACTCTTCAGTTCTCACAGTTGCAAAGGGGGCCCGTGCCCAGCAGTGAGAAATGGATATTATAAAGCTTATATTACAGCGTCATTGGGGGAATTTAATTAACGAACTGCACGCCGGCAAGGAATTAAATATTTCTCATTGACAGACAATATTGCATTAAGTTCACAGAACTTCGCACGACGTCTATCTAGTCAGGTCAAGTTTACACATTTTTAAACATTAAATCTAAAGAGATACTTAATATCGAAAATAAAATGTATCTAAGTATAATGTCATGACCTGAATAAAGAAGTTATTCTTGAAAGTTGAGAACATCATTTTGACAATACGAAAGGAATAATTCATGAAGGTCTTAATAATGGCTTGTTAGCCAACCAGCTGTAGCCATTGCACTTGAAACTGTGAGTCAGAAAGCGCTATGCAGTTTCGTAAGAAATAATTGTTACGACTGACAATTTTTTTTATCCTTAGATGACTAAGTGACTACACCTAATGTTGATAATAATAATTTTAATTTATTTATTTCCTCAATTTACAGAGACTCATTTGTGATACTATACAAATTTATATTTCTAATGTTAGTAAAGCAAAGGTTATAAGTACAGGATTGGAACGTCGACCGTGAAATTAGTAAAATTTATATAAAAGCAGTTTTTATCGGTGTAGCCAATATCATTATCTATTCTAATATTATAAATACAAAAGTGTGTTTGTTGGAGTGTCATTCTTTCATACAGCAATGGACTAGAGTGACATAGGCTACTTTTGTCTTGCGCGAATCAGTATAGACTTTCATTATATATTAACCCAATTTACGTACAAATATTTACGCGCAATTTATGATTTGCAAGGATTATATACTGGAAGGTAAATAAAAAAGCGTCTGTTGAAATAAGCTTACAAACAATGGCAACATGTCATTTTAAGCATAATATTTGCATAAAATGCGATATTTTAGGGTAAATATTCGGTTTCGTTCTACCTATATAATATTCAAAATAATATCATAAAATATCAACTTGCCTTTTGTTACTTATGGCATATTTACTTCATATTAATGCATATGTTTCTGAATAATTTAGTATATTGTTGAATTAATTACAATTATAAAAAGAAAACGTACAAAGTGTTACAGAAAAGTGTGGTCAAATATAAACAACATGTAGTGTACGATATAAGTATTACACCCTTCTTCTTCTTTCTACATACTCACAATATAAGCCCTTGCTTATTTTCTTGAAGGAGTAGCCAGTATTGCAATACTGTTGCAGTTTTGCAAAACTACAACTATTTTGCACCGACCTTATTTCTTTGCTCAGGAACGAGTCTAAAACCTTATCGGACACAAATTCCAAACTCGGGCAACTCACGCGTGTATTGCAAACCGAAAAGCTCACGCAAATGTTGGGTACCCGGCCTGGTAATCGAATACAGAACTAAACTCACAGCGTATACTCTGTCATGTAGGTACGTATTATGTCACAGAAACGCGGTCACACGTTCCGTAACAAGAGAGGAAGTTTGAAGGCAATATCTAAACCAATTTAAAGACCGTTATCTGAGCGGCGAAACTCATTGCATATTCACTGATAAATATTCAACTTACTCAATAAAATGTATACTGACAAAATTATGTAAGATTGCACCTAATCAACGTGCTTTCTCAAACAAGTTGTACTAGTTTAAATTACTATAAATAATTATTAATAATATAATTACTTAATTATTAGTACAAATATGAAAACAGTGAAACTTTCCAGGTCTTTTTAGGTACTTAAGATAATATTTTACACGCCTACTTTGTGTTATCTATACACCATCCTGGACTAACTGGTAGATAATGCCTTTCGCATTAACTCCGCTTTTACATATTCTGTGTAAGCGTCTTAATAAATAAAAAAAATACTGAACCGGACGGAACTGCCCTCACGGTACATGAAATGTCACAAGTGGAGACGCACTCACGCTCATTGGTTTTGCCAAAAAGATAAAAATAACCAGTGCCATAAAATATGTTGACAGTATAATCAACTATTGTGTTGTATTGTAAATATAATTATAGTGCGTAACTGACCACTATCGGTGCGATGTATTCGCACGGGTCCCCTAGTTATATTTTTTATTATGATTTTAACTATAAACCAATTCACCATTCAATGCAAAGCCAACAGACACAACCTTAAGTGGTGGGTCTTGATGTATGAATTCTAATATAACGTAGATGACTGCTGGGAAACGCAAGCCTATTACGAATTTCAAGAAAAAGGATGTTTTTTAATTCATCCCCTGAGGGGCAAAATTAGTAAGTCATATTTGACGTTATAACGTGGAAGTTGGCATTTTTGAAAATAATTAATTCAAAGTTCTGTGTGGCGTTCCTTTTGTTTATGGGCAGACGTGACGCTTAACGACCTGCTCGTCTCGTAATTTAAGCTAATAAAAAAAGTCACAAACGAGAGCGAGAACTACTCAGGTAGAGCAGCCTACCCATCTCCAAACTCCATCGCATCCGGTCCGTGCGTCGCGTCGTGAATAGTAGTTCACCCATAAAAAGCTCTAATGTCCCTCAAACTGCAATACAATATTTAGCGTTGTACATTATTATATCCCCAAACTAGCAAAGTATTACAAAAATAATTAATTTAACTGTTACTGTTTAAATATGAATATCTTATGGTAAGTTAAATGAAGTAACGATGTTAATATGTGTTAATGAATTGCGGAGCGTACTCGGCTCAATCTAGTCGAAAGTGGTTAAAAGTCATGTACGACCCGCAATTAAAATATGCGATAGTTGTAGGCTAGATGCTATGCTAGATTTTTAATTCGCGCAACACGTGGCAAGAGTCACAGAATATACCTTGTTTTTAAAATTAACATTGAGAGACCGAGTCTATGATATCCTGTTTAAGGATCCTTATGCCTACGGCAGCTACTTTTGATTTGTACCTTACACAATTCTTATACGAGCAATGTAAGAATAAACATAAAAATAAATGTGTAGAAAGTTCATAACAGCTATCGAAATATACAAAAATCTCTGTCTTAAGGCCCAGTTTTACAAGGCAGTTCTTTTATAAGTATGAACGCGTCTTTACAACTTCACCTTAATATGCTTGTTCAGGTCATTTGTTCGCACGATATTATCAAAATGTGTGAGCTACTGGTTTCGTGTCAACTTGGCGAGCAGTCGGATAGGCGCCGAGCGACGAACTTACACAGTTAACTTCCACATAAACCTAAGTTACCCACTTATTGGGGAAAACTCCGCAATCATCACGCAGCGAAGATCCGAGCAATGTTGATTTAATGCTGTTATATATTGACAAATAAATTTCAATTAGTATATCGTGTGGGAGTGTGCTCCCATTAGTATAATTGTCGATTTGTCGCATAAAGTTGTTCCGACGTGCCATCGAAACAGCGGTTTGATAATTGCTCTAGACGTAGTATGTTTTTGTTTTCAGTTCGCCTGACGAACATTAGCATAAATTCAAATGAAAGCTGTTTGGCACAAATGACGTCTTTGCCTCGGCGCTTCTTAGTCACAGAATACATAATGCATGGATGCACGATCCATATGATTGGCTGAATAGAAATTGTATAATCCTCAGTATAATCTATAATCCCCAGTGGACTTTGTAAAGACGGTATCGGTTTGACCAATCTCATTTACCGGCGTTCGGCGTTGTTAAGCGCGAGCAGCTGAATTTATTTCTTTTTAATTTATTTGTAGATTAACACGTGTCCTTGACCCGGTAGTCTTAACGGCAATTCGTGTAGTGATTACGATAGAGGCAGCGCGAGGTTCAGACTCGGAGCCGTGAGGCGCGATGCGAAGGCGTGGCGCCATTTTTATGTTTTGGTGGCACGCACACCTACCGCATGAATCATGACTGTGTCGCATTCACTTTAAGTGGACTATTAGCGCCTATTTATCTAAGTCGCGTGCATTACAAATTGGGTGAAAGAGTTTCCGGCTAGAATGCTCTGTATGCAGAAATGTTTTCTGAAGAACAGTTTAAAGGTAAGTCTAAAACAGTGGAAAATAACAAATTACACTAAAAACTTTAAGGCACTCTGTGAGGTATGAAAACATGCATAACTTGGGTATAGTAATTTAATTGATATCACAAGTTAGCGATTACGTTAGTAATGTAACTCAGGCATCACTTCTACGGACGCATCGATTTTCCCTTGTGACTGCCTGTCAAGGAAATTACATAGAACAAAGTAAAAGCGCCGTTTTCCCTTGAATTTAACGTATATTTTCAGAAAAATAATGAGTATTAACTCAAGTTGCAGTTCTGTTTATGCACGAGGGCAACTGAATAAATTTTTGCAGCACACAAATTGGTCGAACGGTCTCAACACCAAGACGTCATTCGCTACTTCATTTTATTGCCTGAATAATTTCCATAGAAAATACAATTTACTATATATAGCAATAATAATAAGAAGCCACGTCAAAAGAATACATTCTACTAGATAATGCTTTGTTTATTTTTACCAAATTAAGGTCGTGCATAGCCAGCGAGCAATCTTTGTCCACATTCATTTATAATCGGTGGGTTTTGTTTGCCTTTCTGTTAATTAACTAGCATAATTGTTTACGAGCATAGGGTGCGGTCAAGTGTAAATGGAAAACATTGCTTTATTGCACATGAAACTTTCTTAGTCCCATATAACATAAAAGAGGAAAGAGGAAGTATATGAAAATAACAAGCCATTGTTTTTATATCTACGTTATTTACTGCGAATAGAACTGTCTGGAATTATCTGTTTGAGATTTAGCGCTAGTGATAACAATTTGTGATATTGTGTTGAAAAATGTATGATGCTAACCGTAGCAGTATCTATTCAGGTGCCTGGCGCCGTGATTCCAAAATGTGATTTCGTTTCAATCGACGCGAATGCGCTGCTTCAGCGGCGACGAAAAAGAGCTTTAGCCGCTTACTCGCACAATTTAGATCATTTGAATTTCACTTTAAAGCCGCCGTAGAGTCAATATTGGAAAATCAGCAAAGTGAGAAAATAATGTATTGACCTAGATTTATGGAGTGTTTTTTTACATTTTATTATAACTTGTTTTAATAATTAATTTAAGGTTTGTTTCTTTCCGCTTTTGCTAAATATGTCCTTCTAACATCACCTAAAATATGGTCAGGATATCGTTGTGATAAAACCTACGTTCTGCTGAAAAGATTTGTACTAGCTGGACGGCATTTGGCTTCCGGCCGTAACCAATAACACATCGGAGTGTTACTTAGCTTCGTCAGTGATTCCGCAATGGTTTAATCCAGGGTTTACATAGAAATTTATTTTGGTTATAGCTCTCGAAACTTCCTCTTAATCAACAGTAGTTGTATAAACCATCCGAAATCATATCATACTTCACGCTTTTTCTCGGAGAAATAATATGTTATATTTTCAGGAATCTAACTCTCAACAAATACATTGAAGATGTATTGAGTTGGATTGTATTTATAATTCCCCAAAACAAAACGTGAGGCGAATTTAAATAAAATTCATCAAAGATTTAACATGAATAAAAGTACTCACAATAAGTAGCACTCGTCAGCCTGTCGATCGTGTCCTGCTTTAGTTTGGAGTTCTTCTTACCCATCTTCGGTGTTCGCTTCCGCGAGTCTCTTACACACACACGCTAGTCTACTCTGGGATCGTCACACCGCTGTGACGTGTTACATATTATTCGACTGGCCGATGCACTTGTTCACCTGAAAACAGAAACATTGCATTAGCAGATTGCCATTCGATTATATTCTTCATTACGCACAATGACACAAAGCGGTCACGTTGCGTCAGCATTTGTACAAAGCTTCGACGACAGAATCCCCTGCGTTTCTACCTGTCTTTATCTAATGTTGGTGTAACTCTATAGACGTCCCTTTCTGTATAAATTATAGCCGTTTTCCTTCTCTCGAATATTGTAGGGCAAGTAGCAAAAGGCGGCCAGACGTAAACGAAATACTTATTTTGGCGTATCTACAGCGAAAACAAGCCATTTATAAGATGGTTATAAATCAAGTGTTCCTGCGTTTCGGTATATATTTTTAATTCAGTTTGTGATATCATTTAGACTTTTAATCAACAGAAGGCTTCATATTTGATAAAGGTATTTAATCTAGGTTATTTAGGTTTTGAGTGGTAGGATCACACTGTAATAGTTTTGTCATCAGCATGAATGAGTCGGCTCGATCGGGTTACTATCACTATCCCACAAAAAACCGACGTAAGGTAGCGGCTTGCTGTTGCGTTTCGTACGATGAGTGAGATAACTGGAAGCCTAAATCGCCCTGTCCTTCCCAATCCCTTTAAATTATCACTTCCCTTTAATTTAAGGTTGGCAACTCGTCCATGATTCTTCTGGTATTGTGGGCGTTCATGACCGATGGAAAACACTTATCATCTGGGGACGCACTTATTCTTTAGCCGGTCTATGCTATAAAAATACTTTAAGCCGCTTTGTTACTAATTGGGCGCTTTTAATTTAGACTTTGGTGTCGGACAGCTGGCGTGCCAGAGCTGAGCAGTGTGGGTGTCGTATGACATACCGACAGTAATTAATACAGTTGTCGCTACGAGAAAGCACCACGACACCCGACACCATGGCTCTTTTATCACGTCAAACTATTTCCTATGTCAACTTTTTAAAACTTATAAAGGGGTGGTTATATTCGAAAGCAAACAAAATTTAGCACTGAATATATTTTTCCCAAATTTAATTTCCGTGTTTCTCAAATTCATGCTTTAAAATGTAATACCTATTATAACGTAGTATGTACTTGTGTTACAGGAATTTAAACCCAAGGGAGCAATAAATACGCGTACCTCGACTAATTATTATTGTTCATTTCATTATATTACGATATTTTGTGAAAAAAATGAGTTCGTTTACAGTAATTGTGGCTGGGCAAAAGATAACATGATAAGATAAAGGTAACTACGAATTAATAATATTCCGTTTACAAAGTACTTAATTTACCTTTTCAATGTAACTGTATAAAGTGTATCCTTGGGAGACACAGATAGCACTGACACTCCATCACACTACTAAATGAGTTCACTGTAACACGGTCTACCGGAATTCCTTAGAATTTCATACGGTATCTGAAACGACGGAAAAACAACCTTTTATAACAGCTGTTTATAAAGAATTCGCTTTGCCTAATAAAATTTATTTTACAATTGCATGGGAATTGCATAGACCATACACGCTACATTCCATTACTGAGGAATATATATACTAAACTAATTAAAAAAATTACGTCATATGTTTTGTACTACACTCTGTGTGATTTCAAATATCCAGTTGTACCTTACTATCATGAGTTATGAGCGTTAAGTTTTCCGGATTCTATATTGTGTTTAATTGCATCGGTTATTAATAAAATAATAATAACTTTTTTATTCCTAGATTTATTCCATCTATTACAATAATTTATCTAATATAATTCATAACATTACGTAAGATGGAACAATCATAAATATTATAAACGCGAGCCGACTCGAAACCGGCTGGCTGTCGCGATATCCAAGTACTATTTTCCGTATTGCACCTGGGATTTGCTATTTATAGTTTAATACAACTAATTTATCGCTTCAAAGATGTCATAGAAAGTTGCGTGTAGAAATAACCCAACAATTTTATAATGTACAATAAATTCGCATAGCAATTTCGCCACGGCAAAACAGTAATATGTCTACAAAATCTATTATAATAATTCTCTTGTAAGACATGAATCATTTTTAGAGTTGACTTGTAAACACTCGCAAGCTGTGGTTTTTGTATACATTAATTAAGTTTCAGTTAATTTGTAATCATAAACTTAACACTAAACGTTCATTTAGTTCCTGAACAGCAATTTTCGTTGATCCCTTTTGAAAGTGAACCTGATTTTGGGGATTTGAAATGTAATTACATCCACAATATTATTTTGTAACGAAGTCTAGACGCGGACAATCTTCCCCAAGAGCTTAAAGTAGGTCGGGCACGCAAGTTGGCTCGAGCTAACGAGACGATTAGATCCGAACAAAGATCGTTCAAGTTTTATCTCTAAATAGCGCATACGAATTCCGTTTTATACGCGATCCTCATTTGCCAAATTTTGTTTACCGATTTTTTCCATTGTCCTCGGAGCAAAACTGTGGATGATGGTTCTATAATGTCTTTTCGTAGCGAGTCCTGTTTCAGTCTTCGATCGGAATCGTCGTAGGTTTCATGATTTCCACCCATCGCAATCGTGTTAGTTCAAAAGGTTACCGTTATCAAATTAATTACCAGATATTAGTTTCCTTAAGATAATGAACACAATTCACGCGCGACAGTGATACCGCTGCTTACTTTCCAGGTCACTTTTAAAGTATTCAGAGGGCCTATGACGTAACTTTTGGTAGAGTAATTTAACAAATAAAACAATAACATTACCCTCCTTCTGGAGCAGTCGCGTAAGTAATATAATCATTAATTATAATCACAACACCTGATATAAAAAAACAGCGGAGATTCCACCATCAATAGCAGTCAGTCATTAATATCAGTTACAATAGCTTTATCTTTAACCGACGGAATCCAATGTTGCGTGCAATTCACATATTTTCGTCTTTCTGCTTGACGCTATACCGGTTTAATGCCAGGGTTTGCATTCCCATCATGATTTGACGGTGGATTTGGTATTAAATTTCGCCATTGCCTCTAATGTATGAAAATACAGACAATAATACATAAACCCCACTTAGTGGATGACACCTACTCAGTGAAGTTCATGCTATGTGAATACCGACCTAGTAATATGGTAAAAAAAGATCTCCGGTCTAAACTTATTTATTTCTTCATTTTAGAAGTTGGCTAGTTAATTCATAATAATATACAACGTGTTACAGAAAGATGTGGTCATATTTAAGGGTCATTACATACACCTCACAATGAGTGTTTATGTGCAGGATTTTATCAAAATCTAGACACTCGTTAATTACGATTAATAAGATTGATCAGATCTCTATAAATTAAGTGCATGAGCGAGAATAACAATGCAGGAGTGAGACAAAAATTAAGATTATTATTTAGTGTTGTCCTAAGTGGCAAGTCGAATATCGACGTGTTACTCATTCGCTAAAAAGAAAATATTTTATTTATTGCTTAGCAGTGCAATCTGATTTGATACTACGGGAGTGAAATGCTTACATCGTATACTATACGTTAATTAAATTTGCCCACAACTTTCAGTAACACGTTGTATATTTATATATTGATAATTCAAAGAATATGTTTTAGAGAATGGAAAAAGCAAAAATTCATTACAGGTGCCTTTTCGTGGAAGTTGGAGGATCGTGAAAGAACGGAGTATAATGAAAGTAGGTACGACTTTAGGTTAAAATTTTCGATAAGTTTCTACATATTTAACAGTTATTAAGTAACAGCAAATCGTATTGTGGGGCTTAAGTGCAGTAACTGCTGCATTTATTTTTTAACTTTCATTTTTCTGTCAGTTAATGCCACTCGGCCTTACTTTCTTATGTACTCGTAATTGGAACGACCGAATTCCTTTTAGCGTTTGATATTCAGGATTGTTAAAATGATTTCCTTCAAAAACAATAACCTGCGTCTATTTTTTCATTTGGAGACATCCTTCTTCTTTCGGCTGAGCCATAAAACGCGACGGTAAGGGCGGCGCGGCGTATCTCAAGTTATTACGGTGCGGCTAGAAGGGGACGTAAACAGGCAAATTGCTACAATGTTTTATTGATAGAAGTTTTAAAAAATAACACCGTAGCAATAAAACAGCGCACATTTTTGCTCGTGAATTTATTTATCTCCACTTCAGTGCATGGAGAACATAAAACAAATTCCGTTCCACGAGAAGTGTTGCTAAATTTTCGTTGCTATTGCTATTCATATATTTTAATGCAACCTATAAAATCAGTTTCATAATTTGAACTTTTATTGTGTTTGTTTGTTGCATTTAGTACGATAGATACAAGTCGTTATTATGTAAGCTAAGCTCGAATAATTGGTACAATAAACATTATTAAAATACTCTTCTTAAAGGTAGCAACAAATAGTTTATTACCTATTTATTTCAATCATTGCATACCACAGATATAGTAAAAACGTGTTGCTTAATTTATACCTATAAATGTTCCTTTTACCTGGCGTAATCCCGGCTTTAATGCTAAAGTCCGCCTTCTCGAACCATAGATTAGACGATGCTTGGTATTAGCGATGCTTATGGGCGACCCGCCTTCGGACTCTCATAACTCGGCACCAAGGGCACCAAGTTTCGCCATTGCCTCAGCAGGGTTTACCAAGTACAGGTGACAACCTCACCTTTAGGCCTAAGATGTTCGTGGCCTACTTACAATCAATGTATACTCGTAGTAATTAATTAGGAAGGGTCTGGATGTAGGTCTACTCTATACACGACGATAATATTTTGAATCATTTGCGCTGCACTACCTATAGATGCACGACAAAAATCATATTGATATATATACATATACGATTTTCTGCATGATATATATGCGAATATGATTTAAGACAAAAAATAGAAGAAGATCGTTTAGGTTTTCAATATTATACCAAAAAGATTTCAGTTCAGTTAGTTATATAGTATAATGATAATAGTCAGAACTTTAGAACGGCAAGTTCTTACTTTAACCTCTAATTTTTAAGTACTTTGTTTACACCACGACTTTAAAACAGTTTTTGGAAAAAGTAATTATGGTAGGCATTATGAGCTAAAACCTGACAGATAATCATGAAATGAAATGTCATCCAAATCTGTCCAGCCATTACGACATTATTCACTATCAAATTTCCAAACTTTTGCAGTTACAATATTGGTAGGATTACTTGTGATCATCTTCGGAGTTAAGTTTTTCTTTAGGAGTAATTTATTATTAGACACTGCTAGTAGATATTTTCTTGAAATTTCTTTGTATGGGATAAGTAAGTGGCCTGTGAGTGCAAAGTTTATTTTCGTTTTTTGTGAATTAATAGCTTTTTCGTATCGATGTTGTTAGTCGTGTTTAAGTACTATTATGAAAGGTCACATTGAGAAATGTTTGCAAATACTATATTTTTCTTTGCTTTGCCTCTAAGATTAGCCCTCTATCGACTCTCAAGATGTCATTTATTGCGGCAATTAATTTAATGATTGTTTTGGGTTTATTCGATTTTCTTACATTATCACTGATTGTTGCGTAAAATAATGTAAAAACTGTACTGTAAAGATTAACTAAGTGTTGACAAAATATAGAACTTTAGTTCCAAGTGATGTTAAGTTACCAATGTTACCTTACATTATTATTCGATGTGGTCAGATCTTATTTAACGCCGAGTTAGATGATGAACATCGTAAATGATATAAGTCTCTACAAATGGCAAAGCTTTACTTGGTAATGGAGGATTTGGCAAAAATCCTAAGCGTTTTCTCCAACATAAATATGGTAAAAAAACAATTTAGTTCACTTCGAGGTCGTTTCTGGCCTAAAAATGTGCCATTTGACTGGATAAAATGCTCGTATAACCCACACCGGGCTAACGCGGCGGGTGATTCTTTAGACACGGTTATAGGTACTGCTCGTCCATGATAGACATATCGCAATTCGTTTCATAGAGATTTTTTTATGTTGTGCAAAGGCTTACTTCACAAAATAGGGTGATCTCGGTGTTTTGCTTTATGATATAAAATTAAGCTCCTTTTTTACGTATTTCATTAATCATTTGGAAGAGTAGTAAGAACTTAAATCATTTTAAAAAGTATTATTAAGTGTCAAATAAAGACTACAAAAATAGTATTTCTCTTACAAAGTTTTCCATTCCATGACACACTAAAGATTGAATATTAAACACTTTCTTATTTGTTATCTATATTATTAAATAAATATGCTGTCCACAGCTTTTTAAGTCCAGCAATTACATCTGGGCGTTAATGAATCAGTCTGTAAGTTAGGACTTGTCATTTTATATGTACACGTACTACACAGAATTACACATTGTGAAGGAGTTGTATTGTAATATATGTACTTTTATTTTTATTGGGGACGTCTACGAGTTCCACAGACGGGTGATCGGCTCACGTTAGTGAAACCATTTCACCCTTAATTCCGAAGGAAAAGAGAGAAGGTAAAGGAGTTAGTGTAGGCAGACTGTGCAAGTGTAAAGTAACTAAGCACCCTTACTGTATGATCCTCGTTTCATAAGCTACCTACTATATTTAGTGTGCAATAAAGAATATTCTATCTATCTATCTAAGCTAATAAATTAATACACTACTCAATTCACCTGCAGTACGATAGCTGTATGGTACATGTTGTGGCGTATAGGAATCTAGGTACGTAAATTAGCATTTGTATGTGAACATCAACACTTGCTTCGGTTGTTATAAAGGGCACCACTATATAATTATGCGAAATCGCCAGTAAAACGACGTCGATATGACTAAGTTGTTCCCTTTGTATATATAGCAAATGAAAAGAATATTGTGGCATTGCATACACTAAGCAATATTGAGAATGTTGCCAAAATATATGGTTTCTTCTCGCAGACACAATTTTACAAAGTGTTAGGTTCTTCGTATACAAGAGGCCGTCTGGGTTGCTACTACCTCTTTATCTATTTTTGCCGCCAAGCAACAGTGTGTAAGCATTGTTGTGTTTCGGTTTGAAAGACATTGACTCCAGTGAAATTACTGGGCATTATGAGACTTAACATCTTATGTCTCGGGATGACGAGCGCAGTCCAGTGCCACGCAGTGCTTTGTAATTCTAATTTCTGTGTAGCGTTGCGTCTGTTTATGAGTAGGCATGGCGCTTGACATCAGGTAAGCGACCTGCTCGTCTCATCTATCAAGCTAATAATAATAAAATATAAAAAAAACCTAAAAGCAGAATTTCGATAGTCGCTGCAATCGTCAGACGCGACGTCAGTGATATCGCCATCTGTGTTCCAAAAAATAATGTAGTGCCATACAAAGCCACAGAACGATTATTTTTTTAGGACTCCAAATTGGTTTTCATAGTAGAATATATTTATTACAGATTACTGAAAATGCGAGTTCAAAAACTGCTTAAATATTTCCCCTAGAACTTTTGCAATGATATCGATCTGTACCAAAACAAAAGGGAAGCGGTTTATTTAACTCACTTATCTACGAGTATGTTATGAATATGATTCTATTTGTTTGAAGTTTACAAAGAGGACTTTATAGGGTTAGTAATACACCGGCATAATGCTATTTACGTATGTAAGAGGCCGTCTGCGTAGGTAACACCACTATGTCTATTTCTGCCGTGTATAGACACTGTGACGTGTGTGCAGTGTATAGACACTGTTGTGTCTTGGTTTGAAGAACATTGATGCCAGTGAAATTGACATAAATGAAATTAAAATTGGGAAAAATTGCGCCGATATACCCTCTTCTATAAAAATACTGGACATTATGAGATATGTCATCTTATGTCTCAGGGTGACGAGCGCAGTCCATTGACATGTAGTACCTACTTCATCATTTGAAGTTCTAATTGGTGTTACTTCTATTTATGGGTAAACGTGAGGGTTACGCGGCAAGCGTTGCCCTAACCATCAGGCGAGCGACCTGCTCGTATCGTCATTCAGGGTAATAAAGAAAAAAAAAATGGAAATTTTTGTGAGGCCTTAAATATCTCAATGGTTCAAAAGTGACGATATGCACCTGTTTAAATATTGCTAAATATGCCAAAATCCTATCATATTCGTACACTGAATGAGAGAGAGAGTAAACGTAATGAGAATTAATAAGTAATAAGTACCTTTTATGGTTAATTTCAAATGTTTCCGCTTCTGTCCGCGCCGCTAACTCCTCGTAAACCACGTAACGGATTTGGATGCTATTTTCAATATCATTTAGGGACGTTTTTTGGAAGATTTGTATGTATGTCACGCTACGACCCATGAGAGCAGAGCAGTAACATGTATGCAGGTAAACCGTCCGGATCAACCTGCTTATCCTTTTTTGGTTTTCGTTTGTATTGGTTTTGTACATTACTATGTGTAGGCGTGGCAATTTATCACAGATTACATCTTTAATAGGAAATAATTCATCATTTTCGTGATTTATTTACTAAGCGATTGCGACCAAATTTCAATTCTACCAATCTCACCACAAACATTTCGATAAACTAGAAAATCAGTTATCATGAATTTTCCGCAAGATTGTACCTTTACGTCGTGTACGTCAGCCTTTATTAGTTTATTATCAGTAAGTTACTTATCCCTAAATCGCGCCAGAGAAAATGAGGACGAAGCCGACGGGCAGTGTTATCAGAGTTGATAAGGCAACCCAGGCACATGAAACTCATTTTGCTCAGCAGTGCTCAGTGCCAATTTCGAGACTGTCCTTGGGGATAACGATAATGAACCGGTATGGTAAGTTATGCTACGTTTGTGTTGTAGTACTTTAATTAATTTAGTGGAAATTAATATACCAAGTGGTGTTGACAGCCTACGTAGCGCAGTGGGCAAGTAGCCGGCTGTGAAGCGAGTGGCCGCGGTTTCGATTTCCGCAGCGAGACAAAACGTTTGTGTAAACCGGTTTTTTTCCGGTCTATCTGGGTGTATCTCCCCAGAGGGGTTGACGTCAAGCAGGCGGCCGGTCGTAAAAACTACAAGCCAAATATTTCTGTTTCATGTGTAAAAAAGCATGTTGCGCCGACCCCATTGTGACTGGGATAAAGGCAGGTAAAAGGAAGGAAGGAATATACTAAGTGGTATTGATAAACATCAATTGAAGGACCAGAATATTGTAGAGGCATGCCATTTTATTTCCGATTAAAGATACATCATGTGATAATCTGCCGCGCCTCTATTCAAAAACTCATCCGTGTTCACTCGAGGTGGCATAAGAAATACCAACACAATTAAGTCGGTTAGAAACAGACAAATTGATAGGCACGCAAAACTTCTGAGTGGTAGAGCCATGCTGTCGACAGTTTTGTCTACAACATGGGTCGGCTCTACCGGGTCGTTACCATTGCCTCACATACATTGAGTGAGATATCCGGAGGCCCAAATTCCCCACATCTCCCCGATCACTTAATTACCCCTTTAAGGTTGGCAGCGCGCCTATGATTCTTACATGGACGTACATGGCTGGCAAACGAACTAGTGGATCACTTTCCATTACGTGACCCACTAGTTCGTTTGCCAGCCTATGCTATAAAAAGACATTTAAAACGATCCATGATAAGTATCACTTAATAGGCAATCACAATCACATCTTACAATGTTGGAGAGACGAAAAAAACTCCTTTTATAATTACTAGCACGGAAGTTATGCGGAGCCGGCGATCGATGCAGCGCGCCAAATTGTCTGGAAACATTGTCCTTCGCACTAAAAATAATGGAAACTCGACCCTCGCCGAAATACCCGTTCTACACGACAAACGTACCAAGTCATTGTTTCTGACTCTTAAATTACTACTCTATTGAATTACACGAATATTAAGTCAGATTAATGGGAAATGTCTGTTCCATTTTGGAATTAGGTGACAAAAGTAGAGTTCAGTTATCAATAAATGTAAAGTACAATGATTTGACATGCCATGACCTCACCTCGTGTGGTTTTTCGTCCACTTATAAGTCTATAAGTCTTATACGCTGTCATACAATGTTAATACACATGGTGACATATTGGTCCTTACTTATACACTTTTTAAGCTCTGATTAGTTAAACACTGTTTTCGTCTGTTTCTAGCCACTTTATAAACCTCGTTGACAGATAAAGACAAGAAAGTGTTTAACTAATCAATGCTTCAGTAACGTTTATAAGTAAGACCCATAATGCATAACGATTTAGTACGAACATTATTACTTAAGTATTAGAGTATCAACCTTCATTGGACGAGTGTAGTGGAGTATGATCCAAATCTCCATAATCCAGAGAAGTTGGAAGAGTATCTCGCCCAGTAGTAGAAATCAATGGGCTACAACGACGTCGTGGATATATTAGATCTAAAACAAAAGCTAACAATTCAACGCTCAAATAAACTCTTATTATCTCCGCATCCAAAGTTAGAATAAAATATTCCAGAGAGAAGATCGCATGTTAAAATAATAATACACATAATACAACACATCATAAACGATTGAGACTAAATAATAAATGCCCCATCTTGTAACAAAAGTTTAGGTTAACCTGGAGGATTGAACCCGAAATCGCTCCACTGAACTAAATAGGTCGTCTAATATTCGAAGGTGTCATTATGTCTGTTATGCGACTCCTTTAATCTTCATTGTTGTTGTAATTTACAATTTTGTACTAAGGCTGTGTAAAGTAAGGTACAACAATAGAATTTATACAATTAAACATACCAAGTACTAATCTGTGGCTTGGGTTTTGGCCTGAGAAGCTAGCTTCAGTTACGACTGTTAAATTCTCTTTAGTCGTGTTCTTTACTTCCAACAGTTTTCTTGCATTTTGATGTAAAATTTTCTTCGATAAACTATTTACGTTTTATTTTATGAACCAAGTACACTTGTCAGATGTCTTGCGGGTAGCACAACTTTTACTATGAGTTAGTTTATTATATCTTACAGTATTATATTCTTTTGCGTAATAATGACAGTGCTTTGACATTATTCGTTACTTATTCTTATACACGATGTTCTGGTTAATTGTTATACCTACTTGTGAATTATACCGGTGAAATAAAATATTTCACGCTATGTCCTATGTTATATCGACAAATGTATATTTAATTATAATATTTAATTAGTGAAGCGATATAAATTGTACAAACTTCGCAACTAATCAACAGACTTAGAAGAGGCAAAGCAATTAATTAATTATTAAAAACTTAGTCGTTCTCAGCTGTAACGGATCTTTATTTATGTAATGACAAGCATAATAAATAATCTGCTTCGTCGCCTATCTCTTGAATATTGCCAGAATATTAACATTTTAAAAAGAAAAAGTGAAACACTTCGATGGACAGTTAAGTTAGAAATTTGTTGGTATAGTTTAAAATTAATCTCGTGATCAGTATGATTAATAATATTTCATAGATATTGTAAAACCATCTGGGTGTTATTAAACTTATACAAAGCAACTTATGCTATACTGCAACAGTGATTTTTAATGAAAAGTCTTACAAGAGGTGGTATCCACACAGTCTTTGCGATCGAAATGGTATTTAATTCGGATAGTGACCTGAACCCAATAAACGGAGTATTATAGTTATTTGCATAATTGTACAGGTAACTCTTCAATCATTTCGCTGATCCTCGCTGCATGTTTAAGACTTGAAGAGACCGCCGGGATTAATTAAGACGCGTTTGTGCACTTATGGTCCCTCAGAGAGCCTTGAGTCCCACGTCGTGAATGCGTTTAGTCGTCCCTATCGTGTTATTTTCACCTCGAACGTAATTGTAGGCTAGGTTTCGCCTGCCCCAACAAACTTACGTTATTAAGAGTATAACTTATTTACCTAGTTCTGAAATAGCGTCACAAAAATCTTCTATCACCTTAAGTAAGTAAGTTAGTAAGTAAGTTTTGAGACAAGTTTTAGGGTGCCTAAATAAAGGTTTATACAAGTTTATAGCTGACAATCTCTTATTCCGAGGTGAAACCCCTTATATTCCTGGACTATACGGGTCCCAATTATTTAATGTGTGCATAATATTATACCTATTCAAATTTGCGCACTGTTTACAAAATATCCCTGAATATAGGTTATATTAATTCATCTCGTATATTCAAACAAGATCTTCAAGCTTTATGTAATCTAACGCTTTAAATATAATAACGTTTGTTGTTGACACATTTTTGAAATAAGTTGAGCTTCCTACGCTTTGATAACTAATTTTTTTTTTTTTCTCACCGCTGTAATTGCTCGAGGGATTTGTCTCTGAGCAACTTTTACAGTGACGATAATTATTGGATAGAGCTTGGTAGCCTAAATGTTTTAATGAATGTAAAAATAATTATTGTTTCTTAGTCAATGTATCTTCTTTTTACGGAGTAGGTAGCAACAAGCAAGTTAAAACCCGTGTGTGAATGAAGTCAGCCCTATATTTCCTTCTATAACAGAGTGACTACGAATATTAATGGAATTTCAAGTTTATTTGCGACCTGCACGCTGTAAAACTAGCTTCTTGGTGCACACGGGCCACTTCCCTAAACCATAATAAAAGCTTGTTTTGTGTGTGTGTGCAACCAATACAGGAGACCTTGTCTGTCTTGTATTAAGACTTTGTCGGTCGCGTACTTCAAACAGCACCTTAAATGGCTACCCGAAAATGTAGCGCATCCGCTGTCATAGCGAAGGGTCCGTTACCGTGCCCACATTTAAGGATATTAATTAGTACGATTTTATGTCAAATGTATAATCCATATTGTTTTGTTGCCACCGAGAGGCCAGTGTTTAGGGGGAAGCGGGAACTAAATTATAGTTACAATTTTCACTTCGAAAGTTTCTCGGTATATAAATCGTTTAATTTTTTACGGTCTTTAGCAATTTACGGTCGTCAAGGGCATTGTATTCTATAATTACGGCTAAGAGGTTTTATAGTTTCGTAAAGAGGTCGTCTCCTCTGTAAAAGCGAGGTTATTTTATGAATGTTTTAATGAAAGAAGATAAAATCGGGAATGATTAGATTTATAAGGCTCTTTTTGTTCAATATTTATTTCATTTTAGTCATCTTAGGAATTTGGATCTCTAATCTGGATATAGTATAAAGACGAAATATTACTATTAGGGCTGTTACGCACTGCCCACCGGTCACTGACGACTTATTGCCAGCGATCGTAAAATACGTAAGTTCTTATACGCTTTTGAGTAGCTAGCATATGTGTTTCTGACCTAGATCAACATAATATATCGTCGACTTAAATTCGTCAAGTGACTATAAATCACATAAACTTGTTTGGAAGATAATAATTATAAAACTAGCCCTGTATTATGCATGCCCCATTTCCAAACACGGGCGACCTCTACTGAGTGAGACTCTACTAGGCCTTAGTCCATTACGCCGGCTTATACCTTAGATTTTTTTATGGAGAACATCTCAGGTATGCACACCTCACCGTTACAGCAAGCGATAATTAACAATAAATATACACGTCTCTTAGAAAAGTCAGAGGTGCATGCTCTTTGGGGCTGGTTTCGAACTTGCGAATTAAGTCTTGACAGTCCATACCACTCCCCGTTGAGCTATCTTAATAAGTATTCGTTAAAAAAGGTAGTATAAAAATCCTTCCTTACGTGAAAATGGTAATTACACTTTACTTTAATTTTTAATTACATTTTTAAAGAATTTTACAGCGAGTGGAGCCGCGATCAAAAGGTATTATCATCTAAATATTGAGATTGTTGAAGGGCGACATTAAATCGATACACGCTTGTTATATTAAGGATTGTTGTCCAAAACGATTTCGGGCACGCGACGCTTTCAATGTCGCACCTTTTTACCCATTAACAGGGTAAAAGGGTTCAGCTTGAAAAGGTCGAAAGTTGACTAATGGCGCTTGACTACGTAAACAATGATACGATGTTTTCTTCTTTTTAGAAACAAGATATTAAGATGTCCAAGTCCGATAATAATATACTTACGTACAATTTCTAAATACAATACAAATAGTTATACACTATGTTTCGCCAATATTGACTAGCTGCGTTCCAAATAAAATACCCCTGGGTGATTTTAGTTTGATACATCAATACATTACGAAGTAAGAAAATATAAGTAACACGATGATGTTTATAAAATCTTTGGTGCGTCTGTTCGTGATCGTGTAACTTTTGCACGGCTTGACGGATTGAAATCGGTGAAAATATTTACGCCGTATACATTTGGTTTGTCGAGACGACGCGATGGTTGATAGCTTTAACATTACGATATAAACCGCGGGAGGAGTTACATAGACGTCGGTGAAACTGCGAGGGACAGTTTGTTTCTAAAATAACAGCGACGCAGCGCAATAAGCCTAGGCCGGCACGGCTGGGCGGTTCATAAGCGATGCGATGAAATAACTGAAATTTCTTCCATTTCTAATGGTGCGCGCACGTACTGTATTCTAGCCGCGGCGGCATGTGGCTAATTGACTCTGTTCTGTGTTGGTTTCCAAACATTGATGAACATAATTGGGTTAAAATGACAATGGCTGCTTCACTTTTATAAAAATGAAGAAGAAAACTAAATTTTGGATTCATCCCATCAATGATCAACTTATCATTGCATGATTTTTATACAGTATGTAAAAAAACCCTGTTGGCCCTCTCTAGGTCGTGAACATAGACATACAGTATGTAACAAAAACCGTGTTGGCCCTTTTAGGGTCGTGAAAATCATCGTGGTCGTTAGCTTAATAAAATAAGTTACAATTAAAAATATATAAATAGAAGCGAGATATTATTCTTACACAGGTAGTTAAGAAAAATGAACGATGAAGAAAAATGATGAATATGTAAAAAATGATATTTTCATGTGAAAAGTGATGAACAGCTGACTCATGTGTCGTACTGTCGCAGCCGGGCCGCACGCGGCTTGGCGCGTTTGGTGCACGTAGACGTCACAACATGCTCTCTCGCTCTGGCTCCCAGTCATCGCTCTTGCAGAGGTAATCCATCGAAATACGGTTCACAAACAATAAAATAATTAGATTATAAAAAATAAATATGATGATGAGTCTCAATTTCGTATGTGAGTTATTTTATTACGTTTGAAGATCGATCGATACCCGACTCTATTTTCATAGCCATTCCAATTTACCAATAAAAAGCGAATACCCTAACACTAGGTAATACACGTCCCACTGCTGGGCACGGGCCTCCTCTATTGAATGGGAGGGGTTAGGCCTTAGTCTACCCCGCTGGCCTAGTGCGGGTTGGCAGAATTCACATACCTTCGAAATTCTTATGAAGAACTTCTTAGGTATGCAAGTTTTCTCACGATGTTTCCTATGTTGTTAGATATTCTATTAATATCATATTTCTACCAAAGCTTGTCTATCGATATTATTTTCGTATTTGCGTGTAAGTCATCATTGATTTTAAGTTTCCCATGTATGCCGATATGTAGCGACAGAATGTGTGTTTACAAGGTGGTAGGTCCCTTGTATACGAGAGGCCGCCTGGGTTGGTACTACAGCTTTGTCTATTTCTGCCGCCAAGCAGCAGTGTGTAAGCACGGTTGTGTGTACTTAACATCTTATGTCTCGAGGTGACGAGCGCAGTCCAATGCCATGCAGTGCTTTGTAATTCAAAGTTCTGTATGGTGTTGCTTCTGTTTATAGGCAGGTGTCGCGCTTACCATAAGGCGAACGTCCTGCTCATTTCTTCATTCAAGCTAATACTAAAAAAAAGAATTACTTCGGCCATTTCCGGTTATTTGATATTGAAACGGTGACATTATAGCTAGTCTGAAAATCCTATGTGATTTGTGTTTGCCCCTAATATTTTGGTTTGTGCTGCAACCAATTTGATGCAGCAAGCATCGGAATTTATTGATGTTGTTTTATTATAGAAAGAATTGTCAACACATTACTATATTTGATGACCTAAAGCCTAATCCTTCTCTATCGTAGTGGAGGCCTATTATTAGGGCTGGTATTTTCCGAATGCATGTTACCGCGTATTATGAAAAAAAAAAAACACGGTTAATGAAATTTTAAAGAATTTTCAATATCCTCTGATGTTACTTAAATATTGTGGCATACCCATCACGAGAAATATAGTAATAGCTTCAGTCACGAAATTGACACGAAGGCGAAAAAATAAATTCCTAATCCCTTTAAAATTTTAAATATTATTGTTTGGACCAACACGAACAATTACCCCGCGCGCTTCTCCTAATATTACATTTCATAAAATCTATTGGATATTTTACAAACTACTGGTTACTTTAATGTTCCCACTACATTTTCACAGTAGGTAGCTTAATTCTTTTATATGGTTATATAGAGCCTTTTTTTATTTTTAACTAATATACTTAATATGGAATACACAACTAAATAAGTAAGCTACGTATACAAATTAATTAAAAAGTTACTTTTATATGTTCTTTACGAGTTGTTCACATATTGTAAATCCCATTTTGTCCCATGCGGATAATAAAAGAATATCATATTCACCAGCTGAATGGTGACAAAAACGTTCTTAAAACGAGGTCGTGCTTGGAACGGTTTCATTGTGAAAATAATAGGGAATATTTGATTTTGAAAAGCTGAAAGGGTAGCAACAAGCAAAAAGTCAGTGCGCTCTGGTATTGTATTCGAGAATAGCTCGCAGTGGCTGCCTTATTACCATTTAATAAGTGCGTGGATGTTTCAAAGATCCACAAGTACGCCCACTGATGACAGTAATTTCTATCAAAATTATTATGCGAATATGGGAACGTGGGTGACAGCGTATATCGCAAAATAGCATGTACATTTTAACGATCGGCGACATTTCATTGCGGTTGGTGGCGGATCGTAGAGTTCCGGTGACAGTTCGCGTTTATATATTATTATGTTAATGCCGAGCGTTTTTGTTTATTCACATCACCATGCATAATGAAATGAGTTTCGTGATTTTTGTCAAGTGAAAACAAAACACCAGATGTATTTTATGTAGTAAACAAAAGGAGAAACGCGTTTGACCCAAAAAAATGTTACTTTATTATCGTTTTTATTAGCAAACCTAACTCGGCGTGTTTAATTGCAGAACGAGGATTTTTCTTGTTTTATTTGCCGAGGAAAGTGGCAATTATTTTCGAATAAAAATATCTTTAGTAACGATATAATATGATAATTATATTACACAGCTTCTTTAATATTTTCGTTTAACATTTAAATACCTATCTTTAGTTAGGTAAGATTAGCTTTTTTTTTTATGCCAGCTGATTAAATACATTTAATCGTATTTGGTATTATTATTTCAAATAACCAGTGCAGCTTTCTCGCTCATATTTTTCATATTCTAATTTTAGTTCAGTCATTTTTATAATAATTGGATTCCATTTCAATTTGAAGTTGGCAGTTTTCCGACAGCCGTATTCATTTGCAAAGAGATAATCATCAGATAGCAACTTTAACACACTTTACGTTGAGCGATATTCACACATCGATACAAAGCTTTCAATAGGCGCATGGGACTGTCCTGTTATTCCCCACTTTGTCGAATAGAGTGCGGCAATTAAAAGGTGATGATGGTTAGATTTGGAAGTAACTAAAAATGTATAGTATAATCTGTCAAAGCTGAAAATCGACCAATCAGTGTTTAACAACAGCGCCACACTTGTCTCGTCAACTTATAATCGTCACTCGTCGCATTAAACGTACATACGTACGCACTCACGCCTGTAATCCGCTAAGGGGTAGGCAAAGGTGTAACCAGTACACCCACATTTCGCCGAGCGTATTTCCGTCCCTTATGTGATAGAGGGCGAGCCTATCGCCATACCGGGCACAAATTCCAGACTCCGGGCTGATACTGAGCATTTCGTAATAGAAAAACCCAATACCATTTTACCCGACCCGGGGATCAAACCCGAGACCTCAGCGTTGACCCCAATCGTAACGCGTACGTATTACAACTGCGCCACCGAGGCAGTCTCATTATAGGTATATATGTATTACTAAACACACGCAGAGTGCATATCAACGATCTAAAAAATAATTAACGCTCCCGACAAACTTGGCAATTTAGCGAGTGGCTCGTAAACCGTAAAGTTGCCTACCTACCGAGAGTGGTATGGAACTTTCGACAATTCCAATGTTGCGTTCAAGCGTCAAATAGCGCCAAGAGTGCTCCTACCTAATGGAGCGTACGGCGCTTGCTCTATTTTATTAATAAATTATATGTAGCTTTCAAAATATGCTACACACCGTTAGAATATTAGCCTGAGAATTTCGGCTGAAAACCAATTGTAAAAATTAATGGTGTACATTTTAGAGAAAGAACTAATTCATTTACCGTGATTAATAATATATAATAATAATAGCATAGGGGTAGATTATACCCCAGAAAAAACCTAACGATGATAGGTAGTCTTAATTTTTATAGTTACATAATGTATAGTTCGATCGTGTCAACTTCGGGATCGAGTTCGTTCGTTCGAGATCGAGACCACCTCTGTGGCGCAGTGGGCAAATAGCCGGCTATGAAGCAAGTGCCCGGAGGTCCGATTACCGCATCGAAACAAATGTTCGTGTGATCCTCAAATATTTGCTTGTGGTGTGGGTGTTTTCTCCCCAGAGGAGTTGACATCGGGCGCGCGGCTGGTCGTAAAAACTACAAGCCTAATCTCTCTGTAACATATTGTGTTGCATGTGTATGTTGCATGTTGCGGTGACCCCACTGCGAGTGGAATAAGAACAGGTGAAAGAATAATGTGAATTCGATCTTATTAGTTTTAACAGATGATCGAATGTGATAAACTGCTTCATGTCACCCACGAGCGAGACAGGCTCGACCAAATGGAGTGGATGTTACCAGCAGCTATTAACTAGTATTTTGTAGTAGATTTGTTGTTTCATATTTGTTTTGCTTAAGAAATGTTATATTTTATAACTTGTTAATAAATAAAAACTACGTGATACGCTTAGCCTAGTATTTAAGCATGATTTTCCTCTTTTTGTGCAATAGGTGAAGAAGTCCCTATTATCTTTATAATTGAATTAAGTATTGACATAAGCATTGTGACAATAAATAATATTATTATTGTATAAAATAATGCAAACAAGGAAGTACATACGTACTTTAAATAACAAAAAAATCGATCGGACTTTTCCTTGTAATTTCAATGCAGCAGTCTTTGTTAATTATATTTACAATTCATTTATATTATTTATAATACTTATTTTTTTTAGACTGTTCTCAATATGTAGGCCACAGTTCACCCATATAGTCCTCGGTTCGAAACCAGCCCCAAGAGAATATCCACAAATAATTGTTTCGGGGTCTAGGTTTTTCTCTCCAGAGGGGTTGACGTTAGAATAGCGACCGGTCGTAAAAACCACTAGTCAACTCTTTCTGTAGCATGTGTAAAAATCAAGTTGCGCTAACTCCACTGCGAGTGGGATAAGGGCAGGTGGAAGGAAGCTGTAGTGGATGACTACCACCAGTTAGTTCGAACGATATGCGCTCTTGTCAAAAGACAGGATAAAGCACTTATCTGTCCATATTCTATAGGATGCTATAACTGATGTGCTGCCTAATATTGTTCATTAAGAATTTTATTCTTTAGGCCCTTAAGGCCTCAATAATGTATTTACAATATTGCCTATTTAGTCAACACGGCTAGGCTCGTTAGCTGCCAAGTTATAATTACAGCTTTAAAACTCATTACTAGGGTCTATGAGTCAAAGTTAAGATAAAATTAATTAAGTGCGAATAAGAAAATTAATAAATCCCGATTAAATATATCACGTTTCCAGCAGTGGTATAATTGTTTATGGCGCTAGTAATAAATAATTCTCCTATTACATTGATGTTTTCTTAGTTTAGCTCTTCGGTCTTTGTCCGTGATTAATAATTTTTTTAAGGTCAACTTAGATAAAAAAGATAAATATACCCTGCGTCAAATAGGTACCTTCACGATTAGACCGCTACGTGCTCATATGAAAAAGTACTGAAGTGTAGGAATTTCGAAGATGAATTAAATATGAAGTCTACCAAACTGCCTTAGACCAGTGTCAGTGTTTGGACTAAAACTTAGGTTTTAGTCCGACCTGTATTAAAAACAAGGGTTAGCCTTGTTTTTAATACAGGTCGCCCGTACTCAACACAGGTCAGGCCTTATATAATGTAATAAAAATATATTAATAATTAAAAAAGAAACCCCATTGCACGAATTGATATAGGCATATTTTAATTAAATAAATATGTATGTAGTCTTCGCCTGCAACAACTTGCAGCAAATGTTCTGTGTGGTATTGCTTCTGTTTATGGACAGGCGTGACGTTTAACATCAGATGACTTACCTGGTCGCCTCTTCTTTCAGGTTTATAAAAAATATGTTAATTTTTTACACTAGATAAAAATTAATCAAAAATCATGATACTAGAACTTAGTACATACCTTGAATTGATTTAACATGTGAAATAGTTGAAATTAAATTATGTAGATTATTAAGATTTTAATCATAACGTAGTCGTGATTTACGGTCCACGTCAGTTTAATAGATAACAAAATGCAGATATTATTTGGCATGTGACGATGCACAGCATCTGTGAGAGTGCGTCATACTTCCCTTGTAATATTTCCGATCAATTATAGTACTTCCGCTCCGTTTCAGCCAATCAGCGTTAAGTAAAGTGTCATGTGGTCACAGGGGATCGCTTGCGGTGCGGTTGCACCATCTTGCTTCATAGCGTCATTTTTCTTGTAAGAAGCAACATCGATTGCGAAATAATATATTTTTGATAATTGCAAAATAAATTATGATTATTATATTTAAAATTTTTAATTATAATGGTCAATTTTTTACTTAAAAATATAGTTACTACATTTTTTAGTATGGATAAATAGTGATATCGGCAGTGGAAAAAGCAGTGTTTCGGTGGGTAGTGTTAACTAATGTTTAGTAATGAGTAATCACAAGTATAGTGATTCCAGTCGCACGATTGACGACGGCACCAACCTGCCGGCAGATGACCGTGCCGCTGCGCCGCTGCGGCTGCCGTTAATGGAGCGCCAGGATAGGTCTCCGACTCTGCGCAAAGGACTATCTTCGGCGGTGAGAGTCTCCAGCGATCCAAGTTTCACAGATATATGAATATTTTCAGACTCAGGTAAAGCGAAATCGACACGGTAGGTAAGTCACAAATTGAATATTTGGCTTATCAATTGAGATTTATTGTTGCATAAATACGGTTCAGTATCCACGGAGGATCGTAACACGTCTCGCGGGTACCCGCAACTAACGCATCTATGCTAGCGCCCTGCACTAGTATGCAACTTCTCGTTTTTCATATTTAATCAGTCTTGGCTACAAATAAATATTTATATTCAGAACAAGTGGGACCGATAAGTGGAATGGAACTTGGTACAACCGAAAGACAACCGCGCATGAGCGAATTTTAGGGAGGCTTCCTGCGAGCGTATCGCAGGGAGTGGCCTGTCGCTTTGAGCTCCGGAGGCCCTTCTCGAACTGATTACGGGAATGCGCTTGCCATTTACCTCCAAACCTCTGCTGGTCTACCCATCACAGAGGCTACTACGCCGGTTCAATACCAAAAATATACCTCTTTGATCACGCGAGTTATGTAATAAGAAATGTAAACCCAAATCTATATCGCCAAGCATTTTCCTGCCAGATACATGTAATTCTTTGAAAGGAATGCTCAGACAAACAAAAGGCGATTAATAACTCGGTAACTCGTCCATGCAGCAGCGGATTTTACGGAGGCTTTCTGTGAGCGTCTCGCAGGGAGTGGCCTGGCGCTTTGGGCTCCGTAGGCCCTTCTCGAACCGATAACGAGAATGCACCTGCCATTTATCTCCAAAAACTGTTGGTCTGCCCATCACGGAGAAGACTATGCCGCGCCGGTCCGATACCAATCAGTCAACCGGCATGTCGCAATGATTTGAGTTATGTAATTGAGTTATGTATACCATCAATGTGTGCTCAGGATATCTCTGACTTAGCCTTTTGCCGTCAATGCTTCTGCAGAATGTCATCAACGATCTCTGATACTGGTGTCTCCAGATGATAAGTGCGAACTGTTATGCGCACCAAAGAGTTTTTAATCTCTAATGAACTAAGGAATGTGGATAATCATCTACTCGGACGAGTTACTGATAGTGGGACAGTTGGTAAATCTGCTGCAGTCATCAACTCTAAAATTTTCAACCAAGAAGACAGCCGTCACCTACAACCGTTGGTTTGGAAAACTTTCCAGACTGCGAGACGCCGTCTGGTTTGGTACCGCATAGTCTATTTCCTTCCTTCCTTCTATTTCCAAACAGCAGTGGGTAATCAGTGATGTTTAGGTCCGAGAGCCATTAAACCAGTGAAATTACTGGGCATTAAGTCTTAACGTCTCGCATCTCGAGGTAATGAGCGCAGTCCAATGCCATGCGGTTCCTTGTAGTTCAGGGTTCTGTATGGCATACCTTTTGTTTGTGGACAGGCGTAGCGCTTATCTTCAGATGAGTGACCTGCTCGCTTCTTTGTTCATGTATAGCTGCCAGCTTGTACCGTAGGCAACCTAGAGTGGTGAAGTGGAGCATGAGGAGTTAAATGCTTGTTCCCAAGTACATCTTAAATTTCCTGACAACGGATGCATCCTACTACGGATGGGGAGCACAATTAGACTACCTCTCAACGTCGGGCAAATTGAGATCCGAACAGCGAAACTGGCACTGCAATAAGGAATTGTTTGCAATCCTGAATGCATTGAAGCATATCAGTAGGCGTAGTGCAAGTTTTATTAGTTTTCTAAAACGATGAAAGTTTTCGTCTTCCCTCCATATGTCAAGTATCAGTAGCCACTAGTGGGAACTATGATGAATTAAAATTAATAATACGGTTATTTTTATTTCATACGCACTCGCGCCTGTGATCCCCGAGGGGGTGGGCGTAAGTGTGGCCGGTGCACCCACATTTCGCCGAGCGTAACTCCGTCCCGCGATGTGGTGGGGGTCAAGCCTGTCGCCATACCGGGCACAAATTCCGGACTCCGGGCTGATGCTGGGCATTTCGTGATGGAGGAACCCAGTACCGCTTTGCCCGATCTGGGGATCGAACCCGAGACCTCAATCGTAGCGCGTACGTATTTCATATTACTAATTTCATATTCATAGTCGATTATTAAATTAGTTTTCAAACGCTTGACACTGTTGGATAAATGGTGTATTTCAATTTCTGCTGAATACATTCTAGGGAAATTCAACAATATTGCGGATAGACTGTCTGAAAAGGAAGTACAGGTCCGATTGACAAATTCTTCAACTAGCTCTTACACAATTATTCCACCAGGTCGGTATTCCTCAGATAGACCTAATCGCGATGGTAGTAAGAAAATACGTGACGAGGGACTGTTAGAAGGAGTGTCAGTAAGAAGGTAACGTCAATGTGTAAGAAAAAATTTCGGTTACTAGATCTACTTCGTCGGTCACGCGGCACATCAATAAAAATCCAACAGTGGAATCTGGTATTTAAATATAAATCAGACCACCGATTTACCGTCCTCTCAAGTGTAGGACAATAGGGTAGTTTCCTATATTGAATTTTATACATTATTTTATAAGCAAAAGAAAATGACACGCAAAAGAAACCCTTTTATTAAAACACAATATAAATTGGTTTAGAAATGTGCCCGCAGTTATGACTTTAAATGTTGGTATGAAGAAAAGTGGGTGCGTAGTGGGGATATCTCACTATCTCGCTTGCACGCGTGCACCATAATGAACATTTTACACAGTGACGTCAATGGTTGCATCGTCTGTCATTTGACAATTACCCCTTCCACAGGATTTGAATGGCTTCTAACTTATTTATTTTTGGTCCGATTTATAAAATTCTTTCTGCAATATATTTTGAGTAAAGTAACTTATTGATTTAAATAATAAAAAAAAACTAGTCAACTACCCTATTACCTTTTAAACTCTTGAAAATTGGAGTTGAAATAATAATGTCACCAAGGAGTGGTCTGAAACCGGAATATCTTTACTTGGATTTTGTTGAGGAGGATGTTCGTCAGAAACATACCCAGTATATTGTATTGATGAATCAGGTGATGTGGCATGAATCATTTTGCCTTTAAACATCAGAGTGGTGTAGGTTTATTTAAATTTTTGGGCCATCTATTTCTTGTAGAAATGTTACTAGCTTATCCTACTATTTTGTAGCACAAATCAGTTGTTTAATTTTTGAACGAGCTAGTAATGATTAAAATTTAAACTAGATTTTCTTGGATAACAGTAATATTGAAAGCTATTTCACTTCGAAGGCTTAAAGTAGAGAACATTTAATTCGAAGCGGCTTAATTGACTAGTTCCCAGCGAACTGGCCAAATTAGCATATGCTCCTCCTAGCGTCAGGAAGGCTTGCACATGAGAAAAATCTCTTGAATATGATGAGAAGAGAAATTACTGTACATTAAACCCATCGTTTGGTTCAATGGCTGATACAATATGTTTGTACAGGCAATGATCGGGTTGGATATTAGCTATAGTAAATAATAGTAATGTATGCCCTAATTATTGGATTCATGAAGTAATCAAATTGGGGACCGAAGAACGTATTGCGAAATGTAATAATGCCATAGTTATTTCAATACGAGGCCCTAATCAGGGTGTCTCGCAAACAATTATAGGAAATTGGGTAAATTCCTTGCTCGGGGTAACTTGCAAAGACAAAATACCTTTACAAAGTTTTATCAAAAGCAAATTAGTGGTAAGTGACTCTTAGCCATCAGAATCAGACATTTGCTAAACTTTGAACCAGTTCCATAGATTGATTAATTAAATATTGATATTCATAAAATATAACAATAAGTAAATTATTACATCGGATACATCTCTGTTCACGAATACTTAAAGCATTCTAAAAGCTTATAGCGCATAATTATACTGTTAAGTGTTAATCATCATTAATGATTTATAAGGAAAGCACAATATTATTTCTTACATATTTCAGTTGCAGATATGTTTTTATTTTAATCTGAATCTTCATCACATAGCGTCGTAGCGTGTTCACCAGGAGCTATAAACAGGTCTCTCACACACACACATGCCAAATAATAGTTCAAGTTTTACATAACAATAAAACTTGTATTATTATGCAGAGACGATGCACAGCATCCCATTAAGATCTCCCGGTGAGAGACATCTATGAAGCAAGATGGTGCAACCGCAAGCGATCCCCTGTGACCACATGACACTTTACTTAACGCTGATTGGCTGAAACGGAGCGGAAGTACTGTAATTGACCGGAAATATTACAAGGGAAGTATGACGCACTCTCACAGATGCTGTGCATCGTCTCGGCATAATAATACATGTTTTATTGTTATGTAAAACTTGAACTAATAAATGTGAAATAGGTAACGTATAACTTGAATTTAATAATATAATTCTATTCAAATCGTAACTTACTGTTTTAAGATGCAAATAATTTAACACAAAGTTGAAATACTTTAACGCTTTTACAAGAAACAATTTCCAAGTTACTTCTTTGTTTATTCTTTTCCTTTAATCGTATCACTGGATCTATTTTAGGTTGACCGCAAACATCAAGGATTTTACAAAAATAACCTCTTTAATTATATAGTTATATTTTATAGTCAATTCAACGTCGTATGGTTTCATTGCCATCGCATCATTCATCTAATCTGCCGGTTTAGGTCTACCGTATAACTGAAGCAACAAACACCCTATTACGCAGCGGCCTTTTTTCTTTTTAATTTTTATTTTAAGTTTAAGCAAAATAATATAAACTGCAATGCAGGCGGCATTGCTGCTGCAGTCGGCAGTTGTTATGTTTCCGGCCACAGCGGCAGCGCAGCGTTTTCAATCACTTAGAGGCATTTCGGAGATATGGACTTTTTTTATTGGCTTAAATGGCAAAATGAACAGGTCGCTCGCCTGATGGTAAGTACCACACCTGCCCATAAACAGAACCAACACCACACAGAACTTTGAATTACAAAGCACTGCATAGCACTAGACTGCGTTCGTCAACGAGATATAAGTTAAAAGTTAATTCTTATAATACCCAGTAAGTTCACTGGCGGCCAATGTCTTTCAAACTGAAACACAATAGTGTTAGAAGTTACGTAAGACTATTATTATTTTATTAATAACAAACGACAGTAATCACTTCAACATAGGTTTATTGGTTACATTTACAATATTTACTGCTTTACAGACAACAACCAATGTCAGGATTCTCTAGTGACCGTTCTCTAATTATAAGTAAAAAGACTAGGTCCGAATAGTAAACCAGCAGAGCTACCGCGTAATGAACACTTGGACTGTCAACTAAGCACTGTTCTTACTGAATTGGAGACTGGCTGACTGACTGCGGGAAAAAGACCTCCAGTTATGGCGACAACCACTTTTATACAATTTAACTACTCTTCCACAACTATATCGTACCATTATTATTTCAGTGTACCCAACGTTGCTTTCTCAGACACCCTCAATATACCAATAAGAAGAGAATACGCTAACAATAGTGCTTAAACACTTGACGGCAGAAATAGACAAAACGATGGTATCAACCCAGACGGCTTCTCTTGGATATGAGGGACCAACCACCTAGAAGACGGTTTACGTATTAATATTGTATATTATGTTCATTTGTGATAATAATTTACTGTTATGCCTTTCATTACAGATGTACTCTTTTTTAACTTCCGAGAAACTCATTAAACATCCCTACCCTCTGCGGTAGGCTTCAGTTATTCGTACCTGCTGTTATTCATTTCCAGTCGACCGCAGCGGCAGGTGACACTGCCATTTTCCAAAGTAATTTCATTGAAATATCAAATACATAGTAACCAGTATGCGGTCGCTCGTTGCCGAGCTTCAAATCATGCCTTTGGTTGAGCTGACGAGGCAGGAATTCGATCCGATACGTCATACTATGCATACAATTTGTGGGTCTTTTTTAGTATAAAACCATGTTTAATTATATTACTTTTTTAAAATCATAGTTTCCGCAATCCAAGAATAGTGTCGACCAACGATGACACACTCTATCTATCGTAGCTCGGCAGAATTATGCCGGCATGCGTAATTGCTTCTTCATACTCCGTTTAAAGGATCTCATGTTGTAGGAGGGAGGAAACACGCGTGTCGGCAAATTATTCCACAGCTTTGTAGTCCGACAGAAGTAAGAATTTGCGAATCTCTTGATTCGAGCCGAGATGGAAGAGACCACGAAGCTATCTATGGTTTCGCAAGCCAGCACCCGTGGTTTTGTTAAGGAACGGTGAGGATGGAATAAGGTCAAATAATTCTTCAGAGCTCTCACTGTGATACAGACGATAAAAAACGCAAAGCGAGGCAATATCCCTACGCAGCTGTAACGGCTCTAAATTCTTTATAACGTCTGCATCAGCAACCTTCGATATATTGCAAGCAACAAGCAATTTTCCGCAAACCTAAATATATACATTCGGTAAATAAAGACTGAGTATTTTTTTTTTGAGGATGTTAGAAAAACATCTTTGTCGTGGATAACTAATCTGCTTATCTTACAAAACGCAGGCCCCCGAGTCTGCGGTGATATAATACTCATATGTCATTATTCCGTTTCTATCATATCATTTTTCGAGCATACATCAAACCATTACAATTAGTATTATGAGGGATGGTTAATGGTTAAAGTAAATAAGTTTCTACAGAGTGTATACTATGAACTCTAACGTTACAGCAAAAATAAAACTGACTCAAAAAACTAAAAAGCTAAAATTATCATTGGTATTGAGAATACCGGTTCAAAATAAATAAAAAATAACCATATTTTAATTATTTTAAGGCCCACTTGCTCGGCGATCCTACGTCGAGTTTAAGTTTAGTGGTAAATCTCGATTTAGTTTTTTTGTTTAGGTTTAATATTGTTAAAAGTTTTTTAATAAAAGAAATAATCAAAACCGATGCATAGTGAAATGAAATATTGTAGTTTTATTAAATTAGGCAATGATTGATAGCACCGACTCAAAATTACAATACAAAGCACTACATGGCCCTGGTTAGGTTTTCTTTATCCCACTCGCAGTGGGATCGGCGGAACATGTTTTTTTACACATGTTACAAAAATATTTGGCTTGTAGTTTTTACGACCGGCCGCCTACTTGAGATCAACCTCTCTGGGGAGAAAACACCTAGACCCGAAACAAATATTTGTAGATCACACAAACATTTGTCTCGGTGCAGGAATCGAATCCGGGGCCTCTCACTTCACAGCCGGCTACTCGCCCAGTGCGCCACGAAGGGTGTCAATAGACATAATAAACTAATATAGAAAGTTATAAATAGAATTCAAAGCAATTTTAAACTAACATAAGTTTAATTTCGATTTGATAAATACAAGAAGTGAAGTGTTTGTTCACGGTATAACAGGGACAGAAACCGAACCGTGTGAATACACTATATGTTCTATATTGAAGACAACTGCGCGTAGCAAATTAGAGCGAGCAGCGTCTTAGCCCCCTAGCGCTAACAAATTGATGAACAACGTGTGGTTTACATTATTTCAAATAAAACGAATGGATCGAGAATTCTGTTGTAAAGCCCTTACTGACTGAATTGAAGTATTGAAGTGAAACCCTGCAAACTGTATAAAAACGTTGCTCTACCGCAAAAGTTGTCAATCTGTAAGTTTTATTTATTTATTACGAGCAAGTGGGTCACCTAATGGTAAATGTGGGTATCACTGAATATGCACAATATCAGAATAATCATGGATGCGTTACTGAACATAAAGATATAGGAATTTCGAAGACGAAGGGAGTTTTGGGCTTCTGATAATCTCACTTAACGCAGGAACCTTAACAGAAAGCTGCAACTTTACGTTTTATGTGAGACAATGGAGTAGTGGATAACGGGAATAGATGGTAATAACCCAGTTGAGTCATCCCATTTATTTTATAGACAAAAGGGTACACAGCGTGCCTGTACCACTTATAAATGAATTAATGTTTGCTATAGGTGTAAGCAACAATAATGTTGACAACTTTTGCTTGGATGAGACTCAATACATCGAAACCGTTGACCATTAGCGTGTTTGCAAATCCTGTTACTAACAAAATGTCAATATTTGCTTGGTGAAGCAGCAGTCTAACGCGATGTAATAATTCAAGATCATTAAAATGGGCACTCAAGGCGCACACAGAGTCTGGACTTGATAATGAGTCATATAAAATCAAACTATCCTGATATTGGAAGTAGCGATAGCGTGGAACGGACTGCCGAGACGTCGCAGCTTCGAAACCAGCCCTAAGATTATGCACCTCTGGCTTTTCTTTCCTTGCTTTAACGGTGAAGGAAATATCGAGAGGAAACCTAGATACCCGAATTCACCATAAGAATTTCGAAGGTATGTGAAGTCTCCCAACCCACATTAGGCCAGTATAGTGGACTAAGACCTATCCTCTCACTCAGTAAAGGAGACGTGTGAGACGTGTTTAATACAGTTATACTAGCTAGTATTTTATTATTTATCTTAGTACGAGTACAAGCTTTTGATATGTATATGAAGAAATAAATGATTATTTATTTATAATGGTTTATTATATATATATTATTGATTACATTCACAAGGCCTAATGCGAGTTGTGTACTAAGATCCCAGTTTTTTATGTTATTTCAGTAAGCACCTGGATTAATCACATTCAAAATACTAGTTCACAGCACTCACGTTTACTCTGCGAGTTACCGTAATTCGCTTAATTATGTACTAGAAACTAAACTAACTTTGAAGTAGAAATATTTCTCATGTATTAGATTCATTACTTAGTAGTTTATTTCATGTAATACGGGAGCTCATAAATGCAAATATAAGAGAGATTGGACAGTATGAAAATTCATATTCAATTCATTCATGAAAATGTGGCTTGCAATGAATCCGTTATTACACTGCAACAGGATAATATATACAATTTTACCACTGAAATAATGTTAGAGTTTTATGTAGTTGAAATATTAAAATTCCAAATATTTTTATTTATTGTAGAAACTAAGTACACGCCCGAAATTTAAGCTGATCAATTGGCGCCATGTATGGCTCCAAACTACCATCACCATACTAATCATTACTTACCATATTATGTTTATGATCTTCACTTATAAATTACAGTATGAAATACATTTTGCCCATCTACAAATTACCATTTTTAATGGAAAATACTTATTTTAGCTGACATTTCCTTTGCATTTCTTTACTTTCAACATCATGCACACTTAGCGAATTTTCAGCTTACGATTGTGAGTACGTATTGTTTGAAATCTATCTTCTGTAAGTAGTTATTCTAAGTGTATAACTAAAGATAAACATGGTGCGTCAAACGACATACCCGTGCGTCAGTGGCGGGTAGATACGAGTATGTCAAATACTTAGTAAGTTTGATAATCTCGCGGTAACTGGCACTTTTAATAAGTAATTCACAGATGTGACGTTGTCTGTGACTTGACGCGATGGTAAGAAACCTGCTAAAAGCAATTACTCCTTTATACATATCGAAGGTAAGAGTATAAAATAGCCGAAGTCACGAGTAAAAGCTATTATTTCTCTTGTTCCAACTGCCCTTATCCCACCGGCAGCGTGGTCAGTGCAACATAATTAAAAAACTGAACTAATTTTTATTAAGATATCTATATATCTATCTTCTTTTGATACAACTGTATATTGTAAGCAAAACCAACCTTATTTTACTGACAAGTGCATCCACAATATAAATAAATACATTAGTTATAATTATGTACCTGAAAAAAATGTATTGACGCTGACATTGATAAATAATAATAAAGCTATAAATACTTTCGCCATCCCTATTCTAACTTATTCATTTGGAATTATACGTTGGACAAAAACAGATCTAAAGAACTTACAAAGAATCATTAACACTACATTGACCAAACATAGAAAACATCATCCTAGAGCTTGCACCCAGAGATTAACCCTTCCTAGATATGAAGGCGGAAGGGGACTAACTGATATAACAAATTTACACAGTAAACAAATCACGTCACTCAGATCATTCTTCCACAATCACTCACTACATTCCACATTATACAAAGTTATATGTGCAGTAGACAAATACACGCCATTGTCCCTCGCTAACCACACAAAACAAATGATGATAACTACCAACCAACAAAATATTGACAACTGGGCACAAAAATCCCTACATGGCCGTCATCGTCACGATTTAACCAGTCCTAATGTTGACAAAATAGCGTCAAATGCATGGTTAAAACGGGGCGAGCTGTTTCCTGAAACAGAAGGTTTCATGCAGGCAATTCAAGATCAGGTTATAGATACTAAAAACTACAGGAAGTACATAATCCGTGACAGCACTTTGAGTAGTGACCACTGCCGTCATTGTCATAAACACCCAGAATTGTAGCATATAAACACAAACTTATTACAGAAAAAACGGCATACTATAAATATACACCTCAAATCGTTCTGGAAACATCTGGCTTTAAATTATACTGGGACAGGACTATACTAACAGACAAGACTATACATCACAACCGGCCTGATATAACACTACACGATAAATATAATAAGTCAGTTTACCTGATCGACATCGCTATTCCTAATACACATAAACTGACAGCCACACATACAAACAAACTCGCAAAATACGCAGACTTGACAAATGAACTCAAAACTCAGTGGAGAGTTCAAACTGTTAAGACAATCCCTATTATTATATCTAGCACCGGCGTTATTCCTAAAACACTTCACATCATCCGCTCACATTCACACTATTACAGAAAGCAGTCATATTAAACACATGCAGAATCGTGAGAAAGTTTCTGTCAATAGAATAACAACATAAATATCAAACACCAAAGTTGTTTGGCTAAAAGCCCGCAACTTTGGCGTAATACCCCAGAATTGGGAGAAGTTTAAACCCTTAAAATAATAATAATAATAATAACAATAAGATTGGGCCCTTTAAAAATAAAATTAAGTTATTTGTTTTTCATAATATTTAGTTCACATATTTCATATCATTTAAAAAAATAACATTATTTTAATGTGTGTGTTGTGTACTTATCTTATAATTTATAAAATAATAATTATTAGGTTTTTATGACATTGTTATTATTTTGTGGAAGCACCTAATTTAATACATATTTGATTTATATTATTTGAAGTACCGTATATTACCTAATGGTATTGCTAATAAATAAAATAAAAGGGTAACTTTCTCCATTATTAGTTATTTCACCGTAAATTTTTTAAATATTTTCCCTTCGACTTCTTTTATATCTAACCTATTATACAGAATAAGTATTATTGTGGGGTATATTGTTGTGTACTTGTTATTTAACGTGTTTCATATACAAAGTGTTATACAATATGTAACAAAAACCCTGTTGGGAATTTTAACTGTGATATCAGAATTAATACTCAAACCTAATGAAAAAGCTCGCATACGAAAATTGGACTATAAAAATAATTATATTTATTTTTGTAAACTATAATTAACCTATTGTTTGTAAACCTTATTTTGATTGATTACCTCTACAAGAGTGTTGAGTTGGAGCTAGAGGGAGATAGCATGTTTCGGCGTCCACGTATATCAAAGGTGCCGCGCCCCCGGTTTCGTCAATCAATACACACACAAATTCAAAGGTTTTTTTTTTTTAAATATGTTCACTTTCTAAGTTACCCGTGTAAGGATAATATCTCGCTTCTGTTTACTATTTTTTATATGTCTATCTTCACGATCCAAAAAGGGTCAACAAGGTTTTGTTACATACTGTATAAATATATAGGCTGTAGGTTTTCGATGTGAGTAAATTAATAAAAATCATAAATAAAAGTACAAAGAAAAAACCGGCCAAGCGGAGTCAGACTCGTGCGCCGAGGGTAAGTAATTTGTGCAGACCCGCTGTCGCGTCATCACTCGTGCGCTCGTAGTACATTTGAATATTACGGAAATTATTTCTGCCTTTCTGTTTGCTTCCATCGACACTACATAGCCGTGCCAAACAGCTCAACCCTGGTCCAGATCCAGTAAAGAGAAGATAAGTGACCGATACTTCCCTATCACACCAAATCATATGAAAATATAGTTTGTGGCACTCTTTTAAGTGCATGTTGCAGTGCTTTATTTAAAGTTCTGTGTGGCGTTGCTTTTGTTTATGAGCAGGCGTGGCGCTTAACATCAGGCGAGCGACCTGCTCGTCCCGTAATTTAATCTAATAAAAAAAAAATGCATGTTGTGTTCATTAATATTAGGGTTACACTGTGTATGTTTTGTAATTCTGAAATTATTATAGCGTAAGTTATTCCAAGTTGTGATCTAAATAAAAAAATATAAATCGATTGCCTTCGGATTTTCTATAAGTTCGGCGGAGTTGAGACGTTTGACTTGACCTGACTCCTAAATTGTTCTCTCTTCCGCTTGCCCCAAGAGACATCTTCGGCGTCTCCACACACCAACACTCCACTCACATTTTTACTTTTAATGATTTTATATTAATGGTTGGAATATAAATATAATAACACATATTCTGTGAAATTTTCAGCCAGTTACCTATTACGGTTTAAAAGGCTCTATCTTTAAAGGCAGGACAGATAGTCAGGCAGACGGTGCGGCGTAAACTTACTAATAATTCCGTTGTTACCCTTTAGGTCCGTACCTAGCAAAAAAGTACACATTTAAGGGTGTGGAATGTGGATACGAAACTTTTACTGAACGAGTCCAACTCGCCCTCGACCAATTTTTCTATAAATAAACCTCATGCTATTGGAAGTAGATTTCACGTTAACAAAACACGTGATGAATGGCTGATAAAAATTAAATAGAGAAAGTCGCTGAATAATACGCTAAAATTATAATATTATATTACCTAGTACAATCTAAAATAGATAACAGTATAATTAATTTTACAGTAAACCCATGCACTCATTACAGTAGAAGACTAGTTTCGTGTTTTCTCCACAACATAAGTAACTTAAAGATTACCTACTGTAAGTTTCTAGCTAAAAATCACAATGTTGAGGAGTTCAAACAAATACAAAATATGGTTTAAATAGCGAGTTTGAAGACCAACAAACTGTGGTTTTGACTATAGTTTATAACTAGGGCTATTGTTTTAGACACGGTCAGACGAATTGGTAACGTCATTTGTAATGTTAGCTGCCGCTCGCGGCTTTGCTTGTGCAGCCTCGTATAATAATGGAAACTTAGTCTTCAGTTTGTTATAGTTAAGTGAAATGTTTATTGTGCTCTATTAAATAAAACAAGTATTATTGCGCTGAGAAGTTCCCAGTTTATAAACTCGGGACACTTCGCTGTTACTAAGAGTGTTACGCAAGATTGCTGGAAGTAACATTGGATTTAACATAGTTGCATATTATAATTGTAGTGTGAACATTGGTGTGTATTTTCCATAAATCGAATCACGCATCGCATAGCAAATAAAACTAGTGGTGACCACAAAGACTGAAAATCTTTCGAGACGTCGGTACTAAAATAAAAATTAAACTACGATAAAATCCGTATAAATGGTTTTAGTTTTATTTCAATGTGTAATATTCGTATAAACGTAAGAAAACACTTTTATAATTTATTTTCATAACTTTTGTCATATTTAATTTCATCAAATAAACTTGTTTAATCATTGACAATTACCTTTTGCTCGCGGTTTCGCCAGGGTGAATGTCTTTTCCCGTGATGAAAAGTATATGTCCTAATCCAGGTCATGATCTACCTATATGCCTAATTTAATCCAAATCCGTTCAGTCGTTAAGGTTTAATTAATTAGCAAACATCAAACTCACAAACATTCCCATTTAGAAGGTTAGTAGGAAGTAGGAATGACGTGAGGAGTGCCTTTAGTCCACCACGTTGGCTTTAATGTTGGTAGTTTTTACATTCTTTTGAAATTATTCCCTTTTTCTGTTCTTATTTTACCTCGTGCTTCGTCATCATGGAATTATATGGGACCACCATTGGAGTAAACCCTATCGAATACAAAAAGAAGAAGAAATCAAAAGCGGTCCAAATCTAGCGGGGTTCTACGTGCACATACAAAAAAAAATACAGTCTATATTTAAGCCGGATAAAATATTAATATTATGTTGCAATAAGATGTTGAACGTCGTTAGGATGTATAATATACAGATATCCAAAGTTTTATGGTGGCAAACTTGGACCCTCATCGGATAATTTGAAATGCCATGAGAAACTTATATTGTGTGGGAAGAAGTAATTGACATCGATCGGCAATTTTTTTTTTAACCTATACTGTCCCACTGCTGGGCAAAGGTCTCCCTCAACTCCCTCCAACGTTCCCTATCCAAGGCTGTTATCGGCCAGAGTAAAAATAAACTTGTACCGGTGCAGTGATAACCTGTGTTACACATGGACAGCCTCCATGGCGAAGTGGATGAGTAGCCGACTGGGAAACATGAGGCCGCGGGTTCGATTCCTGCACCGAGACAAATATTTGTCTGATCCACAACTATCACAGTATCATGTAAATGATACATAATTAATAAAACTATTTCATTTCATTTCATTTAATTTATTTATACTGCAATATCCAACTGCATGATTTTCATTTCATTTATTTATACTGCAATATCCAACTGCATGATTTCTACGCCCATCTGTTTTTTGATTGAAATGCAATTTTTATGGATAAATTTAAGTAGATATTACTCAAAATACGTTCATAATAATTATCATGACTTTCTTAATTATTACTTTCATAAACATAATTAACACCTATGAAACTGAATTGTATGTCCGACAAATTATTTGCCTATCAATTCAGTTATCAATAACATCAATATTCAACAGGGATAAGTAAACATGATACGTCCAAATCTACAAATACTTATTGTGTGGCCATTGATCACGCCCAAAGCTCCATAATTCACGACACACAAAGGGAACACCGTGGGTCGTATTCACAACAATAAAAAATATGTAAATCCGAAGATTACCCCGATTTTACCTATTGGAAAAACATTATCTCAAACTATTCACAATTTTTCACAAATCGTATAACAAAAGAATGTGTCTTCCATAGGCAATATTGTCTCTATGATTCTACAGCGAGGGACGCTAAGTTCTTTTTCTTTTTCTGTCTGCCGTCCATCATGATTTAATGGTGGATTTGGAATTGTGTGGGGCGACCCGCTGTCTGACCACAACAGCCCCCAACGGGAACCAAGTTAAAAAACAAAAATAAAAACGCTATTAATATAATGTTTGTTAATTTTTGTTGCAATACTTTGGCGAAGGTCTTATAACCTCCCAGAATGTGAAGTTCAAGAAGAATAATAAAATCCTTATGTTTTCACTGAACAATGCGAGTTGCGTCCACAATTTTCAACACTGTCGTAATCTCTAGACTGAATGCCCTGATGGCTTAAGAAGAGTACTCAGCAGGGGTAATAGTTACAAACTTCTTGTTAGAACTTAAATTCTTAAAGCTATGGCCCTTTGATATCTTTAACTGACGAATATAAACGTAAAGTTTCTCAATTCGACGCTTTTTGTATGTATATCCACGCATAACTCGGCCGAATGTGAACCGATTTGGATGAATCTTTTACTAAACATAGTGAAATAAATACTTTTTAACAAAATTAAAACCGACTCAAAAAACTAAAACTAAACAATTTTGAGTCGGTGTTATCAATTATTGTTTATTAAACTACCTACGACAAACCATCGCAAACTCGAAATTATTTAATTTTATTATGTATATGTTTTTGAGTCGTATATTTTTTGTTAAAAGGTATTTATTTTCCATTTTGTTTCTTCCTCCACTTGCCAATGTTCCACTCCTAGTGGGCTCAACGCAACATACTTTTTAACATATATTTCAAAAATATTTGGCTTGTAATTTTTATGACCGGACGCCTGACGTCAACTCCTCTGGATAGAAAACACCCAGACCCGGAACACATATGGGTCATACTCAGAAAAAGTGTACATTTGGTATCTTTTCTTGTCCCACTACTTCATAGTTTAATAAATATCTTATTTTATAAATATTATAGATTATTTTCTCCCTTATTGTTAAATAAGTCTATTAATGTGAAGATTTTTATAGTATTTTAACTTTAATTTTTCTTAAAATAGTAAATTTCTTGAGTCAAAATTTGTTTAAAAAATCTTTTCATACATTTTTGTAGTGTCTTAGTGACCATTTTACTTTTTCGAAGGTTCATTGTTACGAGTACTAATCGCTTTATTTAACTTTGACTGCGGCCATATTACTCTTGCCGAACCAAGCAATTAAATAGGATCAATTTTTATTCGTAAGTCATGAAAAAAATATAAAAAATAATTAATATAATCTTGTCCTAAAATTATGACCGTTTCGTTACTCAGTGCTCAGTAGGCCAATTCTCGTAATTTTAAATGTTCAAAATATCATTCCGATCTAGTCTCAGCGTCAAGAAAGTTGCAAATGGCATTCTCTTAAACCAACGTTCAATATCAAATGTGAACATAGATCGTAATGAGATTGAATGTAGAAGTTGAATGTAAAAGTTAACTGAAGCCAAAACGGTATAATGCTACTGCTAATGCTAGGTGCATTTGACGTTGATTATTGGTTTAAGAGAATGCCATTTGCAACTTTCTTGACGCTGAGACTAGATCGGAATGATATTGTGAACATTTTAAATTACGAGAATTCGCCTCCAGGGTTAGTAACATGCAATATAATTGAGAACGCAGCTGTTTGAAATGGTATAAGTATTGTTTTCTATTCTGTAAACACTATTGTTTATTTCAAAATCACTGTCGGCGGCGGTTATTGTTTTCACCGTAGTCGTACAGTCAAAACGTGTATGATCACTTTATTTACAAAAATATATCTCATGGTGAGAAACGACTGTTATTTTGTTAAGTATATTATAAAGTTTGTTTATTAACTATGTCCTTTTGTTGTTTTTTTGTAATATTTTAAGAAATACGCCCAATGCTTGTTCATACAGCAAGTGGTTTACGTAAAAATATTTTTAGAAGTTATAGATTCTCAGAATTCATTTTCAGTTTCGTTATATTGCGTTACGTTATGAAACTGAGAAATTGTTAAGCTTAGTTCACAAAAACAAAAACTTACGTAGGTACCTGTATATGGGAACGCTCAGCCGTCGGGACGGTGTACCCTGGGCATCAGCCAGCTCTTCCGCAGGAATTGCTGGACGGCCAACGATCTGATACGCAGAATCCGCTCCTCGACTTTCTGACCAGGAGAGAGTTGAAGGACGCGGATAAAGACAAACTGTAACCCCGACTGCTTATCAGGAACGAGGTTCGCCTTCGCGGGGATTGCGAGGAAGACAAACTCTATAAAAAAGCACGAGAAAAGGCCGTGGGCCCAGTGCGACGTGTTTGCCAAGTGAACCCAACTTTGGTCGGCGTCGGACAATCCTTCACCCCGGTTATTTGCCAAGCATGGAAATCGCCGGTAGGACATAGAGGCGACAACCTCCTCAAAAAACTCCAATCTTAAGGCTCTGGTGCCCGCCGATGGGATGAATGGCTGGAGGGAGTCCAGTCCCGAGGGCGCCACAAGGGATAGGTCACATCCAACCCCCTCGTATCTGTATCATTGCCCTGCCCGTCAGGCCCGCGTATGCGGAAGTCCTAATGGGGTCGGATCCTGAATCCGTTGGGAGTTTGGAGACGGTGCAATCTTTGGGGTCTGCCCCCGAGGAAGCCACCGCTTTCGATTATAATTGCAATAAGCTTGCGGTGACCGAATCCGACCACGGTCGGAAGCGGTCGCGTTCAATCACTTGTTGCCGCGATGGGATCAACGTCGCCTCGAGCGGAGAAGAATCCCCAGCGCCTAAGGTCCCGACGGCCAGGAGAGGCTGAGAACGTCTGCCGACCACAGCCCACTATACTATGTGTACTATGCCTTATGGCATCAGTTTCGTAACGGATATTCTCAGTATCGTTATCTATCAGTTTAGTTACAAATTTTTATGTACACTTTTTCTAAGTATGACCCATATCTGTGAATCACACAAACATGTAAGGTGTATTGGTTTATTATTATTTATTTGCATTAAGTATTTCATTTTATAGTTAAATAAGTGAATAATTACTTTAAATCATATTATACAGTAGTTAAATTAGATTTCAGTGAGCCAAATATGTTGAAAGATGATAAGATAAGCGAGAGTTTCTCCGTTCTTTTGTAATATAGGCGAGAATATAATAGAAAACATTTCAAACATTTATAATTCCCATTACAGTTAATATTTTTATATTCATCGCATTGCAAGCTAGTGAAAACGTAGATTTTACTATTATTATTTTATATTTTACTGCGTCGCGTCGGCTTAGAGGAGGAACGATTTCAAAGCTGACACTTATCCCATAAAAAAGGGAATAGAGGAATATCTATTGAGATCAATCGTTTATCCATTTTCTATATCCTTCGGTAAGGCTTTAGAGGCAAACTCGCTAGCTAGACAAAATCAATATTGTATGATCGGATATTCTTTCAGTAATTTACCGATGTCACATGCATTTTATTTTTCATTTTCTATATAAGATATTATATTGAACTGCTGCTATACCTGCTGCTACTATAACTATATCTGCTGACCACATTTTAAAACAATAAGAGAAACAATTATTATGCTAACAGGTGTTAAGAAGAGGCAAAAACATTGAAGAATGTCTTAAACTCTACGGAGTTAAAGGCTGATAAATGCAACGCAAACACCGCATTAATAAAAATCACGTCAATACTACTCTTATTAACAATAGTTAATATATCGGTTGATGAAATTCCGTTTAGTCAGTTAGCATAAATATTGACGACAGCTTGAAATTCAACTCGTAGTGCACCTTGGAATGTAAGTAGCCCATCAACATCTTAGGCCCAAAGCCAACCTCACCTGGACGTGCTTACACAGCTGATTAACGGACGAGCCAATGTCGAAATTTGGTTCCCGTTACAGGTGGTAGGGGTCAGATGGCGGGTCGCCCAACATAATTTATTTATTTATTTATTTATATATATAGCATTCACTTACATTAACAGTTAAACTAAACATGTAAGCTACTTTATTGGAAATAACAACAAAACACAATAATATCAAATCTACTCTGGCATTATGACTAGGCCAGGCAGAAAGAGTGTATAAATTAATTAACTTTCAGTGCAAATGGGGGATTTACATGATTCGATTTTAGCCATGCAGCTATTCCCTAACCAAACCGCTTTACAAAGCTTTACATCCCCCATTTATACAGTTGACTTAAATCGCATGCGACTAGGATATTTTATTGGAAAATCTTGAGCAGAAGAGGTATACAATGTGCTAGCAATCGCTTGCGACTGAGCATTTATACGGTCGTATTTCGTCGTCTGCCGTATGCGGCCTGTTGCCGCACGGTCGATAACTTGGCATTTGCGATTTTAGTCATCTGCGGTCTAGTCAATTAACTGCTATTTAGAGGGTTGATTTTCGCCATGCAGCCAACTTCGTGCGGCGGAAATCAATCCATCTAAATCAAGCAAAAGCTCGCGCCAAACTATAACATGTTAAGACCCCATGTTAAGACAATATTTCATCTACATTTTTTATATTTCCATACATTCTTAAAATGGTCCCGAAGCATAAAGTTCTATATTCGAATGCTGATACTGACCAGTCACAACATCATTGTATTAAAAAGATCTCCATTCATCCTTATCTCACATATCTAAATCACAAATTCGTTTCATTATTACCAATCGTGGTCAATATTGGTTCCATTTATTGAATTCTTTGTGGAGCGTAAATTGTTTGACGACGGTAGTCGGTATGGCTCAATTTATGTCCGGTATTATTAAACTAGACAATTATTTTCACCATAAAAGCTTTTAGTATATTCTGCTGCACTATCACATGTTTCTATTAATGACGAATCCCTTTTAACGAGATTTGTTTACGACTTTTGTAAGTGGCGAAATATTACGTTTTATTGACGTATTTAAAAGTACCTAATGATTGAGTCGCTCCTCTTAAGATTCTATTATATTTTTAGAGTTACAGCATCGTCGATTTTCAATGATTTCGCCAATGTCGAGTATTAAAATAGCAATGACTAACAAAAAAAGATCAAAACGTGGACATCTTTCCACTATTTATTTATGTAATTTTTCACTCCTCTTAACATTATTGATGAAAGTGTCTTGAATGCGCAGTATGACGTTTAATGAGTGAGTGAAGTACAGGTAGGTGTACTGCAAAATAGTTTCGATAAAAAACCTAAAAATGATGTAAACAAATTTTGAGGCGTTGTTATTGCAATTTAATGGCAATAGTTGATTGTTAAAGAGCATCGATAGAAAATTGGTTAATTTAATTTCAGGCTTTTTAGGTTTTGGAGTCCTTTTTATTTTTATAAAAGAGCTATTACTTGATAGCAAATTATTAGTGAAATAATCATCAAAATCGGTGCATAAATGTCGAAGTTTTATCTGCGATTTCGTAGGAATATAATTGTTCTTGAAATTTAAAGGGACTAAGTGAAAAATAATCAGTCTGTGAAGAGTTTGAGAGACAAGCTGTTACAGAACATTTCGACATCACCTTAAAAAAACGTTCATAGAGCAACCAATATTGCTGCTTCGGCCTATTCAAAATATACCTACCTACATAGAACAAAAAGCAAGATTTGTTTCATTGTAATATTTTAATTTTAATATTGTCTTTGATTTAAAGATGAATAATCATCTTTTATTAAAATATACTACATTCCAGATATGCCAAACGAGACGAAAACATCCCAAATTTCCACTCGTTGGCCTTAGATAAGGACTTTTACTCCCTGTTCCTTATTACACCACCCTGTGCCGAGAAATTGGACTCGAGAGATTATATGAGGTAATAGGTACTGAGAATTAATAGAGACGTGCACGTTGCGACGCAGGCGCGTGTAATAGATTGTATTTACTTAGTGTTACTTAGTACAAAATAATATTTGAAACCTGTGTTAAACTCTGCTGCGTAGCCCACGTCGCCTTACTGTAATCATACTGTACCACTCGCAATAGGCACGGGTAGCTCATCTCACAACACAATAACTTTGTGGAGTCCATATATACTATAGAACATAGATAGATACATACACATGAAATGTAAGTAGTCCACCGACATCTTAGGCCCAAAGCTAACCTCACTCGCTCTTGGTACACTAATTAACGAATGAGGCAATGGCTTAACTTGGTTGTCGTTGCGGTTTGTGAGGGTCAGACGGCTTGTCACTCTATATAATACCAAATACCGTTAAATCTATGTATGGTGGAGAAGACAGACCTATGCATTAAGCCGGCATATCACCAGGCAGAAGGAGAGATAGATACACACATGCCCAAGTCGTGCAGAAGTTATATGCGCGTCGCATATGTACTTGTGTAGCGCAAATGTAGGTAGTGCTAGCACGCAATTTTCGTTTTAGTCCGTGGCAGTTGCCGTACCGGCTCGTATCCCGCTTGTTCAAAACACATTCAACAATCTAACCGTACCCTCATACATGATATAGCCAATATAATAACGGTCAGGGTTAAAATATGTCGGCTAAATGCTTTACACTTACGGCCGCATATCCCGCTTTACCGCAATTCCCTCGACAATTTCGTACCAACGAAATGCTATCTTATACATTATGAGAATATACTAACTAAATAATTGTACATCCTATGTAATGGTTTTGGGCTTTCCGCTTAAGTAAGCCTTAATAGATACACAAATTTTTGTCTGGGTGTCTACCACGCCCACGGTCTGTACTGCGTGGAACTCTCGACGAAACAACCTCACCAATATGAAAATGAACTGCTGAGTTCAGCCTGATTCGCTAATTCTACCCAACCCATTTTAATCATCGTATGGTTTTACGAGTACACTTCGTACAGCACCGTTAAAATAAGTTCGCTAATTAGTTCACCCTGCCCGAAATCCGCATAAGCCAGAGAGCGGCAGGCGGGAACTGAGGTTTTTCAACATCTGTAAATCGACTGGATCAGACTGGATCACCGTGGTGATTCTTAAAAGTGATCTTCAGTATGGTTTCCGTCATAGTAGTAGTGATCTTTTTCCTACCTCACTCACCGCTGGGCAGAAGCTTTGAAGAGCTAGGGTGAGGTTATGGTTGGTCGGCCGTGGGTAGTTTTCGGGGTTGCTGTTACCTTGTCGGTTGCGTAGGTGTTCGATCGAGTACGGCATAGATCCCTCTTATTGAAGTAATCATCATACGGGACTCCCAAGGGAGTATGCAAGTTGTTCCCTGGCTTCCTGGAAGACCGTAGCATTAAAGTCGTCATAGACGGCTGTTGCTCTGAGACGTTGTCTTTCAATGCTGGTATTCTCAAGGCTACGTGTTGTCACCGACTCTCTTCATCTTGCATAGTACGAGTATCAATGGCATGCTCTATATTGATATATATGCATTGCTATGCAGATGACAGCGCGAATGATGAGCGATAAAGCGGCCACCAGAATGTTTCTCTTAGTCATATTCAAAATTCTTTTCGTTATATTTTGTGTGGAAACGTAAATAATTTCAAAATTCTTTTTGTAATTATTCACGTTTCCACCCTTCATTCATAACACGTCCTTAAAAGCTCTGGAGTGAACTCTGTGAATCGGTGTTCTACGGATGTTATGACATGTCCTTCTCTTAAAAAGAGTATTCCTTCAACGGTAGGCAGCGGATTGACTATGTCCTGGTATTGCCGATGTCCTTGAGCGGCGTTTACCGCTTACCATCAGGCGGGCCGCTTGTTCGTCTACCTATTAAGGCATAAAAAAGTACATACATACATAGACTCACGCCTGTTTCCCATAGGAGTATGCAGATACAAAGGATAAAATAAGTACTAACAAATTAATATCTGGCTAGGATGGCATACACCAATTAAATATTTATATCATGAATCTTTATAGTTTCTTAGAAGAAGTTTACTTTGGATAAGAATAAAACATATCGGAACTGGTATAAAATATTTGAAAAGATAAAATAGTATCTAAGAAGACATACAAAATATATTTATTCGCTCCATCTGAATCCACGCAATTGCGGGTTTAATCGGTTGGAACACTTTTATAATTCAGAGTACCAAGAGCAAAAATCTATATCAAAGCAAAGTACATATATTAGATAAAGTGAATAAAAAATACGTCCGCCAAATGAAATCCATAAATTTGTTTTACCTTCTCGCCTTTACTAAACGACCCTTATAATCCGTCAAAGCAGTCCCTAGTTGCCTAATAATGTTTCAACGACATAAATAAATGATGCAAATATTATTAATATGTTGCGTGGTTAAATTTTATTCGACAGAGTTTAAGGGTTTAATATTTATGAAAGTTAGAATACATTTTATGTAGGTATTATGTTATTCCATTAGAAATTTTATAACTCCGTTTGATTAAGTACTTGTAGCTTAGTGTCTGGGTTGACGGTATGGTTTCTCAGTCTTACTTAAAAACAAGGCCCGGATTTATTTATGCGTATTTAAAGCTTAATATACCTTTAACTTCAATATTAATTTTTAAGTTTAAAGTTTTTTAATATTCTATAGTAACAGTATTCTCAATTGTTTACCAAAATAACGAATACTCCTTTATCTAAGAAAGTTTTTAGTGAGCAGCTGATTTTAACCGCACTGTAGATATTTAAGGATCTTTACATACATCTGACAGTAAGTGTTTATGTAGGTACTGGATTATTCAATATCTACTTTATTTATGCCGTATCGTTTATCTCACACTATATTATATCGGTATATTACAAAAACACTGGTGGGCGTTTTAACCGTGATATCAGATTCAATACTCAAACTTAATGAAATAACTCGCATACAAAAATGAGATTATAAAAATAAACATTTTTTTTTTAGATAAAATGTCCAAATACCTAGATCTGGCATACGAGGTTACTAACATGTGGGATGTTGACTCGACAATCATTGTCCCGATAGTCGTTTCCGTCCATGGGTTGATACCGAAAAGTCTCGACCAACATCTTCAGAGGCTCTTAATTGGTAGTTGGGTCAAAAGTCAGATACAGAAGGCTGTATTATTGGACACGGCACGCATTGTGAAGAGGTTCCTCACACTAGAGCCCTAACCGCCGGTGGCTTGGGTCTTAGGCCTCGCCATTGGAGGGTGATATTTTTAAATGTTTTTTTTAAGTGATTTAATATTTAGAAATGTAAAAACCTTAAATATAATAAAGAGTACTGTACATCATATTTATTTCTTATACTTTAATTATTTGATTGTTTGTAAACCATATATCGATTCATTACCTCTGCAATAGCGATGACTCTGAGCCAGAGCCAGATAGCAAATTGCGGCGTCTACGTGCATTAAACGCGCGGCCGGCTTCTTCAATACTTTCATTTTTCTCATTCATTTATTAAATATTTTCATTTTGCTAAGCTACCTGTGTAAATATAATATCTCGCTTCTGTTAATTATTATTTTATTTAACTATTTTTATTAAGCTAATATGACTATCTTCACGACCTAGAAAGGATCAACAGGGTTTTTTTACATACTGTATATTGCTTAAAATAATACCATTTTTTTTCAGTCAATAACCAGACTAAAGCAATATGTCGCTAATTCTCTGTGCTGGAGTGTCTACAGTCGACAAAAAACGATTTCTATAAAAATGTACAGTTATTTTTAGGTGAAAATATTTTAACACAAACATATTTGCCGAAATTGGAATGCCCAACTAACAGATATTATACAAGTGAATTAGAAATGTCAAGGAGCTTAAACTATCCATAGAATGCAACAAGAGTTAGACTGCGAGATGGTATCCTCATGCCTTTTAGTCGTCTGGTTACATTGCCCACACAGTAGTTCAAACGAAAGTTTGAACCCAATTGAGAGGTTCAACGATTATGGGAAAACCTAATACAACACTTTATAATATTCTGCTATAATTAACCTGCTCTTTCTTGTTGCATGGAATCGCAAAAGTCATGATTTATGTTACCGGTTCAATGCTTGACATCGGTCTTAGTGGGAAGACCACGAATCTAGAACAATTTTTAGTACGGTGATTGTAATAGTATTCAGGTGTACGAACATTATTCATGTTCAAATTACTATAGTATGCTAGTTTAGTGCGTCAAATTATGTTAACATTTTGATTGAATGAGAAATCGTTTTAAAGCATTGCGGTTTATAACGTGATACAGTAAAAGCATTTTGCGGGAAGCGGGCGTCACAATAAACGTTTGTCAATTATGTCATACAAATTAAACAGAAAGTTGTAAATTGCGCTATTATTGGTTTATTAAAGTGCCATTTACGACTACGGCTGGGCGGGACCGCCACCGAGTTTGACATTTTAAACACACAATTTTATAACCACTGAAAGTTCACAATATGTACTTTTATGGCGCTTATGGAGCTTTATCTGTTGCAATATGTATTAATAAATGATTTAGTTGCATTGTTTAATAATTAATGTATTGATTTTGAACGGTATAATGAATATTTTTATTTTATTCATTATAATGAATAATAATCATTCATCAAAGGGATTAATTAGCTCCTTAAATATATTATTTATAAATTATTTATCTTCAATAACTTGAAGCCGTAGTTCGTACGTATCTCCATCAAGCAAAAGTTGGCAGCCTTTGTGTTGCTAACTGCTAACATACTAACATAAATTGTCAACTTATTCGGCCGACATGCGGCATTATGCTTGAAAAAATTTATAGTGACTCTTCTATTGAGCTGAGTCGAGCCATTTTTATATAAAAATCTATATCTGCTTTTGTCATACGAACGTCAATGAACAAAATGAATTGAGTGTCAATGTGCTAGGAAATCATTTATTCTTTTATAACAAAGTCACAAAGCCACGTGGACGTTCATAGGTATTTAGAAAATGTTTTGTACTTCAAACAAAGTATCGGTTTTCTATTATACATTTTTCCTTATTTACTACATAAATAATAGAAAGTGGCGAAGCCCTAGGGGGAATGAAACAGATTACTACTGAGAGAGTTCGCTGGTTTAATTCCAGCTATCAAGGTACACACCACTCTTATGAGTGGTGGTGGTGGTTTTTTAGTGGTAGAGCCACACTGTAGACTTCTTCTGGTATTGTAGGTGCACATTGACGGTGGAGATCACTTACCATTAGGTGACCAACTTGCTCGTTTGGCAGCCTATGCTTCAATAAGGCATTCTGGTTTTTTACTTTACATGTGTATTTAATTTGAAATATAAGTAGTTTATACGGATTTTATCGCGGTTTAATTTTTATTTTAGTCTCAGCGTTTCGAAAGCTTTTCAGCCTTTGTGGTCACGAGATAGAGTGAGGTGTAAGGTGCGTCTCGAAAAGTTAATGTTACATTGCCTACCTTCATTTCAAAATTATATATTTATTTTGTAATTATTTAAAAACTGGCGCAGTTGCAATGCGTACGCGTTACGATTGAGGCTGACGCTGAGGTCTCGGGTTCCATCCCCGGGTCGCGTAAAGTGGTATTGGGTTTTTCTATCACGAAATGCTCAGTATCAGCCCGGAGTCTTCAATTTGTGCCCGGTATGGCGATAGGCTCGCCCCCTATCACATTAGGGACGGAAATACGCTCGGCGAAATGTGGGTGTACTGGTTACACCTCTGCCTACTCCTTCGGGGATTATAGGCGTGAGTGCGTATGTATGTAAGTATTTAAAAAGTTAGTTGACAATAGTCCGATCTACGCAGAAAGAGCTCACGGTGTCTTGAAGTCTGACAGTTGGTCTTTTGGGTTCCGATTTAATTAGATGTATAATTGGCTCCCAGGCTTTTGCAAGCTTCCAACCATCTTCTCTATTGATATTTGGGTGTTTTTTTATTTCAATAGCTTCGAGAACATCCTAGGAAGGAATCGGTGTTCTCTGGTAAGGATTTGTGGTTTATTAAATGTATGGTAATGTTTGGAGCCTTCCTCCGAATGTTCAGCATCTGCAGACTTCGTAGAGCGTCGGTGTTTAACATTAGCTATATCTTCTTTTACGCGGGTCCCCATGCTTCTTTTCGTTTGCTCGATATAAGAGTGCACACAGTCACAATCTATTTTATATACACCCTTTTATAGAGGTATGACATTACCACCACTTGACAGATGGTAAAAATTTACTAATCTTCTTGGGCGGCTTGAAATAAGTTTTGATAGAAGCACGCTTCAGAATGTAGCCAATCTTGTCTGTGACATCTCTAACATATAGTAACACAACAGAGATACGTTCAACTATGGCTGGTTTCACTCGGTTTCTGGGACGGCAGCGTGGAATTCGGAGCTTATTGTCTCGCAGTACTCGCTTGACATGCTGTAACTCATATAAAATAAAAATTAAACCGCGATAAAATCCGTATATAAACTAGTCTTATTTCAATGTGTAATATTCGCGTAAACATAAGAAATCACTATGTGTATGTTATTGTTTAGTAGAGCTCGCTTTACCAGTGAAGGAAACAATCGTGGGAAAACCTTCACTCCGGTGAATTCTTCATAATAATTTCAAAGGTGTACCAATCCACATAAGGTCAGCATTGTTGATTAACCCCTCTCATTAGAAAAGGAAGTTGATGCCCACCAGTGAGACGGTATAATATTATAATAATATTTTTAAATAATATTTTTATTACATTTAACGTAGGTTTTTATTAGTTAGTTAAGAGAAGTTTTTCATTCGCTTAATTATAATTTACGTTATGCGGAAAGTTTCAAGAGCGCTACTTGAATTACAAACCGTATCATTAAAAATGTTGTTGAGGTGGAATGAATACAGTATAAAGTTGGTTATTATTTTTATACCTACTTCTAAAGATATAATTTTTTTTTGCTTTCGCAAACAATTGGTGAAAGTAAAAGTTTTTTAATATTAAATTCTTGTGTAGTTGTTCTATTAAAATGGCGAAAATATTTATTTCGGATCTGGGTGTTTTCTCCGCAGACGCAAGCGGCGGGTTTTAAAAAATACAAGCTAAATCTTTCTGTAACATGTGTTAAAAATCATGTTGCGCCAACCCCACTGCGAGTGGATAGGTAATATAAAAATGTCAAACTATAACACCTCCCTTTTTGTGTTGGTTAAAAACCATACAGTACTTAGCTATACTATGCCTATCTAATAAATAAGGACGTTTTTAATATTTAAACATAAATTGATGTTGCTTAAGTATGTGAAAAGGGTGCGGACTGTGGTTTTTGTTGTCGTTGTGACAGTTCTCCTTCATAACAAACAATACTTCACGTTATTTAAAAGCTGCCTCATTTGTTTTCAGTATTATCTAAATGTAAAATCTGTAGATGTCATCAAACTTTGCTTTTTACATTAACTTTAACATTACCCGTCAATTGGTGTAACTCACACAGTTTATCGCATGACACGGATAAGAATATAATAATAGAAAACTCTTGTTTACAAGGGAGCCTCATAGAGTTTGAAAAAACAAACGTATGACGCGGTTATGTCAATAACGGTTTCTTGTTATATTCTCGCCTATAATAGGTCCTTTACCTACCTTAACAAACATTTTCCAGAATTTGGAAAACTTTTTGGCTGGATTAAAATTCAATATATCCAAGAGGCAATACAAAATGCATTTAAAACTTTGTTGCCTCCGTTTTCTTTAAGAAGGGCATCGTTAAATTGCCACTGCGCTGGCAAAGATGCATCGATAGCATGGGTGGTTATTTTGATTAATCGAAATAAAAAACATTGAAAACCAACTTTTTCGGACAGAACGGCAATTTCATCGGTAAAGAGCTATTGATATATATAAATGATAATTTAACGAATGTGCAATATTCGTATTGCGTATGTAAAATGAAGTTAGATTCTCAGTTAGATACATACGCACTCACGCCTGTAATCCCCGAAGGGGTAGGCAGAGGTGTAGGCAGAGGTGTAACCACTACACCCACATTTCGCCGAGCGTATCTCCATCCCTTATGTGATAGGGGGCGAGCTTATCGCCATACCGGGCACAAATTCCAGACTCCGGAGTGATACTGAGTATTTTTTAATAGAAAAACCCAATACCACTTTACCCGACCCGGGGATCGAACCCGGGACCTCAGCGTTGGCCTCAATCGTAACGCGTACACATTACAACTGTGCCACCGACGTAGTCTCAGTTAGGTGACGCAATAAAGCGTATATTGGACGAATATATTTGAACGACAATGCGAGATTTTTCAAGCATTGCTGTTGATGCAATAATGGGGTTTACCAACACACAACCCAGTATTGAATTGAAAGTGGTTATACAAACGAGGCTAGGATTCAGACCGAGTTTAAACGAAATTTCCAAAAAATACCGTAAATTTGGGTACCTTTGGGTTAGTGGGTAACTTCGGACATGTTTGAACCTCCGCGATCGCGCTTATTAGCGTTCTGTGTCGGTAATACGATATTAATTATAATCTATCGATATAGTTTTTCGCCAGAACAAAATAGAGCAGTAGCAACATTATCTAATTAATGTTAATTTATTGTGTAATGGTGATAAGTTATATATATACGCACTCACGCCGCAATCCCCAAAGGGGTAAGCAGATTTGTAACTAGTACTCTACAACAACGAACTACCCCGGCAGAGGTTTTTTCTATTAACAACTATTGAATGACGAAAGGACTAGGTCGCTCGCCTAATAAGCCATACGTAGTAAGCGCTACTACTGTCCATAAACAGAAGCTACACCACACATAACCTTGAATTAAGCTTTGAATCACAAAGCACTGCATGGCATTGAACTGCGCTCGTCACCTCGAGACATATCAGAAGTTAAGTCTCATAATGCCCAATAACTTCATTGCCTTCAATGTTCTTCAAACCAATACACAACAGTTCTTACACGCTACTGCTTGGCGGCAGACACAGACAAAGCGGTGATACCAACACAGACGGCCTCTCGCATACGCCCTCGTGATCCTACCACCTAGTGTGCCTACTGTGTGTGTGTGTGTAGTAATATTGCAGAAAAAGGTGAATACAGCTTGGTTTAAATTTTTCTTCAAATGCTTGCTTCAAATAGGTATGTATTAAAATTGTCTGACATTCTATATTTTTTTAATGCGATAATTAGTAACTTTTAATATCACGTTATGTAAATTATGTCAAACACTCGAAAACTACAATCAAACATTTGTAGGGACGGCACATAAGGACGGTTAGAGCATCTCTAAGAAGTTCAGACTCCATTACTCTACTGAACTTTGAAAAAAAAGAGTTTTTTGATTCTAATAAGCAAATAAGATCATCTATAAAGGCCATCCCTATTTTATATGATAGTCATTAAAATATAACCGTAGTGATATTGAACAATTGACATTGGGATATTTAATCGTAAATGAAACTGAGCAATAGAAATTGTAGGATTGTAAATGAGATTGAGCAACTGAAAATGTTATAGAATCAGAAAGGTAATTGAACAAAGAAAATGTGCTAATGAAAATTGAAAACCTGATTGACATAATACTGATATTACGCTTGTAAGATTCAAGAAAGTTTTTGAAAAGAGTTGTTCAACTTTATTCCATTCCTTTTATAACAGCACTAGTCAGTTCGGTCTGTAGAACCACAACTCCGTGGTAACTTCCGTCCTGGAATAAAAAATGTAGGTAAATGCTCTGAAAAGCCGCGGGTGTTATAAGTATTATACCGTATGCTAGAGACGTAACGTATCGTAAATAGCTAGAACCATCATCTAGCCATAACAAACATAATACAGTCACCTCAACCGGTCAAGTCATTCGAAAATTATATGATCACTAGCTTTTGCTCGCGGCTCCGCCCGCGTAAACGGCCTTTTTCGGAATAAAACCTTTTTCGGGACCTGGGGATCGAACCTGAGACCCCAGCACAGCAGTCGTACGCATTAAAAATGCGCCACCGAGACAGTAACAGAGATCTTTCATACATTTTTATTATTTTAAAATATTTCTAAACAAAATGTAATGTAAAATGTAACAAAATTTATGGTATAATAAAACCAGTCAAGTGCCATATTCGAACGAACTACTTGTTGTATCGTGTTGTGGGCGTAGGTTGTGAGGGTAAGACTTGTCCAACGACCGCGCCACGTTCATAATACATGGAAACGTAATTTGGGGCTATTACATATCGTATGTACCATGTTTTGGGTCCAGCCATACTACGACTTATTAAACACCGACGATGTTCCATTTTAATTTAAACGATTTGTAGAGTGGTAGAGTCACGCTTTAGACAATTGTGTCTACAGCACGAATGGGCCGGCTCGTTCGGGTCGTTACCACTGTCTCACAGAAAACCGGCGTAAAGTAGCAGCTTGCTGCTGCGTTTCGTACGGTGAGTGAGATATCCGGAGGCCCAAATCCCCCTCCCCTTCCCAATCCCTTAATTATCCCTTTTCTTAAAGGTCGATAACGCGTCCATAATTATTTTGGTATTGTGAGCGTACATGGGCGGTGGTGATCACTTACCATCAGGTGACCCACTTGCTCGTTTGCCGGCCTATGCTATAAAAAAACGTAATATTTTTTTTATGTTTTAGTACCTATTTTAAATCGAACGAATATATATATATATATATATTTAATACTATGGAAAATAAAAATTTAAGTAGACGTAAAATTTAATTGAAATTAACAACTTTTATTTGATGATTTTATCAAAACGTTTAGAAAAAACAGATCAAATGAAATGGTAATATTATGAAACTAGTTCGTGATGAGTCCTCGTTTTGTTGAGTAAAAGCCTTAGTTAACCATGTCAGTAGATTCCGCTGACCCAGTAACGAGCCAATGGAAATAAATAGACTGTTTGTTTATAGCCAATGTTGGCATACGAGCAAGTGGGTTACCTTATAGTAAATTCAATGCTATCGACGGCCCATGAACACTAGAAGAATCAAGAATTGGTTGCCCACCTTAAAGGACGTATAGTTATGTAGAGTGTACAGTAGAGGAAACTTGAACCTTCGGAAATAACAGTTATCATTGAAAATACAACAGCATGCTGTCACTTTATATCGTCTATCTCAATGTGACAGTGGTGATAAGGCGGGTGATCCAACCTAATTTTGATTTATCCTACGGCATGCTGTTATCTTCTGACAAAACTGGATGTAAGATTATTAAGATACCACTTTATTTTCCAACGAAAATGTCATTTAACTTACTTAAGTACGTTTCGTAATCAATTACAATATTAAGAAATTCATAGTAATAGATTTATTTCTTTGTGTTTTTTTTTTTATTTAATAAGGTATTATGTTTTATTCCTTATAATAGACATATTCAAAGCTGAGGTCCGTACCGTCTAGGGATGGTTTAATGAAATCAACCAAATTTGTGGTATCTAGACAGCCTTTAGTACTCCCCCACCTCGATCAGTGGCGCTATAAAACGCATATACGTAACTTCTATAATCACAGTTTTAAAAGACTTTTGGTATTTAAATGTATTTTTAAAAATAGGATGAATTATTTTTACCAAAACATATATATATAATTACTATAATATAAGTTAATAATCCAAACTAATATTAAAAATGCAAAAGTAGCTCTGTTTAGTACGTATTCTCGCCTCAAAGATCTCGAAGGATAGCTAATATGACACAATAAATAATGAAAATACGTTTCAGGAATAAATTATTTGTTTGTATAACGGGTGAATTAAATACCCTTTTTATTTTATTAAGACGTCTTGTGTTATGTTTGTAGATTCAGTTTATATCTAGTAAAGGTGTGAAGGTGTATGTAATCAATTATTAGATACACACATCGAACCTATTGTTAATTTGTTAACCCATATATAATTAATAGAAACCATAAATTCACTAGAATCTCATAAAACAATCCATACGCGATAATGAAATCATATTGTGTTTCGAGAGTTTGTTTTCACCTTTATACAGTTTAGTTACTTGATTGGAAACTAGAACGTGACTAACTATAACATAAATGGCTTCATATGGTATCAAAGGTGATCAAACATATTTGCGTAGTTTAGAACAAACATTAATAATGCTCGTGTATGCGGGCTTTTGCAAGTTGCGATTCTGGGAAGGGATCGACATCACAAACTATGAAATTATAAACTACGTACAAGTGAAGCTTTATTGCACATGTACGATGTATATATTTGGCGCGTTTTTAAGCTTATTTATCAAAGTTCGTATGTTGTAAATTGTTATTACATACATACATAGACTTACGCCTTTTTCCCATAGGGGTAGGCAGAGACAACTGATTAATAATGTAATAAAATAATTTCTCTTTTTATAAAAGATTTTTAGCGTTAATGATGAGTTAACCAGGGGGCGAACACGAACAACTTACGAATAAGTATTCGAATCGTGAACGCTAGCATTAGTATGAAGGTTCAAACAATTTTTTGACATTTCGATACGAATACGTTCTTGCAAGTTATTCGTGCTAGCCCCTCAGGTCGCCTAATGGTAAGCGTTACGTACTGCCCCAAAACAGAAGCAACATTAATCAGAACCTCGAAATGAAGTACTGCATGGTACTGAATTGCACACGTCACCCCGAGAAATAAGATGTTAAGGCTCTTAATGCCCAGTGACTTCACTTAAATTCAAATTAAAAATATTTATTGAATCCATAAAATGTTATACATTATTTATTTATTTATTTTTATTATTGTGAGCTTAAAGGTTTTACAATATTTCATTGGAATGAAAGCAGCTAAATTTATATAAGCAATTATATTTACGTATTGGATTAGCATGCATGACGTCTATAAGCATGACAAATAAATTAAGACCATAATAGAATGTAAACAAACAATATAATAAATAACAGACCGAGTAGACCCAGTTCATTATTGGTTTAAGAGAATACCATTTTCAACTTTCTTGACGCTGAGACTATATCGGAATGATATTTTGAACGTTTAAAATTACGAGAATTGGCCTCCAGTTCACACAAGTAGCACGCGTTCACGAGTATGATGCATGTGCCAGCCATCGGCCTCCTCAACCATGTTACATGGAAGCGACCGACCTAGCACACGACGCCGCCGCTAGCACAGACATTACAGCGAACATGACAAACCCAGACTGATTACAATTAGATGTAAGTCTAATTTCAGTAATTTGCAACCCAAGCACTGCCTATTTCTTTAATTTAGTTCAGTCATTACGTTCGTTCAAAATATATATCTATTAATTTAATTTCCAATATTTTTTATTCTGTAATGCTCGTACAATGTCAGTAGTGTTAGTAAGTTTTAGATTTTATTTTTACCTGCCAATGCTGACATCACGGAAAATAAAATTGTTCCCCTTTGTCTGAGTTATCTATCTCACTGGCTACTGCTATGTTTGAAGAAAATCTATTCAATTATTTAGAAATTACAGACCTTTTTCTAATGGATTTCTAGTACTATTCCAACGAGCTAATAGAAGACGTAACTATGAGACCACCTCGATTTAATTAAAACCATAAAACGTTTAGCACGAAGCAATTTATTCAAGTTGAAGATACCTTTTTAATTAAATTTATAAAACAACAAAAAAGTAGACTCTGTTGGGTACACTCGATGAAGAAAACCGGCAATACAAAGTAAATATGTAAATGGGTATATTTAGAACGTCGTTTTAATAGACTTGTTGACTTGACTTCTTTTATTGTTGAAATCAATAAGTTAAGTTATCCAATACCCATTATTAAAAGAATTTTATAAATCCGTTTAATAATAAACGAGTCAGAAGCTATTCAAATCTGTTGAAAGCCTGTCGTCCTCGTACCCCAATCACGGTCATTACGTTGCAGGCATGCTAGAGATATAGCAGGGTATCCCTACTACACGCTTTGCTCATACCTTTTTTTCTTTCTGCCTGGCGCTATCCCGGCTTATTACTAGGGTCTGCTTTCCATCAGGATTTTACGGTGGTTTTAGTATTACGTAAGGCGACCCGCCGATTGACCCCCACAACCAACAACAAAAATCAAGTTTATCATTAATCAGCAGAGTGTATGTACCACGTGCAGGTGAGGTTGGCTTTGAGCCTAAGATTTTGGTGGCCGACTTACACTATAATATAATCCCCTATAATACTCTCTATTCCAAGAATATAAAAATTACTTCTCAATTGAATGTAAAACTAGAAACTAAACGAAGCAAAACGCTAGCCAATTAGTCTCTTTTAACTACCGCAAAGTCAATTGAAGGTGGGCTCTGGCTCTGTGATCTACCGTCCACGAAACATAAGTACAATTAATGCCTTTTACCAAAGTGCAGTTTCTCCTTCAGAAGTAAGACCAAGTGACTAATAAATTAAGTTTTAAAGTTAAATATGCTCTTTATTGGAGAACTTCATAATATTCAAGATAGTGCCATTAAAAGGCCTTGTTCAGGGAAGCAGGTACTCGATTGACATTGAGTGGAATATAATATGTATGTAAGTATTTTAAAGAGGTAAGGATTGTGTTTTTGATTATGTTATGTTTTAGGGATAACCTTTGGGATTACTGTACTAATTGATAGTTCTTTCACCAATCAGGAGTTTTTACCACTGAGTGCTATCTATGCATATAAAATTACATGTCCTGACTGATTCATCAACGCCCAAACCAAACCGCTGAACTTAAAATGCTGAAATTTTAATAGATAAAGAAATATACGTACGCGCTCACGTCTGTAATCCACGAAGGAGTGGCAGAGGTGTAACTAGTACACCCACATTTCGCCGAGCGTATCTCCGTCCCATGATGTGATAGGGGGCGAGCCTATCGCCATACCGGGCACTAATAAAGGTTTTTTGATGAGCCATCCCTAAAGCAGTAAAAAGGGGTAAGGAAGTTTGTATAGGAGATAGATTAGGAAACAGATTTAGGACTTTTACGAAAACCTAGAAGCTCATATTTTTCATTGTGATGAAAATGACTTGCCATTTTTCAGTAAGGAACGAGTAACGCGGGGTGGAGCCGCGAATAAAAGTTGGCATTTTATAAACTAGGTTACCGAACGCACTCAGACTAGAAGTCAGGGTGTTTGATATAAAACCGACGCTGAGTAACAGATTTGGTGTTCCATTAAAGGTCAGTGAAGTTAGAAACAAAGCAATACTCAAGCGTTGGTAGTGCACTAATGTTTCCTTGGGATGTGTGTTCATGGGCGGCGGTCGTCTTTTTTTTGTTGTTGTCTGAATGACGAAACGAACAGGACGCTCACCTGATAACCGCCACATCTGTCCATAAATAAATTCAACAAAACCTTGAATTACAAATCACTGAATGCGCTCGTCACACCGAGACATAAGATGCCCAGATCTCATAATGCCCAGTAATTTCACTGCCTTCAAAGTACTTCAAACCGGGACACAACAGTACACATACTGCTGCTTGACTGCAGAAATAATAAGAGCGATGGTATTTCTCTCGCATACGAGGGACTTACCACTTAGTTAACTTAACCACTTACCATCAGGTGACCGTCTTAAACGTTTACCTTTGTTACATTAAAAGGCTATTATTTAATTTAAACGTTTTGTTGCTCATTGCAAAATAAATAGAGGCTTCTTCGATATAAAATAACAAAGAAACATGTCCCAACAAATAAAGATAGTACAAATAGCTTTAATAAAATGTAGAGACACATGTAAACACAATGTCATCCTGTGTAAAAAATATGTTTATTTAGTACGACGCGAATGTTTCCATAAACGATTACTCTGAATTTAGCGAATAGTTTACACAATTTTATAAGCATTCGTTTTAAGTATTCACATTTTTTCCTATTTTTAGTATTTAGCGTTTATTTATTTAGTTCAGATGTTTAAGAGTAAATATGCTTCTTTTAGTTATGTCATGTTAAAGTGGTCAAACTTTCAGATATGAAGGCATTAAGAATAAAATTATACTTTGTGGCACATATTTTAATCTACAGTTTTATAACTGAAAATGTCGTTTATTCATGTATTTTGACAGATTTCTTGGGACAGTGCAGCATTACAACGTAATAGAAACAATGTCGAAGATTTTACGCAGTTGTATTACGATGTCTATCGATAAAATGTCTCAACTAGATGTTTATAGTCGGTAAGTTTTGTTCTTCAATTACCCTTAACACAGAAAATACGTTAGCCCGTATTGGGAGCGACGGACGCCGCGCCGCGCCGGGAGAAAAATGACGTTACATATCTGCTCTATACAAATGTATGTGTGGGGTGAGCGTGGGTTAAGTATGTTTGTGCGTCTACCACTAGTGACTAAGTGTAGCTCTCCGCATTCAAACAGCGTCAACAATGAGCAGCCGGATAGCCCGAGTCTGCTATTACAGTTGTCTGACAAAGGCCGATCAGTGGCTTCTTAATTGTTAGTTTTGGTAATATACTAATTCAATAGTGCCATTGTGGCGTCATTAGATAGATTTTCGATAGTGGACCAATGAAAAATGTTTAGTTATCACCTTTCTACCACAATTCCGTTAAGAGACTATTGGCCGACCATTGTGAATTTAGTAGATTACGAACTTTTGTCACAACGGTAATAGAACTTTAGTGGTATGATTGTCATAATGCCAACTCACATAAAATTAGAAGACTCGGGCCCTGGTTCTTCTGTTTGTTTAAATATACTGTAGCGCATTACTTGTGAACTAATGACTACATCATGATTATCATGGTTATATATTTACATACGCACTCACGCCTGTAATCCCCGAAAGGGTAGGTAGAGGTTCCAGACTCCGGGCTGTTACTGAGCATTTCGTAATAAAACCCAATACCACTTTATCCGACCTGGGGATCGAACCCGAGACCTCAGCGTTGGCCGCAATCGTAACGCATACGCATTACAACTGCGCTACCGAGGCAGTTTTATATATTTATCCAGTAGTTTTAGTTATATGATATTTCTTAAAGACACTTAAAACTACCTCCTAACAGCGTTTCCATTAATGTTTCGAAATAAACTTTTGTTCCATCGATTCAATGTTCTAGCCTTGGATTAGTTAGTTTTTTGGCTCGCACATCGACCGAGCTCGCCTTTAGCTCCGCTTATCCAGTGTCGTTTTGGGGTCATTCTCTATTGTTAGTTCGGAATAAAAGATATCATCAACCCATTTAAGTTTAAGGGTTAAGCTATGACCGCTAGATACCATGATTGACGATAGGCCTGAATTTTACCAAAAAAAGTGTGCATATAAAAATATTTTCACAAGCTCCTATTTTTTACTTATTTACGGTGAATGTCAAGCTCTTGTTAATATTATGATTATACCACTACTGCCACTGTCAACTTATAATTCAAGAGACAGACTGACCCCACTTACGGAATGTATGAACGCATTATGACATATGGACCCTTAATTTTATATGAAATCCTAAGGATTAGCTACTAACGTACAGCGTTAGGTACAATGGCATACAAAGGGGACTGTTCGCTGTCGTCGTGTCACAATCTCTTGTCTCGATCTCGTACCTCAAAATGCGCCTTTACGTTTCATATAAAATCAATCATCCAAATGTCATAATGCGTTGTATATATTGCTAACGTACGCTCAGTATATCTCTCGCGTTATTGTCTCACTCTAATGTGGTTATAACTTTACATCGCAATGAGGAGCGATGCCTACATATAAAAACACTTACATCGTGTTAGTATACTGTTCATCGATAAATCATACATAAATATTGATGACATATTCAGAAAAATATATTTCTTTTCGCAAAGGTGTGATTATAAGAAAGGTCGTTAGATGCTATCAATGAATAATACATAAAACGACACTCTGTTTGTGTTGTCTGCACGTAGTAGACGCATCTGTTCAGGCAATAGCCTTGTTAAAATGTATGATACGATGCAAACATAACTCATGTTTAATAAAATATTACTTTACTTTATAATATATTTTAGCCCGTATTCAAAAATATGGAAAATAGCATAAGGCTACTATTCATGAACTAGTAGATTTCTATAGGGACTATTTTTTTTGCAGAAATATATAAAGAAGAGAGGGCGTGACTTGGATGATCGAAGATAATGATCGAAAATACATGTACATATATTCGAATTGTTTATTATTATTATTATGTATAATCTTATCGCGCGTAATTCAATATCTATTATTTATACGAGGCAATTGGTGGTCATTTGTTTTAGTCGTCTCGACATGTGGAGAACCATAATCTTTCTCGGAAATTGATAGAATGATTATGAGTCATTAGACCGCCATTTTCTAACATGTAAAATAAACTTTCAGACATGAACAGGTGCTCATATTTGATCATGTTTTGGGTATATATCTTAACTTAACTTTAATATTACTATTATTCAACGTAAAGGGCTGTTCTCTTCATCTTTATATGATTCTATTGGTCGGTCTAGTGCTAGCGTATTTAGGCTGAGAACCGTGAGTCATGAGTAGTACTTATAAATAAGTTCTGCGAATCGTGATTCAACCTTTGCCTACCCCTTCGAGGATACAGGCGAGAGCTTTAGTTACACTATAATAATATAGCAAGCTTAAGCAAAAATATACAGTCAAAAGAAAAATGCATTAAAAGTAAGATTCAATATTCAATCTTCTTCCACCTGCGTTATCCCACTCGCAGTGGTGTAGGTGCAACACGCTTTTTAACACATATTATTATGTTACAGAAAGATTTCGCTTGTAGTGTTTACGAACGGCCTCCTGCCTAACGTCTACCCCTCTGGGAGAAAACACCCAAAACATAATTATATTTGTGGATCACACAAACATTTTTCTCGGTGTGGGAATCAAACTCGCGGCCTCTCGCTTCACAACCCGGTACTCGCCCATTGCGCCACGGAGGTTGTCGAATATTGAATTTAATATAAAGATACATATCGTAACGCCTCAATCGTAACGCGTACATTACAACTGCGCCATCGAGGCAGTATCGAGGTTATAATATAAAGATATTATACGTAAAATAAACTTACATTCATACATAGCTCAGGTATTTGGCATTGATTCAAGCTTGATTACTTAGCATAATGGACTTTATGCTGAAAAATACTTGCACACATTTGCAAATAACGCGTGACCTTACTAGCTTCATGTTAACATAAACAAAGTCAACATTTTCATATAAAAAACATGGTAGTCCCAAATCAAGCTGCGGGACGGGAAGTTGTCCACTGCGGCCTATTAACGGGTGAATGTCCTTGGATTTTGGCCTAAAGGCGGGTTCTTAATGACAATGGATTGTTCAGTCTATACAAAGCTATAGGATGAGGAAAGGTGGTCCGCTCTCGGTAATTTAGGGACATATTTGAATGCGGGTTAAACTGATAAAGCAGCGATAGCTCAGCGGGAAGTGGTTCGTACTGTTGACACGAATGTCGCTGGTTAGGAACCAGCCCCAAGACCATGCACTTCTGACTTTTCTTCTCTCTGACTCTTCTGAAGTTACGTATGTATTAATCGTTAATTATGCTTACTTTAACGGGGAAGGAAACATCGTGAGGAAACTTGCATACCTGAGAAGTTATTTATAAAAAAATCGAATTATGTAAAGTCTCCAACCCGGGTTAGGCCAGCGTGGTGGACTATGGCCTCACCCCTTTCATCCAGTAGAGGAGGCCAGTGCTCAGCAGTGAGACGTCTATAATACAAGGCTAGTATAAAAAAACACCGTTAAATAATACGTCACAATTATTTAAAAGCTTCTGGAACCGCATATAAATTGAAGCGTCTGTTCGTTGGAATGTAATGTCTTAGATTATAAATAGAATAGTAATGTCATCAAATGTTATAGTATATTCCAAACATATTGTCACTCGCTTAAAATGAGCTCCGAGACGATAATATATTTTTAGTTTTATTGCAACAGAAATAAATAATAATAACAGTAATAACATTTGCCCTGTATTACACTGCCCCACTATTGGGCAGGAGCCTCGCCTACTAATGAGAGGGAATAGTGACCTAACACTGACCTAATACAGGTTGTCACATATCTTATTCATGACTCTCACGTATTCAGGTTTCTTCAAGGTGTTTTCCTTCAAGGTCAAAATTAGTGTGTATGACACCATTCGTTGATTATTGATAAAGTGATTGTAGCAAGCGTTGGTTCACGTTATTTAAAGGTCTTATCATTTGATTTTAACCGACAAAAAACAAAGGGGTTCGTGTGTTCATATATATTTTTTGTATTTTCACGCATAACTCCTCCGAATGTGAGCCAATTTACATGGTTCTTTGGTTTACTTCAATGGTGGTCCCATTTAAATGTCAAGAAATTCCAACCCTAAGGGGGTAAATCAGGGATGAAAGACTCAAACTTAGTCATTTATGCACAAATTTTGATGATTATTTCACTAAAAATAGTAAAAAAATTAACAATATGAACACCGGCCCAAAAACCTAAGGGCTAAAATATATAAAAAAAATTAGAGACTGTTTAATTTTTTGTTAAAAAAATATCGTTCTATCAAAATGTCAAAATCTGTATGTGTCGTAAACCATTATTTGCACATTAACCGACGGATGGTGCAATCCAAACTAACCTTACAAAGAATACACACGTATATAAAACTCAATACAGTGATCTATCATTATCTTATAATACGTTATAATATGTTTGTAACGGTTTGCAACAATGGTTTGTAATAATAAATTCCATGTAAATTTAATGTCATAGTGACATTGATGGGTAGTAGCAGTGTCAACAGTCATCACTTCGCTGTCGTTCAATATTAGATCGTATCAACCCCGCGCCCTGAAACAACGCAGTTTATTTCCATCCAACTTTGATTTAATGCAAATTATTCAATTTAGTCTAGTGTCATTCGATGACTATGAAATATTTATTGGTTTTGTTAGCATCAACGAGGGAAGTAACGCAAACCGTTTTTCAAAAGGGCCGTAAATCGTTTGGGTTTATTGAATATTAATTTAGTATTCACAGTGGCCTGTAACGCTTACAGGGATCAGTATTGTAAACGTGTCTCCCGAGGCAGTGACTATTTCCTCTTACGACCAAAACAGATAGATTTAAATGACGTAGTATGGCGTTTTTTATACATTTTACGCATTGATTCATTAAATATTTTTTTGTCTCTCTCTGTCAACGTGATTTATAAAATGGCTAGAAATAGACGAAAACAGTTTTTAACAAACCAGTGCCAAAAAAGTTTACAATTAAGGGCCTATGAGTGCATTTAATCCAAATCGCACTTATTTCACTCAAAACCAGTGATGACAATGATCAATATTCAATTATTCGAGCACAGATATGATAGAGTGCTTATATCCAAGCATTGTGGGTACATAAAAAGTGGAACCAATTATATCATAATACTGTAGAATGATATATTAAACATCTAAAGCACCTAGAAGTTTACAAAAATAACGATCAAAGTCGACTACCTCCCAAAAATCGGTTGTTTTTTCCCAGAAAATATCCGATTTTGGGGAAAACATTGGAATTGCTCGAATATATCACACTATTTTGTAACTTTTACTACTTGCCATTTAATTTTAATTTACTTAGTTATTTAAATACAAACAGGGTACCCAATCCAAAATCTGTTCTAAGTACCTACTTATATTTTTAGACAAGATGTAATGGACATTTCCGAATAGGGAAAATCGGTGACTTTACCCATAAAGTCAACACCCTCTCAGAATTTCAGACTTCTCTCTCTATTCGTTTGGGTTAAGCGATCATGAGTCATTCAGAATATTTTCTTTTTATACATGATAGATATACCTTCAAAATAAGCAACTTACAGGCGTATTCCCACAAGTATTAACAAGACAGTGAGACTGAGGAACGTGCTTATCTGTATAAACTATAGGTTGTAGGTCCCTCGAATGGAAGAGGGTCTGGGTTGGTACAAACTCTTTGTCTATTTATGCCGCGAAGCAACAGTGTTGTATTTCGGTTTGATGGACATTGAAATCAGTGAAATTGGTGACATTAAATCAATATTTTTTAGTTACACGGATTGTTTAAGACATGATTCCAAACTCAGCGGCAGACCGCAACAACACAGCACTGCCACCATCGCAACACTTAGATTTGATTGGAGGTGAAGTATTTCGATTTGGAAGTGTTCTTTTCGTAATTTCATATGCGGTTTTCGGCCAAGTTTTGAATCACCCTTAATCCATCACCATCAATTATACCTATTTTAAACAAATACCATTTAAAGTTGGGCTGAACGTTGTAGACTGCCATCTTATTTCACCGGAGTGAAGTTACTGGCAATTGTGCAAAAGTCTCAGTCTCTTGTGTTGTCGTGCGCCGCCATCGTTTGTCTCAGTCGCACACACAAAATGAAGCTTTATATTTACCTCACTGCAAACTCCACAGGGAACACACACATCTACAATATATGGACATCCAATCGTGCTGAAGCTACTCGGGATATCGAAAAATTCTTCGGTCTTCATCAAACCGGAAACAATAAACGGGAATTCTTTGGATGCAACTGCGTGTCACATTTTTGTGTACACCTTTATGTACCTATATTTAGATTATTTGTTAAATTCGGCCAATATCATAAGAAGTTTCAGATTGATTTCTTAGTTTTGGAAATACAATGTACCTATTTTATTTTATTATTGTGCGTGAAAAACATTTATTTCATTCAAATATCAGGGGTTATTGGTGATTATGTTACTAGATAGAAAAAAACGTTCACATTATAAGATTTTATTACCATTCCTAGGCTGGCAAACGAGTATGTGGGTCACCTGATGGTAAGGGATCTCCACCGCTCATGTACGCCTACAATACCGGAACAATCATAGGCGTGTTGCTGATCTTAAATGAAATATAAAATTAAGGGATTGAGATGGGGAGCCGGGTCGATACCACTGTCTAACAGAAAACCAACGTAAAGTGGCGGCTTGCTGCTACGCTTCGTACAGTGAGTGAGATATCCGAAAACCCAAATACCTCCCTTTACATAGGTGGTGGAGATCATTTACCATTAGGTGACCCACTTGCTCGTTTGCCGACCTATGATATTAAAAAAGACTAAACTGTCTACAGCTGGCTCTATCAATCAAATCGTATAAAAAGTCGTCCGGGTTTAGTAGTGCGTACAAGATATTATACCTACGTACAATATACATATATTTAATGTTCCTTGACTATAAGTATCGATCGTATACGAACGATAAAAAAATGTATGAATACTAATCCAAAATACGCCCCGCCAGCTATTTTATTTCTGATACAAACTGCTTTAATATAATATATTCCGGTGGGTGTTCGGTATAGGTTACCTAACTAATATAAATCGGGTAAGTGTAGGGTTATTTATAGGACAGACTGAGAGACTTTGCGTTTTTAATAAAAATATGTAAAGATGATCATTATTGTCATTTTTCGATTATAAGTAGATACGGAATACTAAAACATACATAAAAAAAGCTTAGTAGTCTAATGCAACTGTTGATCAAATAACAGAAAGCAGCGAGACAACAAATTGAAACTCAAAAGAGGTAATATTTATTTTATAGATCCAAAGCAATGGCAACAACATGGGGATCGACTCTCCGGCTTCGCAGTGCAATCTATTTTAGCATTGAAGGGTGGCTCGCACACAAGTCACACACTAGAAAACTACACTTACTGTGGTTTCCTTCGCCGTTGGGACTCGACTAGCCTATAATACTCCCCCATTTCATACGCGCCTATTTATAACCTCACGAGACGAGCTATAGAAATGTATCAAAAGAATATTGTTAATAACAACTCGAACTATTTACGGACATTTAGTCGTAATATGGTTCTCAAGTTTGTTCTGAAATTGTGGTAAAAAAATCATGGCTCAACCACTTTTCTACTATTGTAAATACTGACGTCAATACTCACTCATCTCACAATAATAAGGAGGCAGCTTCTTTCATCATCGTACATTTTCCGTGTAATCATTCAGGGCATATAGGGATCAATATTTGTGCGCTTTATTTTCGTCGTCAGAATCGACTGCGTGTTTATTTTTACTTTGCTAAATTTGATTTGTACAGTATACGTGCAACTTGGCGACACTCCAGTTAAATTTTTATTAGTACACAGGTGCTATTTATAAAAACATTAAATAAAAATAATTTAACATATTCACGTTGTTGCTCCTGAACATAATAAGCTGCTCTGTTATACAGTGTGACTAGAATTAAACGCGAGATTTACGGCTTTTAAAATATAACTGTGGACTATAAAAAGGTGGTGGTATATAAAATGTGCACTGGTATACTCAGATTGCTCTTTATTAATCATTATATTGCAGAAATTAATTGGTCTGCTTAGACTCGGATTACTTTTATATCCTCTTGGGCACGTGTAACAATCCCAAATTGACACTGTTTTTCAATGAAGGTATTACTTATTACGTAAATTATTTAAGTTTTGTATACCAAATATAAATTATTTAAAAAAATAACAAACACTCATAAGACCTACGACTGACCTTTCTTGGTGCTTCTTCTCAGACTAGTGGGCATTTCCGAAGCACCGGTAGATTCTAGACTTGACGTGTAAAAGTGCCCTTGGCGGCCTAATTACTCGATGTAATTACTGAATAAAGGATTTTGATAAATTTTTCGAAATATATCTACAAGCTATAATATTAAAAATATATACTGCATCATTTATACATAAACACATTCAATGAAGTATGATGTAAGTATACGTATATGTGGGCATAATGTGCTGATAAATTAATGAAGCCTGCTAAAAACAATGTTCCATTAGACCAGACAAATAGTATATGAACGTAGGAGGTAGCTCTTGTACCTACGCGAGGGGCCTGTGTAGACTATTTATGCCGCCAAGTAGCAGTGTGTAAGCATTGTTGTGTTTCAGTTTGAAGGATATTGAAGCCAGCGCAATCACTGGGTATTATGAGACCCTTTTTTATTAGCTTAAATGACGAGACGAACAGGTCGCTCCGCTCGCCTTATGGTAAGCGCCTTGCATGCCCATAAACAGAAGCAAGGCCACTCAGAACTTTGAATGACAAAGCACTGCATGGCACTGGACTGCGCTCGTCAAACCGAGACATAAGTTTTTTTTCTATAGCATAGGCCGGCAAATGAGTAAGTGGGTCACCTGATAGTAAGTAGTCTCCACCACCCATGTAAGCCCACAATACCAAAAAAAATATGGGCGCGTTGCCGACCTTAAAGGAAAGAGATAAATAAGGGATTGGAAGGGATAGGGATTTGGGCCTCCGGATATTTCACTCACCGTACGAAACGCAGCGGCAAGCTGCTACTTTACGTCGGTTTTCTGTGAGCCAGTGGTAACGAACCGGACAAGCCGGCCCATTCTTGCTGTAGACAAAAGTGTCTACAGCGTGGCTCTACCACTCATAACGGTGTTAAGTCTCATAATACCCAGTGTCCTGCTGGGCACGGGCTCCTCTACTGAATGCTAGAGATTAGTCCACTACGATGGCGTAACGCGGGTTGGTAGACTTTACAAACCTTCGAAATTCTTATGGAGAACTTCTTAGGTATGCAGGTTTCCTTCACCGTCAAAGCGAGCGATAATTAATAATGAATACACACGTAATTAAGAAAAGTCAGAGCTGCATGCTCATGGGGCTGGTTTCAAACCTTCGACTTTCGTCTCGCCAGTCTGTATCACTCCCCACTAAGTTATCACTGCATCTTTAATGATTATTATTTAATCTATATTATTTTTAATTTGCCTTCAGTAGTTTATGCAGTAATAAACTAAAGGTAAAGTTATCCAGGCCTGTCATCATAACTTATAATAGCTTGTGCAATATATCGCAGGCTGGGAAGCAACTGATATTGCTTCCTCAATGTAACTTCTTGGTAGTTCATCGCATCAAATATCCCCGGAATACTAAGGTCGTTCCGCATTGTAACTCCGATAAACCTAGTATTGGATAGTGGAGAAAGTGGATTTCTTGGATCGATTTCTTGTAACTTGTGTTAATAACATCAACAAGTTTCTCTAGAAATATATAATTAGCGTAATATGAAGTAGGTACCTATGTTCTTCACAGAGGGGTTGACGTCGGGTAAACGGCCGGTCGTAAAAACTCCTAGCCAATTTTTACTGAAACATTGTTAAAAAGCATGCGTAAAAACTATAAGCCACATCTTTCTGTAATATGAGTTAAAACATCATGTTCCGCCGACCCCATTGCAAGAGGGATAAGGGCAGATGGAAAAAGAAGAAGTATGTACCATTCTAAGTATGCCTGCCTGCCTATGTCTGCAAACTACCTAAATAAATAAAGAATATAAAAATAATAAACTAAATATTCATAATATAAAGTTCTAAAAAGCAGCGATAGCTCAGCCGGAAATGGTACGGACTGTCGAGACGAAAGTCACAAGTTCTAAACCGGTACCTCTGGATTTTAGAAGTTATGTTGTATTAATTGGTAATTATCGCTTGCTTTAACGGTAATGAAAACATCTTGCGGCAAACTGTATACCTGCGAAGTTCTTCATATGAATTTCGTGGTATGGGAAGTCTACCAACCAACCCAGCTCTAATTAGCCCAGCGTGATAGACTAAGGCCTAACCCTTCTCATTCAGTTGAAGAGGCCCGAGCCCAGCTATGGGGCTTATAGATATAATACAGGGCTAGCATTACTTATAATAAAGATCTGAAACAATATCAATCAGTTTTATCCATCGCAAAACAAAGGTATTTAATTATTTAGTAAGTCCTAAATTCAGGCTCGTAAAAATATAAAATGAAACATTTTCAACTTCATATTCAGAACATTGTGTGTACCAATTTTACGAAATGGCATTACAGAAAAATTATTTGATGACATATCCCGGTAAAATGACTCAGGTTTGGTGTTGTAGAGTTCCGTAGCCAAATAGCAAAACCGGAAGTTTTATTATTTTAAGTCGGTTGATTTATCTTTGGTAAAACCTATATGAGCAGATCACTCCCGTGATGGTAAGTGTGATGCCTGCCCATAAATAAATGTAGCACCACGCAGAACTTTATATGCCAGTGTACTGTAAGTACTACGTTCGTGATCTCGGAACATAAGATGCTAACTTTATGACCAGTAATTTCATTAACTTCAATGTCCTTCAAACTAGAACATAACAGCGCTTACACACTACTTGCCGACAGTAATACGCAAAGCGGTGGCATCTACCCAGACAACAATCTTACATACGAGGGACCGAACACCTAATGAATACCCTTTATACCTTCGTATATTATTAATCTGGCTATAAACTTGTGAAAATAGCCAGTTTATGAATAGAATTCAGAGACACCTTGCAATATTATTATAGTACCTCTCATAATAGCTCAGGTGGGAGTGGTATTAACTGGAGACGAAAGTCGCAGGTTCGAAACCAGCCCCAAGAGCATACACCTCTGACTTTTCTAAGTTACGTGTATATATATAGGGGTTTAAAACGATATAAAGTTACTGAAGCTTTTTCGTTAGGTATTGTATTAGGACAAGGTTAAAGCGGCTTTTTGGTGACAATGTACATACGCAAATGCCTGCCGGCTCGGGGTTTCAAATTACTCAGTGAGCACTGAGTAAGTTGCCACAATGAAATTTACTCTAATTGTGCGCCATGGACTCAAGATAATTTGATTTTGGGTAGCGTACTATTATCTATTACGTACAGATATCTACATTCTACAAGACAATAGCTATGTAACATGAATAGTGGATCAAAGAAAGCAGGTTGATAGAAGACAGCAAAACATATCGATTGAAACCCTATTGTACGTTGCCCGAATATGCGTAGTCCGTAAATTATATAGATTTTTATGAAATTTCAATAAATATCGACTTTTGGACTAAACTTCACAATTTAAGCTAAACTAATAGGTCAATAATCGTTTTTTTTTTCAAATAGCACCAATATCTTTTGAACTAATACGAATATAGGGACTAATTCGAGTAAGGGCCTTTTTCGAAATAAAAGATAATCTTTACAACAACCAGAAGGCCCAGAGCCAAAATTATGTGGTGGAAAAAAGTACACGACCATAGACTTAATAGTTCTGCAGTTACGAAGTTTAGTTCGATTTTTGTTAAAATTTAATTCAATTGATGAGGAGTTCAATTGATAGGTATTGAGGTGTTGCATCGTTTACTTCATCGTTCATGTTAAATACACTCTGTATAGAATATCTTAAAGAAAAAGTCTCTTTAAATACGCATTGGTTTTCATTTCGCATTTATACATTCTCCCCAGAGGGCGAATTGTCAGGCAGACGGCCAGTCGTAAAATCTACAAGTCAAATCTTTCTGTAACATATGTTAAAAAGGTATGTTGCGCCGACCCCACTGCGAGTGGGATAAGGGCAGGTAAAAGAAGAAGATACATCTATAGACTGCTCAGAAGAATCTATTTTTATGGTGACACCGATCTGCTGATATATGCCGGAGGTCGGAATTTGTTGTCTGAATTGGCTGGCCCAAAACCCGATCTATATATTTATTAAATCGTTCAATCCTTATCGGAAGTAACAAATTTGTCCTTACATATTAAAATATGTACTAAAAGTGATGACAGGTTGTTGTTTTGGGCCCAAATAATAAGCTGCCAAAACTCACAGTATTAGTAGATAGACAAATTCTTACATTATTCGTCTGACTGGAACGACAAAGTGTCTGAGAAGCTTTATCTAACAACACGGACAATTTATCAATCTCGTCGACTTCTAAACGTACCGTCCAACCCGTAAAACTTATTTTTTTACCATACAATGTGCTTACTCATTCGAGCACTCACCAGACATATCCCTAAATTGTCCGTAGTAACACTCGTTGCGCATTAGCTACAATACACACGTCTGCTTTTTGTATAGAATAAAACTTTTGTATCATCTTAGCAAAAACATCAAGGTTGCAAGACCTACTCTGAGACTGATTACGCAAATAAAAGTATTTGAGCTTATACATACGAAGAAATGAACATGTCCTAGTTTAACTTGCGACAACAAAGTTCATAGTGTGTTCATTTCTTGGGAAAAATTATATATCATGGCATTATACATGATACTGAACCGTAGTCAATATGGAATGCTGATCTGTTAATTTTATTCAATAAAACATATTGGCGGACTAATGAACGCTTGACCTTCGTCTTTGTCTTCAATAATAATTATTTATATCTGTTATAACCGTTAAATATTGTCTTGCACTATTCTTTTCTTTATGCCTGACGTTATCCCGGCTTAATACCAGGATCCACCTTTTTGTAAAATAGATTTGACGGTATTACGTATTATGTGGAGCGACTCACTGTCTGACCCCCACAATCCGCAACGGGAACCAGAATTCGTTGACTCGTCCGTTAATCAGCAGAATGTACCACGTGCGGGTGAGGTTCGCTTTTGGCCTAAGATGTTGGTGGATTACACAAATACATTAGGTATATAACATACATACTTTGCATACCTCAAAACGTACATATACAATTGCATACATAGCGGATGTTTCAATGTCGGCGTGTGTTACAACTTGCGGTTTCCTATCAGTCGCGTACCTAAAAACAGGCTTAAGATACATCTATTTGTTAATATGTAGTTAAGACAGCTCCACGCCATTTGTCATGTATCGCATATCGCAGGCGGTTCTAGCTGTGTAACCTATCAGAATACAGATTGTTTATGAAGCATTGATAATATAAATTATTAAAAACGAAAGGTCAAATCAGATTTGCTTTTTAAGTTTTGTTTCATATTTTTTCCTGGTATAGAGCACGAACAACACTACAATATGTGCGCAAAACATTTTAAATCGGATGGCCTCTGTACAACTCTCTGTGTGAAACAGCCTACTTAGACGTCTTTGCCACAAGAGCTCTCTAAGTACTAGACAAGAACTGTGCAACCCCGTTAAACACTACCATTTACTGTTTTGCATCAAGAAGTGGGGATTTTATCGTCTTTTACCTTATTAGAACTATTCAGAAAATGTACTATTTCATACTTTTGCCGTATATCAATGTTGAACTTCGTATTTTATATGCCTGTGGAATGAAAACCTAATAAAATCAGCAAGAAACGATGATATACAAACTTTCTAAACAATATTATTGATGATGAATATACGAGGTTCAGTTCTCGATGGTTCTGCTGTAGAAAATTAGGCAACAGTTGGAATTTTTGGGTCAAATGATTCAATTTACTTACCCTCTGCTTGATTGCTAAATTATCCTTTCAAAGGTTATTATAAAAGAGGAAATAAGTTTTCCACTTATTTTAAACACCGAGACAAAAATATACGAATTGGAACACAAATTTTGTTTGGAAGCTACGCTATATTTTGACAGGTTTTATTAAAACTTTCGCATGAATAATAACTAATGCTTCTGTTGATATGTAATTTAACATGTTCAACATTTATTACATTAAAGATAAATAAATAATGAAACAGAATATCAATAGAACATGCTGAAACAAAATAAAGAGTATGTATTGTATTCCTAAAAAGCGATTTAGTTAAATACCTCAAACACAGTAAAGTAACAAAGATGATTATCATTACTAATTTCTATAATTAATCCTAAATCAAGTAGGTACTCATAACATCGCAAATAGTTGGCATGAGCAGTCGCGTGTTATGTAGAGGCTATTTTTGTTTATATATCAGGTGCCAGCAAACGAGCAAGTGGGTCACTTGATAGTAAGTGATCTTCACCACCTATGAACATCCACAATTGCTGAAGAATTGAAATTGAAAGACCTTAAAGGAAAGGAATATTTATTTGGATTGGAAAGGTTTTGGGCCTCCGGATAACTCACTCACAATACGAAAGTATGTTGTAAGCTGCTACGTCACGTAGGTTTTCTGTATCAGACAAAACTATCTACAACGTGACTCTACTACTTAAATTTTATATTATAACAGATTATATTATAATCAACAAAATGTCGGCCTGGAAGGCATTAGGGGAGGCCTATATTCAGCAGTGGACGACTTGTGGCTGATGATGATATTATAATATTTAATTTAATATATAGAATTCTAAAAACCAATGCATGCGACGCGTGTATCTTTTGAGGTACGTTTAGGTGTACGTTCACCCTAACATAACATTGCTAACTCTTAAACAGAGCTAACCGAAACCAATTTATACTTTTGCAAGAAACAATGTTCTCCTAACATTATTAACTTAAATAATATATAAGTATATAAGGAGCAAAAGCTTATCGGCCTGGTTACTAAACCTCATCTAGTCGGCTCTGAGATAGAAAAACGATATTTTGATTCCATACATGGAGATCTATGGAACCAAAATGTCTGTGACCCACTGTAAATTTAGAGAATCCTGTATCACCTGCCGAAATAACGCCAAATATAATATGTTCCATCTGTGATAGAAATACAATCGGAACATCTAAATAAATGAATAAATAAATCTAATTTCGGTATCACTAATTAATTTATTAATTTTTTCCTAAAATGTAGTAGAGTGAGCCTATACCATTACGTTAAGTCCTGCTATAGTGATATTTAACATCAATAGAAACACTAAGATTCCTTTTCTTAGTAATCGAACACAAACGACCCACAATTTCGCTGTAAATAAATCATTATTAACTCCCATACCAAAATTGTTATGCTTTCCTGTGGTCAGTTTACATTTTGGTGTGTAGCTCCGCATTACGCGTGGCGTATCGCAAAATACTGTAAAACACTGAAATTGTTTTGAAATAATGTGCCTTATTTGCATGTTTTATTTTCGTTCTTATTTTTCATTCTAAGATTCCTAAATCATTTTAAACGTAATAAACTTACAACAAATATTCAGCTTTTAAACAAAATGTTAAATTACAATTTTTTAGTTTTAATTATGATTTCAATGTTTATTTTCACGTGTCTAAAGGTGTGTAAATTAATTGATTTTATTCAAATTCCAATTCAGCGCCAATGTAATGAGGAGGGGCCTCCAGGCCTATATAATTATTTTCCATGAAATTATATTAATATTAATGAAGTCTGCTCACGTGGACCCACTAACATAATTACAGGCATACGAGTAGAAGGCATTTACGTAGTACGTACAATTTTGAGAGAGAAATCAACGGAATATGTTATCAAATGAAATTCCACTTATGTTATGTAAGAAGTTCTTACGAACTGCAACACAACCTATTGTTATAATATAAAATAATGACTTTCCATCGATAACGATTACCGAGTGGCTGGTTGACATTAATAGAGGGTATAATCATTCAATATTCCATTCCAAGGCTTCATACTTTTTCCAATAATTATATTGAAAAAGAAATACTGTCTTACTTTAAGTTTTGACCTATTTGACCATACTGATGTTTACAATATTGTAATAAAGATTTCGTCTAAACATATTCCTTTTTTACAAGTTTAGTAACATGATCGGTAAAAAAAGAAGTGCGATAAAAAAGGTGCCAACGTCCTTTAAAGCTGTAGCATATTGTATGTAGTAAGGTATTGGATAAGCTCATTGGCAAATAAATTGTGGAGAGACCGCGATATATCTCACCGCGCCATAAAATCGACCTAAGATCTACGTTGTTAAAAGTTGTAAACCTAAGTATAAAATAGGCTCGTAAAGGATACATATTAATTGATCAAATTAGGATATTGCGTGTTTATGAGTGAACTGTGCACATTTTTGTGTGTTTCCACTAAAAATACAATAAATTTGAAATTATTTAGTAATGAAAAGTTCTGACGGTGGAAGCCTTTCCCGCAAGAATTAAAAAATAACGGTTTATAAAATACTAGCCTTTGCTCGCGGCTCCACCCGCGTGAACAGCCTTTTCCGGGATAAAAAGTAGCCTATGTCCTAATCCAGGTGTCTACCTGTGTGCCAAATTTCACCCCAAACCGTTCAGCTGATAAGGCGTGATTGACTAACAAACATCCAAATACACAAACTCACAAACATCCAAACTTTCACATTTATTATAATATTATGTTACTCAGTGATAATGTGGCTTTCTAGTTCCAAAATAATTTTTGGAATCGGTCCAGGTGTTTTAAGTTTATTCGTTACATACAAAAATACAAATCTTTCCTCTTTATAATATTAGTATAGTTAATGCGTCATTATTTAATTCCATTAAAACTGCAATAAGTTCACTACTTTCCTTACCGACTTTATTTAATAGGTTTGGCTTCCTAGTAGCATGTGGATATCAGGCATTACTCTTACTTAGAGCACAGATGTCAGGGACACTTATCAAAAGTTAGGTGTCTTGCGGAACGACGGAATGGACCACGACAGTGACTATCTACTGACTTTGAAGAACTAAGTAATGTTGATGTTGAATGCATACTGCATTACTGTCAATACATTTTATAAATAAAATTTAAAAACTCACTTCACCGACAGCACTGCCGGCGCTGGTTTTCTACTTTTACATTTTGCTCCATCTTCAGTCCCAATTTATATAGGACTACCCTATCGGTCACCAAAAAAGATGTTGCGGATGACGAAGATATAGCGTAACATAAATTATAATTGATTTGAAAACGTGCTCTCTTTTTGAAATCAGTTAAAATATGTTAATTAGATTTGTAAAACGTAATAATTAGCGTGAACTCTATCGATCTCTAATTGAGTCGTCTCGGAGTATCAGTAATAAGTTATAGTTTTGTCCTTCAGAACAATGAGGTCACCGTAACACTTTTTTATTTATAATATGATACAAAAAAGGTGCCTATCTTTCTGTTTTAAGGCGAGTAGGTTTTCACATGAATTAAACATGAAATAATTATTTTAAAAGGAAATCTTACAATCTAAATACATGAAAAGGACGCTTGTGGACATGTACATTGGTCTTTACTAGCTTCAGGTGCTCATATCTGGTCGCCCACTAACCAGCAAAATTCCAAAGTCTGCCAACGTGCAATGGAACGCAGCATTTTTGGTGTCAAATTCGTTTTTGTCAATTTCGTCGAAACAGATCGTTTTTGAAACATCAAGCTGCTCTCTTCAACTCAATTTACCGACGTAGGTCAAAGAGCCGCCAAGTTTAAATGGAGCTAGACTGGTCACGTTAGCCGAATGCCTGACGAGGGGTGGGCCAGGACTACCACCTTGTGAAACTCTGACACAGCTCGGAAGTGTCGCAATAGACCAAAGAGAAAATTAATAATATCAGGCCTGTATTATATACCCCCCACTGCTGAGTACGGCTCTCTATTTAATGAGAGAGAATGATAATTATAAGCCCACCACGCCTAATACCAGTTGGTAGACTTCACACACCTTCGAAATTCTTATACAGGACTTCTCAGGAGGAGGAGATGGGGGGACGAATTGGATGAATTTAAAAAGAACTGGGGATCAATAGCACATAATCACGATTCGTGAACGGGTCTTAAGGGAGGCATTTATCTAACATACGAACATCACTCACTAAAACAATATTAGATTAACAGGCTATCCAAATTCTAGGTATTTTTTAATAATTTCTAAAACTTAGCACGTTTATAAATATATTTAAAAAAGCTCTCAGGTGGGTTCATAAAATAAAAACAATGCACAAGGCGCTATTTTAAAGATAATTAATATTGTCGATTTAACATTTTCACCTTCAGAACAATTTTAGACAAAGCGTCTCGTTCAAATAAATGTCTTCAGCAGGTCATAAATATTCAAACTGTCAAGTCAATAATCACTGAAAAGTCTTTCGAGAAATTGAAAGTGTATTTTATAAAATTATTCACTCTTCTTGACTATATTATCATCAACGTTATCATGTCTAAATAAAATTGTTTTTAAAGTATCAAAAATAAAAATTTGTTAGCGAGTTGACTTTGAAGAGAGATATATTAATATAGACT